>CM050166.1:22041154-22698654 GCA_027410445.1 Discoglossus pictus | reverse complement strand
GAAAAAGTGGAAGATATATATATACAAATGGAAAAGGAATCTTTGGCTAAGGCGATAGAATCTCTGGACATCTGTATTATAAGAGAAAACAGATTCTCGGGGCTGCTTTAGACTAAATGGAAGTATTGATGTCTGATGGCAACCTTCAGATATTTCTGGTGAGGTTCCCAAACGGTAATATGGTGATCGCTTTTAAATCTATTTGGATCATCCAGTGCCATGGAAAAGATATTTGTATTCATGGATTATAGGGATTCCATTTTTAATGTTTGTACATTAAGACACCGATTTAAGATCTTTGAATCTATGACAGACCTTAAATCCCGTGATGATTTTGCACCTTCACGATGATACCCTGCTGGAGGGCTGAGAAAATGAACTCTAGAAGAGCCTTCTACTTTTGAAAGATGTAAGACATTTTCACTATTATTCGGTAATGAACTTGTTTCGGAATTCCTATTTGTATCCGTCCTGAAGGATTGTCAGTTTAAAACTATATGTGATGGATTGCACCAGGATTTCGTAAAAATAAAGTAGACAAGCTCCTAATATTTGAAGCTGGGCTGGGTAACTTTCATAATTTACATCCACCTCTCAAATTTAGAGAAACATATAGTTTTGATGCTTCTGAAGAGTCTAAATTGTTCCCCACACCATGATGAGCCTTAAATCACATATAGGAGAGGAATGGATAATTCCTGGAGAATCGTCTGTCATTGAAGCATGTTCTATGATTTAGTCTTCTTATGCATCCAATAGCAGAAAAAACTCCTGAAATTCACAGTACCTATATTGGCCTTTTCACCATCAAATGAAATACTGTATAAAGAAAGATTTGTGAAGTCAGAGGACCAGAAACATAGTCACAAAGCATTTCTAATGGAGAAGGCTAGTGCAAGAGATCTGACAGAAAGACTAAGTAAATCTGCAACAGACTCCATAATTAAATTGGCTGCTACATTTATTTCAAAAAGAGCCTTGGTTCCTTTTACTTCATCCACTTTGACTATCCATTTGCATATAACATTTGATATTGTGGTTAGAGCTCCTGCTGGATTCAAAGCGGCATCGACTATAAGGTCTTATTTTTGCAGTCATTGTCCGTTCTTCAGTCCATTGGATTCCAAAAGGAATTTACCCTCATTTATGTGGTATATTAACAATAGAGGAATCAACTCTTGGGATTCTTGCCCATAATATGTGGTCTCCTTCATGAGGGAAATTTAGTTTTATGATTCTCCTCTAAGTAGTAAATTTCCTATTTGGTGTCATTAATACCATATGGCCCTTCCTTAGGTTCTCCGCAATTAATAAAGTGGAGAATCTTTTTTTCTTTGCATAAAGCAAACTAGCATGTAGAAGGGGGTGGGTGTTCATCTAAGTCTAATCCCTTTCTAAGCACTCTTATAAAAGGGTTCAACTAATCTTTAATCAAATTCAGATTTATTATCAGGAATGTAGTCCTCCTCCTCTTCTTACTTTCTTCTGATAGCCATACATTTGGTTGATAAGAAGACTAATAAGAGGAATGAACGTGGTAACTTTCACCAGAATCAGTATAATCCTTAGTTTTTCTACTTCAACTGTTGTTATGATCCAGTCTTGGATGTCATTAGGAGTGTCAACAGTATCAGAGACAGTAACTTCAATACATTATTTCCATAATCTTCTGCTTGGTGGTGACATGAGTGTAATAAGTTGCATTTGAGATTCCTTTTTAACTATTATTATAATTATTATTAACTTAACACTGACTTGAGTTATACTTTGTGGGAGGGCTATGGTATACAAAGCAATATTCAAGTCAACAAGTGCAGGACTGAGAAGAAAACATAATGTAAAAAAGGAAATGATATTCACAAAACATAAAAAATCGAACTATTCCTAAAATTATAATAAATACTATAAGCAAAAACTCTGCTATAATAGAAAAATCACATGGAATTGTTCTAACAGCCCTGCATTTTGCTAGACGATAAAAAACATAAAATGCACCTGGAATGCTGGCACAGCAAGGCATTGCTAAGAAATGAGAAAACAAAAGTAATATTGTGTAATGCACAGATGTAAGAGTTTTGAACATCCTCATTAATGCTCAGAGGATGCCAGGTTACATAGAAAGCAGAAAATACTATAGAGAGAGAATAACACTTCCAGACAGCAGGAGATGACCAATAAGAGAAATAACAATGTGCCTGAATAAAAAAATCGATATAGCAGAATATATTACTGTTCACATTGATTAGAAAAGTAACATAGAAGAAGATAACGCTACTATTATTACTTTTACCTCTGGTCGCATAAAAATATTGCCTTAAAAGTCCAAACATGACGTAATGAAAAAAAGCTCCACGAGAAGGAAGTGTGACCTCTTCCTGAATGGACCCCGATCAAGAAGAAGAAGTGCAAAGAAAAATGTCTCTTTATCAGTTGTTATACAAGAGTACAGAAATGTGAGTGGTATTATCCAGAATAGGGGATTATTTACAGAGTAGTTTTTAGTTCAATCGTTTTAACAAACCTGGGTAAGGCGTAGTACTCTGTTAGCCTTAGAACAACAGAAACAAATTTCAATGCAAATGATATGTTTTAATGACTAAGTGGGTGGGATTAGATTGCAAACTTTCAAGGTCATGGTCTTTTATTTCAAAGCAAGTGAAATCTGAAATGCTTGAAGTAAATATAAGCACAATGAATGTAGATTGAAAGTGATTACTATAATAAATGAAGGTCTATTGTGTATTTCCCATGGCCACTTTGTGATTTGGGGTTGGAGGCTATTAACCCATAGTTAGCCCTACCGAGACACCAAATTTGCCATAACTAGAAGCCCAAGTTAGCCCTAACTAGGCCCAACATGGCCACAGTTTGGATGGGCTAGCCCTGGCCATCAACCCTAACCCCTATCTAACATATGTGTAAGTGGATCCTGCAGAGTCCATAATGACCTCCATGATCCAGGGTGGTCATACAGGCCCTTAAAACACATTGACTTTTAGTCCTAGAGCCCATAGTAGAGTAATAGAGCCCATCACAGTACGGTGAAGAACCATGGGGGTCCTCTTGAGACCTAATGGGATATAAGGTTATGGACCATGGGGGTCTATATTAATGATGTCAGCAATCTATACATAACTTTGTAAGAGCCCTTATGGGCTCAAAAAAACATTCTTTAAGAAAACATTACTAAAAATAACAAAATATACAAATTTAAAGAAACTTAAAAAAAAAAAAAAGATTTACAGGTACCAGTCCCACACTGATGACATCTGATAAGTGACTGTCTATGGGCAGTTGTCATAACTTGTGCAAATCCATGCTATAAAAGTTACATTATAACACCAGGCATTTTCTAAAAGGAGCCATGTATAAAATTGCATTAAAATGCATTGTGGACTAATTTGCAGATTTCCAGGGTGTGGTTCAACAACTGAATTTTATTGAGATTCTGAGCAGGAAATATATTTTTAACTCAAATGTGAACATAAATGTAGTTTTGTTAAGTAAATATAAAAAATAATTAAGTCTGAAAGAAATTATATGAATAACTGTGACATTACCATCTTGGTTCCTGGTTTGTGTATCTGGACACTCCAGTTGTGCCTATAAGGACTAAAGTGTACTCTGTGCTTATAAGGACCAAAGTTCAAAGCAATAACCTCTTTCCTCCATCTCCTCCTGTGAAGGATTTTCATGATGCAGTAATGTTGGTACATTTAAAAAAGTGGTGCACTAATCAAGACACTCCAAGATGGAAACAGGTAGAAACCTCTCTGATATATAAACACCCTCTTCATTATTACCTGTGTTTCCAAAATTCCAGTAAGAGAGAGATGTCTGATTTTCCCTTCTTTATTAAAAAAGGTCTGAAGTTTTGGTATAAGTGAAATAAAAAAATGTGATATCCATCACCTGCTGCCTCAATGAATAGATTGAGGAATCATTTTACTTGTACTATGATAGGCAAATGGGAAAGGAGACTAATTAAAAGTATCTGTAATTTATTTGAAAAGGTAATATGGAGATCATTCAAAAATTGTGATAATTATGGGAGGATGAATAACTCCTAGCTAGAGGGTAAAGCCCCTATTTAATTGTCCAAATCACTATCACATGAGCCTGTAACGGAGCCCGTAAATGTTACTGATATTGAATTGGCTACTTTTAGCTACTCGCATTTTGAATTACAGGCTCAAAATCAAGGCGGTTGTCAAAAACGTAACTCCGTCCAATCTCCTTCAAGCCGGTAAATGTTACCAGTGCTAAAGAAGCAAAATCCATATTCAATAACAACAAATCAACAAGCCCGCAATTGCCTTCAATCCTGTAAATAGCAAATGTATAAAAAAATTATATGAGTACTAGATAGGACTCGCAAGTGGGTTAAACACCTGTTTGTAGCACTACAGCAGCAAATAAACACACTCTACTGTACTCAGAATACTGGGAAATCAATGAAGGGCATTAGAATGAATTACACAACAGTCTCAAGCTCGCAAATCTGCAATAAAAAAATATTTACTTACATTTTATTTGCATTTTATATCGATCCAGTGAATCAAGGAGTGAATGGCCTAGACCAGTTGCTTTGTTCATTTTTATTGATGTCTACATATCTGGTTTGTGAGTCCAATTGCACATTGTACTTCTAAACAGTAATTGATTGTAGTTTAAACTCCATGTTTTACTGACGTCATGAAGACGCTCTCTATGTCTAAATTGTAACTCAGGTCTTGCTTAATTGATCATGATCATTCCCTGAAATGCTACATACGGGTACATGGTTTGCATTTTGGGGCTGTGAGAATGTAATTGCAGGTTTGAGTCAATTGAATACATCTATATATGTAAAAAAAAATGTGGAACCCGCAGCCAAAAGTTCAGTTTGAAGGTAATTACAGGCTTGAAATTAAATAGCAGCCTATGGGCCTCATTCAATTGTGATTTTCACAATTAAATAGGGCTCTATATAAGCACAGAGCATTTTTTTTACAGACATTTTTAGTTAGTGAGCTTCTATCCAAAATCAAGATCAAAAGAAAAAATTAAATGATAGAAGACAGATTTAAACCAAGAATGACATGAAGCCTTATGGTTCAGTGCTTGTTCTCTAATGAGTACTTCTACAAAATGTCTATCTTTAAAGGAAACTAATTTTAAAGTGGTACAAAGATGGTATATAGTGCTTTACATGGTAGGTAAAATGATTACAAAACATTCTGATAAATGCTGGTGAGAATGTAGGTATGTTTGGTGGACTTGTTCTAGAATACAAGAGTTTTGTCATATATTTCTGGCTCATATTTCAGATATTGTCAAGTCGATTCTTCAGAAATATGTGGAGATGGTTTTGTTCCACATTTTCCCTAAAGATATTAAAACTAAGGGCCCTATTAAATACGCCAAATTGTAGTTACTGAAGCCAGTAAAGGAGCCAGCAAAAGTTACTGCTATTAAATTGGCCTCTTTTCGCTACCAGCAAACGAGCTGAAAAACAAATGAGATTGCCAAAGTTGGAACTCCGACCCATCGAAGCCTTTGCTATTTCAAGCCTGTAAATCTTACAATCGCAAATCGTTATTAAATTGCTACAATTCCCCAAGCCCGCCATTTTTTGTCACACCTGTAAATAGCAAATGTAGTAAATGCAAATAAAAAATCAATACTGCACTTTAGAAGACGGGAAAAGCGATGATAGACATTAGAATTAATTGCACCTAAGTTTAAAGCTCGCAAATCTTACGTTTTATCTTCATGTTATATCAATCTTGGGAATCAAGGGGTTAATACATATCAGGCCACCCACATGAACTAGACCAATTACTTCATTCATTTTTATTTATGTTCGAATGCTGGAATACGAGTCTGATCGCATATCGGACTTCAAAACTGTATCTGATTGTGGTTTCAACGTCATGTTTTATTGACGTAATTTACTATTTGCTGTTTGCAGATTTGATCATGATCTTGTCCTGAAATGCAGCATAAAAAAGCATGGTGTACGGTTTTGGATTTCGGCTATGTAGTTGCAGGCTTTTCTAATTTAATTGTTTTGTAACTGCTGCAAATTTTAAGCCTGCAAACTTACGGGCTGTATGAAGGTGCCTACAGGCTTGGAATTTAATAGGGCCCTAAATGTTTACTCTCATATATATTATTAGTAGCAAAATGGTTAGTTAAAAATTGGAAACAGAACAATAGTAGAAGCAATCAATAGAAATAGAGAACTGGAAAAAGGCAATATAAAACTAAGGATAAATAGATACCATGGGATGACAATATGGTAAGAGTGGGCTAAAAATAAAATTGTATATTTTTTAGGGTTTATTTATCTAAATGATTATTTCTGTCCATAATTAGTTACAGAGCAATCCAATTTTGACAAATTATATGATAGAATTACTTATTATATTGTAATAATTGTAATTGAGGGTACATGCACTACAGTATTTAGAGCTTCTTGCAAAACATTTACGTGATATGTTGAATTCATTGCATAATTAAAAGTGTTATATTTCAAACCAGCAAATGTTTTCTCTACAAAATATAGGAAATCTAACATTTTCCTTTACCTTTCCACTGTTTTCACATTGAGCTTGTATGTGGTACAGTTTGATTTAGCAGCATCAATTTATTTGAGAACACAAAGATATATATTCCCATGGCACCTTAAGCTATCTCTTTTGTTATTCGTATCACAGTGTGTGTCACAACAGCTACTTGAATGTATTGGAAATCTGTAATATTGAGTTATTCTAAGAAGACCATATTGTCCCAGTGACATAGAGCAGAGGTCACTCTCAGGACAATACTTTATGACAGCCCTGGGATGTGCAAAGTTCAACATTAATGACCCCACGTCCATTTTAATGACAATATGTCCATTCACAATATAAAAATCACCTTTGCTTATATGTTGTTTATATATAGTTAGTTATTTATAGCCAAATGAAAAGGACATTGGTGGAGAACAAAGAAAATAACCACATTGTTAACTCTTTCAGTGTCAATGTAACTTTCAACAATCTGTAATATGCTTTGAGGCAACATTTTTCTTCCATAAAAATATTTTAACATTTGAGCTTTAGTACTCTAAAGTATTCAAGTGGTGTCCATTGTTTAGGAGATCGCCAATGAATGTTTCAGACTCAAGTATTTGCCATTTACGGGTGTGAAAACTTTTGCGGGCTTGGGGAAATTGAGAAATTGAATAGCGATTTGCGATTTTAGCCTTGCGAAAGTGACAGATCAAAGGCTTCTGGAGGCTGTAAGTTACGTGTTTAGCCATCGCAATATTTTCAAGGTCGTAACTTGTAACCTGTTTGAAGCCCACAAAAAGGCACTGACTGAATAGCAAATTAACTTGCAACCTCACTTATGGGCTACCATAATTGCCTAAAACCTCAAATGAATGTGACCATTAGTCTTTATCTAATCAGATTGCTTTTTAACCCTTTACACTGCTATCAAAGCTAGACCCTATAAGGATAGAGAGGTTCATACAAGGATAGAGATCACAAATCTTGGGAGTCACCCCTAATCATATCTATTATCTAATGTTAAATATTGAATATACCTTTTCTAAATCATTTAATATGAATTATATTAAGAGCATGCAAATAAAACAGTTGGGCCTTTAAGTGGGAAATATAAAATATCCGTACATTTAATGTTTTCTATGAAATCCAATTTATGAAATGAGCATGACCTCTAAACACATTTGATAAATTGACTCCATAGAAAACATAGGAAGTGCTGATATATAACTTTATTATCCCACTTCCCTCCACTTTTACGAATATAATCCACTAGCGACTTGCCTGTCCAAAATTACGGGGCAATAAAAAAGTGTGGAAATGCTGTTTGTCACACAATGGGAGTCTGCTGTGTGCCTCAACTGCTTGCCTCGCTTTGCACCCTAAGTCCTGCATGTCACCTTGCTTTGTGAGGCAACGGCTCGCCTCCCTTTGAGGGGCTTGTGGTTACGGCACTACGGCCCACCAATGGCAATCACTGCATGCCTCAACTTCCTGGCTCGCTTCACATGAATGCGAAAATAAAAATTGCCTAAATGCTTTATTTTGCATCAATCTGAAACAGAAAATTACTGAAACTTGTTAATTCATCTGAATTTGTTATTTTACATCAATCTGAAACAGCAAATTGACGAAATTTGTTCATTCGTTAGTTTACATGAATGTGAAACAAAAATTGCCTAAATGCGTTATTTTACATCAATCTGAAACGGCAAATTGGCGAAACTTGTTAATTCATCTGAATTTGTTATTTTACATCAATCTGAAATGGCAAATTGACGAAACTTGTTCATACGTTAATCAAGCTGAAACAGCAAAAAGACGAAACTTGTTCATTCGTTAGTTTACATGAATGTGAAATGAAAAATTACCTAAATGCATTATTTGACATCAATCTGAAACAGCAAATTGATGAAACTTGTTCACTCGTAAGTTTACATGAATGTGAAACAAAAAATTGCTTTGAAAACACATTTCTTGCAAATCACACACAGAGCACTGAGCTCAGACATCACTGACACCTCAGTACAGGGAGCAGCGCTGGTGCCGAGAGAGACCTGCACCGAGGTGACTACAGGGGACACAGTGCTGAGGAGAGAGTGCTGAGAGAGGGGGAGTGCTGAGGAGAGAGAGTGTTTAGTAATCACACACACAGGACCCCTGCAGTGGCTCCTGATCGCGTCCCTGCTGAGATCTGGCACATGGCCATATTCTTGCAGGGATGGAGGAGGCTGGTAGAGATGGAGACCCAGCCGGTGAGGTTGCGATCAATCATAGTTGTCAAACTGCGATTTGTCGCAAAGCGTGATGACGAATTGCAGTTTGACAACTATTATATGTGATTATTTTTATACTGCTTTATTAGTTTTCCTTACTCTAATGATCTAATGATGAAAGTGCTGAACCATATTCTTATACATCTTTATTATGTAACTTGTGTTTGTACTGCCTTGCTAATTTATAATGTAATGCTGTGATTGATCCAAAATCAGTCCTTTCAGTTTCATCAGATATAAATCATCTTGGGATGTTGCCCTTGACTGTCATTCTCTCACGTATTAACCATCCCACCTACTAAATGTACAATGCTTGTTCTTGACATTTTAACCATGGACATTGATTAAAGACAGCAGGTATGTTTTTGGACACTAAAGCAAATCCTTTTAGTGTTAAAGATAGTAATGGTCAGTTTTTAAGAAAACATTTTTACTATATAGCAGATACTCCAGATATCTCAACAATGATAAAAAAAATATAGGAATACCATGCTCACACAACAATAAAATGTATTTCTATGACACATAATTGATTGTTGATTATTGTATAGTATATGTCTTTTAGTCTTTTAGTCACTGTAAGATGAATAATCCAGTAAAATGATCATGAAAATTAAAAAGAAGAATCAAAGCTCATAATTTCAATTTCAATTAAGATACTTGACTACCTTGCTACAAAGGATATGGACTTTTCTTTTTTGCATATGTTTCCTAATATAAACATATTAATGTAAGCATGCTATCCTGTTTTATCTTTCTAAAGTATTTTGACTATAATTAAATATGTATCTTTTACACAACCATCTACAATCTACTATAAATATATCTGATATATGTTCTCTGTTTGAAATATGTGATACTCTGCTATAAACCACTCTGCTAGTCATACCTATTTCTGTTAAATAGTGGATAGAACAGACAAGTGTCAGAGAAGACAATTCCTAGAATAAAATAACCAATCGAAAAAATACAAAAAAAGACATTAATATAAACTGCAGCTTAAATCTGCTGTTACAATAAACACACTGCCCTTCTGTCTACCTCCCATCCTATTTATCTCCTGACATTACCCTATAAATTAGTTGTTGAGTGGGCTAGATCTCAAACTTCACTGATCATTTTTTTTTTATTGAATTTCACATTGTGTAACCTCCCAGTCAGGGGCAGATCTACCAGTGGTGCAGGTGGTGCAGTGCACCAGGGCCCTTCACTGGGGAGGGCGGGGGGCAGAGCTGAGATTTTATTTTCTGTAGAGCATTCTACTGAGGCTCCAAGAGGTGGCAGTGTGGAGCAGTGTGAGGATGGATCCTGAGAGGGATGGGTGCTCTATGGAGATGGATATTGGGTGGGACTGGGTGCTATGTAAAGATGGCTGCTGAGCGTTACTTGTTGCTAGGTACTTGTTGCTAGGTAGAGATAGTATATGTATATAATGGTGCTTAAAGCAGACAGGAGGTAAGGTAAGATGAGCAGCTATAAAAGGGGTCTTCAAGTAGAGCTGCTATTGGAAAGGGTCCCGGAGAGGGATGATGTTATGGGAAGGAGTCTTAGGAAGATGGATCTTATGGAAAGGGGTCTTGAGAAGGGGCTGTAAGTGAATTGGTACATGGGGGGTCCAGCACAAAAATATTTTACAACCCACCCCTTTAAAGGGGGAGGGCGATGATTTTTTTTTTGCACATGGGCCCTTCATGCTCTAGCTTTGCCACTGCTCCCAGTCATGGGGTATATTTAGGTTTTATGCTGCCATAGACCCATTCAGATTTGTGCGCCCTCTAATGTTCCAATTATTACTCTCATTTCCTTTTGCTATATCCCGATTTTATGTTTACCACACACATATATAGAAAATTATAAGTGTATATGTATCTATGTCAGTAGACAGTAAGAAAGTACCAGGTACAGACATAATATTCTCTACACATAAAAATCTCTGAGCTTACTCCATGGCATTATATTGACAACGTCAGACAGCCTGCTGCCCACTTAATTTATGTTGCCCTCGCCTCGTAGGCCTAGACCGAAAAGACACCAATGCTCCCTGTCAGAGTTGTGTCCACACCTAAACCTAGGCAAGCAGAACAACTGGAAGTTTAGAAGTGGATTTTTTAAATTAGGTTTAATATTTAATACTGTTGTTTGTGCATTATAGTGGTCCTGTAAATGTCATTCATATTTGTGCCACAACCCAATCATAAATACCCATCACTGCTGATAACCCAAGACCAGTTATGTTTCATTCCAACCTCACTGTCCTGAATTACAATTGTCTCCACTTGCTCCTGCATCCATGACCCCAACACTTGATCGTTATTTCACCTCTAAGTTATATTTAGTTTCACATACAGTTTCCATTACAATCCATCCATTTCCCCAAAAAAATAATTCATCTCACTTAATATTTTGTGTCTTAGTTACCCCTGTACTTGATAAAAATGTACTTCAGATTTAAATTTCCATTCCTGGCCCAAACTTTAATCTTGTGTTTTTAAAACAAAATCCAAAAGAAAAAAATGGTTTCTTAATCTATGTAAATTACTAATTAACAGTATACAACTGTGGTTTAGTTTGATAACTATCTGTATCTCAGGTGACCATTCACCCTAATCAATACACATTGTTCACTGATATAATTAATGTCACTATCCAATGTAGATAGCACCGCCAAAGAAAATAGAGCACAACCAAAACTGTTTATTTTATGGTTTATCCATTGTAGAAGGCTTTAATAACAGATTATGTGACCATTAGACATATCTTTAAATCCATCAATAGATTGCCGAAATGTAATCTATGTTGACCAAAATGTACCTCTCACCTACTACTGATTTTTTTTTTTTAAATCCAAAACGCAATATTTTGAATAGTTTATGAGTGCGTATGAATGTATGTAAGCAAGTCTTTTGAGGTCAAACATACAAAGGAAATAAATGCCCTTATGTAATCACTAGCGACTTTCCCGTCAAAAAATGACGGTCAATAAAATTGTAAGGCTGGGAATGCTGTTTGGCACACAATGTAAGGTTTTTGGTCCTCTGAGCACCTTCGGCGCTCATTGCGAGCCCTGCGTTGAGCGTCTTTGGCGCTCATCGCAAGGCTCACAATGAGTGCCTTCGGCGCTCATTATGAACCTCTTACCTGGTGTACTTTTGCTCCTGTGAGCACCTTTGGTGCCCATTGCAAGCCTCTCCGCTCGTGTCATTTTGGTGGTGTGAGCACCTTTGGCCCTCATTGCAAGGGCCATGCTGATCGCCATTGGTGCTCATTGTGAGCCTCTCCCCTTGTGTACTTTTGCTCCTCTGAGCACTCTCGGCGCTCATTGTGAGCCCCGTGCTGAACGCCTTTAGCACTCATTGCAATCCTTTCCTCTGCTCTACTTTTGGTTCTCTGAGCACCCTGTAAACTGATTGTGATCCCCGCTCTGAGCAACGTTGGCGCTCATCGCGTTGGCTGCCAGCAAGCGCCTTTGGTGCTCATTGTGAGGCTCTCCGCTCATGTAGGTGATCTGAGCACCTTTGCCAGTCATTGCAAGGGGCGCGCTGATTGGCTTTGGTGCTCATTGCGAGGCTCTCTCCTCACATACTTTTGCTCCTCTGAGCATCCTCAGCGCTCATTGTGAGCCCCACGCTGAATGCCTTTGTGGCTTATTGCGATCCTCTCCCCTGGTCCTTTTTTGTTTTTAGATATATATATTTTTTTATGCTAATTAATTAAATAATTAATTAAATAATAAATTAATATACTTACCTATTTGTAATTAATATATCCAGCAATCAATATCCTGAAGAGCTAACAATCTGTTGTGATTTTCGTGCAGCTTACATACAATGTACATTTGAACTGTTGCTGACCTGAAGTGTAAATGTCAGCAATGTGACAAGTGTACAGCATAAATAGGCTGTGTGCACGAGAGGAAACCCTTTGTGTAGCTGTGTAATTGGGCATTTTGTAATGGTAATGTTATTAGTTGTGAGTGTTGTAAAATGGCGGTGATTGTCTATGCGTTACGCGGGTGTGGAGCATTTTCCGTTATCCCTAATAGTTTATTTTATACCTTGTACGTGCCTGTCTTATGTGCTTGGTGGTGTTATGCGTGTTTAGGGGTCGTGTAGCCTCGTTTTCGTTTTTCGGCCTCCATTTTTTTCTTGCTTAGGCGATTTTCGTGTGTGGAAACTCAGCAAATTGTGGTTAAATTGTCGTGCAATCTGGCTCCCAGACTTCGTGCATGTCCCCCCGTGCTGTGAGTGTTTTTTTTAAAATTTTTGTTAACTTTGGTGGTGTTGTTGTTTTTGTATGTGCGTGGTTCTGCCGTTAACTTCGTATTTTTCTGACCTTGTTTTTTTTTTTTTCTCTAAGTGACGCTTTCATTTTCGCAAGTGTTACGGGCTGTAATTTTTTCACTTGTTTTTTTTAAACTGCTACGGGTCTCGCATTGGGAATGGTGTAATTGAGATTTAGTTCCGCAGGAACTATGGCGCTCATCTCCACCAGCGCAATGAGCGCACTTCGGCCAGCAACTTGCCAGCAACTGTGACCCTCGCTTCTCTACGCGAGCCTGCAAGCGTTAGCAACAACTCGTATTGCTCACAACTATATATGTGATATGTAATCCTCTAAACTTCTGCAATCAGTCTAATGTAGTCACAATTACATCTTTTTATGTAGCCCAGATTTGGATACATTTGATAGATATACTAGATGGAAGCGAGCAGTAAGTTGGTACATCCAGTTGTAGAAACCCGAAAAATCCCACAAAGCTCATGATCACACTCAATAGTAACTGTTGGTTTGAAGGATGTTTAAACAGGTTTTGCGTAATACTTTTTTCATTCACACACAACTTTGGAAATGTGAAACCTGCTCTTTAAACTGTATTCGAAAAAATAATTTTGTTCTAAGTCCCTTTAAGTGAATTCCCTCTAAACAGTTTCTGCTACAAATTACTTCCCTGGTACCTACTCTATTCCAGGTATGGATTCTATCTTAGCCGAGTGTTGCAATAGTAATATGTTGATATCATCCTATCATGAGGCAGCTTCTCGTGAGAAAGTGATTCTTATGATGGAATTCAGTTAAGTTCCTTGCTGATGCTTGAACTGTAGGGTTATTTGCTCACTTGCATTGTAAGAACATTGTAATCTCTGTTGTCATAGGCTATACCTAATAGCTTTCTGAGATCCAGAACTAGTATAAGTCTGACTCTTCTACCAAAAAAAGCTCTATAGGAGTACATTTTATTGTCCATAAAACAACGGCTGCATTAGATTTATGTGGTCTCCATTTTACACTTCTTTAAATTTGATTTTAGTGCTACCAGTTTTTCATTTAGTGGATATTTACATCAGATTACTATTTTGTTCATTGGAGATATCACTGAAATTTGGATTTTTTCCCCCTCCCACCTAAAAAACTTTTTCTATGTTGCACACTGCAAATGAGCATGATTCAGTTGGACATCTGTCTGCACAGGGCTCAGTCCTACACATATGTCCTAACCAAGAAGGACTTTCATTATTAAACAGGGTACAGGATAATTAGAAGGACTATTTAATGGTGAAATTAAATAATAACATAAAGTAACATAAAAATGATGACATTTCTGACACAATCATTAGGTAATATAATTAGTGATTTGAAACAGAGATTGCTAGGTCATAAGTAATAACTATAAGATGTTTGTTTTACATCTCTGCACATGTTGTCTCCCAATGTTTAAGGGATAACTAAAGCATTGGGTCAGCTCCACAGTGGGGCCTCCCTGAAATCTACCTTTGCAAACAGTAACTTGTTTATACCTCCATAGACCAGGTCACACATAATAATTTTAATTACATCAAAGCAACACATATAAATATATACAAACTATTGGTCACGTTATAAAGAACATAATCAATGTGACAAATTGTTTACCTCAATTACATTTCACTCAGTGTTGTAAATACTGAGAGGCCCAGTTCAATGGGAATAATCCATATCCTCCTGAATGGCACAGGGTAGATCATGACATGCACATTTCATATAATTTACTAATTAACTTCAGTAAACTCTCTCTGAACTTTAAACATCAGCTGAAAAATAATTTGTTCAAACAGGCAAAATACACATACTGAAATACAAAACTGCGTTGCTTCTCATACACATATTACTGAAAAATAATGAGTTTGCGGTGCGATTGTTATCCACCATTAATCTACCTAATATAATATTTTAAAATCAACTTACAAAGCCCTTAACAACTGTGCACCCCTTATATCACTGCTCTCATGTCATATATCACCCACCGCCCTCTTCATTCTGATAATGACCATCGTGTTTCCTACACTCTTAGCAACGCTTCTCACTCCTCCTTCAGAACTTTTCTTGGGCTGCCCCTGTTCTTTGGAACTCCTAGCTCTGCTCCATTAGACTTTCTTCCTTCCCTTAAAAAATGCACTAAAAAATGCATCTGTTTAAAGAAACTTATCACCTACAACCTTAAAATGCACAACACATCTATAGCCCTCCCGTATCACACCCAAAACCTTTAGACTGTAAGTTTGCAAGTTTTCAAGCTTGTATGGTGCTTTAGGGTAAGCACTATTTGTTTTTAAGCTCAAAGTCAGGATTCTCCATTTATTTGCGATGTGTTAAAAAAGTTTTTTTACGTTTTTGCCTTGTGTTTAAACTCTTTATAACCCTACAGAACATGTTGATACTTTACAAATAAAGGGTAATAATAAGTATTATTTTTATACACTAAGTTCCATAGCTATTATATATCACCAGGTCTTTGATATTCCTTAAAATATAGTTTAGTTTCCCAAGCCCCTATATAGACTCATATATAAAATGACCAACTAACAGCATGCAAAAAAATATATAATTTATTGGGATATAATTAAAACCAGAAAAAACCCTGCTTAGTGACTAAAAGAAGTGCCAGAAAACTGTTAAAATAAATATCCTTACTAGAAAAAATCGTTTGAAGTACTGGAGGTTTTAAATTAATCCTCATATGCAATGCCATATTGCCAAACCAATCCAGAACCTGGATATGGTTCACTGCTTAATCCCAGGATTGATGAATAATGACAATATATATAGCACTTATTAAAATACACTAAAACCAAACAATAAACAAGAGTACACTTCTAAATGATTATAAAGGCAAGAGCAGACAGATTCTTATTTGCAAATCAATCATTAAAGTAATAAACTTGTGTTTCTTGTGCTGATGAGATGACCTAATACTAATGTGGCTTAATAGCCGATGTCCACTGCCCTTTAGCCATTGTATAAATTGCCAGGTGGTCTTGTCCAAAAGGAAAAACTGTTTGCCAACGAGTCGTTTCGTTCTCTGTTAGAACTTCTTCTTAGGCTTGTAACTTTGGCTGTTGTTTGCAGGCTTTTAAAGCCTGTACTTCTAGGTATGGAGGGCCCTGTCTTTGACAATTAAACCATTATGATAATGTATACACTTGGGATGAGCTAAAACAGATCTATGACATAACCAATGCAAAAATTTGTTATCAAATCAGATATTTTATCAAATCCTTGTTAGATTTATAAGGGGCGGACCTGCACCATTATTTGAAACCACTTCCTTACATTACCTATACACTTCAGGCACTAACTCTCAAATATACACTACCATTAATCACCTGCCTAGTCAGATTAACTGTATGAGTGGGGCTGCATATTACAAAAAAATGCCCATTGCAGTCTGTGTGCTGCAGTCCAAGAATCTAGCTTGAAATTTCGAGCTTGTTTTATTCCTCTACATATCCATAAAATAAATCCTATTAGTGATTCCATTTACAACCGAGGGTGTAATATTACTGGAGGCTTCTCACACATGTGGTCGAAGTTTCCCATAATTAGACCAATATTGTCACTCGTGAATAAGTTACTCTCATTTCCTCATTGGGTATTTCCATTAAATCCTGGCCAAAAGTAAAAAATATCTTTATATCTGATATATAAATTATATCTAAAGTATATCTAGCCTATCACTGGAAAAGCAGCTCAAAGAAGGGCCTCATTCATAACATTTCTGATAGCAATTATGAAGAACTTACAGTATTACTTCAAGAAGGAGAAAATATGTATTCTAAGGTAGGCCACAGTTGTATTGGTGTAAACACCTAAGACATATGCTAGTATAAAGAGCAAGATTTGAGCAATTATGTTCTATGTTATGAGTGCTGATGTCTTTCTTTTCTTGAATACTCCTATTTATTTTTTCTTAACCTTTCTTCCTTCTGGGTTTTCTTCAGGCATCTGACTCGGATGATATCAGGTTGTGAGAGGGTGCCAAATATTTTTCTATTTAATCATTTGGGTACAAGCCAGAGAACAACTACAAAGGGAAGAACAAATATGAAAACTGAAAATTATTATTATTATTATCTTATTATCACCAACATATTCCGTAGCGTTGTACAGGGGTTTAAATCAACAAATGCTTCAGAGGCAAAGTTGTTGCTTAAAGTTTATACATTTAGAAAATGGAACATGGGACTGGTGGCAAGTATTTGCTTTGCAAGGATTTGACGGATCCTAGACTTTTTCATTCTATCACGCTTTAAAATGCATTAGTCTCAAATTCTCTGTAAAAGATCAAGGAAAAGCATATTTATGAATATATATATATTATTTGTAAAGGCCCTTTTTTAAAATGTGTACTATACCAAATTTGTGGTCCACTATTTCAGACAGTTTACTTGGCGGTAATAAGGAAATTACACTTTTTTTTTTATATATATACATGTCATATTCGTAAATTGGTATTCAACTCTCAAAGCTTTAATCATTCAATTAATATATTAATTATCATCCTAAATGACACAGGAATGTCATAGCTAAAAGTGTCAGAAAAAAATATCCTATCTGTGTAAGATTGTAAACAAAATCAAGAGTTATCACCCTCCTTTAGATTGTAAGTCTGCGAGTTTCAATCCTGCGCAGTGCTTTAGGGAAAGCGCTATGGACACTGGATTCCAAGCTCAAAGACAGGGCCATACACTCTTTGCAATGTATGAATCTTTAACTTGTCATTGCCTGTAACTTAACTTATGTATAGCGCTACGGAATATATTGGCGCGTTACAAATAAACGATGATAATAATAATAATAATAATAATAAACTAGTTAAAATAAAATGTATTCATTGCTAGAAAAGCATATAGTGCCCATTTCTTCTGATTTGTAACTCTATTAAAATATATAGGAAGTTTGCAATTCTTATATAGGAAATCTTGCATTTCAGCTCGTATATAAATGCTACTTTATATGTCTACATCTTTGTATAGATATTGTGATGTGGACCAGGGCACAATAACATGATCATACTCATCATGCATATCCTGATCTGGAACTTGGTCACCTTCAGCACCAAATTGGGTACATCCTATGTCAGAAACTTATTATACACGCTATCTATTGCACAATTTGAAATAGTGCTATGGAAACTTTAAAAAAAAAGAGCAATAATTAAAAAAAAGAAAAAAAAAGAACATAAATTGTTATATAAATTCAATTTTGATGATAAGTTTCCTAAATGTGCATTCACTGGCTCCCTGGTAAATTGTTACTAGCAAATTATTGCTGAATTTATTCCTGCTGCATCCACTGATTTTCTAATATTCTCCAGATACTTGCTCATTTACCAGATTACAACACTTCTGTGATCCCCGTAGACATACAGATATGCAAAATGAAATTAGTTTATTTCTTTCCTGCAAAAACGACAGTTTCACAAAAGTGAGTCTGAATCAGCAAATTGGCACACAGGTTTTTCTTTCCTGTCTTATATAATATGCTGTTAATTGCAGTCTCCCCACTTAATAAATGGAAGTATATTCACCTTCAAATTCACAATGTCTAATTAAATAAAATCTGGTACTTTCTTTTGAAAGTTATTGTTAACAGTCCTGAATATATATACTTGATTGTTAGGAATGTTTTCATTAGAGGAGCAATGTCCCCAAATGCCTTCTCCTAATCCCTTGTTTCTTTGTTTGCAATGACAACCTGATCAACTACACTGGGCTCTAGGGAAACGTGGGCGTAGGAGTCCAGAATAATATGGTGGGATAATTCAACTCTACTCCCAGGAAAGGAAGCAGGGGCGGATCAACTGCAACGCACTGGGGCCCTACTCTTGGGGGGGGGGCATTGCTGCAGTGCCCCTCAAAAATGTTTTTCCTTAATTTCTTTGTTTACGAGCCGCGTAATGAGTGCCAAAGGTGCTCAGCATGAGGATCGCAATGAGGGCCGAAGGATCTCAGACCACCAAAACACTTACTCTGTGTGGCAAACAGCATTAAAAGATAAATTATGGGTCAAACCTTACATGGGAAAGAAATACAGCTCCATAGCGCAGTATGTCTTTCCCAGTAAATTTAAAAGGGCTATATAAGCACATAGCATATTTTTTTAACAGAAGTTTTTAGTTAGTGAAGACCTGGCTTTTGAATAGAAGTTCACTAACTAAAAACTTCTGTAAAAAAATATGCTGTGTGCTTAAATAGAGACCTTTTAAATTTGCTGAATTGCAATTGAATAAGGCTGTAGGTTTGTACGTAATTTCAGCTGCAGGAGCTTTTGTCAGTAATTTTACACATGTATTCACTGCAGTTCACTTGTAATATTATTCATCTCACCCAACATCAGTAAATCATGTCTTTTCAGTAACATAGTAGGAGCCCCATTAAATTGCTCAGATTTTAGAAACCGTAGTCCGTAACGGAGACTTAAAGCTATTAAATTGGACTCTTTCACCTACCGGCAAACGATTGGGGGGTTACAGGTGGAAAAACCCTACAGGCCGTGAAAATCTGAACTCTGTCCCAGCTAAACCTTTGATCTGTCAAGCCTGTAAATGTTACAATTGCAAATCGCTATTAAATTGCTATGAATCCCCGAGAACGCACTGGCGTTCAAACCCGTAAAAGGAAAAAATATTACGGGCTCCAAATAGGACCCGCAAAGGGTTTACAGACAAGTTCTCAACACTGTAAAAGACACACCAGTGGACTTTAAAATATGGGGAAAACATGGACAGACATTACAATTACTTGCACAATAATCCCCAAATAAAAATTAGGCATTTCAATTTTTTTAATTTTATCATATGTTGGAATGGTCATGCATATGCCAATATGAAAACCCTTGCTGCAAGATGCTTAAAGCAGTTAAATACACACTACCTGATTAACACATAAACATGAAACTCATGCCATATTAACCCTCTCTCACTCACAGAGGCTCTAATGTCGGCCCTGGAATATAAATATAATTGTACATACATCTTGCTCATCACATCTACATTGGGAAAATAAATAGTGGCCAAATTACACCGCCACATCACATAGATCAAGTACCAGGGGAACATTTTATTATTTGTTGTTCAGTCCTTCAGTCGTGTCCTACTCTCTTTGACCCTATGGACTGCAGCACATTTAGCTATGTCTCTGCCTGTGCTGTTCCACTAGGTTTGCATGCCAAAGATACTGGAGTGGGTTGCCAGTTCCTTTTCCAGTGGACTATGATTTCTCTGACCTCTCTGCTATAACCTGCCCAACTAGAGAAACCCTACATGGTATAGCTCACAGCTTCATTGAAATACACAATTCACTACCAGCCATTCAGAAGGGGAACATGGGAACATACACCACACTAATCTACTCTAACACATCAGGAAGGGCTACAAACACACATGGAGACTGTGTAGAGGCACGTGGAGCAACAGCCTCCATCAGCAATAATCTCCGCCTATTCTGGAAAGTCCCACACCACTGCTGGTGGCCATGTTCCAAGATATACCCATTATCATCTGGTGACATCCCATTAAGTGTTTTGCTATCAATCAATTTACATTATCACCTGCCATATTGTTATCAGCCCTTCAGGGGAATATTCATACTCCCCACTATCACAAAGTGGACTTTGCATGTGTATTAACCCTTCATTATTATATATTTCATATATATATTAAATATATATTTATATATATATATATATATATATATATATATATATATATATATATACAGTTGCAAGCAAAAGTATGTGAACCCTTTGGAATGATATGGATTTCTGCACAAATTGGTCAAAAAATGTGATCTGATCTTCATCTAAGTCACAACAGTAGACAATCACAGTCTGCTTAAACAAATAACACACAAAGTATTAAATGTTGCCATGTTTTTATTCAACACACCATGTAAACATTCACAGTGCAGGTGGAAAAAGTATGTGAACCCTTGGATTTAATAACTGGTTGAACCTCCTTTGGCAGCAATAACTACAACCAAACGTTTCCTGTAGTTGCAGATCAGATGTGCACAACGGTCAGGAGTAATTCTTGACCATTTCTCTTTACAGAATTGTTTCAGTTCAGCAATATTCTTGGGATGTCTGGTGTGATTCGCTTTCTTGAGGTCATGCCACAACATCTCAATCGGGTTGAGGTCAGGACTCTGACTGGGCCACTTCAGAAGGCATATTTTCTTCTGTTTAACCCATTCTGTTGTTGATTTACTTCTATGCTTTGGGTCGTTATCCTGTTGTAACACCCATCTTCTGTTGAGCTTCAGCTGGTGGACAGATGGCCTTAAGTTCTCCTGCAAAATGTCTTCAGAAACTTGGGAATTCATTTTTCCTTCAATAATAGCAATCCGTCCAGGCCCTGACGCAGCAAAGCAGCCCCAAACCATGATGCCCCCACCACCGTACCTCACAGTTGGGATGAGGTTTTGATGTTGGTGTGCTGTGCCTCTTTTTCTCCACACATAGTGTTGTGTGTTTCTTCCAAAAAACTCAACTTTAGTTTCATCTGTCCACAGAATATTTTGCCAGTACTGCTGTGCAACATCCAGGTGCTTTTGTGCAAACTGTAAATGTGCAGCAATGTTTTGCTTGGATAGCAGTGGCTTCCTCTGTGGTATCCTCCCATGAAATCCATTCTTGTTTAGGGTTTTACATATCGTAGATTCGCTAACAGGGATGTTAGCATATGCCAGAGACTTTTGTAAGTCTTTAGCTGACACTCTAGGATTCTTCTTCACCTCATTGAGCAGTCTGCGCTGTGCTCTTGCAGTCATCTTTACAGGACGGCCACTCCTAGGGAGAGTAGCAGCAGTGCTGAACTTTCTCCATTTATAGACAATTTGTCTTACCGTGGACTGATGAACAGCAAGGCTTTTGGAGATACTTTTATAACCCTTTCCAGCTTTATGCAAGTCAACAATTATTAATCGTAGGTCTTCTGAGAGCTCTTTTGTGTGAGGCATCATTTACATCAGGCAATGCTTCTTGTGAAAAGCAAACCCAGAACTGGTGTGTGTTTTTTATAGGACAGGGCAGCTGTAACCAACACCTCCAATCTCATCTCATTGATTGGACTCCAGTTGGCTGACACCTCACTCCAATTAGCTTTTGGAGATGTCATTAGTCTAGGGGTTCACATACTTTTTCCACCTGCACTGTGAATGTTTACATGGTGTGTTCAATAACAACATGGTAACATTTAATTATTTGTGTGTTATTAGTTTAAGCAGAGTGTGATTGTCTATTGTTGTGACTTAGATGAAGATCAGATCACATTACGACTTAGCGATGAGCGACAAAGCGAGGTGAGCCGTTAACTAAGAGCACTTAGGCGATGAGCAAAGGCGTTCATTTCCTGCGAGCTTCTCAAAGTGAGGCGAGCCATTAAACTACTAAAACGTGCAGCACAGGCAATGAAGCGAGGCGAGTAGTGGAGGTAATGAAACACGTGGGACTTACAGCCTACAAACACTTACAAAATGCGGGATCGCCTTAGGCTGCAAGTAGTTGAAGAAAAAAATACGACATAGAAAAAATACGAAGTTAACGGCCGAAGCGTGCAAACCAAAAAACAAGAAAAACACAAAAAATACAAAAAGAAATACAACAAAACCATCACACATAGCACGGGAGAACAGCCAGGATGTCTGGAAGTGAGGTGAAATGAGAATTTATGTAGATTTAAGCAGTTTCAGCACTTGAAAATTGGCTAAGCGAGAAAACAAATGGCGGCCAAAAAAATTAGAACGAGGCTACACGACCCGGAACCGCGCAAAACACAGCCAGCAACGTACGCAGTAGAAAAATACTAATAGGAAGGACGCAAAATGCTTGCGAAACCCGTAAAACATAGACTAACTGATTTACAAATTTACACATTAAGATTGGGAAATGGCGGATTTCCTACCTAAACCAGCGGTTTTGTCTCGTGCACACAGCCTATATATAGGGCACACTTGCCACAGAACTGACACTTTCTCCTTAGGTGATGACAGTCTGAGTGGACATTTTCTGCTGCTGGAAAATCCAAAGAGATTGTTAGCTCTTCGGGATAGTGATTGCTGAATATTAAATACACATAGGTAAAGTATATTAATAATCATTAATAAATATTTAATAAATTAATTATTCTTAAAAATATATATATATTATTAGTTTAAAAAATTGAGCAACAAAGTTATAATTTACGCTTTCTTTAGTTTAGCAATACTTTCATGCTTAGCTGTTTGTAATATATTAATTAATTTTATAATTAATTACTAATGTACTTTAATTTATTAATTTTTAATATATTATTAAGTAATCATTATGAAAAAATTTTTATAACATTTTAAACTGCATAACGTTTATTATTACATTAATGCTTACCTCTTTCTAATATATTTAGACATTGATTCATTAATTATTAATGTACATTCATTTATTAAATATTAATTAGTAATATTATCAACAACAAAAAAGGACCACAAACAATATGTATATTTTACTATGCACTGATATATCCGTGTTGCTGATGATTGCGTGACAGGGATGAATCCAAATATTACAAATGCTTTCCATCTTATTTGACAGTTTCATCGTCTCTGCAGCTGACTGAACACAGAGAGTGACGTTTGCAGCATTTGAACAGCAAAATGATCACCTTTACAGGTATATCATTTAATTATGTTCTTATGAAACAAAAACGATTAAGTCTTTTTATTTTGAATTGATGACAGTTGTTGATTAATTAACATGTAATATTTTAATTAATTAATAATTGGTAATCATTAAAAAAAAATTATATACTGCAATAAAAGTAATAACAATTTTTAACCTGCACGTATATATCTGCCTTACTGCTCATTCATGTGCATTGCTTTTGGAACTATTAATTAATAATACTAAAAAATAAAAAAAATAAAAAATGTTTAATGGTTCAAAAAATGTGTACATTTTACAAAGCATATTTACATATCTGGAGTGCTTAAAATTGCCTGACAGTGATAGGACCTTCACTTAAAGCACTTTCTTACGTTCTGACATGTGCTACATTTAAAATGTTATAATGATTTTATTTATGAATATATTGATGATTATGCATTTATGTTTTACATCTATGCAAATTAAACATCATAGTTTCATTCACTCACAAATTAATTGAATACAAATATTAAAAATGATTTTCATGTTATTTCACAGATTACTCATTTCTGCACCTGACTGAAGACAGAGAGTGAATTCTTAAGGATTTTTTCTCAAAGGACATCAATTTCATAGTTATATGATTTCATGATGACCTTATTGTTTTGTATTGATGGCAGTTAATTATTAATTAATTAATTTATATATATTTATTTAGAGTCCCATTCAATTGCAATTTGCAAAATTAAAAAGGGCTCTATATAAGGACATAGTATATTATTTTGACATACATTTTTAGTTAATGAACATCTATATAAAACTAAGGTTTTAAACAAAAAGAAAAATATGCTATGTTCTTATATAGTGCCCGATTGCATTGCACAACTTGCAAATGAACCAGTCCCTTAGTATTTAATTATTCATTCATAATAACAAAAAAAAAAACAATTTATGCATACATATATGCTTACCTAATTAACTTTTAAATTGATTTCATCATTAAGAAAATTACAAAATTGCACATTATTTTTCAAGACTGCATTAATATCACGCATGTGGTGCGGGCGTAGAGCAAGAGGCTCTTTGGGGAAAAGGGGATACCTAAAGGGGGTAATGTCATAGTCTAAAATAATCATGGTGCATAGCACCTACCAGGGTCTCATGTGGTTACTACACCACTGCAACCGGAATCTAATGAAAAAAACATCATCAGAAATCACTCCATTTATTTGAAGAAACCATTAATGTGCATAGCACTTACAACTTGTCTAGATCTGCTCAATGAAACAGATGATTCAACCTATGGATTGTGTAATCCAATCCAGTTTCACACATACAGTATGGTGACAAAACAAAAATCTGAAAAAAAGCAGTAAAAAAAAAAGGCGGAGGAGGATAAAAAAAACAAAAAAACATGCATGTACATTACAGTGCTAAATAACTGCAACAATATACCAACTCACCTGCTTCCCATATGCAAGCATTGCTAACCATTAGCTAGTTCTCAGGATAACTCACTGACCATGACCATTAATAATGATGTGTAATCTCACAATAAATGCTTAGCTGTGACCAGCGTCAGTGGTCAAGGTGTACTATCACATTCTCCATATGAAATTGTTATTCAACATTGATATCACATCCATCAGCTATACAGCTGTTAGCACATGTTAAAGGATACTCATGATATCAGCAATAGGGGGAAAAACCCATTAATACGGATAGGACACAAAGGTCAGCAGCCAGATTCACTGTTACTTACATCAGACCCAAGGATATTACATCCTAATATTGAAGTCAGGATTGTATGCTTCACTAGTGCATATATTAATGCTGGCTGTCATTAACATGCCATTGTGAGACTTTGCAAGTCCACCGCCATACATGTATTAGTCTACATTTAAGCTAACAACAATCATGTCTGGATTGAAGGGATGCGTACCTGAGAGGCACTGGGAAACCTTAAAATTCATGCATTTCCCTCACAATGCTTGCAGATGCAGAATATGCCTTCATGGACCTGAATTGTAGCAAAAAAATAAAATAAATAACACCTGCAAAAAAAGGCCTATAGGGACTGCACCATCTCTTCTCAACAGCATTCCTCAGTGACCATCAATTAGTGACATGTTCAACAGAACCCTACATGTCCACAGAGAAGGGGATCATGGACCATGTGATGGGAGGTAGGCATCTACATACAAAACATCACCATAACATAGGCCATGACCCGAGACTCTATAGCCAGGCTAGATTAGGTTAACATTGCGACCAATAGATTGTCACTATGGAATGCTGTTGAGAAGGCACAAAAATATGGGCAGCCCCTACATCCTCCTCTGCCTAGCATCAGGGCCCCAAACCCCCCGTGGGCGGCCACCATCTCAAAGGTTCTTGGGGTGGGGGCGATGGCAGCCCCCCGTGAGGCAGCAGCACCAGCAGTGGCCGTTCTGGTTGGGGTGTTAGGGGCATGAGGGGAGGAGAGGAGGTATCGGGCTGCTGGTGCGTGGAGGACACCTCCGGGGTAGATGAGCAGCCCGGCAAGGTAGGATTCAGTCATAAGATGGTGCCGACGAACCGAAGGGTGGAGGAGAAGGTGGTGGCATGCCCCTATCATTCCACCAATACGTGTGCCCTGGTAATGGCTGCAGCTGGGGGAGGAGGGGGCAGTAGAGTCAAAGGCATATAGTCCTGCCAGTGGCCCCACTGCCCAGGTGAAGTCCTCCTCCTCACCAGGGCAGAGGACGTGTGCTGGCCCCGCTACCCCCTGCGACGGGTCCTGCTGAGCGGGGGCTTGTTCTGTGCCCTCCTGCTCTGATGGCGCCGACGCCCCCACCTCTGGCTCACCAGTGGACTCAGACCTCCATGAAGCTGAGAAGGAGAAACGAGAAAAGAAAGGAATATGTGTTAATGATGTTGAAGACGGCTGTTAATCATCACTGTGTCTGTAGACAAACCTTAGACTGCATATGCTTAACTGTTCTTATTGAAATTACAATAAGGCAATAGATTACTTTAACATAGCATCCCTTGCTCTTCCACACAATGAATCTCATCTAGAGTGAGGTAACTGTCCCTTTGAGTGCAACTATGAGAAGCTATCATTTGTTAGCTGTGATCTTTGTTGGGTTCTTTATCTTGATTGTTCTTGGCTCCTAACGCTCTCTTGATTCTGGCTGCAGTCTGTGACTGCATACTGTAGAGTGGGCACATCCGTACATAGACTGGCTATTGGTTGAATAATGTTGTTGTGTCCACTAAAGACTGATTTGTCATCCTCATGGATTTAATGATGCATGACTGATCCATCTATCCCTTTTAAATTCTATGGAGCTGACATGTCAGTGTCCTTGTTGGTCATCCTGTACATGTGTAGTGTGTGTGATGTACATGTGGTGGCATGTTGGTGTGTGATATTCACCTGACCTGGAGGCTGGAGCCAGCTGGGTCACCTGGCCTGAAGCTCCAGGGGCGGGCACCTGGCTCAGTAGGTCCTTGAGGCCCCTCTTCCACTCATTGTAGGTGACAGTCACTCCGGACCCACCACTTGTTGCTGAGGCTGTGGCCTCCTCACTAGGAGCCTAACATCATTGAACCTGTGCTTCACAGACCTCACATCCCTCTCTGCCGTGCCCACTGCTATTACATCGTCCGCAACCTCCTTCCATGCCATGGCACGCAGGAGTACCACCATCTCCTGGGGGGAGTATTTGAGGCCTTGTGCCAACCCAGCCACTTGCCCTACCAACTATGGGTGGGGATCCTGTCCTCCTTCAACAATTTAATCACTCTGTAACTATAGCAAATTCGCTGTAGTTACAGAACAATTACATTTAATGGGGATCTAGGTTTAGAAATACGTGTTTACTTATTGTAATATTACAACAAACCAGGCATTCTAATTAAATTAAATTACTTTTGATCCACAGCTCTAGGTACCAACAGAACATTAGAATGTCATGATATTGTATATATGAGTACAATGAATAAGAACACTCACCTATAAATGAGAGTAAGCATTTTGTGAGTAGATAAGTAAATTTGCTGATAGGGATAGTCTATCAAAAGACAATGCATTAGAGCTGTGGTGTTCATTTTCTACCCTACTGTGCTGCCCACAGGCCTGCATTTGTGGATTTCCTCTCTGTGTACAGGTGAGTCAGTCAGGATGACTGAGGAAGTGATAGTCTCCCCTGTGTGCAGTAGGGATATTCTGAAATACTGGGCTTGTGTGCAGCCCAGCTGGCCCGAACTTGGAAACCCCTGCAATGGAGCATCTGTTTCTAGTCCAGGTGGGTTTCCTGATATGCATTAACCTCTTGAACAGTGGTGTCTGGTGACTTTCCAACTTGGTGGGGTGGAAAACAGAGACCTGGCCCCTCCCATGACTCCACCCAACAGTATTAACACCTCCCCTTCACAACATGTTACCACAACATGTATAGACCCTGTCTAGCAACACAGTCTCCACCCACAAAAGGGATCCCATAGAGAAAGACAGGAATAGAGATATAGGGGGGGGGGGGGTAGTGAGAGAGGTGGATAGAGAGTTAATTAGAGGGATAGAGAGAGAGAGAGAGAGAGAGAGTGAGAGATAAAGAGAGAGGAAGGTATATAGAGAGAGGAAGGGATAGAGAGAGCGGAAGGGATATAGAGAGAGGGAGAAAGTTAGAGAGATAGTTGTTATGCCTCTTTGTCTATGCCTCCGTCAATACCCCCCTCCCATCTCCATACCTCTCTATCTATCACTCTGAGCCTAGGTCAGGTTTTTTTTAAATTATCTTTATTAAGACACTGAGAGAGCATATGAAATCCATTTGTAACATACAAACATGATACAAATTCCAACAAATAAACACTTCTTGTGTCTTATTGCCTTTTTCAGTATTTTCTCTCCACAAAAGCATATAACATTTTTGATATCATCAGTTTGATTTGTGCATAAACTGAAATAATAAAAATAAATACATTTAAAAAAAAAAAAAAAAAAAAAAAGGAGAAAGAAGGAGGGGGAATGCTGAGGTTGTAGGTGAACTTTCCGCCATTCCAATCCTATGTTATTCCATTGTATCTCAGTCCCAACCTACTCTAAGCATCCATAGATCCCAGTTGGGATTTTCTGAACCTCTCATCTATTGCTGCTGATTATATACACATTCTATAAATATGCTGGAGCTTCCTCTTCACCTCCTCAGGCATGGCCACGCCTTCTTTCCAGTGTTTTGCTATTATGATTCTAGGGGCAAGGAACACCTGGTTTGTCAAGTACTGCAAGAATGGGAAGACCCCAAATTGCCTCCTCCGGTTTCCTAGGGACAGATGTACCCACTAATTTCTTCAATGTGTCGTTTGCCTCGTTCCATATATGACCTATTTTGGTGCAATCCCAACAACCTTACAATTTTTGAATGCCAATGTTTCCATCGAAGAAATTATCCTAGCACTATATCACAACTATATTGCATGTTCAACAACTTAAATGCAAATGGTGCTCAAACAAACACACAAATGGAACTCTATAATAAATAGAGAAATAGATAATTAAACATGGAAATTTTTTTTCTCTCTTATGGCTAAGTTTAAAGAAGAGTTTGCAGCACGTTTGCAGCACAGCTAAAATATTACAAGTGCTTAATAATTAAAGTTACACAAAATCAATATTGTATTAGACCTGTAGCTCTAACTCGCAAATAAAGTCTAACCCACAGCTGAAAAAAGTATCAAGTTTCTGTCAAAACATATTACGAGTAATAAATAGGACTCGCAAGGGATTTTTCAAACATTTATTAGAGCTGTAACAGCAATTAAACACACAATACTGTACTTTTAAAGCATGTGAAGGCATGGAAAGACAATAGAGTTAATTCCACAACAGTCTCAAACCTTCAAATACGCAAATACAATTTTTTATTTGTAACTGCAATCATGCGCTGTGGAGCAGTATGTTTTTCCCAGGAAAGCTTTGAGACAGATTTTTTGTGGCTCCTAAGTCCATGCTCAAGTGGCTAATACATATTATGAAACCCACATGGACTAAAACAGATGATCTAATCCCTTTTATAGAGTGCTAGATTGCTTGATTAATTAACTAATGTATTCATAGCCTCCAATTGCAGTTTACATCTAACTTTCATGTTTTACTGATGTCATAATGACAGTCTCATTTACTATTGGTTGTGTCTAAGACATAAATTACAGGCTTGCTTACATATTTCCAGATGAGATGATCACGCCCCCTGAAATCAGACTTAAAAAGGCAGGGTTTACGTGTATATGCTGTGAGGTGTAAATTGGGGCGTGAGTGAATAAGAATGCATCTAAACATTTAGAAGAAAAAAAACACATGCAGCAAAAATTACGGGTTAGAGGCATTTGCAGGCTTCTAATAGAACAGGGCTCAAAGCATAGGATCCCAGCATGACGGAAAGGATCATAGTCCTATAGTTATGTCCTAACCAAGAAAGATATTTATAGAATAACAATAATTAGAATGATGACATTAGACCTACACATGAACTAACAAAACAATAGTGGCATTAGTCATTATCACAATTTAACACAACCTGTAGTTTGAAGCTGAGATTAAGATCACTAGGTCAGAAAGCAATGATAAAAGCTATTTGTTTGCATCTCTGTATTGGAGGTGTCCCATTGTTAAAGGTTGAAGCATTGTGTCAGATCCTCAGAGTTCCTCTCCAACATCTGCTTTTGCAAACAGTAACTTGTTTACACCTCTATATATTCAATTACACAGTATAACGTAACTTACATCAAGACTACATACTGTATAAAAAATATGTACAAACTATCAGTAATGTTTTAATAAGAACATAATCAATATGACAAGCGGTTATCTACAACTACATTGCACTCAGTATTTCAATACAATAAAGCAACCTCCTCCTTAGAAGACTGAATGTACCCAGAACCCCACATGGTACCACCAGTACAGTGAGCCCCTTTGTGTAGAGGCCTAGGCCTAGCAGAGTAATCTACACACGCATGAATGGCACAGAGTGGTCCAAGACATAAAGCTTTACATATCTGGGATCAGCTTGCTCAGAAGACCCACAGCTTTCATTATTATTTAAACTCTCAAAGATAATATTTCTTTTCTTTTTTTTAAACATGGAGATGCATTTAAGGAAATATTGTCTATGTTGTTTATACATAATTCCATATGCCAAGAAGAATCATGCAAAATATTGAAAATACGTCTGGCCTCTTGTGTTCTTAAGTCTCAAAAACCCTGACACTGAGTATTTAAACAAACACTAGTATTTATGAATATGTAGGTTCATACAACAGATCAAGGTCAACATTCAATACAATCTGTTTTAGAGGTAATATTACTTTCCAATGAATAAAACCAATGTACTTAAGTGAGTCACTCACTGTTTCAGACATTCAGATGAAAATCCAGGACTGGGTTCAGCACTGCAGTTCTGCTTTTGCCCATCTTTCTGGTAATCAGTTTTATGGATCAACCAGCAGGTACATTGTCATGAGTACTTTCAATTAAAAAAGGGTTCTTCAATAATTATTATATGATAGGAAACCTCCCTTCTTTCCCTTTCTTCAGGAAGAGACTTCTACTATTAACCCAGAAACACCTTGTGGATTCTAGTCATAAAGATTTTGGGATTGAAGTAGTTGATATAATGCTTTTATACAATATATTATATTGCGATTATACAATGAGCACTGAATGCAGTGCTATTAATACAGACCGCACTGCAGTGGTTAATACATTATTGTTGGACAAAACAGAAAAACAGAACTAAAGACCAAATGCTACACTAGATAAGTAGACAGAAAATGTAGTGACTAGAAAAAAGTTGCTGGGTTATAAGGTACGCCCAAAAGAGTAGCTGATAACCTTAGGAATACGCTTGCCTAAAAGTACTAAGTCATGGGGCATGCCCGAAAAGTATCCGATAACCTTAGAAATATGTAAACTATACAAGATAAAATGGTATTGACGTAATAAGACTGCTATATATATGTTCTGTGCTGGTGCTACTATATTATGTGCATCTCTCAGGCCTGATAAAAAATCAAAATCTGATTAAAGTGCTGAGATTTTGTGGTCTTCCTTGAGTGCCTGAACTGTGTGGTAAGAAACTATGGGAAAATCCTTTCTTCAGCAGGATGTATCTATTGAAATATTCCTTTATTTGTTCAGTCTAACCAGTCCAGCATCAGGTCCTATCTCTTTTAGTTTCTACCATATTCTATACATCCTTACAGTCACATTTTTATAAAGACCATGGGTGTTGGAGCCAAAGAACATCTTGGAGGGATACTGCATATAGTATAAAAATACCACACAACTGCTTCCCTACACATGTACACACACATTGAAAATTCCATTGTTCAGTTTGTATGTTTCTGCCTTTTTATGGATTGCTGGAACTAATATAGATCTGTCCATATCTAACGGTGCTTCTATGATTGCTCTTTGTGGTAATACTAGTTTTGTGAGTACTTTTTTCATCATTATATAAATAGACTGGTTTTGGTTCTGATATATTTGTGTACCTTTTTACCAGCCTTTCAGACCAGGAGATCTTTTCTGTAGAAGAGCAGAGCTGCTATAACCTTAAAAAGACCTCGATTTATTCACATTTTGATTTTATTTTCATCATTGGATATTATACCTTGGATTTTGTTTTGTTCCATGTGTGATATATTTAATTTTTTTCCACAGCACTTTTTTATCAGTCAATTAACTGTATGTTCTAAGAACATGGAAAGGGATACAGTGAACCCAAAATATTATGGTAAGGTTATCATAAAACACTTTTAAATATAACTTAATTGAAAAATAAGTTTGAAATTGTATTTTAGTACAATTAATTTACAGAATAGTTTCACTCTTTGAAGAGTTTCCAGTCTCCTCAGCAGGGCTTATAACACTGCTGTCAAAGTGTCAATCAACCGGATCATGTTTTCTTTAAAACCTTCCATGTGTCCATTTAATGGTGAAGTTCTGTACATTAATTGATGTTGCCATGGAAACTTCAAAAATTCATTCTACAGATTCTCTAAATATTAGATTTTTCAGTTATCATTAGCTGCATTATATGATTTCAGCATTGCTGATATATTTACTCTTATTGGCGTCAAGGTTATCTAATGAGCAGTTTTCATCAGCGGTTGATACTAATGTGATCTCTGGATAAGTAATTAACAATAAGCCTTTATTTGTGTAGGGGTAGTGTAATGAAGACTTGACTAAATACATTTTGGGCTTTAGTAGATATTTATGAATATACATGTAGCTATAAAAAAAATCCCCAGGGATAGTGTTTTTCCATTGCGTGTATTAGGCAGGCACCTAGGGGTAATTCCTGTAGCGGTTGCCATACCCAAGGACTTTAGAGTGTATCTACATTGTTAAAGATATAAGGAAGTTTCATAGATTATGAATGCATGAAATGTATAGTTAATTGTGGCCAATCGGAGACAATGTATCCGATTCCCTCTCACTGGCTAAGACAAAGTTGCTCGGGAGGCAGCCCTGATACTGATAGCTGATTCGCTGGGACGCAACTTCTCACAGCTCATTGGTTAGAATGCTCTGCCTACATTGGTACCTTGGGGGTGTGGTTCATATAAGACATTTTCAAATGTACTTTGAATTACAAATATACAGTGTCACAAGTGGAATTTTGGAGGTACGGCTGGACCCTTTGCCACACCATTTCTTCATGCCCAGAGCTTTACAGGACTGTTGTGGACTTTGTATTAGCCGCGGGATTTGGGAACTTCCTTGGGTTAAAATATGATATGTATTTTGGTTTATGAGTATGCTAGGTTTTGTATGGTTTAGAAGGCCAGGGTACCTATGATACTTGTGGTCATGCCCAGAGCCTAGAGAGTTTGCTAGAGTAATGTGCTTAGGTCTGAGATGACCAGTTCCTGCCCTGCACAACCCAGTGGGACATATATTGTTTATATATTGGATATAAATTGTTTCATGTTACAGGTAATTTTGTAAATAACATATTGTTTATCCTGTAAGTGATTGAGGTGTGGACATGTTAGAAGTAAACCCTAAGTTCTGGGGAAATGTACAGAAAAGTTCCCACAAGTTATAAGTATAATGTAGACTAAACCCCGTGGGGTTTGCGCATTGCGCTTTTACGTATGCACAAACAGGGTCCCTGGGATGCACCCCAGTAATGGCTATAGTAAAAACTAAATAAGATGCTCTGTAGCTGGACAGCTCTGGAGAATATTGCAATTAAACACATAGCTCACATCTGCCAAACCCAGACAGACTGCTTATCCTTCAGTGAAGTACTGTCAACACTCTTGAGATAGAGCAGATGCTGTTTTGCACATATACCTGAGATGCTCTGTTTGACATGCAAGCATGCGTTCCTAAGGCAACTAAGAATGCACAAGTGTCCTGATTGGGGAATCTTAATTTATATATAGATTTGTACTCATTGGTTACCAAAAATGCACAATTCTCTGAATGGTTGTTCTCCACTGGAGAAACTATATAAATATGTCCATAGTTCATAATAAATTGGGTAGTGGAGGGTGTTTCTGTTCTGAGTCCACTGATATCCTGTCTGCATTATCATCTGCACATATTCTTAGGCGTTGTCTCTATCCTGAAGCCATCTTTTGTGCCATAGGTGACAAGCGCTACATGGCCATGCTGGGGTAGGTTTCATAAGCTTTAGGTAGGTGATCCAATTCCTTCCTCAGAGTATCTCCATGTGGTACCCCAGATGGAGCCAGTGAAGTTACCAGACTGGTGTGAAGAAAGACACTGGGTAAGACAAGTGCTTCTACAGGGTTGGAAGAAAGTTGATTTACCTAGAGCCGGTGTAGGCAAGTTCGGTCCAGGAGAGTTACACACAGACCTGGATTTGATGATTTCCTTTATTTGCACAGGTGAGTCAGTCAGAATGACTGAAGACGTGATAGTCTCACCAGTATTCAACAGGCATTTCCTCAAAACCTGGCCTGTCTGTGGCTCTCTAGGACCAAACTTGCCTGCCCTTGACCAAGAGGGCCAGACACACTACTATATATAATGTGATGTTTAGTCGTCCAGTCATGTCCGACTCTCCGTGACTCTGTGGACCTCAGCACACCAGACACATCTTATCTATGTTTGTGCTTATCCATAAAGTTTTCTTGCCAACAATACTGAGCTACCAGTTCCTTCTCCAGTGGACCTTGATTTGTCTGACCTCTTTGCTATGAACTGCCTATCTTGGGTGACGCTATATGGTAGAGCTCATGGCTTCATTGAGGTACACAAGCCCCTTTACCATGATAAGGTAGCGATCCAGAAGGGTATTATTTATCTATCTATCTATCTATCTATCTGTATTGCGTGGGAACCTCAGATGTAAATCCAGCCCTGCCCACCACAATATATTTTGGGAAGAGCGTTCTGCGGAAAAATTATTCTCCTATATCGCATAGAATGATGCATAGAACTTATCATTTATTTTTACCTTTAAAATAAAACCATATTTTTTTGTTTAATCACATATATAGTTGTGAGCGTACGAGTCGTTGCTCACGCTTGCGGGCTCGCGTAGCGAGCCCGCGGCCCTCGCGAAGCGAGGGCCGTGGCTCGCGAAGCGAGCCGCGGCCCTCGCGTAGCGAGCCGCGGGCCTCGCGAAGCGAGGGCCGCGGCTCGCGCAGCGAGCCGCGGCCCTCGCGTAGCGAGGTCACTGGGCAAGGGCCTCAGTTGCTGGCATGGAGCGCCGAAGGCGCTCCATGCCAGCAACTGAGGCCCCTCGCGAAGCGAGGGCCTCAGTTGCTGGCGAGGTCACTGGGCACGGGCCTCAGTTGCTGGCATGGAGCGCCGAAGGCGCTCCATGTCAGCAACTGAGGCCCCTCGCGAAGCGAGGGCCTCAGTTGCTGGCGAGGTCACTGGGCAAGGGCCTCAGTTGCTGGCATGGAGCGCCGAAGGCGCTCCATGCCAGCAACTGAGGTCCCTCGCGAAGCGAGGGACTCAGTTGCTGGCGAGGTCACTGGGCAAGGGCCTCAACCACTCGCAAAATTCACGTCGCTACTCAAAAAACCCGACACACAAATTACGACACTCGCTAAATTTTAAAAAACCCGACACACAAATTACGACACTCGCTACATTTTACCAGGAACGCAAACAACCTACGAAACACGTTACCACACATTACGACCTCGCAAACATCGGACGCAACACGCCGACATACAAACATTTAAAACACAATACATACACACAGCACATACATAAAAAACTTACCTACACCAAGAGGGAGCACCCAGGACCTCAAAAAAGCAACTTACACCTCGATTTTACTCGAAATAAAACAGTTTAGAGACTAAAAAAAAATCTAAGCGAGAGAAAAAATGGCCGCCGAACAAAACGAAAACGAGGCTACAGCACTCTAAACTCGCAAAACACCACAAAACACCTACGGATATTCCGATACAGACCTATACCACACATTACTCGCCATTTTACACCAATGCGGAAGTACACGACTACGCTAACGGTTTGGTCTCGCGCACGCACAGTGTTACACTGCACACATTCAGCATGCTTATACAGCACCTCCACACCACTAATGCTGCAGCAACATCAACACAGATTGCAGATCTTCAACACAATGCTTCAAAATAGGTAAAGTATATTCATTTATTAATGTATTATATATTTTAGTATTACACACCAAGCAGCATTAGCTACCTTACGATTTGATTGCCGTCATTTTTTGACGGGCAATTCGCTAGTTAATATATATACATCACTTTTGACAGCATTGTGTGCATGTTCTTTATTCAAAAGAAATGTTGTATAATACTTTAATAAAATAGTCTTTATAGGTGGTAATTACCTTGTTTGCACGGTGAATGTATTGTTTAAAATATAATTCTCTGTTTCTTATTTTTCAAAGAAGAGATTCATTTCCAAAAGTCTACAAACCATTCATTAAAAAGTCTTTGTATTGCACAGGGGATAAAAAGTAGAATGCTAATAAATTACCTTAGTCTAAAGGAAACTGATTTATATGCTAACAACTTCTGCAGTGTAAATTTCCAGAATAATGCCCTGGTGTATTTCTATGAATAATGATTAAAATTACAAAAATGAAGTGATTGTATGTAATTCTATCTACATATTTGTATGCATAGGCAATTGTTATGTTTAATTTTCTGTCTCAACACTATATCATCTCGGTGCTACAACAGAAGCAGCCATTACTTTGTTTAAACAAACATTATCAGGCCTATCCATCAAGTTCCCAACACTGAATTCACTGCTTTCATTTGAAAACAAAGGTTACAATTTACCTCCCCTACTTATTCACACCTCATTCAACTGCAAGCCCGTTAATACATTTTGACTGCGGGTTACATTTTTCGCAACGTTTAGATGTATTCAATTGTCTCTAACTCATAAGTAAAGGCTCACAGACTGAACACGCAAACCATTAATTCGTATGTAAGATTTTAGGGTGCATGATCATGTAATCTGACAATAATTCAGCAAGCCAGTAATTTACTTTTTAGACAGAGCCAATAGTAAATGAGACATGGCGTCATTAGAACATGGAGGTTACACTACAATTAGTGTTTAGAAGTACTATTTGTGATTGGCATGGCCGGATTACCCATTAGGCCAACTAGGCAGCCGCCCAGGGCTCTTCCCTATGAGGGGAGCCACTTCTTTAAAAAAATGGTTCCTGGCTTAAAAAAAAAAAAAATGTTGCAGTTCATAGACTGGCTACTAGGAGGTAATCACCTAGAACAATTTACAACAGGAAAGGGAACATACACGTACAGAAAATACTAAAATGGGTCCGAGCATACCTTGAGTACTCACTCGCAGGGGCTCCTCCACTTCACTGCCTAGGGGCTCCAAAAAGGTAGATACGGCCCTGGTGATCGGTTTCGCAATCCAGCAATGTAGAAATCAATAAAAATCATTAAAGCACTTCCTGATGTCTACACTCATCTTCATTCTCTCTTTCACTCTTACATTTATTTATGTATTGTATATTGCAGCTTCCACTTATAGAAATACACAAAAAATTGTGATATTCTTACAAATTTACTAACCCTGAGCTGCTTTTGCTACTGGTCATTTATACCACTGGTCATTTATACCACTACCTCAATCATTCATAAATGTATACACCAGACTTACCGACTTTATCACCATTAATTTCACTGTCAATTTATGCAGTGAGGTTATAGAGAGAGACACAATCTATCTATAAGCCCCCCACAAAATATTTCCCATAGTCAGAACATTCTCTCTATATTTGAGTACTTCTCCCGTTCTGACCTAATTTACTATCATTAATTCAGTGACTCACATATGTTCACATTTTCCTCTGGTTTCATAGCTGTAATCTCTCATAAGAAAAGGTGATCACCAATGCCTCTAATCCATCTAGTGTACTCAGTCTTGAAATTGACAATGGCATCCGCTTTCCTAATTCGTCCTCTTCCATGACTATACTAATGTTCATTTAATCATAGAAATTTTTTTTTTTATTTGTTCAAATACATACATAATAATCATATTTCAAACTCAACCTTGCTCCTTCCTATTAAATGTAGGGGGGTTAAATATAACATAGCTGCCCAATCTATTGCATAGGAATCATGCAACAAAGCAACAGCCGTATATTGCGGCGCTGTCTTCAAAATATTTGCTGTATCCAGGGTAGTCTTTCAACCTGTTATTTCAATATAGCGTTAGTAGTAACAATACGTTAGGATCTATATAGTTTAGGTTTTATAAAGTAAAAATGGTATAAAGTCCAATTTTATTCACCTTTTCATACCATCCCATTTTGATTCTTAACACATTATGCTGAATAACATGGCGTGTACATATTTCTCTCAACTAGATGATCAAGAACATAGCATTTTGTCTGGCACAATAATGACTTTTCAAGAAGCCAAAGCATATTATAATTTATATGACTCTGACAGATGGCAATACCTTCAAACTCAACATTATATGCAAACACTTCTAAAAAACACAACCTTACCATTTTTGAAAGCCAATGTTTCCATTGTAGAAATTGTCCTGGCACTATATCACAACTATATTGCATGTTCAACAATTTAAATGCAAATGGTGCTTCACACAAATGGAACTCTATAATAAATAGAGAAATATAGAAATATATAAAAAAAATATTGGATCAGAACGCCAAAAGTATGGGCGTAGGGGGGGATAATTCAGCTCTACTCTCAGGACAAGAAGCAGGCGGATCGACCCTGCCATGGGGGGGCTGGGGGGTAAATATATATTTACTTACACACACATATATATATATATATATATATATGTGTGTAAATAATAAATAAATATTTTTATATATATATATATATATATATATATATATATATATATTTACCCCCACCCAGAGCAGGACCAAGTGTGTGTATATATATATATATATATATATATATATATATATATATATATATATATAAATATATACTGTATATTTGCTATTTTTTGTGTCCCCTATTCATTTAATCTTGGGGGGGGGGATGTCCCCCAACCCCCACCGCCTCAGTTTCTCTGGCAGGAACATCAAGAAATATTCAGGCTAAAGGAACAGAATATAAAATATTATACTTTTGATACATCACCCCTATAATATGTACAAGCCACACATACCAACCAACTTATTTCAGAGGATTTGAAGAATTGGGCACGTCCATGGTATATATGATGGATATAACCTACAATTCAAACATTCTGGAGAACAGTACAAGAAATTATTGGGAAAAAAAATAATGCCTTTGGAAAGTATAGGGAGAGAAGGACAAAAACTAATTCTGCAAATATTAATTTTGGCTAAACCTGTTATAGCACCTCCCAGGCTGCAAAAACAAACACTGAGTTTTAACTGGCTGCAAAAAAGTCTGCCAAATAATCAAAAATGTCTCATGCTATGTTGGAGAAGGAAGACCAAGTTTAAAGAATTGGAAAAACATGGATAGAGAATAATCATTTATATTTAACAACATTTTGGTGATAATCTTCCACTTTTATATAAGGTTCAAAATAAGATCTACGTGGCAGGTGGGATTTTATATGGTAATAAGATTTGGTAATGGAATGCAAAGTAACATTTAAATTTTTTGTACTGTTATCTTTTATGTTTATGTATTATAATTTGTTTATGTTTATGATCTGTATGTACAGTATCTAAAAGTGTTTTAATAAAATTTGTAGTGGTCCTTTAACAGATTTGTGTAATGACTTATGGCAACTATTCTAAAGTACCATTGATATTTCTATTAGTTCAACCTTGCCCGCCATTCTTAAGGGATTATCTTCACGTTGTTTACCTCCTGATCATCCTTGCATATCATATAAATAAATTAAATGCACATGAAAAAAAAAAAAAAAAAAAGGAACAAATGCATTCTTTATTCTATAGGAGCAAGGTTGAGTTTGAAATATGATAATTTTTTCTTTATTGGATTATATGTTGACATATTATTATTGGAGTAATAATAAATTAGTACTACTATGAAGGAGAATATTACTACTTGTGTAAAGATTTTTTTTTTGTTTGTTTTAAATTCCTCTTTGTCACTAGCATGTAAAACTATAGGAATCCTGTTCGAAAACATTTTTTATTTGTTTGTGTGAAGTCGGTTTTGGCTTCTCAGTCAGTTTCAAGTCATAAAGTGAAAAGTTTCTCCCCCATGAACTCCAGCGATTGGCTAAAAACTGCAAAAAAGAGGAAGTTTTATAAATTCATTAGTGGCAGATTAAGGTTGTGCAGAGAGTAATGTGATAGCCAGCATTACATATAACAAACACTAAACATTGTTTTTTTGTTGTTGTTTTTTTCTAATATAAATGTGGCTTAGTATCTATTCACAAAAAAAAGACATTATGTAAATATGTAAATATAGGATTTATTCTGCCCGCCTAAGATCATCAGAAACTATTTCAATAATATTTTTGTAAATCTAAGTTAAATGATATCTACAAAACATATTTAAATATACATATGAAGAAAATGTAAAGAGTGTGGTATTATAGTATAAAGAGCACAAATGCAATTAGCAAATGTGGACATTAATTTGAACTAAATTAGATTTCTGATGTAACAATGTATTAGGAACCATCACAATTAAGGAATACAAGTATGCCTGGAATAAGCAACATAATATATATTTTGGCTATTATCTATTAAGAAAACTGGGTTTATGTTTCTATTTATAACTTGCAGACATTTTGAATTTATAAAAGTACAATTAATACAATTTTTGTTTGTTACTACAGTGACATGCCAACTAAAGTGTGCTGCAACCTGACATTTTGCAGTTAATTGTATAAATACATAGAAGATGACACTTTTTGATATTATTTACTATACACTGGGAAGTAGGTATCCAGGTGATATTTATAGATATTAATGACTTACAAATGTATTGCGGTTACGAACACATTACCCTGAGTAATTATGTAGTGATAAACAGTTAGTGCCACTCAGAGGAAGTCCATATTCATCACACCATTAAATAAGTAGTTATGAGATTTTCTTTTTACTATAATATATTTAAATATATTTTAGTCGGCTTTGTCAGCTTATAAAAAAGTTATTGCAAAAAGAGAAGACTTATCGGAACAAATGAGAAATAACATGCAGAGAAATTATATTTTAGGCACACTGAAACTATAGTTTTTCAGGAATTGTTATTTAGTCGTTCAGTGGAGCCGACTCTCAGTGACAATATGGATATCCAACATGCCATACACAATCACAATTTTGAATATTTTGTAATTCAGTTTTTGATTCACGTACATTTATCTTTACCAAATATGGGTCTATATTGTTAGGAGACTTAAGCTGTACATTAGTGATTACACTCATTAACAATGGATAGTACATCTGCCATTTTTTTATATCTTCTACAAGAAGGTTTGCATCATGGTAATGCTGGACTGTTCTTATATACATGGTAACACATATGTAAAAGTCAGCTAAGACATAAACCTGGAACCCCAATATCCCTTAGAACAGTCATTCCTAGACTCTTCTTTTAAAGGATTGTATAAAAGTTGATAACGGTCTTGGCTGACCACTGCTGTGGGATCTTCTCAGACATCTTGTTAGCTCTTTTAAACGTATGTGCTGTACTAAATTGGAATATAGCTTGTGAATTTTTAGATCATTAAACTGTACTGGTCAGGTTGTTGTTGTTTAGTCCTTCAGTTGTGTTCAACTCTCAGTAACCCTATAGACAGGAGCATGCCAGGCATACCCATAAGGTAACCCTGACAAAGATACTGGAGTGGGTTGCCAGATCCTTCTCCAGTGGACCACAATCTGTATGACCTTTCTTCTATGACCTGTCCATCTTGGGTACCCTACATTGAAGTACACAAACCCCTTCACCACAACAAGGTAGAGATCCATTTTCAGGAATAGTAAAATTATTTCGGTAACCCAGAGTCGTTAGTTTGGAACCTGCCCATGTGCTGACTTCATTGATCAAACTTGTAGACCAATGCATCGATTAATGCCCTTTTGTATAAAGATAAGCATTATTCACAATGTTTCTCTTCACAAAAATGTATAATATACCATTGTGAACAGTAACCTACACCAACAGAACATAAGCCTCTCCAATCTGATAAGAGTAACTTGTCATTGATAATGCAACTTTTAGGAGTTAGATTTAGAGTTTGGTTAGATTTTAATAAGTATATGTATTGCTTGAAACAATATCATTCATTTCTCGTCTATAATTAGCTCTAGATGAAAAATATGCTAACAGGAACTCTGTTATAAAAGATAAGAAACCATTTGACATTGTTATAGAGGTAGGTACATTTAGAGTTCATTATCAAGCGCCATTCTATATACTAATATTTATCTATTATTATGAGGCCAGTGAGGGCCAACAAATCCTGCCAACACTGAACTATATAGAAGCCTAATAATACACAGCAATGTTTGCCATGAATTATCATTTAAATTGGAGCACAAATTGGAAGTTCTATTTACAAGAGCTATCTGTGGTGAGAATATTTTTAAAATAAAAGCTGTAAATTTAAAAAAAAGACGTATCTGCTATTTAAATATTATTATTACTCTGAGATTGTGAAGTCGCTAGAATACTCCCTGTCGTTGCGAGTTTTAATATATACAAAGAGGGATATCACGATATACTAACCTGTCTGTTGTGCCCTTGCAGGAATTCACATAGCCATCATGAGTTTCGATATCCCTCAAGGTTCACATCACAAGTTCTTGGCTACAAAGCCATGGCCACCAACTCACTAACATTTCAACATTTTGTACCGTGATGGCCCGAATATAAGCCGCACATTTTTTTCTGATTTCTGAGCTTGGAAATTACGGTTGTGGCTTATTTGCGCTACCGTAAAAAAAATGATTGCTGATTTGTGGGCTTGAGACTGTTGTGCAATTAATTCTAATGTCATTCATCGCTTTCCCCCGTATTTTAGAGTGCAGTATTGATTTTTTATTTGCATTTATGGTGCTACATTTGACCCACTTGCGAGTCCTATTTGGAACCTGTAGGATTTTCTTTTACATTTGCCATTTTTGGGTGTGAGTGCCTGCAGAATTGTCGCAATTGAATAGCAATTTGCGATTTAAGCGATTGTAACGTTTTGCAAGCTAGAATTTTCAGGCAATAACCCGCAAAAAAAGTACCATAGATACTGATTAGAAAGTTTGTTTCTCGCAATTGTGGCTGATCGCTTAGAGAGAAAAGCATCATCAAGCCTAGGAATGAGGTGTAGCTATGATGCAAGTTTAAAATCACTGTTTTATTCCCTGAATATAATTGACTTTTGTCTTTTTCTCAATTTTAAGGGTGCAGCTTATATTCAGATATTATGTTTTTTCCCATTGAATTTCACAGGTGTGGCATATAAGCTTATATGTGGGTACATCCTGTCCAGGTTATATACTTGATGAGATGCTATTAACTTTCATGTTAATATAGCAGTATTTGAAAGAATAACCTGAGCACCAGTTGAGGAATGAATACTGGCCGACAAAAATAGTCATAATTAGGTAATAGACATATTGCTACAAAAGTAAAAAAAAAAGACATAGCTTTTAACAAGTTAAGACCACATTGTAATAATGTATCTGCCTACCGCCTTTATGAGTATATAAGATCACTGTATGATTTTAATATACTTTAGATCTTTTGTTTACTTTTAATAGAACTTAACAAAAGTTAAAGGTATATGGAAACAGGCAGTGATTATAAAAAAAATATGTATTATATAGAAAAGTTAAGTGTACTTACAAAGTTATATGCAGGAAAGTAAAATCCAGCTTTGCACACCGGGAGCATACATAACCAAGTACACTTGAGGCGAGCAGCCTGGTAAATAATTTGACCTTTTTGGTAGAGAGACTTTACAGCACAGCCAGGAACCTCAAAGCTTGATACAAATGTATCAGCTGTTTGAGCTTCCTCCTGATTGGCTCAAACAAATTATGCTAATTGTATGCTAATTTAGCTTGGGTTTCAAAGGGGTGTTAACTATAATGCCAGAAATTACAAGACAGTTTGCTAACTTCAAGGTAAGTGTTTAAATGTTTATTCTGGTATTTTTTCATGCAAACTATGTTTTCATACACTACTAATGGTCCTCTATCAGATGCACTCATAATCCAGGACACTTAGATATGCCTTTACTGTAAGTTTTAATGTTGTATGATATTTTTGGAGCAATGCATTAATGTGGTCTCCTCTTTAGGTGGGCTTTATCTATCCTTTGCTTGATTTTTATATGAAAACAGTATATTATTTGTGTTTTCATATTTATACCAACATCCGTTATGTGTATTTTAAAAGCATGGCTAATGATTAATGATTAAATGGTAATGTTTTTGTATATAGGATATGGTTTTACACAGTGCACTTAAAATCTGACCAGTAAATTTTATTATATTTGCTATACTGTAACATTTCTGCAAATATATTGTCTGGAATTATCCTGGTAAACAAGTGTTTTATCTAATTGGAACTATGATATATACTATAATAACTTTGAAAGGTTTATTATTGAACCAACATTATCCAACCACTAAATATCACCTTGGTAACTGTAGATTATTGAGTGATAGAGATGTCGTGAACAGTTCGCCCGCGAACTGTTCCTGGCGAACATAGCATCTTTGCGTTCGCGGCGAACGGCGAACATATGTGATGTTCGATCCGCCCCTATTGTTTATCATTGAGCAAACTTTGACCCTGCACCTCACAGTCAGCAGACATATTCCAGCCAATCAGCATCATACCCTGCCTTCCAGACCCTTTAACCTCATGGACAGCAGCCATTTTGGAATCATAACTAACTTGCAGTCTTACTGAGAGGAGCCTGAGTGTAGGTGATACTGCATCAATAGGGAAACCCATAGCTAGGCTAGTGTACACAGTGTGCAATACAGTCCTGAAGGACTCTTTTGATTTCTGCTGCAAGGACACCCCTGTGTCTCTCCCCCCCTCATCATCATCCTCCCCTCACCTTAGCACCCAACCCTAACACCCCTCACACTTATCCATAACACCCATCAACCTAACACCTAACCCTAACACCCCTCACACTTATCCCTAAGACCTAACACCCCTCACACTTATTCCTAACATGCTTCACCCTAACACCACTTATCCTTAAAACCCCTCACCCTAACACCTAACCCTAATACCCCCTCACACTTATCCCTAACAGCCCTTACCCTAACACCTAACCCTAACATCCCTTACCCTAACACCCATCACACTTATCCCTAACACCCCTTACCCTAACACCCCTCACACTTATCCCTGTGTCTCTTTCTTCCCCCCCCCTTATCATCAAGGGAGGGAGAGGATGATGAGGGAGGGGGGAAGAGACACAGGGGAGGATGATGAGGGAGGGGGGAAACAGACACAGGGGAGGATGATGAGGGAGGGGGTAAAGAGATACAGGGGAGGGTGATGAGAAAGGGGGTAAAGAGACACAGGGGAGGATGATGAGGGAGGGGGGAAGAGACACAGGGGAAGATGGTAAGGGAGGGTGAAAAGAGACACAGGGGAGGATGATGAGGGAGGGGGGAAAGAAACACACGGGAGTATGATGATGGAGGGGGGAAGAGACACAGGGGAGGATGATGAGGGAGGGGGTAAAGAGATACAGGTGAGGATGATGAGGGAGGTGGGAGGATGATGAGGGAGGGGGGATAAGACACAGGGAAGGGTGATGAGGAAGGGGGGAAAGAGACACAGGGGAGGATGATGAGGGAGGGGGTAAAGAGATACAGGGGAGGATGATGATGGAGGGGGATGTTAGGTTATTTATGCCCTTTATGGATTAAAACCAGACTCTGCATCAACTATGTAATTTTCCGTGGGAGTTTTGACATGGACCCCCCTCCGGCATGCCACAGTCCAGGTATTAGTCCCCTTAAAACAACTTTTCCATCACTATTGTGGCCAGAAAGAGTCCCTGTGGGTTTTAAAATCCGCCTGCCCATTGAAGTCTATGGGGGTTCGCCGGGTTGCAAACATTTGCGAAAATGTTATGTTCGCGACATCGCTATTGAGTGACACAATGGGCTCATGTAGATAACCTGTATGAGACATTTTTACTTTAACACTGTATTTTCTGATGAAGTGGTCTGTGGTTTTACTGACCATTGTTTGTACAGGGTCTATCTATATAGTATTCCATCCTCTTTCACTTAGATTGTTCACATATATAATTATTTGTCTTTGTAAGCCTAAATGTTCACTGTTTTTTATATATGCTAAATAATTAATATAAAACATTTAAATGACCATTTTTTCAATAATTAAACTTTATAATGGAAAACATATTTGGAAAGCAAACAAATAAACAAAGCCATAATATTTTAAATTTTATATGCATTTTTTCTTCACTGTGGCGTTCTATTTTCTGTTTGTTATAAGGGGTGTGGCCTTATATGCTAATGAGCTTTATGTTACTCTCATTGAATGTACATGAAAATAGAAGTGCATTCAATTTCTCCTCACACCTCGGAATGATCAGTAGTAATAAAAATGGTAGATTACACTGTTGTATAACTGCATATAAAAGGTAATAAATAGGTTGTATTTTTAAAATATATAAATATATTTTTTCTTCTTTAAAAATATATATTTTAAATATATTTATATAGTAGTTAATTTAACAATTTGTGGAAAATTGTTTATTTTACAAATATACATATTATACAAAGGTACATATGGCATACATTAAGATTCAAATTATTAGCTTAAAAACTTACACATAAATCATGCCCTATCTACTTATTAGGCGTAATAGGATGAGTCTTAGAGTGTTATAGCTGGATTTGACAATATCCCAACTATTTAATTTAATTCTCAACTTCTTATTCCCCTAACCGCTACTTTGTGTAGAGGAGCCCGACAGATAATTCACTTCTGTCCACATCTAACCTGGCAAACCATTATTAGATCAATATATCTACCTAGACCTTAATTGGCTTTGTGAAGTGGTAGATGTATGAGAAGGACCTTAGTCTTTATTTTAGGCTTTATTATATTTATTGCTAGAGTGAGAAATTAAATAGGTCTCTATGTTAGATTATATAACCTAGACTATAATTTAATGATTATCTAATAAATATTGAGTAGGGAATATTAACCCTAACAAGATCTCATACGACTAATATTTCGCCTCATGATTGCCTTTCCATTCACCCAATACACAATACTTTCATCCCTCATACATTCTAGCCAGGGAGGAATGGGAGGACTGAAAAAGGGGGCGAGGAGGGAATATACTGCCGGGGAGAAAGAGTTTAGTATTGAGATACCTCCGCAAGGGTTAATTAGAAATGGAATCCCATATGGCCCATTTTACCGGGTCCTGTATTAGCTGAAATGCAGTAGTAAAATCTCTCTCTAGTTCCCGATTGAACCCTAATTTGACCAAAATTTCTGATAGTTTAGGAAGAGCTTCTTTCCTCCAATTTCTTGCAATTGAAGTTTTAATTACCTGAAAAACTTGAGTCATAAACGCTTTATTTTTTATTTCCATTTTATTAAACAAGGTCATCTGAGATTTTGGTATAATGTCTATCTTAAGTGTATTAGATATATATTCAAAACATTCCTCCCAGAGTAAAAGGGATGCAGGGCAATACCACCATATATGGAACATATTAGCTGGTTTCCCACAATTCCTCCAACATAATTTGGCTTCTGGGTTGAATGATAAGAAGTACAGCTTAGAGGGAACCCAATACCATCTGTTGAGTAATTTAAATTTAATTTCTCTCTGGTTTACATTTTTCACAAACCTATTTAAAGTTTTTAGAGCTTGATGCCATGTCTCTTTAAAAATCTTTAACTGCATGTCTTTTGCCCAGAGATCCATAGGTTTAATTGTGTCCCTCTGTGTTTGCTTGTAAAGAATCTCACTACACTTTGATATTAGATGTCTAGTATTTTGGGACACTATCAGTGTTTCGAAATTATTTAAACTATGTTGGTTGGTGTCTTTAAATCTGTCTTTCAAAACTTGTGCCAGTTTATATGACGTAAACCAAAGTTTAGTTGAAATACTATATTTCTTCTTTAACATATTATAGTCTAATATTTTACCTTTATCTATAATATGACCCAATAAGAATATTCCCTTATCTTTCCATTCTGGTTCTAGATGAATATGATTTAATCGTGCCAACGATAACAGGATAAATGGTATGTTACAGTATGTATCTGGCCCTTAATGGTCACCTACCATGAAGAGTCTCCATAGAATACCAGGAAGTATACTGAAATTGATTTATTGGCACGTTGGCATAATAAATCAATTTCAGTATACTTCCTGGTATTCTATGGAGACTCTTCATGGAAGGTGACCATTAAGGGCCAGATACATACTGTAACATACCATTTATCCAGTTACCACAGTACCTTTTACTTGAGTTATTCATTTTATATACAATGTTTAGTTAACCTATGTCTGTAAAACAATTAATGACAATATTATATTTCTCTTATGGATATTCCTCCTAAAATATTATTTTGTTAACACTGTGAAAATTTTAAATGTATCAACTTTATAATTGATTTTTAGGCAATATATGCTTGTACTATTTTCTTTTGAAACATAAAAAAAATAAGAATTTGTGGAATGGACATGTTACTTCATTGTACAACTATAGTTCTTGAGGATTGAGGTTAATTATTTTTTATAGATATTCCAGGCTATTTGACAACAAATTCAGTTAGCATGTGAGTAGAAAAAAAAAAAAGATAATAACTATTTTACAAATTATACATAACAATGAAGCTAAGTTGACAACTATAGAAAAAATAGAAAGTTAAAATATACATACATAGAAGTAACCCAGAAAAATTGAATCAAATATAAACATGGCACATCAAAAGGAGCCCTTTGAGAACGCCACATCAAGTGGTGAAACGTGTGTTGGGAATGTCCATGGTTGATGTCAACCCAGACCAAGCACACATAAGAGATATGTACACCGATTGAGGCAAATAAATGTGAGAAATACATGCAAATGATTATATAAACAGACAGATCTACTTTTGGAGCAGACGCTTTTGTAGGCCCCTTCCAGGGAGGAGGTACTTGGGGTCTGAGTACCAGTTCCCCTCTATATTTAGGACATATATATATAGAGTGCCTTGTTGCTGTTTCAATTCCTGTGGATGACTTCTATGTATGTATATTGTAACCTTATATTTTTCCTATATTTCTTTAGCCTAGCATCAGTCTTGTGTATCAATTGTAAAATAAAGATATTATTTTATTTATGTTCCCACCCACATACTAAATATATTGTTAATTAGAGTAAAGCACTTACTTTTTACATACAAACCAACAATAACCACTTGATACTAGCCGTTGAGGGTTGAATATGGACATTCATGTGTTAGCTGGTCGGCAGTTTGGTGGTCATCTTTTATAAACCTACATTTATGTCCTCCTGTGCTGACCAAGATTAATTAAAGTTGTAAATCTACCAGGGGACAGTGATTGCTGTAGACATAAGTTCTATCATGGAAGGCTAAGCAGAACTTCCCATGTGTGTGAATATAGAAGAGAATACTACCAACAGACATAGCTAACAATTACATGCAACAAATTACTAAATAACAAAATGCTAATGCTGAATTTGTGGCATATACTACTCCATAAGGCAACCAAATAAAGTGAAAACTCATATTGCAAAACCATACTTACAAAACATAAGAGGTATACAAACCCACTGTAATAATGTATTATTCTTTATTTTTCAAGTTATATTGGTCAGTATCTTTGCAGATTACCTTTATCCTTCATCTTGTTATGAGGATAAACAGACTTTTTTGGCAAAAATTATATTTTTAAATAAATGTTTTAACTGTATTAATTAATTCTAATCTCCTCAATGTAATTTTTTGATAACATTTACACTTATTTACTTTTAAGAAGCCCCCTGATTCTCAACTTCTGGAAGCTACCCTTTCCTGCTCTACTTTCTCATGACAACTGGGACAAAAACACACACCCTTAGGGAATGGCTTCATGCTGCTCTGACACACAGCATGTCTCTGTCTGTTTCTTAGCAGCACAAGACACTGATAATGTGAAGCCCCAACAATATTGTTAACATGAAGGATATTAACAGCAGGTTTCATGGATAAACCCCACTTTTATTGTGCAGAAAATATAAAAAGCACAATGTTTAGTGGGGAATTACTCACATGTTGTCCAGTAGGTCACAAATGTGCACGATGTGAAGTGTTAGTTTGATATCATAATTTATTTTATGAGGATAACATTAATACATTAATATAAAACATTTGCCTAAAAGAGCCCATTTAAATAAACAACTTCTCATGCCCTTTTCATGCAATTCAATAGAGATGGTTAAGAGTTCAAGATACCACAATGGTGAACAAGCTTTAGCACATCCGTATGTGTCTTGTTTCAGCTTTTCTGTCAAAGAGGTATTATTATCCTTTATTAGTAACATGCCAACATCTTCCATAGCAATATACAGGAGTTAAGTACGAAGCAAAAACTATTTTAACACATTGCAAAATAATTGAGGATCCGGTCTTTGAGCTTAAATCAATCAATATAGTGCTTAGCTAAAGAACCTAAAAAGATCTAAAACGTTCAAACTTACAATCTAAAGACGTACAGATATGCCAAATCTCATTCTTCATCTTTCTGCAGTATGTTATTGGGTTAGATAAGCAACTTCTTATCTCATTTTCATTCAAGTCGGTAGCTATCACTTTTAGATACAACAATAATGAAAGGTGAATGAAGTTTAGCAAATCCATAATTAGTGTCACTGGTAAAAAGTGAAGTGGGAAAGCAGGCTTCTTCCCTAAAAGAACATATACCCTGATTTGAATATATTATGCCTATTTCATGTCATGTTACCAGGGGAGAGGGTAAAAATCCCCTGGTAATACGAGTTGAAACATCCATAATTTTCTTTCTTTCTTAAAAAAAATAGCAGATTGTAAATATTACAATATTTTCAACCAAATTGTTTAGTTCTTCAGTGGCGTCCAACTCTCTGTGTCCTTATAAACTGCAGCCATTGCACCCTCTGAGCCCCATCAAGCTCATGTTCATTGCTTCAATAACCTCATCTACCCATCTCTGCCTTCTTGGCGTGCCTTCAATCTTTCCCAGCATCAGGGTCTTCTCTACGGAAGACGGTATTTTCATGATAAGGCCGAAATATTTAAGCTTCAGTCTCATGATCAAACCTTCCAGTGAACAGTTTGTCTTGATTTCCTGTAGTATGGATTTTTGGGATATCCTTGCTAGGAGCTCTAAGCAGTTTTCTCCAACACGACAATTCAAAGGCAGTAGAGGGAGGAGCGACTTTTCTAATAGAGCTCAATAACTTGAATGGTATAGTTCTGTACAAAAACCTTTAAGGGCAACTTTATCAGTCCAACACCATGACTTTTTACTGGTAATAAATAGCAACTTTTTTATTGATCTTGATAAAAAAAAATGGGGGGCGATAAACTCACCAAAACCGAATTATAGATTCCACAATAACATCATTGCACATATTAAAGTGATACATTTGAGTCTGTATTGTTTATTGTGGGATGTTATTGCCTATATTCAGGTGGAGATATTTAAAATAGTAAATAAAAAAATTATATCATAGTTACATAGTTACATAGTAATTAAGGCTGAAAAAAGACTTTTATAGCCCTTTCGACGTTGAAAACCATAGCCCATAACGTAGGCTGCAATAATTGCGGCTATTAAATTAGCCCCTACAACTGCCATCAACTTGCGGGGTAAGGGGGAGAAAAGGCTACGGAACGTGAACATTTGAACTGCGCATCCGCAAATCCCTTGATCTGTCAAGCCCGTAATTGTTACATTTCCATTCACGCTGTTAAACGAATTCACTGGGTACCAGAGAGGACCCGCTAGGGGGCAAAAGTCCTATCCGTAGCACTGTAAATGCAAATATACACACACTACTGTCCTGATAAGTAAAGGGAAAGTGACGTTAGGTATTAAAATTAATAGCACAACATTCCTAGGACTAAAATATAATATTTACTGATTTAATTATATTGCATTATTTCTGGATTGCGGGTCCGATCAATAATCGTAATTGAAGCCTGTAAGGCTTTGAAATCTAACCTTGATTTTTCAGTCACGTAATGATGATAATCTCTGTTGCCATTAGATCCATCTAAACTCGTACCTACGGGTTTAAATAAGTGATCATGTACACAGCCGCTTATCCAATGTGCAAAATATGGTTTACGGGTTTGCGTCTCAAGCCTGTAACTCGTGCCATGGTAGGTCCTCAATATAGTGTGAAAGAGCACAAGATTATATATTAAAATGATCTATTTTTTTAATTACACTAATAACAGCTAAAAAATCTAAAGTTTTAGGTCTGTTTACATACAAAGTGTATCCTGTCTACTGGTTGTTGCATGAGTAATTATAGATCGCCATGGGTGTGTGGTGAAGAGAGTGCTTGATAGCAGTTTTTCCATGTGCTCATGACTTCACTGACCAGTTAACGCACAACTGACGTGTTTAGGTGATTCCAGCATTCTGTGCTCAGGGTTAATTCCTTTTTTCTGCTTTTGCTCACTATACAGAGCTGTCTGGCAGTGGGCAGTCAGTGAAACACATGTAAACACAGATTTTATTTGATCTGATTTCTGAGTGAAAAATGCACTTATTTCAAAAAGTATTTCAACCTGCTTTTAGGAGATCATTACTGTGATGTGGTCCAAATTGTGCTAAATTAAGTGGCCATTTAGCCATTGTTGCAATAATTTTTCTGGCGAATAAAACTTTTTTGCAATGTTAAAAAATCTGTTCTTTTAAGCCCAATTGTGCATTTAGGTTGTTTTTTTATTTTTTTTACGTTTATTACGTGAATAACTAGCAACGTTTATCTAGTGCTTTGCAGTTAATAGCGACTCAGTTCATTGTTCAGTTCAGGATAAGAAGAAAGGAACAGGTCACAGGCAATACACATCTTGCTTTTTTTGTAAATGACCTTGAATATATGAAAGGCGCAGACATACTTTTTAGTCACCCGTCACAATGCCGCACAAATGACACTTTAAAAGATGGACAGATCTATTGGCCTTAGAATAACGCTGCCAATTCACAACTGATGAAGGTCACCGAAAGGGGAACGTAAGCCAAGGTAATATTTGCAGACAAGAAAAACAGAAAAATTCTTTCACTTATCTGGTCAGCCAAATTGCACTGGATAGCAAAATACAAAAGAGATAAACACAAGGATTGGAAAAGAAAATCAATAGATTGTGGCAGCTGCCAGAGATCTGATGCAGTAGAGTGATCCATCTTGAAACTAAATTGAAACTACATTACAGCAATGTCTTGTTAACATTTCTTCTTCAAAAAAAAAAAACTAGACACAGCGGCAGAATGTGATTGAAGATATTTATTTACAGGAATGAGACTAAAATGTCAAGTTAGAGTATGCATTTAATTTGTACTACTATATACATGGAGATTAAATCACAATTTAAGCTAAAATGTTAATATTTTTAAGGGTTCTGTCACTCCAAAATCAAGTTGTTGTTTTTTTAAGTGACATATTAGCCGTACATTGTACTAGCTATTGGATTCTAAATATAATCATTACTGAGATAACCAATGTATTTTATGCTATAGCCATATGTATATGAGTGGCTCCTAAATACTAACTAATAGCCTTATTCTATTAGCTACTTGCAAATGCCTTGAACTCATACATTTGGCTTCAGGTGTTTTTTTCTAAATGTTTATATGCATTCGATTGACTTAAGAATGCATTAGTGCCAATAAGTAATATTTGCCGAATATGTAGCACTATTCAGAGATATTTTAAGTCTGTATAGCTTTATGAATTGGGCAATAGAATAGGGCCCTAACTGTGTTGGTGTGCTAGTTAGGATTATATTCTGTCTGTCTCTGTAGTAACAAAAACAATTCCCCCTAAAGGTTAACGTACAGTTAAATCCTGTTATTATCAAGCACTCTGAGACTCAAAGTTTGCTGCACATCAGCATGATGGAAAAATAGAATCAATGCTGAATATCTCAGGAATTATTTCCTTCAAAGAAAAATGGTGGATATTTCCTGTTTCATCCCCGCCAGCAGTAGTCGGTGGCGCTACGGTGGCTTGTTCAATTGGTTCTTAGGGTTAGGGTTAGATTTAGTGGTTAGAGGTTAGGGTTAGTATAGTGGCAGATGATAAGCTTTACATGCTAAAGTAGTGACTAACACGGAGCTCCACGACTCTACTATGTAATCTTATCATCTGCCACTCCCCTAACCCTAACCTTTAACCCCTAAATCTAACACTAACCCTATGAATAAATTGAACAAAGTCTCAGCAAGCCAGCTAGTGGCTGTTGCACGCAACTGCTGGAGGAAACGAAACAGGAAAGGTCCCAAATGGCAAGCAAAATGTAGAGGCAGTGTTTAATTTAAATAGTGGGGAGAAATACAAGGCTCTACCTTTATTATACTAATGTCTCTGAGGGTGTGCATGCAAGTGTAGAGTATTACACCTGTTCTATATTCCTTTTCTAGGATGGGTCTAACACATAGATCAACTAGATGTTGCCAAGTTATAATATTATAGTCACACCTTGAATATTGTCCAATCCAATCAAATCCTATTATTATGTCCATAAATTCTATCAATGAATGACCACTAGATGTTACTGTAGTCCAAGAAATCATTCATTTCACCTTTGCTCGAACCCCTAGTCTTTTTAGGTGAATGTTATTCCCAGCAGTGTGTCCATAATGTAAATCCACCTCTGAGGCCTGTGTGATAAGACCATTTGGGAGGACATCAGGGACAGGCTTGTCCCATTCTTCCCTGTGATAGATAACATCACAGGTAATTGTATTTGTTGGGAGGAATCTTGGATATCAACAGGCATCTGCCAATACCATAACCCTAAACCCTAACCCCTAAATCTAACCCTAGCCTTAAGAACAAATTGAACAGTCTTGGCAAGCCACCTTAGTGCCACCTAAAGGCCACTACAAGCCACCGCTGACAGGGACGAAATAGGAAACGTCCCAAATGGCTGGAAGAATGTAGAGACAGTGTTTAATGCTCATTAAGCTGAAACCAACTTGTTGTAATATCCTTTTTAATACAATGTCACCAACAATTATATATTGCCTGATAATTATATACAAAGGGCCTCATTCTATTATCGGCCGTAAATCGGCCGTAAGGCTGCGATTCCTTGCGAGGGTTCAGTTAACTCGCGATTCTATTATACGGCCCCGCAAGGATCTCCTTTTACGGCCGGCCGCATATCTTGGAACCGGCCGTAAACTGTGAAATATAAAAACTCAAAAATAAATTCAAGCCTGCACTGTACAGCTCTGTAAATGCTAGGGATCATATTGGGGGACATGAGGAATAAAAGGAACCCACTCTCAAGCTTGCACATCTGCCCAAACCCGAGTTCAAATTAACTGTTTATTTGCCGGCTGCGGCGTGGGCGTGTCTGAGGTGCTCCAAGCACTCTGGACTTTTTACATGTATATTTTACGGATATTAAAAATGAAATATTTTACGGATTTGAGTACAGGATAATTATGTGCTATTTTTTCTAACACCTAAAATCCCTTTATAGTCTTCTCAAAGTGCAGGATGGCTTTATTTGAGCTATTTTATGTGCTTAATTGGTGCTAGCGAGACCTTTTTCCTGCAAGTAACTGCGGCTCGTTTTTAGCCTTGCAGACAGGGTTCCCGGAGCAATAGAATTGCAAATCTCTTGCGGCCGTTTTAGATCAAAGGATTTCCTCCGGCGCGAGCGGCCGCAAGAGATAGCAAGGCACCGGCCGCAAGCCTGCCGGAATCCCCGGCCGTAAGGGAATAGAATAGCAGAATAGCTTGCGGCCGGTCCTTGCGGCCCCGCAGCTGCTGCGGCCGATAATAGAATGAGGCCCAATGACTGTACTACTAAAGCTATGATTTCATTAAGCACATTCTTAAATATAAATCTATATTGATAGTGATGTAGTGAAATGACAAAAAATATGAGATTTAAAAAAAGGCTGTGCATTTTTTCTAGAAAATGTAATTCAGCTATTTTCTATAATTCATTTTAAATGTTATACTTCAAGAATTACTAAACTTGTTTGCATACAAAATTATTAAGTAAAACATTTCAAAACATGGTATTGATATTTATGTACATCAAACTTCCAAGAAGCTATATACAGCTGTATGTTGTACCTCTGGCTGAGAAGCATGTCTCATACACTTATATTACTACACATTGATTGGCATGGACATGTCATCAAATTATTTATAGATATTACTCCAGTTAAAAATAATTTGAATTACACACTTATCAATGATCGAGTTAAACATGTGACATCCTTCCTTTTTTATCACTTTAAACTTTATCTACCCCAGATTTTTTTGGGCTCTTCCGCCCATGGAAGCAGCATTGCCTTAGCTGAGTAATCTCCTATCAAAAATCTTTTTGCAAATACTTATTCTTTTTTCTATCATAATTAATAAATGTAAAATGATTGTAATTCAAAATATTGCTTAATATCTATAGATTGATAGTACTTTATTCAGCAAAGTTGCCTTTATTTTAATTCAGAAAACAAAATGTTAAACTTTTTCAATTACTTGTGGGCATGGGCATTGGAACTGGAGGAATGGGGGACACTATGGAGCAGTATGTCTTTCCCATGACCATTAATTTGTATTTATTAATATAAATTAAAATATATACATATATATATATATATATTTATATATATATATATATATATATATATATATATATATATATATGAATATATATATATGTATATATATATATATATATATATATGTATATATATATATATATATATATATATATATATACATATATATATATATATTTATTTATATATATATATATATATATATATATATATATATATATATATATATATATATATATATATATAAATATATATCCCTGCTTCCTGTCCTGGAGGTAGGGTTAAATTATTCCCCCCGAGATTTTTTGGGGCTACTACTACCATGTTTGGGGGCATTTACTAAGCATTTCCAGCTGCTGATATGTGCATCCCTGCATTTACTATGCAGTATTAAACATTCACAGCCTTATTAAATTGCAATTCAGCCAATTGAATAGGGCTCCATTTAAGCACACAGCATATTTTTTTTACAGAAGTTTTTAGTTAGTGAAGACCTTGCTTTGGGATAGAAGTTCACTTACTAAAAACTTGTGTAAAAAATATGCTCTGTGCTTAAATAGAGCCCTTTTAAATTTACTGAATTGCAATTTAATAAGGCTGTTAAATTACAGTCCTTCCACCTCATCTCACCCACTAGAGATGCTTAGTTAAATATTCCAATTGTCTTCCTTATGCCGGAAAGAAAAAAAAGTACTTTCCATATCCCATAAATACTATTTTATTCCATGGAATTGATCATCAAAGTGCCTAAAAAAACGTAGACTTTCATAATTTAACCCGAAAACCAGATTTCCAAATAATTACTCATATACACAACTTATAAATTTACTCCCCAGACTATAACCTTCTATGAAAAATATTATGATATTCTCATCTATACCGGCTATAAAAAAACAGCGGTTTCGGAAGAACACTACAGCAAAATTTAAAGTACAACACAATTTATAAAAGAGCTATCCATAAATTCACTAAACCATGCATAGATTGCTCTTTAAACCTTGCCAAGAAATAAAAGCGTCTTTTCATAACAAAAGGGTGAGCAGACCTATAATATAAATAACTCGCAGCGGCAGCGCTCGAGTGGAACAATTTAAAACTTCATGAACTATCATCCTTTCCTATCATCAACGCATCTGAAAGAGATATACAATCACCTTGTTCAACCTCTACAATAAAATTAATTTGCTTTGGATAGACTCCATTAATTGTGCATAAAACAGATCTGACTCGTTGCTTTTAAAGAGACCACTATGTCATCAGCAATACACAATACCGTTAGCAAATTGGCCGACCATTAACCGTGGCAATGAAATACTTAAAGAAAAAGGATGCGCTTGCATTTTAAGTATTCGCGTCTTGCATTACTTAAGCCTCATTCTGGCACTCAGCACAATGAAGTCATTTCCAGGAAGTAATAAAGCAGTTGTTCTTCCAGTAATAATATATCAGGAACAGCAGAATCTGTTAGGAACCATATGTCTTGTAAGCAAATATTTCCAGGCAAACACTTCTTTGTCAAGGGAATATTTATTTTATTGCAAAACAATTTGCATTTTAGTTGGTTTGATATAAAGTCTATGAAATGTTCGATATTGTCAAGGCCTGGAGTCCATTTTTTTACATAAACACATAGAAATATTTAAAGGCATATCTAAGTTTCCTTGATTATAAATGCATCTGAGAATCAGTAGTGTATAAAAAATTATTATTATTATTTAGTAATAAAAATTAATAAACTTACTCTGATGTTTGCGAATTTCTTTAGGTTTCTGGGAGTTGATGTTTGAGAAGGAATGCCCAACAAAACATTGGCTAAATTAGCATAAAATGTATAATTAGTTTTGGCCAATCAGAGGCAGCTATAACATTGTTTCAGTGCCTGGGAAGTCAGACTATTTATCCTATGTGGCTTTGCAACACTGATTTTTTTTAACCTCCACAAGGAAACAAGGAGGAGCTCGGACACTGCTATGCTGATCTCTGCACTGTGCTGTTGTTGACTAGGCAATTAGCATAGAAAGAAAAAATGTACCCAAATGCAGTGTTTCTATTGGTAGGTACTAGATGCCTTTGTAAGCACCTCTAGGGGTGTGGAAACCCAATGAGTTTTTTAAATAAAATAGGTGGGTATGTGTATAGAATGGCATAATTTAATGTGTGTGTCTGATATAAGCAGCTGGTGTTAGATTAGAAAAAGTTAAAAACAGAGAAACGTCCATATACCTTTAAATGTAATGATACAGAAAAAGGGTTTGGAAGGGAAACATCATTGAGAAAGGATACCATTTAATTAAATGGGTATGGATTTTACTAGGTTTATACTATTCCTATGTATCTATTTACGTTTATGTAATTTCATTTCTTAGGAAGTGTTTAAAAGATCTGTTGTTACTGCCTAAAATGAAACAAATAGTCCCTGTATGGGTCTGCCCACTGCAGGATATACAGACACGGACTCTATATGACTGGATGTGCAGTGTAGTGTCCTAGCCTAACAAGGACCATGTCTCAGGGGCATGCTGCAGAATGTTGTTGAGAGACGGTCACTAATTGGTTCATATGAGACACAGCAAATGAGGTACAGCAAAATCATTGTCTTCATGAGCTGCAGAGGATAGACCTATACAGAGATTATTTCATTTTAGCCAGTAAAACCAGAGCTTATAAGCATTTCTTAAAATAATAAGTACAGTGCCTTGCAAAAGTATTCACCCCCCTTGACTTTTTACCTATTTTGTTACATTAAGGCCTTAAGTTCAATGCTTTGTTAATCTGAATTTTATGTGATGGATCAGAACACAATAGTCTAAGTTGGTGAAGTGACATGAGAAAAATATACATAAGACTATTTTTTCGAAATACAGAAAAACAGAAAATTGGCATGTGCGTATGTGTTCACCCCCTTTGTTATGTAGCCCATAAAAAGCTCTGGTGCAACCAATTACCGTCAGAAGTCACATAATTAGTGAAATGATGTCCAACTGTGTGCAATATAAGTGTCACATGATTTGTCATTTCATATACACACCTTTTTTAAAAGGCCCCAGAGGCTGCAACACCTAAGCAAGAGGAACCACTAACCAAACACTGCCATGAAGACCAGGGAACTCTGAAAACAAGTAAGGGACAATGTTGTTGAGAAGTACAAGTCAGGGTTAAATTATAAAAAAATATCCAAATATTTGATGATCCCCAGGAGCACCATCAAATCTATCATAACCAAATGGAAAGAACATGGCACAACAGCAAACCTGCCAAGAGACGGCCGCCCACCAAAACTCACGGACCGGGCAGGGAGGGCATTAATCAGAGAGACAGCACAGAGACCTAAGGTAACCCTGAAGGAGCTGCACAGCAAAGACTGGAGTATCTGTACATAGGACGACAATAAGCCGTACGCTCCATAGAGTTGGGCTTTATGGCAGAGTGGCCAGAAGACAGCCATTACTTTCAGCATAAACCAAAATGGCACGTTTTGAGTTTATGAAAAGGCATGTGGGAGACTCCCAAAACATATGGAGGAAGGTGCTGTGGTCTGATGAGACTACCATTTTATTTTTCGCCCCTCAAAGAAAACGCTATGTCTGGCGCAAACCCAACACATCACATCACCCAAAGAACACCATCCCCACAGTGAAACATGGTGGTGGCAGCATCATGCTGTGGGGATGTTTTTCAGCTGCTGGGACTGGGAAACTGGCCAGAGTTGAGGGAAAGATGGATGGTGCTAAATACAGGGATATTCTTGAGCAAATCTTGTACCACTCTGTGCGTGATTTGAGGCTAGGACTGAGGTTCACCGTCAAGCAGGCCAATGACCCCAAACACACTGCTAAAGCAACACTTGGGGGGTTTAAGGGGAAACATGTAAATGTGTTGGAATGACCTAGTCAAAGCCTAGACCTCAATCCAATAGAAAATCTGTGGTCAGGATTAAAGATTGCTGTTCACAAGCGCAAACCATCCAACTTGAAGGAGCTGGAGCAGTTTTGCAAGGAGGAATGGGCAAAAATCCCAGTGGTAAGATGTGGCAAGCTCATAGAGACTTATCCAAAGCGACTTGGAGTTGTGATTGCCGCAAAAGGTGGCTCTACAAAGTATTGACTTTATGGGGGTGAATAGTTATGCACATTGACTTTTTCTGTTATTTTTTCCATTTGTTGTTTACTTCACAATAAAAAAAAAACATCTTCAAAGTTGTGGGCATGTTCTGTAAATTAAATGATGCAAATCCTCAAACAATCCATGTTAATTCCAGGTTGTGAGGCAAGAAAACACAAAAAATGCAGACGGGGGTGAATACTTTTGCACGGCACTGTACTTTTATGTACTTTAGTTTCTTAGGAAGTGTTTACAAGATCTGTTCTTACTGCCTAAAATACAAAAAATAGTCCCTGTATGGGTCTGCCCATTGCAGGGTATGCAGACATGGACTCTATATGACTGGATGTGCAGTGTAGTGTCCTAGCCTATCAAGGACCATTTATCAGCGGCATGTTGCAGAATGTTGTTGAGAGACGGTCACTGATTGGTTAGTATGAGACACAGCACAGCAAGTACAGCAAAGTCATTGCCGTCATGAGCAGCAGAGGATGGAAAAAATTAAAGTTTTATAAAAATGTTTAGGACATTAGTATATAAGTTGCAAATATAATTGTATTTTATGTTGTTTTGCTTAATAAAGAAAATAAAAAAAGGAAAGGAAAGGTATATAAGTTAAGATTGTATATATATTTTTAGAAAGTATTTTTTTCATTTATAAGTTTATATAATATTATGCTCTTCCAATAAAAATATATGTATTTATAAAGCATGTAAGGCCTATCAACATACAGTATTTGCTCAATGTAATGTGTGTTTCTGATATAAGCAACCTGTGTTAGATTAGAACCTCCATATACCTTCAACACCACCAATGATGCAAATGAAAGTCTATTTATATAGTATAGAAAGCCCCACACCTTCCATACATGCAGGTCTGTTCTTAGAAATAATATTTTTTCAGATTTTTCACATTTCTGTTTACTGATTCATTTTATTCAGGGGCGGAACAACCACCATTGCACCTGTTGCAATGCACCAGGGCCCGGCTCTTGGGGGCCCAGTGCTGTCCAAACCTCAGACACTGCATGCATTGATCTATTGCTTTGCATTAACACCAACTGATTTTACAAAACTTCCTTAACGATACAATGCACCGATTCTTCTGTATATCTTCATTTGCTATTTTACATCTCTTTGGAACTGCTACTTTGTGTCCCCTAAGCAATATAACAATTTAGTCATAGTATGTTACTTGTTATGCTGTTATAAATTGTGTTCACACCCTCAACTTCCTCCAAACAATTGCTTTTTATTTGATGTGTAAATTAGCATGTTAATTGTCTCGTGATCCCTAAGCTCTGTAAGTGTAGACCCAGCTTTGGGAATGCTTTTGCACGGAGGGTGTATTTGCAATCTCATGAACATGCTTTGCTTGAGTTAAAAGGGAGTTGAACAGGATAATATATAACTAGGCATAGATCTTCAAGACTTACCTCTTGAGGCCAAAGTCTGCCACGTATTATTATTAAAGAGCCAAAGTACATCATCCTGTTCCACAAGTATATTAAAAAATCCATTCTCATAACTGAAAATACAAAACTTGCATTATCGATATTCAACGTTCTGTTTACTAATAGCATCATTTAATACTAAATACTTTTTTGAAGATACAGAAGAGAATATAATTGAAGATCTATTTTGAGACCTAGAATATGTTATTTTTTCTTTACATTTCTCTTTATTATTATGGGAGAGTGATTTGGCGGCATAGATAGGTATTACATAGTTACATAGTTAAATTGTAAAAAAGGTTAAAAGACTTAAGACAATTAAGTTCAACCTTTTTAGATCTCCTCTGATCAGCAATATGTGGATTAGTTGTTATTTGAACAAGTTGATTTTACATAGTCATATAAATAGTAATATATATGGCTTATGTCTTTTTCTTTTTTCAAAGAAAGTATAAAGTCCAAAACAAAATGGGGGAGGTACTGAAGAAGGAGAAAAGAAAGTGAAAGAATGCTAAGGATTAAAAGGTATTTAAGAGGGGTGTCTCCGATCCGGGTGAGACTTGCAACGACGCATGTTACACAATTTTTCGGTTTAAACAAGGTAATGATCTCAGTGGTTCTCTAGAATGTATGTCATCTATTCTAGCAAGACTATTTCCTCAATTTTATTAAGTATTTGGTACCACAACAGCACTGGTGATTCCCATTTTTAATCTACAGTATCTAAAGTTTGGTGATACCAAATCACAGAGAAGCTGTTCCCCATCAGATCTTAGGAATTTGGGAAAAATTGAGCACAATTGGGGCGTCAAGAGTTCTGGTCTATCATGCATTTCAGTGATACGTTTTTCTAAGTTTTCCAGATTCTCCAGGTCACTGGTCATGGCCACCATGTGTGATAAAGTGTGCACACTTCCCGTCAGCCCAGAAGCATTGTCCTGGGTAGTTAGGATATATAAAATGCAGTTTATGCACTAGATACATTCTATGTAATTCATTAAGGCTAGATTTTAGTGTAATTCAAAATGTTTGTGTTATGGCCAATATGTTTCAAATATTTAACCCAAGCTCTTTGCTCGATTTCTCCATGTTTGTTTTAAATTATCTAGTTGGTCTTTACATGGGGGGGGGGGGGGGGTTCAATGGCTATATATAAGGTCAATTCCATTTTTTATTAATTTTTGTTACAAGCACGCTTGTATGGTGTTAGTGTTTTTTCTGGAGACGGATCTGTACAGGATTGTATGTAGCATGTAATTTGCATATAGGTATTATAGTCATTCTCCTTCTGGTTCGCTACCTTGTCGCTGTGAAGGGTCTTGTGTACTTAGATGGGGCATAAGTTATGGTTGTAACAAGCACAGGGGTTTTCAGCCCATAACCTGGAGATCATTTGCGGATCGCAAAAAAACACTAATTGAATAGCAAATTAGTTTCTGGGCTACATTACGAGCTCCCATAAGCTACAATTTCTCAATTGAATGAGGCCCTTAATGTAGGACTTTTTATTGATGACAAAGAACCACTGAAAAGCATTTTCAAATTTAAAAGTATTTTAAAGACTATCATAAAATGTAAAAGGAAAAGTTAAGACTGAAAAAAGTCAAAGTGAAAGAACGAAAGTTTCTTGTCCTTTCAACAGTAACAGTTTAAACCTCTACATACTGAAATATCTTACTTTCAAACATATTGTATTCCCACTCTTGGGTTTTTAAGATAGCTTCACAAAGATATCAAGGAATCATTACTTTGAAGACATTATCCACAGGGGAAATGTCAAGTTTGCTATTCTTGCTGAAGAAACTGAACCATCTACTTACATCATACAGATAGCAGTAGATACATGTAATAGTCTTAAACTGTCTACCATATTTTTTACCCTTAAAATCAATATTTTTATTCAGAGTGATATAAGATTCACAGTAGGCGAGTTAGTACATTTATGTTACATCTAAATATACAATCTTATCTATTAAGTAGCTAATTCAGCAGATGAACTTGAGATGTATCTGAAGCAATAAATACATGTTAATGTACATGATAAGTCTACATCCACAGCCAAGTGGCTTAACAACAAAGCAAAACAAGACTGCGATACGGCTGCTGGCCACATGATCATGTTATTTAAGATGGGTTTGTTATAAACCGTAGTGTTTTAGGTATTTCTTATTTGAGAAGAAAATAGAAAGGACCACTGCTATATAACAAAGCCTTAGTAATTGAAATACTTTACCTCCTGTAGTTGTGTCTGTCATTGGCAAGGCTCGCCATTTTTCCAAATACTCTCTCATTATCTGTCTAAATACTCTACTAAATATGACTTGCTCCTCTTTTCTTGGAGCTTGTATGCTTTATAATGTGCTTCTACAGACTCTTAAAGGATCATTGTACTTTTGGAAAAAACTCACATGTTTGTGAACAAACTAACATTAGCAGCTTTGTAGTCTATAATCATCTGAATCTAAGGTTCATCTTAATTGGCTAATATAGTACTGAGGATACTTGATTTGTAAACTGTAGACAAGTGGAAGACAAGACTATAGGAAGAGATGAGATGTGATATAATAATGTACCACAATGGAGAGAAATGCTTTGAAAGAGAGAAGTAGTACCTTCTTCAAGCTGTCATGGAGCAATAATGCAGTACAAATAAAAAAATTGGACCTTAAATATGTTGGAGGGTACTACATGGGGATAAAAATATTTGATTACATAATATGAAGTAGTAATTGCATCATAAGTGAAGTTTTAATCTTAAGAAATATAAGTCTATTAAATGGAGAATAGAAGATTGTTGACTAAACACATTTGGCTCAGTAACCACGGCTATGATGTTTTCACTCTCAGAGATGCCATCTATTTCTTGTATATCTTCCTGAGATGGATTGGGATGCTTCATCTCTCTGCTGTCCTAGTGACACATTGTAACACCTATGGGTCCTTTTAACTGAGAGATGCCCTCTGAGCCTCTGCATGTGTAGCAACAGATTGTGTGTTGCTCCAGGGAGAACAAAGCAAAGATGCTGGTGATTGACACCATTGGGTTCAACAGTTAAGTGAACAGCAAAGAACTGTAAAAAGTCATACAGCTTTGCCCCATGAAAGATCTATTTGTGTGGGTGTGTTTCTATTGTGCTTCCTTTGTTGGACTGATCTTGGACTGTGCCCTTGACTTTTTAATTGCTACCAGATCCAACCTACTTGCCTCTTCATAAGATTATTCTGCCTCCAGCCCCACCCTTCAGATATCAGATTAGAAACAGAAAACTCAAGTAAGAATATCTAATCTTTAAATACGTACCTTCTTCTTGATGTTCAGCAACCACCAGGGTAAAACATATATAATGCACATTACTGTCACCCATAGGCACCTCGGATGCTTCAAAAAAAATGTCCTTGATTATATTAGAGACTTGCTTGTGATATCTAAATTAAAAATACATTTCAATCTCAAAATAAGAGCTTTTTATTTTGCGTCGTTCAGTCCGAATCTCTGTGACTTCATGGACCATAACACACCAAGATATATTTATGTCCATGCTCATGCTGATCCACTTAGTATTCATGGCAGAGATACTGGAGTGGGTTGTCAGTGCCTTCTCAAATGGGCCACAGCAAACAGCTCCTGGTATTGCTTGGTGGTCTCCCATCGACCAGGCCCAACCTTGCATGGCTTCAAGCTGGTGTGACCTCTTGGTTCCCTGACTAGAATTAAACCCAGGTCGCAGTGCAGAAAAGCAGCAAATCCTAACCATTGGACCACTAGGGAACCAATAAAAATAAGAGTACAATTCTCAAAAACCTAGAAGAATTAATGTGTAGATGAGCAACCTAATGTTCTCAGTCAGATAGGAACTGAATTATTCCCAAGACATGCTCCTTGTATTAATAGACACTTTCCTACTCTGCCTTATTAGAAACCTGGCCAGCTAATAGGGGAGAATCAATAGTAATAGAAATCAATGAACATAATTTCATTTTTGAGAGATAAATGGAGAGCCTTGTCGTTAAAGAATCTACAGTGAAAAAAAAAGCAATTTTATATTACTGTATAAAAGCAAAAATGACTATTCAGCTTCCATACAAGTTATCATTGTTTATTTAATAAGGTTTTCATGTTTTAAATTAATAAATTGTATTAACTTTGAATTTCTATGCATTATTGTAATCAAACTGTAATATATAACTTTGTCATGTAATTTACAACTTAATAAGTAATTACATTTTCTACTGGTGAATCGAAAAGGAAGAAAAACAATAGAAATATTCTTGCAATTGTTGCTAGTAGAAACTGAATTGTAGATGTCTGTTAGCTTAACTTCTAATGAACGAAGTAAAATTGTCTAAAAACACATGTGCCAGAATCAAAAGAGGTGGTCTGTATTTAAATATTTCTAATCAATATGCCAATCAGGATTTATGTGCTGTAAATATTAGCACTACTTTCCTCCATTCTTGATTTTCATATTTTGGTAAAATGATGATTGAATAGTGCATCAGACTTCTTGGGAAGGCATGTCTGTACCTTCACTCCTTAGAGTTTTGCTGTCATGAGGAAGTTGCTTATCAGCTTGTTATAATCAGATAAATTATTCCATGTTATACCATGTCCTTTAAATATGTGTAACTACTCGTGGCAGTCCCACCATTGCATAATCCTGAATATAGGTCGAATTGAGATTTTTTTTTCTTTGTCAGTAGGTCAAGCTTAAAATATATGCACAGTGAGCCAGTGTAGGTCACGGAGGACAAGTGTTATGTGGCAGCATGACATTAGTGTGCTAGTAACCTCACAGCGACATCATCCAGTCATCTATTAGCAGCAGATGTTCAGCATCTGAATCAAATGACAGATAAAACAGTGTGTTATCAGCTTAAGTGTGGTATTTGAGGCCATATCTTTTGATAATATCTCCCAGTGAAACATGTATACAACAAACAGCATTAAACTTTATGGAACTCTCCATGGCAGGGAAGAAACCCTCAGTAAACTGCCAGTGAGAAGAGATTTAAGCCAGCCACCCGGCCCACAGTGGTTTTTCAGCCAATCTATTTATATTTAATGGTCCACAGTTCCAAATGCTACAGACAGGTCAATAGGGACCGAACAATCACCTTGCTATCAGAAGATAATTAAAAATATAAAACCAAACTAGGGTTGTTTTTGTGCTGTGTATTTTCCTTTACCCTGACTGCAATGAATCATAAAAGTAATTTGTTTGCTGATGCACTGCAACTACTTATTTAATAACTTTTCCTAAAACGAGAAGGATCGAAATAAGCCTGTAGTTGACCATGAAGTCTGGATGTAAGGATATTCTTTTTTAGATGTGGTCTGACCACTGCCTCCTTTAGCTATTCAGGAACTGGTGGAGATCAGCTGCTTAAGTATATGCACCAGGTGTCTCTTGCTCTTGATATTCATAAGACATTGATCATGGAATGCCATTTCAAATAGAGGACACTGTGTGAAATACTGAGCCTTGTGATTTGGACAATGTGATATTAGAATCAGAACGGTCCAGATGAAACCCTTCAGGGGTGGATTACCAGATGATGGTAATTGCAAACATGTGGGAAGCAGTAGATTGGGTTCCATAGACTTCGATGGGAAATTCGAGAATATGATTAAGACTTCAAGGATTGTTAACTAGGCTGTCAGACAACAACTGAAACACAAACGTAAAGGGGTGTCAGGTGCTTTTCAAGTGATAGCCCTTTGATCCTTTTTCTACCAGTTAACTGCAAATTAGGAAATACTTGAGCTTAGTCATTGTTCCTGACCTCCCATTCAATTGAATAGTGAGCCAAAATTGTTACAAATGTTATGGAAGTCCTGGTCGGCAACTAAAAGTGAATAAATCCCGGCGCTCCTTGACTCCCCTAAGCTGACTCTCCTCCAACTCAATAAAGGCATAGCTACCTGGGAGGAGGAGGTCGGGTAGAGAGCGGGATACTCAGCCACCAGTTCCAGTACCACCTTGGCGCACCAGGCCTTAGAGATATGCCTTTTCCTGGGCCTACTAATCAGCGCAACCGTCATTAGCTAGCTTACCCTGCATAGTGGAGGCCTTTATCCCCAATAACCTAGGTATGTACACTCCGGCTTCATGGCCACCAACTCAGATTAGCCCCCGAATTCTCATCCAAAAACTCTGGCTCCTGTGCTCATAGTACCCTAAAAAACCCTGCTGTGCCCAGACATAGATCTGAGATCTCTGAAATCTGGGGCCATAGACTCATTGGCTGACACTAAGCCTTCCAGCGTGGTGCAATTAAAGTACTAGAAGGTGTGAAATTCTAATTGGGTTAGGGCAACTGATCTTTCAAGTTTTGCATGTCAAAATTGTATAAAAAGTGTGAACTAACCAATAAAAATGATGCTCTGTTTGGGACACATATGCATGGTATGTTTCATTTAGAGGGAAGGCGTACATTATTTTTTGTTTTAATAAAGAAATCATTTTTGCAACTTATCCTAGAACCTGGTACTGTAACTTGGCCTAAAAATTGGCAACTTGTCCTACCATGCAGTTAAGCCGTCCTGGTAAGGTGATGCAGAACTTATATAGCTGGCAGGTAGGATCTGTCTAATAACTTGTTTTTAATGAACTTTGCATTGCATAACACAGATCTGAGAGTTATTCTCTCTTGTACTCTGTGATGTGTATTAGTGGTTGGACTGCACACAGTATCTGTCAGTCTCTCTTCTGGTAATTTGAATTGGTTAAGGGAAACCGTTGCTTGTGCTAGAACATGTACTTTCCTTAATCTTTGTAAAATCCTGCATCCTCTTCAGGGAATTTATGTTAGAAGATAGGGAAATAATGTAACATTAATGTAATTTAACTTGAAAAATGAGATAACTTGAGAGACTAATAGGTGTTACTATATATATATATATATATATATATATATATATGTATATATATATATATATATATTTATATATATATATATATATATATTTATTTATATATATATATATATATGCAGTGAGGGGAAAAAGTACTTGATCCCCTGCTGATTTTGAACGTTTGTCCACTGACAAAGAAATGATCAGTGTATCATATTAAGGGTAGATGTATTTTAATAATGAAAGACAGAATAAAAAATAAAAAGATTCTAGAAAAACTCATGTCAAAAAGTTATATATTGATTTGCAGGTCAATGAGTGAAATAAGTATTTGACCCCTTCGACTTAGTACTTGGTGGCAAAACCCTGTTTGCAATCACAGAGGTCAGGCGTGGCTTTGCACACATCTCAGGAGGGATTTTGTCCCACTCCTCTTTATAGTCATTAAGGTTTCGAGGCTGATATTTGACAACTCGAACCTTCAGCTCCCTCCACAGATTTTCTATGGGTTTAAGGTCTGGAGACTGATTAGGCCACTCCAGGACCTTAATGTGCTTCTTCTTGAGCCACTCCTTTTCAATGCCCTGGCTGAGGGAAGGAGATTCTCACCCAAGATTTGACGGTACATTGTCCATCGTCCCTTTGATGCGGTGCAGTTGTCCTGTCCCCTTAGCAGAAAAACACCTCCAAAGTATAATGTTTCCACCTCCATGTTTGACAGTGGGGATGGTATTCTTGGGGTCATAGGCAGCATTCCTCCTCCTCCAAACACGGCGAGTAGAGTTGATGGCAAAGAGCTCAATTTTGGTCTCATCTGACCACAACACCTTCACCCAGTCCTAGCTGCCTTGAGATCATTAACAAGACCCTCCCGTTCTGGGTTGATTCCTCACCGTTCATATGATCATTTAAACTCCGCAAGGTGAGATCTTGCATGGAGCACCAGACCGAGGGAGACTGGCAGTTATTTTTTGTTTCTTCATTTGTGAAAAATCGCACCAACTGTTGTCACCTTCTCACCAAGCTGCTTGGCGATGGTCTTGTAGCCCATTCCAGCCTTGTGTAGGTCTAAAATCTTGACACTGACATCCTTAGACAGCTCTTTGGTCTTGGCCATGGTGGAGAGTTTGGAATCTGATTGATTGATTGCTTCTGTGCTCCTAGTCTCAGCTCGTTACCTGTATAAAAGACACCTGGTAGCCAGAAATCTTGTTGATTGATAGTGGATCAAATACTTATTTCCCTCACTGACCTGCAAATCAATACATAACTTTTTTGACGTGCGTTTTTCTTGTTTCTTTTTTTGTTATTCTGTCTCTCACTGTTAAAATACATCTAGCATTAAAATTATACACAGATCATTTCTTTGTCCGTGGACAAACGTTCAAAATCAGCAGGGGATTAAATACTTTTTTCTCTCACTGTATATATATATATATATATATATATATCCTGTAATACTGTTACATGTACACCCTAAATTGGCAGACATAGAAAGTATGCTGTATAAATTTAGTGTCCATAATTACATAGAGATGCTGGTAAGAATACATTTTCTTGCAATTGATTCTCGGATATGGGAGGGGACTTTGTCCTTAAGGAAAAGCTTTGTCTCTAAATATATATATTTTAGCTGGCACTAATTGTATTGGCAATTCAAGAGACAATATAAATGTATAAAAAGAACATGACATGATTGTTAACAGTTTATTTTTAATAAAATGGATCAGAAATTAAAATGAAAAAAGGACCTCCTAGGACCCCATTGTATTTATTCTTAATTAATATACTTGGTTTAACACGTTGGATAATATTGTTTATTCTGTAATTAGTAACTTTATAATACAGTATAATATATGACTATTTATTAAGGCATACTGGACATCATAAGGTTAATATCTTGTCACATTGGGGTTTAAAAGGCAATATAGACTCATTCCTTAAAGAGCCCTTGACAAGACCACGTTGATCATGTGTACAAATAATGCATCAGGTGTGTTACATCATCAAATAGGGACAGTGTGAGTAGGGCTAGCTCACATAGTGCAGTATGCAGTGGAGATTAGGGTACCCATGGGTTATGTAGCCTGTAGTGGAGGGCTTTAGACAATTATCACTAGAAGCGGTGCAAATAATAGCCAAGGAAGAAAGAACACAACATTATAATGCATAGATGAAGATATATACAGTAGTATGGACTCCTAGGGATTCTGAACGAATATTATGAATTAAATAATTGAGAAAGTTTTCTCTAGGAAGTAATGAATATCGGAATAGAGCAAGTATTATATACAGGGCCACCAAGCTGGAACTCTCCAAAATTAATGAATTATTGATGTGATAATTATATAGAAACTAGCTGATCTAGATATATATCAGACCTATCTAAGATTTGAGATCAATATTTATATTTAGGTGATTTTAATTTAAGATCTTCTATGGTAAAGATGGATAGTTGAGGTCATTGAGGCAATAAACATGAGCTTGATGAATTACAGAGGGGCAGTGAGTGACAGATGTGCTGTGTTTCATAGGGTCATAAAGAGTCATCATCTAGGGGAATTAGATATATAATAAAGTTGCTTTTTAATAATTAGTGTTCTCCTAGATGTTGTATATTAAATAGGTTTGTTATAGGACTAAGGGCCCTATTAAATTCAAGTCTGTGGGCTTAAAATTTGCAGAGGTTACAGAGTGATTTAATTAAAAAAGCCCGCAACTACCTGGCCGAAATCCAAAACCGTAAATCATGCTTCATATGCAGCATTTCAGAGCATGATCATGATCAAACCTGCAAGGCCATAATTACAAATGTAGAAACAGCCAATAGTAAATGAGACCGTCATCATGTCATCACGTCTTTTAAAGGGTGGATTACATGTCAATCAACTAGTGTTTCGAAGTCCGATATGCGATCAGACTTGTAATCAGAAAATGTGAACATATTATATAATAACAATGACAAAGAAATCGGAGCAGTTCATGCGGGTGGCCTGATATGTATTAACCCCTTGATTCTCGAGACAGATATAACATGAAAATAAAATGTAAAAAAATATATTTTTTATTGCAGATTTGCAAGCTTGAGACTGTTGTGCAATTTATTCTAATGTCTTTCATCACTTTTATAGCGATTTGCGATTGTAACATTTACGGGATTGAAAGATCAAAGGCTTAGCTGGGTCAAAGTTACGATTTTGCAACCGCAGTTGTTTTTTAGGATGTAGCCCGCAGATTGTTTGCGGGTTGCTAAAAAAGGCCAATTTAATAGCCGTGACTTTTGAAGGCTCCTTTACGGGCTTCAGAAACTACAATTTGGTGAGTTTAATAGGGCCCCAAGTCTGTGTAATGTCCACATTATACTTTAGTGTAATTGTTCCTATAGTTAAACACCACTACTAAATATTTATTAGAAGGTAGGGATAGCTCAGTTGTGCTTTACCATACGTTATTGGCAGTATAGCAGTACATGTTTTCAGCAGTGTGAGAGTTAATACTTTGGACATCCTGCTGTGTTTATTAGCGCAAGAAGAGCATAGGAGCCGACAAGCGGGCCTGGCTATGTGCAGAATATAGCTTAGTAGGGGTGTGAAAACCTGAGTTACCTACTGCATTTTTTAGATGTAGATTAGACTGCATGGCAATCAGTAGATTTAAAGCCATTTTTCTGTATTATTACCCCACTAGTAACTGGCCCGTCATAATTTATGGTATCATATAATATTATATTGATTTGTCTGTGCTGTCACTCTCTGTGCCCTCTCTATGTGCCCTGTGTCTCTCTCTGTGCCCCCTGTCTCTGTGCTCTCTCTTTCTCTGTGCCCTCTCTCTCTGTGCCCTTTGTCTCTTTCCCCTCTCTCTCTCTCTCTCTCTCTATCTCTCCCTGTGCCCTCTGTCTATGTGCTCTCTCTTTCTGTGCCCTCTGTCTCTTTCTCTGTGCCCTCTCTCTCTGTGTCCTTTGTCTCTTTCCTCTCTCTCTCTCTATCTCTCCCTGTGCCCTCTCTCTGTGCCCTCTGTCTATGTGCTCTCTATTTCTGTGCCCTCTGTCTCTATGCTCTCTTTTTCTCTGTGCCCTCTGTCTCTCTCTCTGCCTTCTTTCTATGCCCTCTGTCTCTGTGCCCTTTGTCCCTGCCTTCTCTCTCTCTCTGCCCTCTCACTGTGCCCTCTGTCTATGTGCTCTCTCTCTCTGCCCTCTGTCTATGTGCTCTCTCTTTCTCTGTGTACTCTGTCTCTCTCTCTGTGCCCTTTCTATGTGTCCTCTCTCTCTCTGTGCCCTTTGTCTCTGTCCTCTTTCTCTCTATGCCCTCTGTCTCTCTGTGCCCTCTCTATGTGCCCTCTCTCTCTGTGTCCTCTGTCGCTCTGTGCCCTCTCTCTCTCTCTGTGCCCTTTGTCTCTGCCCTCTTTCTCTCTGTGTCCTATGTCTCTCTATGCCCTCTCTATGTGCCCTCTCTCTCTCTGTGCCCTTTGTCTCTATGTCTCTCTGTGCCCTCTGTCTCTCTGTGTTCTTCTCTGTATCTCTGTGCACTCTATGAGCACGTCCCGGAGCCATTGATGGTACAAAATCAATCCTCCTTGGATCTCTGCACAGTAATGCAATTCATTGGCTCTGGTTAGATTAAAGTGTGCAGTTGTTGAAGAGATCTTCAGATATCTTTCATGCTCTTTGAAATCAGATGGATTGAATGAATATCCCTTACGTAGGTTCAGAAAGAAAAAAACAGTGAGACAGTCATCTTGGGTGTGCTCAGTAAGTATATATATTGTCGCAAGCAAATTGTTATGAGGTTAAAACATGCTGCAATTGGACTGTTACACATTCCTGCCCACAGGTGGTTTTCTATGAGCAAGGATCTTACAAGTGGTATAAGGAGGTGCATGGGAAGCTAAACTAGATTTGAACCTTTCTTAGTATTGTGAACTAAGACATCATAAAAATAATATTTGTCAAGTTTAGTCTCTGTGATCTTTAGTACGTGACCTTACAAAAGAGACATTGCAGACTGTGTAAGGAGTTGTTTTCCCTTTGTGACGATTTTGGAGTTTTGTTTAGCTTTAATCGTTTTGGTCAACAATAAACTCTCAATGGTTGTTATTTCTTAAATTGTCGTAAAGGTGGCTGCATTGTCATCATCATTTTGTGGATGTAGGTGAGTGTTAAAGGAGTTGTTAGGGTCATTGCATTTGACATAAAGTGTTTCAAATTTCTACAACTACTTGAAATAGTCAAGATCCACTAAGGTTTGTAGTTGGAAGTAAATGGGCTTTCTATGTGATATGAATGCGGAACGACTCACTTCCTCATACAAAAAGGGCATTACAGACCATTTAAAGCCTTTGTAAGTCTTGGTGTAAGTCTTGGTGAATAAGGTCCAATGTTTCCAGTGCAAATATAGTCTGATAGTAATATCCCTAAATGGTTTTGCTGAGATGTTTCCAAGTATTGTTTGCTGTATGAAGATGCCAGATAACATATTATTTATTATTTACTATACTTATCTTCCCTTCGTTTCTTTTCATACTTTTTTTAATTAAGCTATTTACATCTATTAAATGCAGCCAATGTTTAAATTTGGTCATAGGCCAGTGTCAGGACTTCTTTTGTGATTGGTAATAATAGCTTTGTAATAATTTTACTGGTCTACCTGAAATGTTGTGTTTCAGGTCAAATTGGCAAGGTAATTTTTTGGAAATCTTTCTTTCACACTAATTCTTTTGGAATTTCCTGTTTTCCAATGCATATACTCTCATGCTTTCACTACCCCTAAAGCGCTCGCTTTCATGCACATGTTTACGCACTCCCACATACTCTCTCTAATGTATCCACTCACCCCTACTTATTCACCTTACAATTGCACTCACTTTACATGCCACCCAGGTATTGCTTAAGATTCTACAAGCTGAACTACAACAATATATTATTATCTGATAGCTACCAGATGTGCAAGCAAGAGGAAGAGGCACAAGAGATCAAACTGCCAACGTCTGATGGATAATAGAGAAAGTAAGAGAGTTCCAGAAAAATATTTACTTATTTTTCATAGACTATTCTAAAGCCTTTGACTGTGTGGATCACAACAAAATGTAGCAAGTTCTTAAATGGGATGGCAGTACCATATCATCCCATCCGCCTCTTGAGGAACCTGTATGTGGACCGAGAAGCCACAGTCAGAACCGAACATGGAACAACAGAATGGTTCAAAATTGGGAAAGGAGTGTGACAATGTTGTATATGGCTGGATTAATCTAAAACCGGAATCCTTAATGCTGGAAGAAATATCAACAACCTCAGATACGCAGATGATACTACTTTGGTGGCTGAAAGTGAGTAGGAACGAAAGAGCCTATTTATGAAGGTGAAAAAAGAGTGTAAATGTAGGCCTATTGCTCAACGTTAGAAAAACGAAGATCATGGCAAAAGGCAATCTCAGTTCCTGGCAAATAGATGGAGAAGAAGTGGAGGCATTGACAGATGTTATTTTCCTGGATCCAAGATATCTTCAAATGGTGACCGTGGTCATAAAATGAAAGACATATGTTTATGGGGAAGAAAGCTATGGTAAGATTGTACAAGTTAGTAAAAAGTAAAGATATTACATTATCAACAAAGATTTGCATTATTAGAACTATGGTATTCCCAAAAGTAATATACGTATGTGAGAGCTGGACCATAAAGAAGGCTGAACACTGTAGAATTGATGCCTTTGAATTGTGGTGTTGGAGAAGACTGATTAGAAACCCTTGGACTGCAAGAAGATTCAAGCAATCAGTACTTTAGGAAATCACAACAAAATGTTCCCTGGAAGGTCTGATCACGAGGACAAACCTCAAATATTTTGTCCATATCATGAGAATACAGGATTACCTACTTTGATGCTGGGAAAGATTGAAGTCATATGAAGAAGGGGACGACAGAGACGGAGATGGAGCAATGTGGCTGACAGATGTGCCTAACATGCTGCACGCCATAGGGTCACAGAGAGTGGCGCACAACTGAACAACTAAATAATAACAACAAAATAAAACAAAAGTTCGATATGGAAGTATGATAAAGTTATTAATAAAAAATGACACCATTTTTTATCCTGTACTACCTCAATAAAGGTTCTGTGTTATTATACAGTATGAGAACTTCTCAAATAAATATCTCTAATAATGACCACCACTGTCTAATTATTTATTACAATATGAATATTTTAATAATAAATACACTGTGACTTGAATATATGTTTGTAGCAAAGGACGGTTTAAATATAAGCACTGATACAAAACCCATCAATAAAGTCTACACAATCATTACTCATGTGCGTGTTTTGAGAAAGTGGGTTCAATGATTTGCAAAAGATAGCAACTGTTTTTCAGTAGATTGCTGTATTGCTTTTAAAATGGGTTAACTATAGAGGACAGGACACATTATACTACAAAATGCTTTTACACGTTGCTTTTGCTGTAATTGTCATAAATAGCACTGAAAGCTGTTGTCATGCATAATTTATGTCTCTCTCACTTAGAGTGTAAATATAAGACAGTGATTTCCTTGTATTCTGTGCCAAGAATATCTTATCCTAGGAAATCCAGGCAGAAGATCTAGCTGTTTTATTGGCAGCAGTACAACATGAGAATATGAAGTGTCATACTAAAATAATATTTGTTTTGTTAAGTGTACTTCTGTTTATTACTGCCCAATATTGATATTTTATCACAATAGTCATGGTTGATAACTACATAGGGCTTACATTATATCTATGATAAACTTACATCAGATAAGATGTTTTAAATTTGCATTTCAAGGGATAATTTCTTATAGAAACAGCCTATCTATTGCCCAGTGGATTTTTTATTTTATAAGGTATATTCATATTTTAATACAGTTAAATGTTAATGTCTATTTTTTTTATTTTTTTTATTTGAGGTAGAATTGTGACACATATTGACAAGCATTTATATTTATACTAGCGACTTGCCCGTCAAAAATGACGGCAAAAAAAACTGAAGACCGGCAATGCTGTTTGCCACACAATGTAAGCCTCTCCCCCTCTACTTTACTGGCCTTGTGATGAGCGCCTTTGGCGCTCATCACAGGCCTTGCAATGAGCCCCTTTGGAGCTCATTGCGAGTCTCTCCCTCTGTCTACTTCCTCCCTCGTGTCTTATTTCCCCCCTCCTCTCCCTCCCTTGTGTCTCCTTCCACCTCGTCTACCTCCTTTGTATCTCCTGCCCCCCTGTGTTTTTACCTCCCTCTCCCTCCCGTGTCTCTAAACCCCTCCCCTGTGTCTCTTTCCCCCTTCTCCCCCCATGCATCTCTTCCCCCCCCTGTGTCTCCCCCAACCCTCCCCTGTGTCTGTTCCCCCCTGGCCTGTGTCTCTTTCCCCCTCCCCCTGTGTCTGTTACGGCCTTCCTCGTGTCTCCATTACCCTCCCTTGTGTATCTTCCCCCCTGCACTCTCTCCCCTGTGTCTCTTCCCCCTCCTCTCACTCCCCTGTGTCTCTTCCCCCTCCTCTTTCTGTGCCTCTTCCTCCCTGTCTCTTCCCCCTCACCCTCTGTGTCTCTCGCCACTCTGTGTCTTCCACCCTCTCCCTCTGTGCCTCTTCCCCCGCCTCTCTCTGTGTGTCTCGCCACTGTGTCTCTTCACCCCTTCCTCTGTCCCCCCCCCTCTGTGCCTCTTTCCCCCTCTCTCTGTACCTCTTCCCCCCTTTCCCTCTGTGTCTCTTCCTCCCTCACCCTCTGTATCTCTCCCTCCTGTGTCTCTTCCCCCCTCTCCCTCTGTGCCTCTTCCCCCCTCTCCCTCTGTGCCTGTTCCCCCCTGGCCTGTGTCTCTTTCCCCCTTCCCCCTGTGTTATGGTTTAGGGTTAGGCTAAGGTTTAGGGTTAGCCCAATTTTTTACCATAAGAAGATGACAGCCTTACATTAATAGGGCCTCATTGTAACTTGTACCCCACTAAAGTTTGTGCTAGCCAACAAAATGGCAATTTCCACTGAAGGAAACCTCAAGGAAATACATATACCACATATATTGCGTTGGTGTCTGAACACAGGCTTCTTCTAATATACGATAAATAAGCTAAAATACTTGCAAATATCAGGAAATACAAATGTTCAGTAAATGTGACGTAATATTATAGTCAAAAAATACACATTAACATCTATAAATAAAAGACTAAAAACAAAATTAAAATTTCCGATTACTCCTGCTCAAAGTGAATCCCCCAAATACTTACTGTTGACAATGCTGTTGACAATTTTATGGTTACCAGTCAATAAAATACAAGGTATTAATGTAAAGTTTGTTTTTATTTTGAGATTGTTAGAAATTCAGCACTAAATTCTACAGATATTCTCATGATCGATGTTTAATATTAAATAACATTCAAATTATCTTGGGGTTATGCAAATGTTTAGATTGTTAGCTACTGCAGTTAGCAACAAGCAGATAGTATCTGCTAAGTGTTGTGACTTATGTGCAATTAATACATATATATTAGGTTACTTTTTCAAGATAGCATGTGAGCAATGTGATAGAGCCCCAAAGTGATGTAGGGAGTATGAGCAGAACATATGCAGGTGTTTATAAACTAAAGGATAGTAATAATGAAGCGCATCAATGCCATATTAAAATAGAGATTTCTCTATAGAGAGTAGATGATGTGGTGATAAGAACTCAAAGGTATGCGGTACTGAATGCTATGAGGTGATCATCAGAAAAACATAAACAAGTGTTGGAGAACAAAAAAATATCCACAAGAACATGTGTGTGCATCATAGAGCCTTATGTTAATCAGGTGCTCTAACTTAGAGCAGTGTCGTAAATCGGCTACAGGGGCTTTATTTCCCCCTAAACTACAACACTATGTATGTATTTTGATCCCCTTCATTAGGGCACTCAGCTCACATCCATAAATCTTTGCCTTGTCATTAAGCGTTTTCAGTGTGGGAAGTAGCCACACCAAGCTTTATGGATGAGAATCAGCTCTAGGAACAATAGAGAGACCTAAAGTCCTGCCCTGGGGATTGATTCCATTCAAATTCCTGCTTGAAGGAATTCCCAGGCATCCCCTACCCCCACTCACTCACTGCCCAATCACCCCATCTACATAACCATGGGTTCTATACAGACCCCCATGGAAAATAAAGGTAACCCCTGCAAGAGGGACCCCCCCCCCCCTTGTACTTCAAATAAACCCCCTATGCTGCAGGAGGTCCTGATTGGGTCAGCTATTTTCAGCCAATCAGAATGCTCCAATTGTTTATTTAAGACGCGACAAGCATTGGAACAGGAATTCGCAGCGGGGAGCTCCTCCTAGGTTAGTTGAGTTTATTGTTTTTGAAAGAGAGTTGATGTTTTTTTGGAGGACGTTTTCATGGCCCAGAAGATGAGGATTGTTGGATTCGATCAAGAAAGAACAGGACTGGACACTGCAATTAACTTGAATAGCCTAACTTGTCCTGGGCAGAAGATTGAGGACCAGGGCATCGGTGATCATTGCTGTACGGTTAGTTTGGTCATGTCAGTGGTCTATTAACCCTTTCTTTTTTACAGGTTTAATTCATTTTTTATTTTATGTATTATTTTAATATCTTTATTGTAATGATTTTTAATTTTCTGTAAATCTTTTTTATTTTTTGTAATGTAATTTTTTTAATTTTCTGTGATTTCATTTTTTTTTATTTTATGTAATTAGTGTTTTTTTATTTATTGTAATTAGTGAGACTTTTATTTCTTGTAATTAGTGAGTTTTTTTTTTTATTAGTGTGGGTTAATGTATGTAATTGGTGGGAGTTAATAGATGCCAGAGCGTCCCTGGCTTATAGAGGTTAATGTTTGGTAGCAAGGGGTCCCGAATGGGACCCCCTGCAACATGGGGGTTAATGGAAGGAGCAAGGGGGGTCCTTGCAGGAGCTGGGATTTTAGGGGCTGGGTTTGTTGGGCAGAGACACTGTCCTGCCTCTTTAACTGCTGCTGCTGCTGCGTGTTCGTCCGGTACTATTATATGTTATTTTCCACTCTTCAAGTCCATTATTATTATCACAATATGTTTGAATATTTCTGACTGAAGATAGCGTTGCTTATTTTTTATTATTAATATGCCCAATATTACACCATTAATTTCAATATTCTAGCCTTTTTGATTTCCAATTAGGGTGAATTATCTGAAAGCAACAACTGTATGTCTCTTTTGCGTCCCTGCAGCTGTTTTATCTGTATCTGTCTATAGATTAATATAATTTTTGTGCCTTTATCTATTTTATCTAAATAAATTGGAATTTAATCCAGTTTGTTATTAACTCTGTTTGAGATTGCCTTGCACTTTGAGACCAAATACTATGCCCAGTTTACTTTTGAGCCCAGTTATCCTTTAATACAAAGTCCATTTATGAAAAAGGAAAAAAAATCTTGCTAGTATGAATGAGTCCAAATGTTCTTTAAATATTGTAGAATCTAAAAATAAAGCAAATGATGAAAAGGTAAGACATTGTTTTCCACAGCCTGACTCACTTTAATTTGAAACTTGCTGTTTAATTTTGGTGGGATATTGATCTTGCATTATGCTTTTCCTAGAAAATGGTTATGAGAGCTATGATCGTTTAAGTGATTAAAATCCTATCATTCATTCCTCAACCGCATAAGATTATATTACAATGTACAATACACGGCGGCTATTTGTTTTTTCACTCTTTAAATTGTTTGACAGTTGTAAATCTCATCTATGTTTAGGACTCATGTACAACTCTTGGTACCACACCACAAAGAACAATTTACACTCACCGGCAACTAAGCAGTTCTCGTATTCACACACACACACACCATTTTACGTCCTAATTGATACAGTGTATTGACAAAGGTAAATATTGGACATAACAATACCAAGGCCTGGGCATGCTTTCAGTGGCCAACCAGGGTATTACATGGGTTGTCTAAACTCAAAATGAGAAACAAACAAAAGATAGAAAAAATAGTGACATAATAAGACATAAAAAATACAAGTCTTAAAGGGCCACTGCAGTTCAAGAAAAAAGACACTTATCTGTCAACTATGTACCACCCTAACAAATTTAGCAACTGTGTAAGCCACAGGCATAAAGCATTCTGTTGAGAAAGCCCGTAATGGAGACTGTAAAATAATTTGCTATTCAATTGGCGGTTTTTAGCTACCAGCAATCGGTTGGCGGGTTAGAAGCTCAAAATCCCTGCGGTCGTCAAAATCGTAACTCTGACCCATCTAAGCCTCTGATCTTTCAAGCCCGTAAATGTTATAATCGCAAATCGATATTCGACTGCTACAATTCCTCAAGCCTGCAATACCCGTAAATGGCAAATGTAGAAGAAATCCTACGAGTACCAGATAGGATTCCCAAGGAAGTAAAACAGCTGATCGTAGCACTGTAAATGCAAATAAAAAAAAATAATTCTGCACTTTAAAAGATGGGGAAAGTGATTAAAGACATTAGAATTACCACACACAATCAAATCTGCAATCAAAAGTGATTTATTTTACATTTTATTCCCGTGTTATATCAATCTCGGTAATCAAAGAGTTAACACGTATCAGGCCACCCACAACGACTAGAACAGTATCGTCATTCATTTTTATTATTTTGTACATTGCCGGATTGCGAAGCTAATCGCATACCGGACCTCTAAACTCTGATTGTGGTTTAACCTCCATGTTTTACTTACGTAATGATGACGGCTGTTTCAGTTTCTAAATTGGTAGTTACGGCGTTGATTAATTAATCATGATCATGGCCTGAAATGCGACTTATGGGTGCATGGTTTACAGGTTAGGCTTTCGGGCAGGTAGCTGTGGGCCTGTTTAGTTGACTCAATTTGTAACTGTTGCAACAGTATGAAGGCAACTGCGGGCTTGCAATTGAATGGAGGCCTGTGTTTATGAGCACAGGAATCCATTTTGTGTTTGTTTTCATGCGCGTGTGTGTTTGTAGTTTTCAGTGAAGGGGAAGGGAACAGGGAGAAGTCCTGGGTCATTGCTTGATCACTGGATGATATTGAAATTCGCACAAGTCTCCCCCTCACTGGTCCAGAAGCAAGACATTGTAACAGAGGATGGAACCCTAGCTCTCCAGAAAAGTAAACACGTTTTCACACACACAAATTCCATCAATTGATCCCTCCAGGGTCCTGCAGAGACATGAACATTTTTTTTTTTTACACATATGGTGATAACGGATTGTTAAGTGTCAAAAAATGTTGAAATGTCATCATTTTGCAGTGCTTTTCTGCTATACTGTCACATTAAATTTAAAATCTTATTAGCATGGGGTTTGGGTTTCAAAGTCTAACAGATTAAGTCGTAATATTTTCAGTGCAAAACTCAATGGAAATATTTTCGTCTGTGTCGTGAAGTTCACTTGAAGCAGTGACCCATAGGAGTTCTCTCACAATGTTTTAGGTATTGCTGATTAACATAGGTATGTAGGATATACTCTGCAGTTATGACACTTTTTAATGGGCCCCAAGTTTCTAATATAAGATATTGGCTTACTCTTATACCAAAAAAATGTGACAAAGGAATACTTTTAACTTTTCTGTGTGTCATTCAGTACAAAAGGCTACTAATTATTTTCAATTTAACACTGTCTGAATAATGCTGACGCTGTCCCTCTGGGTTAGCCTTTGGATAGACACCCATCAATCTAGAGCACTTAACTATTGAACACTTGCATGCAGTTTTTACTTCATTGCTCCTTAAACTTAGTAAACAAGAGGCTTATTGTGAAAAGACAGACATTTGACGGAGGTAATCCACAAGCTGGCCGCACTCGTACTTTTGAAGACTTTGTCCAAATCCCAGCAACATCAGCAACTGTGAATAAGGAAAAAAGACTAACGTCCACCTAGAGGTCCTTTCATCTATATGTAAATCCTAACCATGTTGATTTGAAGGTACAAGTGAATATATAGGATTATATTTATTACAGATAGCTTCATCATTTTTATAGACTTCAATAAAAATAAATTCCATTTTTTTTAAACAAGCTAAGTATGAAGAAGTTTTACTAGACATTTTGACATGTCTTCAGGTTATCTGTTACTTTACTTGTCAAAAGCTCAATAAGGCAAGTTCTACTAGTAAAGGTGAGTGTTAGAGAATACTTCAGGGCTTTATAAATAAAAGATTATAATAATAAACCTTGGACCCTATACATGTTCATGACTTATAGACCCGCAGTACAGATCATATACAGGTTCATATCACTGAAACTAATGTAGTATGAGATCTGTTTGACCAAGCAAGGACACAAACTTCCACACTTAAGATCAGCCAGGTGGAAATAACAAGTATGAAAGATGTTTTATGGATTTCAAGACTGAAGCTGATGGCCTACTGCCAGATTAAATACAAACATTACTAAACTATACTTAAGACTTATGACATTGTACAATTCTTTTTACAGTGCAAATAGAATTGGTCTTGACACTCCATCAAGCTAAAAATATTATCGTTGACGGAATCTAAAGAGTCATGTATCTAATTTCACACTTGGCTTTACATGACGGGGATATCTTAAAATAGTTATTTTTTTGAATTAATAAAAAGCATTAAAGTCTTGAAAATGTCTGCAGAAATCTTTTAGTGTTTATTGTAAGTTAAAGATTTATTTTCAATGCTATGTTTCAGCCTATACAATATTAAATTTAATCATAAGGATATTTAAACACAATAATACGGCACAGGGCCATAGGTAGGACATTGTTTTTTCAATTTTAAAAATGCCGAAAATAGTATATGTTAATGTAAGTACAAGTTCAAAAACAAGTATTCCTTCAAGGAAAGCAAATTTACACGTTAATAATAAACTGCATGAATGTGTTTTATCTCTTTAATACTGTGATATATTTATAATCTGAGTGCATTAATTAAATCATAAAACTGAGACACTTTATTATTGCATCAACTACATTTAAATATGTTGACATATTGCTGTTGTACAATTAAAATATTGAGTATAGTGAATAATTATCTTTGGAAACAAAAAGAGTGAATTCAACTACTAAAAGTCATTTTGAACTAAATTAAAATGGCAGGCTAGTCCCCTTTCCTTTTAGTTGGCCAACAGCAGTGATGGTCAAGCGACCACTAGGTGGCCCGGCTGACATTTTAATTAGTTTCAGCCAAGATTTTCCTCAATTTCCTATTTTTAGGTGTCAGGGTTTAGCATTAGGGTTTAGGGGTTAGTGGTTAGGGTATAGGCTTAGGGATTTTCATTTAGTGTTAGGGATTATTGTCTAAGGTTAAGGGTTGGGGTTAAGGTTAGGGTTAGAAATTGGCTGCTTGCCGGCATTGCTGGCAAACAACAAATAGGAAAGATCCCAGACTAGTGTCATGGTATCTAGGGCTCCTAACATGTATTTTTCCAAAGTGTAGTGTATCTAGAAGGCTTGGCTGTGTTATCACACCCGGCTCCAGCAGCAGCATATGATTTAAGTACCTGCTGCTTCCATTAGACCTTATTCATTCTCACACCCACCCACTTCCATGAATATTCTCAGAAGCAGGCAGTTTGACCCTCTAACTACAATCCTGCTTTTGCAGAATGTAAACTCCCTTCTCAAATATGCAACCTTCATCAAAATGTCATGGCTGCTACCAGGAACCTATAGAACATTTATTAGCATTTATTTGTGTAATTTAAACTAGTTTTATGTTATGTTTGCTGCCTAATTATATTCAGCTATGCATAATAATTGTTTTATTAATATACTTTATTTGTAACGTGCTAGCATATTCTGAGGCACTATACAATGGTTAATATGAGTCAAAAACAATTTAACACATTGCAAAACAATGGAGGGTCCTGTCTTTGAGATTAAAATCAAACTTAGATAGTGCTTGCCCTAAAGCACCTTTGTTGTTGTTCAGTATTTCAATCATGTCCAACTCTCTGTGACCATGTGGATGCTGCAGACCAGGCTTATCTATCCGTGTCTCTGGTTGTGCTCCATGTGGTGTTCATAGCAAAGATACTGGAGTGGGCTGCCAGTTCCTTCTCCAGTGGACCATGATTTGTCTGACCTGTTTGGTATGACCTGCCCATCTTGGGTGACCCTACGTTGTATAGCTTGTAGCTTCATTGAACTATACAAGCTCATTCGCCTTGATACAGTAGCAATCCAGAAGGGGTAAAGCACCTTACAAGATTGAAAACTTGCAAACTTACAATTTAACAGGTATGGGATGTGTTGTGCACATTGAGGATGAAGGTGAAAAGCTTCTTTAAACAGATGCATTTTTAGTGTGATTTTGTAGGATTTGAGACATAAGGATAGTCTAGTGGAGTGTGGAAGGAGTTACAAAGAATAGGTCCTGAAGGAGGTAGTGAGATGAGGTGATAAGAAAGGAGGACAGAAAAAAGTCATTAGCAAAGCAAAGAGGATGGTTGGGAGAGACTTGAGCAGAAATAAAAGAGGGTGTGCTATTGTTGAGGGCTTTATGAGTTAGGGCCATGATTTTAAATATATTCTGGAGGCTATGGGAAGCCATTGTAGTGACTGACAGAGGAGTATGGTAGATGAGTCTAGCTGAGGCATTCAATACAGATTGGGGTGGAGACAGATGGGTGATGGGGAGGCCAACAAGGAGAGAGTTGCAGTAGTCAAAGTGAGATATGATGAGAGAGTGAATTTGAATTTTAGTTGTGTCTTGTGTCAGATAGTGACAAATTTTGGAGATTTTTTTCGGTGAAAATTATAAGATTTTGTGATTGATTGTATATGAGGAATGAAAGAGAGGACAGGCTCCAGAAGAACCCCAGGGCAACGGGCATGGGAGGTGGGCATGATGATGACATTGTCAACAGTGAGAGATATTTGAGGAGTGGAGGCTCTGTCAGAGGTTGGGAAGATAAGGATCTCAGTCTTTGACATGTTGAGTTTGAGTTGACGGATGGACATCCAGGAGGATATGCTGGAGAAGCAGTTGGCAACATATGCTAGAAGAGAGGGGGATAGATCTGGTGCTGAGAGGTAGATTTGAGGGTCATCTGCATATAGATGATCCTGAAGTCCAAAAGATTTTATTAGGGTACAAAGGCAGGATGTATAGATGAAGAAAATGAGGAGGGGGCCTAGGACTGAACCCTGGGGTACACCAACATTCAGAGGGATTATACAGTTATACTTATGTGGCTCTATGTGGTAGCACACAATGCATGATCGTTGTACCAGATAGAGATATAATAGTAAATTGCAAGCTATATTATACGAGTATATAACAAGTTCAAACATGTAGCCTAACATTTCAGATAGTAAAGTAAAGAAATATAATGTATTAGTAAGAGTAAAAAAATAAACAAAGACAATCCTTTTGATTGTAGTTCACATACTAATGATTAAGAGCCAAGCCTCATGACTGCTTAAAGCACTTCAGTTGCAGAGGATTAAACATATGAAACATAGTCCTATTGCAGAAATGAACAATCTCACAGTCCCATCAGAACCATTATGGCTTGCAAGAACAACAGAGCCAAGAGATGCACAGCCAAAATCTTTGTTTCAAAGTCCAAGCAGAATAAAAAAACACACAAGCACAGCCAAAAGGCTCACAATTTGAACAAAGCCAAATAATCCCAAAAAATCACATCATATATCTTATTTTGATCAAAATTAAACCAAAGCCAAAAACTTAATTTCACATAATCATACATATAATAATAATAAAACAATGACCCATAATTTCTTGTGTTAGAATGTTCTTCTTTCTGTAAACAGTGGGGTGTGAAATACATTGTAAAAACTCAATTGCATAAATCTTTAAATAAGATGAAGGTATGTTCATTTTTTTTCTGAAAAAAAATACTACCAAGATTGTCACACTAGAAAGGAAGCCAATATAAATGGTTTTCTGTACTTATATTGTTTCTCTAATACACTTTGGTACTGCAGTAAAAACTATTTCCCAGCTCGTAATTGGCAGGAACCTATATTTCCATTTCCATTTAGAAAAATAGATCTGCCAGGTACAGAGTTGAAAGCCTAAATATCCACAATTCAAATGTTTCACACATGTGGACAGAGCATTGAAAACTAAGGTTGTATTGCACTTCAATCTATGTGGGGAATAACCAGCTGGTTTTATGGAATAGTGAATGGATTGCTAGGCGAAACTACTCACTGCAAAATCTCAGAATAGTTATGACTGACATTTTCTTTAAAAATATGGTATATTAACACTACAATTTTTATTGTATGATTCTATCATACTACCATTCAGTGTTTTTCATTCAGAACTATTTCTTTATTAATTACACATTGTGCACTATGAAATGTACTAGATACTATGAATGGAGGTGGTCAATGTAAATGGCTACTTAAGTGATATTTAGATTTTTTAATTACTGGGAATTTGTGGTATGTGTATGTATGCAATGATGAGAAATGTAATTAATTTAAATGTAGGTATTTAGAGTTCTAATATAAACCAATCGCAGGACTATGAGAAGAAATCATTGGGAAAAGTAAGGTATGAAGACAATAAAGGTATACTGTAAAGCAATTATGTTGAGGAACAGCAAAATAGGATTTGGAGGAATCTTGTCTTTTTCATCTTGCAAACATCTTCAAAAAATGTCATTACCATACACAAGACACAACTAAAATTTTAATACATTCTCTCATCTCAACTACTGCAACTCACTTCTTGCTGGCCTACCGATCAGCTGTCCATAATAAATAGTGTCTGCAGCTCTCTATGTCAATCACTCTACAGGCTTCCCATAGCCTCCAGAAAAAAAATCTAATTATGACCCTAACTTTCAAAACACTCAACAACAGAGCTCCCCCTTATATCTCTGTGTAATGATATAGGAATCATAAGGTTTTGGAGACCAACAGCCTAGGTCAGCAATGATCCAATTCAGCAACTTGTAGGTGAAACAGGAACTTAACAGGGCTTTATTGAAGGGAACAGGAACCCCAATAGTCTGGAAAGGTACATAGACAGGAAGTGCCTTATATAGGCCAAGGACCAGACACCTGACCAGACACAGCTGAAGAGACTAGTCACTGATACTATTGCTAGCAGAGTCAAGGTTTATCAGATCTCAAGGAAATTCACAAAGGCAGGCTGGCGCAGTGGTAGGGAAGAGGTTCAGCAGCCTGGGGACCAGGGTTCAAAACACAGCAGAGTCAATTCCTCACACTCTGCTCTTATCTCCAAATACTTTAGGACTTTTCTCATGCTGCCCCTTTTCCTTGGAACTCCTTGCCTCTCTCCACTATACTATCCTCCTGCCTCAAAATCTTCATGACCTCACTAAAAACGCATTGGTTTAAAGAAGTCAATCTCCTTTCACAGTATTGAATACCTTCCTGTACCTCATCCAAACCCTTAGATTATTTTCAATCTTGCAAGGTGTTTTAGGGAAAGCTCTATGCACACTAGATTCTAAGCTCAAAGACAGGGTCCTCCATCCTTTGCAATGGGTTAAAATTGTTTTTTGCCTTGAATTTAACCTTTGTATAGTGTTATGGAATATGGTGATGCGTTACAAATAAACAATAACCATAGTATTATTATTATTAATATTAATAATAATAATAATAATAATAATAGGCTGCTAGATGAAAAATAAAGTCAACGTGTCCCAAGAAGCCACCACAATCAATGTACCCTGTCCTAATTTTCTGTAACTGAATGGGCAGTACTATAGATGACCATAGATTTAATATAATCAATATAAATAAATATTACATATATAAATATAAACACAACCCATTTGTAAACCACTTGACAATAATAAAGATATGCTTAAAAAAATAACATTTATATTAAAATCTGCTACACAAACTTCTTTCAACAATAACATTTAATAAACGTGTTTTTTATATGTGAACATTTCACTGTGATGATACATGCCACCATATTATTTTAATATCTGCCAATAACGTTATTGTTTACTAATTAACATTGTATAATAAACTTTTTCCAAGTACATTTTTTAATGAAGACAACAAAAACAAGACAATCAAATAGTTATTTTTTCTCAATCAATTTTTTAATAGGTATAGAAACAAGACATTTCACGCACAGTTACATACAATATATATTTAACAGTGCAGCTAATATTTACCATGTAAACTTAATGATGAAATTACTGAGTTAATACCCATTATAGTGAGGTGCAATAATGTTAACCATGTTACAAAGTATCTTATCTGATCTTGTTCTGTCGCCCAACTAACTTTTCATTTGAATTTTTTTGGGGATTTCTATTCAAACTCTTAATCTAGTATTCATGAGCATCAACAATATATAGTACAGATTGCAAATGGAGGGGGGGAGGCACAGCAGACAAACCATAAGCAATTATGAGGCATTTAAACACCACTTACTCCAAAAAGAGCCAACCTCCTTCCCGAGGAAATTCATGATCAAGAAAAGTCTGCAATCCTGTCTCTCCATTGGATGTCCAAACCAGCTAGGTCCAGGTATGAGTCATACCTGTTATGCTAAGGGGTGAGAGGAGCCAGGGGCTGCAGATATCCAATAATTTAGACATAGAGTTTGTCAGTAAGTGTAAGAGTCTTTCATTAACCGCAATATAATTGAGTCTGTTAACAACTGCTTGGATGTTAAGTAAATTGCTTTTCCACTGCCTGGGTATATGACTCTTTGTTGCAATCATCAACATTTTTTATAATTTATTCTGTGAGGGTGAGAGAGAGCCACATGGCGAGCCTAATAAGGCTACTTCTGCATCAACTGCTAGGTGGGTGTGTACCATCGAGGATGCTATATCAGAAACCTCTTACCATAAATCCTGTACTTGGGTCCACGTCCACCAGATATAGTAGAAGGGTCCCATTTCTGAACATCCCCTAAAACACGCTGGATTTGCACTGGTTTTCCATTTGTGTAATCTTCAGGCGTAATATACGTTCTATGTAACACCTTAAGAGATGTCTCCACGATGTTATAATTATAGGACCCCTTGGATAAGTTTCTCCAAGTAGAAGACCAGGATTCTCTCTCTCCCACATGTCCTAAGTCTTTCTCCCAGGACACTGCATACTTCGGTTTTAGGTCTGGGGTATCAGTATTAAATATGTTATTTAGCAAACTTACCACATTTTTTGAAAAAGAGAACGACTCACATATTTTTAAAAACTGGTTCACCCTCGGGGGCCCCCATTTTTCCTTATCATACTAACATGATAGTACAGTTAAAGTCTTTCCGCGGGGGGGGGGGATTAGTCTGTCTTTTAACTCAATGATGCGTAGCAAGTAGTCTCCATTGAACCAGGCCCACAGTCTGAGGAAGCTGTTTGTTTTCCACCAGAAAATGGGAATCTAAGGAGAAGGTCGAGTTAAAGCAGGGATGGGAGATCAATGCGGTCAGTGTAGAGGGTACAAGTGATAGAGCATGTTTTAAAGTGGCCCAATTCCAAATATCTAGTGTTAATTTTATGAGGGGAATTTCTAACCTCCCCACATGCAGATTAGGCTTGGGCAGCCACACATAATTCTCCCAAGAGTAAGGGTGCATAAATCTGTTTTCTAAGAACACCCATAGCAGTTGGTGTTGAGTTGAATGGGCTATAGGTATAAAAGCCAGTTGAGCAACTTTAAAGTATAATTTCAAGTTTGGACATGATAAGCCTCCCTTCAATCTATGTTTACACATTTCTTGTTTAGCTATTCTGGGGTGTTCTCCCAAATAAATTTGAAAATCTGCTTCTGGCAGGAATCTAGTTGTTGTGGCTGTATAGCTATGAAAGCCTGCAAAATAAATAGAGAAAGCATGGTAGAATGTTTTGACCGCATTGATGTCTGTGGGCCTCATTCTATTATCGGCCGCAGCCGCTGCGGGGCCGCAAGGACCGGCCGCAAGCTATTCTGCTATTCTATTCCCTTACGGCCGGATGCTCCGGCAGGCTTGCGGCCGGTGCCTTGCTATCTCTTGCGGCCGCTCGCGCCGGAGGAAAGCCTTTGATCTAAAACGGCCGCAAGAGATTTGCAATTCAATTGCTCCGGGAAACCTCTCTGCAAGGCTAAAAACGAGCCGCAGTTACTTGCAGGAAAAAGGTCTCGCTAGCACCAATTAAGCACATAAAATAGCTCAAATAAAGCCATCCTGCACTTTGAGAAGACTATAAAGGGATTTTAGGTGTTAGAAAAAATAGCACATAATTATCCTGTACTCAAATCCGTAAAATATTTCATTTTTAATATCCGTAAAATATACATGTAAAAAGTCCAGAGTGCTTGGAGCACCTCAGACACGCCCACGCCGCAGCCGGCAAATAAACAGTTAATTTGAACTCGGGTTTGGGCAGATGTGCAAGCTTGAGAGTGGGTTCCTTTTATTCCTCATGTCCCCCAATATGATCCCTAGCATTTACAGAGCTGTACAGTGCAGGCTTGAATTTATTTTTGAGTTTTTATATTTCACAGTTTACGGCCGGTTCCAAGATATGCGGCCGGCCGTAAAAGGAGATCCTTGCGGGGCCGTATAATAGAATCGCGAGTTAACTGAACCCTCGCAAGGAATCGCAGCCTTACGGCCGATTTACGGCCGATAATAGAATGAGGCCCTTTGTATACCTCTCGAAATAATGGGGGGTAATTGGCTTTTTAAATGCCTGGAATTGAGTGTGTAATGTTTACTCTTAAATATCTAATGTGTGATTTAGGCCACGTAAACCCATATTTTTTGTTGGAGGAGACCTACATCCTGCTCCTTAAGGGAAATACTCAAGGCCTCAGTCTTTTCCAAGTTCAAGTTTAAACCTGAGACCAAGCTAAAATCATCTAAAACTTGAAGGAGGGCTGAGACTGAGACAACAGAAACAGTCAGTGAACTTAAAATGTTGTCTACAAAAAAGCTGCACTTCAGGTGGTGAAGACCCACTGTCATGCCTTTAATATCAGCTGTAGACCTAATAGTTTGTGCCAGCGGCACAAATGCCAGTGCAAACAGCAAGGAGGAAAGACGACAGCCTTGCCAAGCACCTTTTTTAATGCGGATGGATGGGAGATTATCCCCTGGTAGCCTTAAAAAAGGCCTTGGGCTCATTCTAATAAGTGTGTATAAGGTTCAAAAATTGCTCAGGGAAGCCAAATTTCTGCCCAAAGGTAAGTTTACTCTACCGAGTCAAACGCTTTCTCTATATCAAGCGCTAAAAGGCACATGGGTAATAGGGTTCTGCTTAGAGAGGTGTAATATGTTCAATACCCTCCTCACATTATCCCCCGCTTGTCTTTTCGGGTTGAATCACACCTGGTCTGTATGGATTAACCTAGAAAGGAAAGTATTGATTCTATTTGTCATAATTTTTGCCAGAATCTTAATATCCCCATTGAGCAGGGAAATAGGTCGGTAGTTTTGCACATTCAATGGGTCATTGCCTTCTTTTGGAAAAAATACAAGGTTTGCTTAATTCAGCTCGGATGAGAGTTTATGTCCATTGAGAATACTATTAAATAAAACAGTTAAATGTGGTGCTAGGAGCTCCGCATAGTTTTTATAGTATAAGTTCGAGCATCCATCCGGCCCAGGGTCTTTTCCCTTTTACAAAACTCCAATAGTCTCTAAGATCTCCTTATTAGTAATAGGTGCATTAACAAGGTCTATTTCTTGAGATGGTAGGGTTGGCAGATCGCAGACACCCAAAAAAGAAGCCAACTGACTAGTTGGCATTTGGTGGGGGGAGGAATATAGCTTTTGGAAGAAGTCCAAGAAACTTTTTGGATAAGTGATGTGCTGGTGGTTGGGGTAACCGAGGTCTGTTTTATCATAAAATAAATTTGATTGATTGGATGTATTCTTTAATTTCCTCGCTAAAAGCACATCAGGTTTATTAGCTTTGGTGTAGTATAGATGATTGGTCAACCGCATAACTTTTACTGTCTGTTCTGAGAGAACTAAATCTAATTCTAACCTGATAATTTCTATCTTCCTACACAACTCCTCTCAGTGGGATTTTTGGTTTTCTGTCTCTAGGTCAATTAGATTTTTCCTTAAGAGGTTTCCCCTGGCTTTTTGAGCTTTCTTATGCGCTGTAGCTAATTAAATGAAGATCCTCTAACAAACGCCTTATGTGCTTCCCATACCCATTCCACATCTGATTCCGGTAGCGAATTTGTTGACAAATAAAATTTAAATATCTATAGCGATTTGCTCTTAAATTGGGGGTCAACAGAGCATGTCATTTAGATGCCATGAGTATGGTGATCTAAAGGCTGTACCTAGATCAAGAGTACAGCTAACAAAAGAATGGTCGGACCATGAACTCATTTACATGTGTTTCTCTCCATGCATCGACCAGGTGAAGCTACTCCAACAGGGTTATCATTTTTAATTACCTTTTAGTGAGCCAATTGCCTCATCCCAGACATGATCTGTCAAGTGATGGTAGGACCAGATTCAAGTCTCCTCCAAGAAGTACTCTCCCTAGATCATGAGATTTTATGCAGCTTAATAGTTTAAGTAATATATTTTGGGCCATAAGTGTTGGAGAGTAAATTGAGCTTATTGAAATTTTTTTCCCAAATAATGATCCTTCTTATGCAGAAGGATTGCTGTCCCAGCTCTCTTGGTAGAGTGACTAGTTGCAAAAACAGTGGGGTAAAATTTGGAGAGGTACTTAGGTATCCTATTTCGTACAAAATGAGTTTCTTGCAGGAGAATGACCGATGGGCGAAATGGTCTGAAGGTGAGGAAGACCTTTCGTCTTTTAAATTGCAAGTCGAATCCTCTAACATTATCGGTTATAAACCTAATTTCTGTATCAGTCATGTTGGTTTGTCAAAGTGTTTTGCAATGAGTAAATATGTACTTACCACGATGGGAGGCAGGATCAGGAATGTGGACCTCTTTCTCTGAAAGATTGCTGGGTTGTTTTCTAGCTGTACACAAGGAGAGAATGGTTTATCTCTGTAGCTTTGGGGGTGATAGTGGGGATAAAGAAAAAGTGTATTATTAACAAAAACACACAATAAGATGTCACAAATATGGAACCTCTTAAACAGACCTTCGGTACTCTGGTTCTGGAGGGTAAATAAAAAATCATTGCCCTAAACAAGAGGTTTAGAGTATTATACATTAAAAAAAAAACATAAAGAAAGGAAATAGCAGTCAAGAACTACGTAGGAGGCAGTCAAACTTGGAATTACAACTTGAGCCAAAATGTCAGAGACATATTTTGTTACAGAAAGTGTTATTTGCCAAGAGTAGACCTTGCTCAAGTGTGCCTGGGGGATCATCGGGCTGGAAATTTCTTAAGCCACGTGTTTAACCTAATTGTCTATTAAGATACCAAGCACTACTTTTAACTGTTGATATGGATTAACAATATATAGCAGTTATACAGGTTTTCTCAAGTACCCCTTTGTCTTGAAAGTCACAACCTAATATATTGTATATGCATCTTTATCACCGTATGAGTGACCTGTGATTATAGAAACATTTTGTACATTATTAATGAGAATATGAATATTCTTCAGCTAGCCAAGTAGCCTTACAATTCAATTTTTAGCTATAGAGATTAGTAAACCATATTTAGGAATTGTTCATAATTTTAAATAGGCCATTAAGCATAGCTAGTCATACATAATATACTTTATACAGTTATTTACCACTAAGTAAGTGACTTATAGCCATAAAGACATTTTTAGAATGTACGCTTGTGTGAACATACTCTTCAGTTTGCCCCAAAGTCCTGCATGAGACGACACATCACTAAAAATCAGTGTAGCTGTCTCAGTCTACAGAAAAGCTAGATTAAGTCATGGGTGGGTGAGTATCTTTCCCTGAGCATTGGCGTCTCTGGCGCTTGGGTAAAATGAACTCAGACCACTCCTTATTTGGTCTTTGAGATGGTGGGCCAGCCTGTTGAACAGGTAGCTTCCCCTCTTGCAGGAGACCTAAGCATTGAAGTACCCCACAGCATTCCTCAAGAGAGTGAACGTTATAAGTGTTAGAAGCATTTTGGAAAGACAGGCAGAAGGGGAAGTCCCATCTATATTGATCTGGTTTCTTAATAAAATCAAAGGGACAGGTTTCAACTGTCTGTGCTTCAATAAAGTAGTTGGAGCCAGGTCTGCATAGACTTGAAGATTATCCCTATCTGGGCCAATAATGGAGGGCAATTTTTTTCGCCGCATGTAACAATAGATACCTTGTTTTTTGGGTGGAAAAATCGAAGAATCACATATTGAGCCAGGTTAGATGTGGATGGCCCTCCAATGGCACGATGTGTTCGTTCAATATCCCAGAACTCTGATGGGAGATATGGCAAAAGTGTAGTGACCACTGCTTTCAAATATGGAACAAGGTCCTAACATGCTGTAGGAACCCCTCTTAGTTGAATGTTATGTCTTCTCGACCTGTTCTCTAGGTCTTCTAATTTTGTCTCAAGGCTCAGGATTTGGGTAGTATTGGCTGAGATCTCAACCCTATCTTGGGATTGTGTTTCAATAATCTGATCTGTAACAGACTCCAGGGAATGTTTTCATTCACATAGGTCTAGGATATCTTGCTTCAAATCTTTTACAGCCAGGGAGAGGCAGGATTGTACCAGTTGGTCAAATTTTGCTAATGAAAAGTCTGACACATTTACATTTGGGGGGATTTCTCTGAATCCCTTTCCACCCCCGAGGAGTCAAAGGAGAGTTTGATATAATTTCCTGTCTCGGAGTGGAATTAGGGCTTTGCTCAGCGAAGTGGTCTGCTATACTCTTAGATGGAAGGCTCTTCTTTGGTTTTCCCATTGTATTTGAAATATAAATTCTACGCTAAGACAAAAGGTACATTTTTATACCATTATCACTGCTGTTTTTATTCCTTAGATAACTGAGACAGCTCCACTGAAATCAGCAGTTAATGATAGCTCATTAAGAAGGTGCTTGAGGATCCAGTTAGTCCCCTTGCCTACATAATACAAAGTTTAGACATGTGTCACACTGAAGGGGAAGTACCCCCTTTACCAGCAGGGTGCAGTGTCTCAAAGCTGTATATGATATTCAATACTCAACTTGCTTTGATCGCAATTCAATCAGTATGAGGGAATTACCTGGAAGAAATGAATATAGACTGCCTCCCCTTTTGTTAGGTCTTTGAGGATTATGTGTGGAGGCCTTGGCTGCAGCAATGCTTGAGCTTGCATTATATTGCAGGATGCTGCTAAAATGTCTGCCGCTCATTTGGCAGGAAGCCCCGCTGGAAGGGAGCAAAGCGTGTCCCAATGCTTCTTGTCGAACCTCTAGCCCAGATATTGGGGATGAGCTCCCAGGCCCTTCAGTGGGACGCCCACCTTGCCGGTCCTTTCACCCCTGTCTGTTTAAAACCTACTGCCTGAACAGGACCCCCAATGGAGCCTCCAACACGTGGAGGAAGATTACCGCCGCTATCCTGTGTTCCCACTCTCTGGACCTTCACCATCAAGGGAGCGATCTCACCCCATCAGTTGCCAATCTGCTAATACTGCTTCTCCACTGGAGCACCTATGGGAGCTGCGGGGCGAGGTAGGTGTCGTACTTCCTTGTGAACTTGCCTCCCGATACTGCGGCTCCAGTGCTGGGAGGTATCCCGTCATCTCGGTCCGATCCGTTTGGCGTTGTACCTTCGATTACCTGTCATGGTATTCTACCTAAGTGGGGGGTCACAGGGAGCCGATGCTGTGGGAGGCCAGACAGATAAAGCCTCGACCACGAGTAGATGGAAATTGGCTCAATTTAGTGTTTAAGGTGTCTTTTTGCTTCTCTTCCTCTCCCGAATTAATTTAAATTGTGTTGGTGGGGTTTTGCCCCAAGTTTGGGTTGAATGAACCCTTTTTATAACTTCTTTACTGCGGAGAAACAGCTCTGCACGTCTGCTAGCTTCAATAGCTGGACACGCCACCCAAATCAAATAGCTATTTAATTTGAAAAAGAGGTGACATATCTGCCTGGAATTAGAAATATTGATTGAATGGCCTATAGAATTATTGATCGAATGGCCTGTAGCATGAAAAGGCTTCTATGTGCAGTTTCTGGTGTGACCACATGGAGGTGAACACTCTGGTCAGTGCTGTACTGGTCTTAAGGTCACCCAGGAGTATTAAGTTACAAGTTACTATCTGCACATGGAGAAAGAGCAAAACCAAAATGGATAATACAGTAGCCATGTGGCAGAATATCACTTTGTTCAAGGACATTTGACCCTAAAGGACCAGTAAGGTGAAAGAAGGAGGAGTATTGGGGATAGGTGGAACTAAGGATATATAAGAGCAAGACCAACCATATAATCTCTCTCTTTGGGACATCTCTCTTGCTCAATTCATCTGGACAAAAAGGATTGGTAACTTTACAAACAAACAAAGACAGAGAGCACCACAATACCCTACTATAATGTTTTTTTGCTCATTTAAGAGATGTTGTTTCTAGTAATACTAATATTTATTTATTTTATTTATTAATAATATTTGGGTTACCCTCCTTTAATAAACTGGGATATGGTGAAAATACGAAGTGTGGATCTTATCTTTACACTTAGAATCTCAGTGTGGAGTTAGAATAATAATTATTATTATTATAATCAATATTAATAATGATAGTATAGTAAATTAATTAAAATTAATTAATATAAAAGTACCACATTAAAAGAATATTTACCAAATTTACAGCTTATAAAGCCCAGTTACTCTGTGACATTCAGTGATATATAGTTAAAAAAACTACTCTGCAATAAAACTCCAATATGTGCTCAAAAGTGATTAAATATTTAGTAACATTTGCCTCAACTGGACCTCACGTATAAGAGTGCTTCTCAGAACATAATGTAGAAAGGAATACATGCACCTAGACCTCCACCCCATGTCTCTGGCTGAATAATCTTCTTGGATCATTGCTTCCAACTCTCACTCTTGAAGTTTGTTATATGTGTGCTTCCTTGAGCTGGGTCTTCACATTTGTAGTTTTCTGTATATGTTCTCCTCCTGATCATATTATTGTGCTCTTCATACAGTGATAACAACATAAACAAAATCAAAATGTACTTTCTAGTACATGGCCCTGCTCTCATAAAGGTTTATCATGTACTGTGGATCAACGCTTTAATCTCAGTTGTCCATAGGATTATGCCTTTATTAATTATTTGCTTGTGTATTCTGTTTGTCTAAAGTTAACATTAATTGGATTCTGCAGTTAATTAAAAAATACATAAAAATGTATACAGACAGTATAATATAGTTTGCAAGTTTAAAATAATTTCCACATTTAAGTTTTTCTAATTCCAACACATGCCTGGGACAGCCTATTTGTTTTCCCTTAAGCTCTAATGCCAGTTAACACGTTTAAAAGGGCAAACAGTTTCACTTCATGGCTGTGGCAACACCGATTTAGATCTGCATCTGGGTTTATGTCAGTTTTATGAAAACATTTATAATTATTCAATAATATGCATGAACGATATCTAAGTGATTTTGCTTTTCTTTTAACTCTGTTTTTGCTACCTGATCTAATGTATCACAGTTTATCAATTAGAATAGACTTTTATGGATGTTCTTGATGAATAAAGAATACCTTAAATAGGATAACAATAATGCACATGGGCAGCTTCCCAAAACAAACTTCTTTACAAAAAGTAGGAAAATTAAGGGTAATAAAGGGCTCTAGTCTTGGACTCCGTGCTCATTGTTCTTTAGGGAGTTCAGCTACACCCCACTGATGAGTCTCAACTAAAAACGAAACGTACATCTGGGGTTTACAGTTTTTTCTGTTCAGGAAATAATTGCCTGACATTTTGGGGCTGGATCACTCTATTGAGTGTGACCAGACTGATATACTACAAGTGATCTAAAAGAGGCTGCTCTCAGAGTGGGTTATCGTGTCCATAGAACTACCTATTAATGTTAGTTCTGTCTCTTATTGAGCTCCTCCTCTATTTTTGTTGTTGCCTAATCATAACACTAATCATGACTAGATCATGACAGGGACTTTTTGATAATGTAGCAAAAATGACAAACCAGGATGGAAGAGTAGATGTAACATGTCAAGATTTTAGTAACCTGGCTCTGCACCAATACACTAATCTTACTCTTAAACTGCATAGTCTATAATTGAGTTCAGATACAGAGGATTAAGTGGAGTAGGATATTGGTTGAAAGATAGTTAATGGAATACAACTGGAGGAAAGGATAGTTACTAAAACAGTGACTTGTGTTTTGTTTAAAGTAATTATTTGTGATATTGCTTATTTGACATCCAAGTAAAGGTTTCCACAAAAATATTCAACAGTGTTACCATTCTTGGTGGGGTAAATAAGCAAATAAAAATGACATGCAATGGTTAAGTAGGTGGAATCAAATTACAAATTATGCACACAAAAAATAACCATACAGGCAATTTTATTTGGAATCTTGCAAAAAGCATCGCAAATCTATATGTACAAGACTCTCCTGTAGGTTTAGCAAGTCAAAGCTTCTTAAGTAGATAGATGACCAGAATATCATTTTTATATTTTATCAATTTAAGTTTCTGTGCTTCTAAATTCTCTGGAAAGTATTACAAAAATGCAATTTTTTATTATGTTATTATTTTCTGTAATCTGTACTTTATATTACAAAAGACAAAATAAGAAGAGATTCAGATACACACTGCTGATTCCACTGCAGGGTTTTATAAAACTTTCCATTATTTCTAAATTAAAAATCCAGATACACTTGCAGTTACAACTTTGGTCCATTGATGGACTAAAGACTGACACATTTTGCCCAGATGCCATTTCCAGACTATAACAGAATTCAACTTTATATTTCAATGTTGCACTGTCTGTATTTTAACAATATACTAAAGCTTTTACAAGGTCATATTTCAGTATGATTTCATGTTTACCTAATTTGTCTTTTCTCTTTTAGTTCTGTTGAGTGTTGTGTCAATAATCCTATTTTATGTCACATTATTTTTGCTTCTTTATTTTACCTTAAAGCAGGGGTTCTTTACCTGTGAGGTTCCTCATTAACATTTTTGTAATTGTTTTTTTTTAGAATTTAGTTTATATATAGTTGAGTTGCGATATCCAGATTTAATTTTTTTTTGTAGAATCAGTTTGCAGGTTACGTGTAACTTCCATGTTTTACCGACGTCATAATGACGATCTCATTTACTGTTGACTGGGCCTAAGAAGTAAATTACGGGCTTGCTTAAATATTGTCAGATCACATAATCACGCCCCCTGAAATCCTACTTAAAATGTGAAGGTTTACGTGTGGAGCTGTAAGACTTCAATTTCCGAGCTGGAGGCAATAGAATACATCTAGACATTTAGAGAGAAAAAAACCTGCAGCCAAAATTATGGGTTAGAGTCACTTTCAGGCTATCAATAGAATAGGGCTCTAACAGCCTCATTACATTTGGGCTATGTGTTAAAACGTAGCCCGTAACTTTAAAGTAAGACTTACAGCTATTAAATTAGCCAAGTAACATACAGTAGGCCACAGACGACTTGCGGGTTAGAACGCAGCAAGGCCAAAAATGCCTATGGGAACTTTGCAGCCCGCAAATCCTTTGATCTGTCAAGTCCGTAACTGATACAATTCCAATCATTCTATTAAATTGCAACAACGTCACCTGCGAGCTAGCCAGTAGCACGCAAATGGAGCTCAAAGCCCATCATGTGCTGAAGAGGACTCCAAGGGGGGTAAAGACCAATATGTAGTAAATGCAAATAAAAACACACTACTGTACTTTTATTAAAAGAGAAAGTGATGTTAGGTCTAAGAATTAATAGCACAACGTTCTCATGTTTAATTTCCGTGTTATATAGCTCACGGCAATCAATGTGTATATACATATACTATATACTCGCATGTAATAGAACATCATATTTATGGCTTTTTTAATATTACATTATTTTGGATTGTGGGTTCAATCACAACTTGTAATTGAAGCCCGTAGGACTTTGAAATCTACCCTCCCCTTTTTCAGTGACGTAACGCAAACAATCTCTTTTTCCATTGGCTCTGTCTAAACCTGTAACTACAATCTAAACTAATTGATCATCCGCAAGGCTGCAAATCAAACGTTCTAGGAACGAACTACGATTTGCATCTCAGGCCCGTAGCTCGCAGCCCATTCTCATTTATTAACTACGTAACTCAGCCAAATTTCAACCCCACAGCTGTTGCAAGCTTCACGTTGGAGTTAAGGGCTTCAAATTTAATAGGGCTGATAGTCTTTTATCTGTCTGTCTGTTGTTTTCAGTTATTTTTCTTTAGTTAAAATTATTTATTTTTGATGGGGACAATTTGTAATGTATACGGCATGCTCTTTTACATGCATGACAAACGGTTTTGGACTACCATGACCCTTTAAAGTGTATGGTGATTGATTAATTATGTTTTTTATGCTCCCGTTAATATGAGTAGAGGCTCATAATGTAGGGTAATACTTTACAATAACCAGGTATATATGTTTCGGTCTCTACAAAATTCCATCAGCAAACAAGTATTGTGATGCATCTGTATTGTAATTATATTTGTGCTTAATACTTATTTTGTTAACATTGGAACCCATTGTTGAGCTAGAAAACAGGTCAATTCTTAGTCAAACATCATGAACAATGAGGAAAATATACTACAGAAATAATGCACAAAAATAAAAACATAACTGTAATGGTTTCCATTATATCATTCTACCTTGTCGGTGCTGTATTGTATTTTGTTATTAACCTTGGTTGCCCAATAAATGAATTCTGCCAGAAGCAAGTAGCTGAGTACATTACCTTTTAATGGAAGCAAAGTTTTTTTTAAACTTTAAACATTAAAAGATATTGTACTAAACATAACCCTGGTTAAGAGAACTCTGTAGATGATTTACTAAATAACATAATCATTACAGTCTGTACTTTTTTTCCATGTGTTATTCTGTTTTTATGATATCAAACACATTTACATAATTAGGACATATTTTGTTTACTCAAAATCTTAGATAAAAAGAACACTGAATTTTCTTTTGTAGATATAAGCAAATTACATTTTTTTACTTTTATTAGGAATTGTTTTTTCACAGGGAGGAGCCATGTCTTTGTTTGCTTATCTGATCAACTTGAAGACTTAAATGCAGATACAATTTCAGTTGATCTTGTTGTGAATTTTATTCCTTTCCAGTATAACTGGAGATCATATTTCCATATAACTGGAGATTTTATCTGCATATAACTAGAGATCATATCTGCATATTTTCTGAAGACACCTGTGCTGTATCCTTTGATTCAGTTTGATGTTACTAACTGTCACAACTGGCAAAAACTTGTTATCATGTAAGTTACTTAGGGCCTGGTTAAAATTGGCCCTGTACTTACGGGCTAGTTCAATTAAATTGATCTGTAACTGTTGCAATCTAAAATTATAAACCATGAACCCGTACAAGCATTTTTGGGGCATGATCATGATCAGTTAGGCAAGCTGGTAAGTTACTATTTTCAAACAGCCAATAGTAAATGAGTCCGTCATGTATGACATGTATGTGGCATTTAAGCGTCAATCAATTAGTGTTTAGAGGTCCGATATGTGATCAGGCTCGCAATCCAGCGATGTTAAAATCTATAAAAATGAATGAAGAAACTGTTATAGTCAATGTGGGTGGCCTGATATGTATTAACTCTTTGATTCCCAAGACTGATATAACACAGTAATTAAATGTAATATATATATATATATATATATATATATATATATATATATATATATATTTTAATGTCTTTTATCGCTTTCCCCGTACTTTAAAGTCCAGTGTAAAATATGGGTTATATACAGACAACTTTTAACATGAATTCAATGTGTATTTTATAAGTATAACTTATTATATAAAACGGTAAGAAATCTAGTGTTAATAATTTGTTATAATAATTGTGTGTTTGTATCAAGACATTTTACTTCAGGTCTTTTTATTATTCCCACAAATATATATATATATATATATATATATTTTTTTTTTTTAATTTTATTTATGTATATACATGTAATTAGCTAAAACCAAGTCTGTGTGTGGGAAAAGACAACAGGTATGGGTAGCCCCGCTCAAAATAAGTCAGAGAATCACAAAGGTCTTATTTATAGTAAAAAGTCTTAGGTGTACATTTTTAGACAGCTGAATACAATACACTAGATGAGTGTATATGAGTTTAGGGTTACAGCCTGTATAGACACCAACAGTCTAAATTCAACTTATAACCATTTATGATGTATAGACAGGGTGGGTCATATGCCACAATATGATATAAAAAGCCAAGAATCTATGGCACCCAGCACAAGCACCGGCTGGCCCAGGTTGAAGGAGTCTTCATGCAGTCCAGAGGGAAGTGTGCCAGATGAGCCCAGCTGAGCAGAGCCTGATCCTGACCAAAGAGAAACCTGATGGAGACTAAACTTGCAGGATTGTGGAATTTTCGGATTAAATCTCGATTTGCAATTTTAGCGACTGTAACATTTGCGGGCTTGAAAGATCAAAGGCTTAGATGGGTCGGAGTGACAGTTTTTACAACCCCTTAGCAATCTTCAGCCTCTAGCTCACATATAGATTGCTGGTAGCTAGAGGAGGCCAATTAAATATCAGTAGCTTTTGTGGGCTACATTACGGGCTTCGGTTATTGCGATTTTGACAATTTAATAAGGCCCTTAGTCAATTAACTAGTTATGAACTATTGTATCACATTTAATTATGGTCTTTCTTTTTTTTTAAGTTTTGGTTAAAATTTAGAATATGTTCAGTTTTTTTCGACTACAAAATAAAAAGAGGGATGGAAACCTTCTTCTATCATCACCATTGGTTTTTCTAGGCCTAAGCCTTTGAGTGTCCTCCAATATCAAATAAACTTATTATATAATAATATTATTTAATAAGGGTTTCTTTCTGCACAACAATTTTGCTACAATATAAGTCTTTGAATTTGCATATGTATTACGTACAATCAAAACATTTTCAACACAGAGCAATAGAATAGTCATTTTCTAAATTAAATTAGTTGATTTCAGATATCCACAGTAGCCCTTCTGTTGCTTGACTACTTAATTAATTTCTTCATTGGATTACTGCATTTTACAAATTCTATACTAAGGGCTAAAAAGCAGATTGATCTTTCGTTTAATTGATTGTTAGCGCGTTGCAACACATTTTCAATAATGCTATATTTATATCATTATGTCAGAATTTGTTATAAAATCCTAGGAGTAAAAGTTTCAGAGCACAAAAATGTAAAAATGTACTGTTAGGTATAATGTATTTTATGTGTATATATAGAGAACTACATGTTTAAATGGAATGAAATGTATTTATTTTTTTCTACTTTGTGTTCCTTTAAGCCAAGATGTGTATTGTGAATTAAAAAAAAACCCTGAGCACTGGAACTGAAAGGCAATACTTTTTATTTACACAATGTATTTGTTTGATTTTATTCATAAGTGAACAAAAGAACTTAATCTATAATAGAATCTAAAGGAAACAAAGGAAGGCATGGGTGGTTAAATTGGGTTGGTTGGTAATTAAATGGTTTCCTCTCCGATAATCTGCACATTAAGATAATATATATATGGACATCTCAGCCATGCCAACCAAAATTGCATGCATGTTTCATATTTGTCATTTGCAATACTAGCTAGTGTTTAATTTATTAATATTTTTACATTATGTTTACTATATTAAACCAAGATAGGTATAAATATTCCATTGGGACCCTTTATAAATGTTTGCTCCAATACATATACAGCAAAGCAGAGTGTTTTTTCTCACATATAAATTTAACAAAGATTTCAAAGTATTTAGCTAAACTGGACAACGGAAAATTATTCAAAGAAATGCATTTGTATTCCATATTCTTTCTAGAGCTCCATCAAGCTTATGTTCATTGCTTCAATTACATTATATCTCCATCTCCACTTCTGCGGTCCCCTTCTTCTTGTGCCTTCAATCTTTCCCAGCATCAGCATCTTCTCTAGGGAATTCTGTCTTCTCTTGAAATAGTCAAAATATTTGAGCTTCAGCCTCATGATCATACCTTCTAGTGAACAGTTTGTCTTGATCTCCTGTAGTATTGTTTGATCGTATCTTCTTGCCTTCTTTATGGTCCAGGTCTCACATCCATATGTTACTACTTGGAATACCATAGTTCTAACTATCCAGACCTTTGTTGATAGCGCATTATCTTTACTTTTTACTATTTCATCTTCAGCCTTCTTTATGGTCCAGGTCTCTCATCCATATGTTACTACTTGGAATACCATAGTTCTAACTATCCAGACCATTGTTGATAGCGCATTATCTTTACTTTTTACTATTTCATCTTCAGCCTTCTTTATGGTCCAGGTCTCTCATCCATATGTTACTACTTGGAATACCATAGTTCTAACTATACGGACCTTTGTTGATAGCGCATTATCTTTACTTTTTACTATTTCATTTTCCCAGGTTCACTAAGCATCACAAGGGATCAATATTGAGGCTAAAGTCTACAATATATATTTCCTGTGGGAAAAATAGATATTACAGCCCTTCACAGACCCTCTCATGCATCTTTCACAATGATTGTTATCCAGACCAGTGATGTAATATCAAACACATTTTAATTCAGCTTATTATACTAAAACACAAAAAGAAGTAATGAAAGGTATCCCTTGACAAATAGTGCACACCCAAAGACCTAATAACAATATAGAGAATAATGAATAATAAAACTTAACATTTAATAGTATCTTTAAAAAACAAGGTTAAAATCTTGATGCTCTGACTTCTTCATGAAAAATAATAATAATAATGATGAGAAGTGGAAAAAACTCCAAATTCACCATGTAATTATAAAACCACTGGGTCCTCTTATAGTATAACCAAGTGATAAAGTGCTATAGTGCTATAAACAGTGAAGTAAATATATATAGCAATACAAAAAAATCAATATTGCATAAGTGAAGAAAAGTGCAAAAATGCTAATAATAACAATTAATAGTGCTAAATCACCTATAATAATATTGATAATAAAGTGCTGAATATTGAGAGATATATCTAAAAATATAGATATATCACAAATAATTAGTGTCAGTTATATGACAAAAGGAACATAAGAGGACCGATATTAGTGGAAAATGTGAGTAATATTGACCAGGAGTATTCATTTATTGATTTACTACCACTGCTACATAAATTGATTAATAGGAGCCACCTATTGTTAATTTCAATAACATCCGAATCCCAAATACAAATTCATGAATATGGAATAACTCCTATAATATTTGCCGATACCAGGTAATACTGGCTAGAAGTGGGATGGGGACTAGAAATATATAATAACACAGCTATGGGTCTATTTCAAGTGAAACCAGGGGCTCCTAGCTCCACAAACGCCGCCTATGCGTCTGATGATGACGCACGTTTATAAATGATTTCATCAGGGGTTACTGATGAGATGTCAGATAGGCTATTTAAGCTGCTATTGTTGTCATAGCAACTCAACTGATTAAAACCAAAGATTATAGATAAAATACAATATAATATATTATAAATGGTGGGAAAATTAAAGGGATTTGCATCATTTCATTTACAGAACATGCCCACAACTTTGAAGATGTTTTTTTTTTTTTATTGTGAAGCAAACAACAAATAGAACAAAATAACAGAAAAAGTCAATGTGCATAACTATTCACCCCCCTAAAGTCAATACTTTGTAGAGCCACCTTTTGCTGCAATCACAGCTCCAAGTCGCTTTGGATAAGTCTATATGAGCTTGTCACATCTTACCACTGGGATTTTTGCCCATTCCTCCTTGCAAAACTGCTCCAGATCTTTCAAGTTGGATGGTTTGTGCTTGTGAACAGCAATCTGACCACAGATTTTCTATTGGATTGAGGTCTGGGCTTTGACTAGGCCCTTTTGACACATTTACATGTTTCCCCTTAAACCACTCAAGTCTTGCTTTAGCAGTGTGTTTGCGGTCATTGTCCTGCTGGAAGGTAAACCTCCGTCCTAGCCTCAAATCACGCAAAGAGTGGTAAGGGTTTTGCTCAAGAATATCCCTGTATTTAGCACCATCCATCTTCCCCTCAACACTGACCAGTTTCTCAGTCCCGGCTGCTGAAAAACATCCCAACAGCATGATGCTGCCACCACCATGTTTCCCTGTGGGGATGGCGTTCTTTGGGTGATGTGATGTGTTGGGTTTGCACCAGACATAGAGTATTCTTTGATGGCTGAAAGGTTAAATTTTAGTCTCATCAGACCAGAGCACCTTCCTCCATACATTTTGGGAGTCTCCCACATGCCTTTTCGCAAACTCAAAACGTGCCATTTTGTTTTTTGCTGAAAGTAATGGCTTTCTTCTGGCCACTCTGCCATAAAGCCCAACTCTATGGAGCGTACAGCTTATTGTCGTCTTATGTACAGATACTCCCATCTCTGCTGTGGAACTCTGCAGCTCCTCCAGGGTTACCTTAGGTCTGAGTTTTGGTGGGCGGCCGTCTCTTGGCAGGTTTGCTGTTGTGCCATGTTCTTTCCATTTGGTTATGATAGATTTGATGGTGCTCCTGGGGATCATCAAAGATTTGGATATTTTTTATAACCTAATCCTGAATTGTACTTCTCAACAACATTGTCCCTTGTTTGGAGAGTTCCTTGGTCTTCATGGCAGTGTTTGGTTAGTGGTGACTCTTGCTTAGGTGTTGCAGCCTCTGTGGCCTTTCAAAAAAGGTGTGCATATGTAATGACAGATCATGTGACACTTAGATTGCACACAGGTGGACATCATTTCACTAATTATGTGACTTCTGAAGGTAATTGGTTACACCAGAGCTTTTTTTTATGAGCTTCATACCAAAGGGGGTTTCTAAAAAAATAGTTTTATGTACATATTTTTCTCATTTCACTTCACCAACTATTGTGTTCTGATCCATCACATGAAATTCAGATTAACAAAACATTGAACTTAAGGCTGTAATGTAACAATATGTAAAAAGTCAAGAGGGTGAATACTTTTGCAAGGCACTGTATTTCCTTGCATGGACATGGAAGAATATTTCATTTAATTAGTGCTCTTTTGTCTTTTCTCACTTATGTTTCTTAAAACTAACAAATGTTATTTCTAGATTTTGAAGATAAATGCAAAATATCTGACCCTTCACATCTAACCAACCCACTCTCAGATTAACCTATAATATTAAGGATTAATTCTTCCTCATGATATCATTAAGCAGTTCCACTGTGTTATAGAGTTCCTCAGAATGGAAAATTACTATTCCCCCAATGCTGTACATATAATGTAGCCTAGTGGAAATATGTAGTACATAGTTATTGGTATTTAGATATTTGAGAGTCTGACATTTACCATGTTTGTATTTTTGTTTATGTATGATGGCTAAACACACAGGCACAAACATTGACAGACACACTAAGCTAGCAACAGTCAAACATGTAGATTCACAAACTGGGGCAGCCATAGGCCCGAACCCACTCAGCAGATGATCCTTGATGAAGTGGCTCCACAAGCAAGAAGAATTGTGTATGTATAAGTACCCAGGACCCTATTTAATTGTCAAAACTGCAATTTCTGGAGGCCGTAATGTAGCCCGTAAAAGTTACAAATATTTAATTAGCTACATTTTGCAACTCGCAATCCATTTGCATGTTACAGGCTCAAAATCATTGCGGTTGTCAAAAACGTAACTCCGTCTTATCTCCTCTTTTGATGTTTCAAGGCTGCAAATGTTACCAGTGCTAAAGACGCAAAATCCATATTTAATTGCAACAAACCCGCAATTGCCTTCAAACCCATAAATGTCAAATGTATCAAAAAATCCCATGAATACTAGATAGGACCTGCAAGGGGGTTAAACACCTGTTCATAGCACTGTAAAAGCAAACATAAACACACTACTGTACTTTAAAATACTTCGAAGCAATGAAAGGCATTAGAATTAATTGTACAACAGTCTCAAGCTCACAAATCTGCAATAAAAAAATGTTTACGTTTTATTTCCATGTTATATTGATCCCAGGAATCAAGGAGTTAATACATTTCATAGAACCTGCATGGATTAGAACAGATGATTTATTAATTATTATGGATTTCTACATTTCTTGATTACGATTCTGATTGCAAATTGTACTTCTAAACACTATTTAATTGTAGTCTAAACTCCATGTTTTACTGACGTCATGATGACAGTCTCATTTAGTATTGGCTCTGTATAAATTGTAACTTACGGGCTTGCTTCGTTTTTCATGATCATGCACTGAAATGCTACATACAGGTTCATGGTTTAGTGTTGGGGCTGTGAGCCTGTAATTACAGGCTTGAGTAATTAAATACATCTGTCACTGTAGCAAATTTCTAACCTGCAGACATACGGGCCGAATGAAGGTAGTTACAGGCTTGGAATTAAATGGGGACCCATGTACAGATGTTTACTTCCAACCTGGTGCCCCATGGATACCAAAAATTGCACACAGTTGACTACTATCTGTCAATCAAAAACTTCCACCCAGGTCATACCTAATTTAATAGGGCCACCAATTGTGGCAGTGTGGGCCAGGTGTGGTCCTTTTTAAATCTGACACCACAGAATATGCCTGAAATGCCTAACCCAAAGGCAGACCCTACACAGAGATACACAAACAGCCATACTCCAGGCACATACAGCCAGAGCACTGAGACTGATTCATAAACAAACATAAAAGCAGACAAAGGCACCAAAAAAAGAGACAGAAACATCTTAACAAAGCAAAGCATATATTGTACAGGCAGAAATACACTGACAATGCACATGTACAGGTAAATAAAAACCTCAGTGACAAGGTGACACAAAATTATGAGATAGATTTAAAGGAAAATATACACTGCCATGATGGCAAACATAAAGAAAATAACTATAGGTACTCAGTTACACACATAAAGGCAAAAACCTTACATTTGTTGGACATTACATTATACTGCAGAAGCTCAGACTGGTTTGTATTTAAATTGGAAAAAGTACAACTGATGTGTCATATTTATTGTATTTTCCTTTGAAGAATAAATACAACCTTTCATATTTAGCTTTTGTATAAAATTTTCATTTAATGATGACAGAGGTTTTGAATTTGTCCTAAAAGGATTGGAAACCTGGAGAAGTGGATGGAAAATTGGATTCAGATAAAATCTGTATTCAATTCTGTTGAAAGTGTGCCACTTTACATAGTCCCGTGACAATAAAAATGAATGGAAGTGTAAGCCCCATAGGAAAACCTCTGCCTCAAGCTACATACAGAGTAGCAGTCCAAGACAGAGTTCCCCATGAAACAAGATATGGATTTCTCTAAGCCTGCTTTATGTTCATGTTTTGCAAAACTGCTAATGTTGTGTTTTGTTACATACATACTACAGTAAGTAAGTGTTAAGTGGGGGGCATGTCTTCCTTATCATAAGAGACTATGGCCTTGATTGCATGGCATTCACTAACTTTTTACACATGAAAATCATATGCAAAAAATAATGTTGCAATAACATATTGCATGTGAAATACCCCAATGTGTAACCTCTTGCGAGTGTTTGCTACCTATAACTTTCTATTTGCTCTAGGTGCAGTTTTGGAAACATTGCTTCTACCAGCCCCTATTACATTTTAAGAAAAAAACAAATAAAAAAATTATCCCATAAAAGCCTTTTATATGAAAAATTGAGGTCTACATTTGATATATAAAAAAAAAAAATTAAGTGGTCATCCCTGCCATCTACATAAATGAATTCCATATAAAAATCAAATTCATATCCATGTAACTGAAAAAATATATATTCACGCTATTAAACACAGTCACATAATTAATGCAAAACTAAACCTGTACAATACACAAAACATGGGTTAACCTTCTCTAAGTATACATTTACCATCCCCTCACCATTGCTGAACAGCAATATATAAGTGCAATACTAACAAACATCAATGTTTAGTTCTGAATAAATATGATTCCTTTTGACATACCATATATATTAGTGCAGAGATGTCTGCTTGTGTATCCAGGTTCTCTTTGATTGAGCCCAGGTAAGTCACTCAATTACACTCATTCTATTGATGAACCTGGGGTCAGGCAGAGAAGCTATTGCAGCCCTCCTTGGTGTTTTATATGTGCAATTATTATTCACCCATTCAAAGCTTTACAGAGAAATGTACAATATACTATCAGCATAGTCAGCAAAATAATGAGACCATGCATAAATACTTTCAGTATGGTGCAAAATGAGCCATGGGGGGAAAAAGGTTAAGAAAAATAAAAAAAACATACCGTATATACTCGAGTATAAGCCGACCCGAGTATAAGCCGAGGCACCTATTTTACCACAAAATACTGGGTAAAATGAGTGACTCGAGTATAAGCCGAGGGTGGGAAATGTGCTGCCCCCTGTGTCCACCCTCTCTCCCATGTCTCTTCTCCCCTCTCCCTTCCCTGTGTCTCTTCCCCCTTCCCTTATCACCCTCCTCAACCCCCCTCCTTATTCTCAAACCTCCCTCCTCAACCCCACTCCTCATCCTCAAGCTCCCTCCTCATCCTCAACCTCCCTCCTCATCCTCAACCCCCTCATCCTCAACCCCCCATCCTCAACCCCCTCCTCAACCTCAACCCCCCTCCATAACCTCCACCTCCCTCCTCATCCTCAACCTCCCTCCTCATCCTCAACCTCTCCTCAACCTCCCTCCTCATCCTCAACCTCCCTCCTCATCCTCAACCCCCTCCTCATCCTCCCTCCTCAACCCCCCTCAACCTCACTCCTTAACCCCCCATCCTCATTCTCCCCCCTAAACCCCCATCCTCATCCTCCACCCTCAACCCCCACCTCATCCTCAACCCCCCCATCCTCAACCCCCTCCTCAGCCCCCTCAACCTCAACCCCCTCCTCAACATCAACCCCCTCCTCAACCCCTCATCCTCAACCCCTCATCCTCAACCCCCATCCTCAACCCCCAATCCTCAACCCCCAATCCTCATCCTCAACCCCCCCATCCTCATACCCCTCCTCACCCCCCTCAACCACAACCCCCCTCCTCAACCTCAACCTCCCTCCTCCTCATCAACCCCTTCCTCACCCCCCTCAACCTCAACCCCCCTCCTCCTCATCAACCCCCTCCTCAACCCCCCATACTCAACCCCCATCCTAAACCCCCCCATCATCATCCTCAACCCCCCCATCCTCATCCCTCTCCTCACCCCCCCTCAACCTCAACTCCCCTCCTCAACCTCAACCTCCCTCCTCCTGATCAACCCCTTCCTCACCCCCCCTCAACCTCAACCGCCCTCCTCATCCTCAACCTGCCTCCTAATCCTCAACCTCCCTCCTCATCCTCAACCCACTCCTCAACCTCCCTCCTCATCCTCATCCTCAACCTCCCTCCTCATCCTCAACCCCTCCTCATCCTCCGTCCTCAACCCCCCCTCAACCTCACTCCTCAACCCCCCATCCTCATCCTCCCCCTCAACCCCCATCCTCATCCTCCCCCTCAACCCCCCATCCTCATCCTCACCCCCCATCCTCAACCCCCTCCTCACCCCCCTCAACCTCAACCCCCTCCTCAACATCAACCCCCTCCTCATCCCCCCATCCTCAACCCCCCATCCTCAAACCCCCATCCTCATCCTCAACCCCCCATCCTCATCCCCCTCCTCACCCCCCCTTCAACCTCAACCCCCTCCTCAACCTCAACCTTCCTACTCCTCATCAACCCCCTCCTCACCCCCCCTCAACCTAAACCCCCCTCCTCCTCATCAACCCCCTCCTCAACCCCCCATCCTCAACCCCCCCATCCTCATCCCCCTCCTCCCCCTTTATTATTTGTATTATCCTTTATTTGTAATGTGCCAACATATCCAGGGGGCTATACAGGGGTTAAGTGCTATGCAAAAACAATATTAAAACATTGCAAAAGAATGAAGGGCCTCACATAATGTATTTCCTAAAATTTAACTAATAGATATAGTGCATAACAACTACATATGTTTAACATTTGGTCAGTATGCCAGAAAGACGGTGACTTTTAGATTTTACACTATGTTTGAAAACAAAATAAAAAATAAACAAGGGGATAAATTAAAAATGAAAAATACATTTGTAAATATATTTAGTTATTACAATAGGATATAGTTATGAATGATTCATTTTAGAGAAAAATGATCAGTACAATGTACAGTCAGTTTTTCATGTTCTTGATGCTTAATCAGAGAATCAGTAGACAAACTTACCTTAATAGGTTAGCTCTATGGACATGATAACCTACTCTGAGAGCAGCTTATTTTATATCATGTGTGCCCTTCACAGGGAGAAATATCCTGTAGTTTATCAGTCTGGTCTCACTCAAAAGAGTGACCCAGTCCTGAAATAACAAGCACGTCTACTGTGAGCAGGAGAAACAGCTAACCCCCAGACATACTTGTTGTCCTTATTTGGACCTCATCAGTGTATTTTGCAGTGAAAAAGTCCCTTTAAGGATATATTAAGATAAGAAATTAAAGTTATCCACTGTATGTGTAAATCAGTTCATTATTTTTTTTAATGCATTCAGCAGACTTTTCATCTTGCCTCACTTGTAATCTAAATGTTAGTCCAATTATAGGTTCCTGTGGGAAATGTGATTACCGGTATGTGAAACAGATATCCAAGCAAATTTCACAGTGAAAGAGAAACCTGTCATCAACAAATGTATTGGATGGTGTGAAATACACCATGGCTCAATCCTTTCTTCAGGTTTATCTAAGTCGGCATAATTACTCATGAAAGCATAAAGTATATTTGTAATACAGATGATCCAAATAAACTATTCCTTCAATAATGGATGTTATCTATATGAATTTAGTTTAATAAAATAAATAAATATTTTTATTGGAATGATTAAATTATATTTATTAAAACTTAAATCCACCAACTCGTAGAAAAGTAAAAGCTGGTTTTAATACATTATGAGTCACATTTTAAAAATGTAAATCTAGTTTCATTGCATAGCTAAGATTTTACTGTATATTGCACCAGATGTAGTATTGGAAAATCTGTAAATTGTCTTGTGATCCTATGGCAAATTGAGTAAAATTATACTTTTTAAGACGTTTCACTTCTGGAAATCTATCCCATTGTGTAGAAGAGACTTTTTTTTTACAACAATACAATTAAGTAATAACACATCTTACAGCTCTCCTTGTCTTCTTTCTCACACAAAAAGTATTTGATATGTAAATAAGGTGGTTGAGAAACTGAAGGGGATCCATAGGATTAAAGAATAGTAATAAGAACTTCCCTTAAGTGGGGTCTCAGCTGGGGGACAATTTGGTCTTAACTTTGGTAACAAGAAGCAACACTTCAAGTAGTTACAATACTTACTCAATTGTAAGAGCATAGATTACATTATACAGGCCTTGGGCCCAATACATTTGCCCAATTCGTAAATTTATACACACTTAAAATCACTCTTAATATTGCTACATATTTGGCAAATATTACTTACTAGCGACTTGCCCATCAAAAATGATGTGGCAATAAAATTGTAAGGCAGGCAATGCTGTTTGTCCCAGACATTAATTTTGATGGTGGTCCTAGACCCTTCGGCGCTCATTGCGAGGCTGTTGGCTGTTGTATTTTTTTTTTCTGGTAGGCGCTTTTGCTGTTCTTGTTTGGTCGGCGCTGATTTGCTTTTTGCACTTATTGCAAGGCTTTGTGTGCTATGAGCAGCGTTGGCGCTCGTTGTGAGTTGCGTGGTGAATGGCTTTTGTGTTTATTGTGAGAGTGTTTTTTTGTATGCTAATTAAATAATTCATAAATTAATAAATGAATATACTTTACCTATTTTGAAGCAATATATGTAGGAAGCATTGTGCTGAAAAGCTGACAATCTGTTTTGATGTTCCTGCAGCACTGTTGTGAATCTGAGGTGAAAGTGTCAGCAATGTGTTCAGTGTGTAGTGTAAATAGGCTGCGTGCGCGAGGGGAAGCCATTAGTGTAGCTGTGTACTTCCGCATTGTGTAAGTTAGTGGTGTAAAATGGCGGTGAATGTGTATGTGGTACGCGGCTGTGGAAGATGTAGCGTCCTTGCTAAGTGTGTATCTTGTACCTCGTATGGCTTTTTTGAAAAGCCGTATGTGCTTTGTGGTGTTTTGCGTCTTTAGGGTCCTATAGCCTTGTTTTCGTTTTGTTCGGTGGCCATTTTTTCTCTTGCTTAGGGGATTTTCGTGTGTCTAAACTTGGGAATTTGTACTTAAATTGAGGTGTAACTGCAGAGGTCCTGGGTGCCCCCCCGTTGCTGTGGGTAAGCTTTTAATGTATTTGTTTGTGTTTATTTATTGTGTTTTTAATGTTTTCAGGGGCGAGCGGTTCAGCCATTAAGGTTGTATTTTTGCGAGGTCGGGACAGCTGCAGGCTCCCCACATTAACCCATTCCCTTGCTGCAGAGGGTCCCGATTGTCACCAGCATCTAGGGGATTTCAAATTTCCTGCCACAGGCTTGAATTCAAAATTCAAGCCCAGGGAATTCCGGGGTTTGAAATTCCCGCCGCGGGTCCTTAAAGGCCCCCATAAGTCTCCATCTAACCCATCACTTATAGGGGTCCAAACAAACCCTGTAAGCATCTATTTAACCAAAAGCAGTCCCATAAGGGTCTATGAAGACCCTCATAGGACAATGAGAACCCTATAATTAACCCCATAAGTGCCATGAGGACCCTCATGACACTAAGTACAAACACTACACTACACTATTCCCCCCAGTAAACCACTACACCTAAACTAATCCCACTCTGCCCTAACCTATTAACCCCTACCTACCTAACACTATCTACCTACCTCCTATTTAACCCCCTACCCACTAATTAGAAAAAAAAACTTATGTCACCAAAAATAAAAAAAAAGATGTCACTAAAAATAAAAAAGTACATTACAACCCCCCACTACAAAAGATAAAAAAGTACAATACAACCCCCCACTACAAAAAATAATATAAGGACATTACAAACCCCACCACTACAAAAAATGAAAAAGTACATTACAACCCCCCACTACAAAAAATAATAAAAGGACATTACAAACCCCACCACTACAAAAAATAAAAAAGTACATTACAACCTCCCCACTACAAAAAATAAATAACTACACACCTGCAAAGAAAAGGCATACACAAATATACATAACATTATAGTAACAAATATATTATAAATTTACCCTTAACTACAATACATTACCCCCTATCTATACATGACCCCCTTTCTATAACACATAACCCCCTATCATACATTCCCCCTATCTAGACAGCATTACCCCCTATCTAGACAACATAACACCCTATCTATAAATGTCCCCCTATCTAGAATACATTAAACCCTAAATCTAAGCTAAAATGGAATCATTTAGACTACTTACTTTTGCAGATGTCCCTTCAAGAAAAAAAGGAAGTCCCTAGGAAAAAAGAAACATCTAATTAGTACAAAACAGTACATATAACAAATACACATTGTAAATACAGTATTAAACTCCTCTTTCCAGCATGTCCACGTCCATCTTCTTCTGTTCCCTGGATCGCCCCCTGGAAAAAAGATACATAACATTAGTACAACATATACACATAAACACAAAACATGATGAACATTACACATAAAATACATTAAACTTACCTGTCCGTGATGTCCCCGGCCTTGTCATCTTCTGCCCTGGCTGGGCCCTTAAAAAACCTGTGCTCTAAAAAAAAAATTGTACTTACATTTAGCCTGGGTTTGGAGAGGGTGTTAACCAGTTCTTCAATCTTATTAACAGTGATTTCAGCCAATCAAAATGCATAAATACTTTTTTTTTTATATCAGATAATGCGCAGGAGCTATCACTAGTAGGAGTTATTTTTTTTTTAGAACGACTGTTTTTTGATGGTGTGGTCTTTCCTGGCCCAGAAGAGTGAAGACTAGGCCCCGGGGATCACCGCTGGAAGGGCATTAAGGCCAGGTCAGTAGAATAATTAACCCTTTCTTTTAACAGGTTGTAAATCTTTTTTATTTTAATAGTGTTTCTTATTTTATGTATTCTTTGTTTTTATTTTATGTGTAAGTCTTCATTTCTTTATGTAATGCTTTTTTATTTTTATGTAATTAGTAGTTTGTAATTTTTTTTAGTTAGTGGGGTTTTTTATTTTTACTTAGTGGTGTGTTAGGGATTTTATAAGGAGGCTAGGTAGGTAGTGTAGGGGTTAATAGGATAGGGGTTAATAGGCTAGGATAGGGGCTAAAATTATATGAATTAATAGGATAGGATAGGGGTAAATTAGGTATAGTTCGGGTAATTAGGTACAGTTTGGGTTAATTAGGTACAGTTTGGGTCAATTGGGTACATTTTGGGTGAATTAAGTACAGTTAGGGTTAATTAGGTATAGTGAGGGTTAAATAGGGTTAATTACTTAGAGGGGGTTAATTTAAATGTATTAGTTTATTGAGGGGATAATAGTGTAATGTAGGGTAGTGCTTAGACCTAATGTCATGAGGGTCCTGGAGGACCTTCATGGCCCTTATTGTCTTAATGTCAGGGTTCATTATTGCCCCATAAGGGTCAATATTGACTCTTATGGGATTGACTGGGTTAATTAGAGGCTCATGGTAGGTCTGTTGGGGTTAATTTTAGGTGCTGCAGGGATACTTATGGTAACACTTCGGCAGGGGTTAATTATCATTGTAGAACGTGTCCTTTGATGACCTTTGCAGCCATTTATGGACCTGCGAGGTTAGAAATTAGAATTTTTCATGTTGCAGGGGTCCCAATGGGGACCCCCGCAGCAATGGTTAGTCTAAGGACCCAGCAGGGGAACTCATTGGAACCCCTGCATCATGGTGTTAATGTGGGGACCCTGCGGGAGTCCCAATTGGGACCCCTGCATCATGGGTGTTTACTTTAGGAGCAGGGGGTTGGGAGCAGAGAGGATGTTTAGGGGCAGCATACTTAAGAGCTTTTAAAGGCCTTGCAAGTCCTCTCTAGTACTGGTAGGATTTTGGGCTATAATTGCCATTTACGGGTTTGAACGCAATTGTGTCCTTGGGGAATTGTAGCAATTGAATAGAGTTTTGCAATTTTAACCGCTGCGGACTTGTAGGATCAAAGGCCTAGATGGGGTTTCAGTTACATTTGTAACAACTGCAAGGATTTCAAGCCAGTAACACGTAAGCTGTTTTCGGCTCACAAAAAAAATCAATTAAATAGCAAATTAACTTACAACCTCACTTACGGGCTCCAGTAACTTACTAGTGCTCAACTGATTCGGGCTCTAAGATTTTGGTTATTCATCTCTGTCTCATTTTATTTTAGGTATAAAGCAACTTGGATAAAGATCTTAAAATACTCACTTATACACAAAAACCTCTCCTTAGCACAAAATACATTTATTTTCAACCTTGGAGAGGGAGCTGTTACTCTTAGTTATTCAATTTAACTTGCAATATGTGAAAACTTCTTGTCTCAACTTAATATAAATATATCAAATTTTCAAGTATCCTACAGAAAAATAATGAAGATAATGAACAAATTGATATGAGTAAATTAATTTGATAGTATGTACTGAAACTAAATTGTAATATCTTCCTTAGAACCAACCCTTAGATCTCTTTATATCTTAATTTTCTTCCACAGACATTAATTATTTAATTGCAATAACACAGTTTGTAGTAAGTAGTTCTTGATTTGAGAACTCTCCTATTTATAGCCACTGTTTTGATTGGCTATTCTTGATATGGAGCCAGATAAGGGATTTTAGAATGAAAGAAGGAAGAAATTTAGATGATGTTTAATCCATGTTCTTATAAGATAATGATCCATCAATTATCAGCATTATCCCACAGTTCAGCTGTCATAAGATATAGTCACCAGTATCTTCTCTTCATGGATGGGCAGTGAGGCTCACAATTTCTACAATTCACTCTTTGGTGAATCTCGACAGTAGAAGAAATAAGAACTATATTGGTTTATTGGTTTTATTATTGCTATTTTCCATTTTAGTGCAAATTTTGGCGACTGAGCAGTATATATAAGGGTTATAAGTAATTTCCACAATGACTTTCCAAAAAATGTTGACGTTTTTAAAGTCCTTTAGATCATTTATTAAGAATATTCACGTAGTCCACTAAATAATATCACCTACTACAACATTTTTGGACCAATATGTCACTCTGTCCTTTTATCCTATATTTGTCAATAATATAATGTGAATATTCCAGAAAAGTTTTTTTAATTGCTTGGATTAGACCCAGGAGTATTCTATGCAAGTGGTATTTCGATTCCAAAATATAATTTGTTTCAGTCTCAGTAGTCCAGATCAGTCAGAGGAAAATTAAGTATTTAATGTTGATCAAATGAAAGATATAATTAGCTCACTTAAAACAGTAATGGGTATGCAAGAAAATTGCAAATTATTTCCCTATAGAATTTAGTGTTTGAAGATACAAAAAAAAATAATCATTTTATGTATACAGATCTATTAAAGAGGTCATTTGTTGAGCATTTTTAAAGCTTGATACCATGCATACAGCCCCCAGTCATTTTGAAGAAATATTCAGAATATGGTATTATAGGTCTAAGTGTTAGCATCTGGGGAACCTGCTGCTCCAATATTGTGAGGCATGTTACAATATATGCTCCATAGTATGTAGTATGTTACAGGAAATAGACACTATCCCATTAAAAAAATGCCTGAATAAAACTGAGGATGTGCAGACCCCACGGTGTAACTATCCTTATTAGGGTAGTAGTTACCTGGGGTCTTGTTCTTGTCAATTTCATATTGATTAAAACTGAAAACAATACAGCCAGGCATCAAGAATAATTATCAATTATTGACAATAATTGCCCACAGGCTATGTTTAGATCTATATGTTTTCTGTAAGAAAATTCAGTTTTTTTTAAATTATGTTCAATTGATAAATATTTGTTAAATTTCTCCATATATAGAACTTCTGATGCATCCTTTTATACCTTTTTAGGTAAATAAACTTGGTGTAATGCAGAAATCAGGTGCAATATTAAGGCTCATTTATTCTTGGCAGTTTAGGACCAATTTATGTCAATGACTTGTATATATAATGTAAAACATATTTATAGATCATGTTACATTATGACACATCTACCCTTCATTTGATAAATCACTCCAGCACTCATTACAATTAATAGATCAATCATCTAATTAGATATTTCCTTGATTTTATTGAATTTTCAAACTCAAGTGTATCATTCATATTTGGACAAGCTTTACAGGTTCCACATGGATCAAAAAGACTGATCGACAGGTAAAAAAATGTAATCTTCAATGTTTCAGAAAATGCATCTTTTGTAGATAATGTTCATTCAATAATGGAACTTATATGTAATAGAATAGAATATCATATTTACAACTTTATTAGTATTACATTATATCTGGAATGTGGGACCAATCGTAACTTGAACCCAGTAAGACATTGAAATCCAACCTCCATTTTTCTGTGATGCAAGGATGACGATCTCTGTTTCCATTGGCTCCATCTAAACCCGTAACTACAAGTTTGACTAATTGATCATATTCACGGCCGCGCATCTAACAATCAAAAAAATATTTTACGGGTTAGCGTCTTAAGTCCATAACTTGAAGCCTGTTCTGATTTAATTGCTCTGTAACTCAGCCAAATTTCAAGCCAGCAGCCCTTGCAAGCTTCCCGATGCTGCTACAGGCTTCGATTTTATAGGGCTGATGGAGACCCTGATAATTGTGTTTTCGAATGTAATTTACATTAAAACCAGTTGAAGTTCAGACAACCATAAGATTCACTGTCCCGCTGTTTCCTGTAACTTAGGAAGACAGAAGAGGAAAAACAATCCCACCCATTTATATTTAAAGTCATTTTTCTACACTGTAGATCAAATATTTCACAAACAAAATTTTTTTGTAATTTTTAAAGTGTGATCTTGATATAATCTTTTTGGTCTACAGTGACTCTTTAAATAAAAATATGCCTTGATTAGTACTTCTATCACTAGACTAAGCCTAGTCTCAAAAATAAAAATTCAATAAAACATTTCAATATATTGTCTATTTAGATTTACTGCTCTGCTCACATTCCCGGCTATAAAGCTCATGCTCGGTGTTGTGTTGCATTTGCTAAGCTGAGGAATGTAACACTAATTTTTTTCATGAAGAGATTGAAAGTCTTTTAATCAGCACAATATTGATTTGTTTCAGGTGCAGGTGATTTAAGATTAAGCCTAATGCACTTGTACAATCCTTCACGAGTTGCTAGTTTCCTTTGTACACATTGCCTGTAAATTATTCCTTAGTGTTGCCAACTGGAGCTCCAGCTTACATATAGTGTATATTTATGAGATGAAAGATTGTATAAATTACCTAGTGACATGAGAATTCTTCAAAATAAGTTTAGCTAATGAGATTTTTTGTTGTAGTGTCCACAACAGAAAAGCAGCCAGTATCACAAATGCTCAGATATGTACTCTGGCGTCTAAGACAATGCCAACGAGCTGGTCTTGATGCATTGGCATCCATGACTCCAGGGGGAGCATCTGTTGGACAATGTACGCTGTATGTCTATCCTGCTTGGCTCGCCATCTAATTCGTTGTAAATAAGATGGTCTTTGTTGGAATAAATAAAAGCATTTTCTTTGTTTTTCTCAAACTACATTACTGAGATGAATTACTGAGATAAAAATAAACATATACAAATTATAACACTAATAGAATATAGTTTTTGGACACATATGAACAGGTTGAGATCTGAAAAAGGAGAAATAACAAAGACATTAAATAAAAGTCCAGTCCAATAAGAGAAAAAAATACTTGCCACATTTGTTCTATTTTGTAATATGGTACATACAGTAGTGGTATGTAGGGTATTTCAACCACGGTTTTACACACCATAACCAATTTGCATATGTATTTTATGTACTCACAAAAAGAGATAGGGTGAAAATATTTTAAACTAAGAAAGAAAGCATATCATGCACATGTCAAATCAAATAGTAAATAAAAATGTAAATCACATATAATAGTTGTCAAACTGCGAGATGTCGTCACGCTTTGCGTGGTGCGTACGACTTAGGCACTAAGCGCCGAAGGCATTCATCACTTGCTCGCCTCGCAAAGCGAGGCAAGCCGTTAACTCGGAGCACTTAGGCGATGAGCACCAAAGGTGCTCATCGCATGCGAGCATCGCTTAGCAAGGTGAGCCGTTGACTCGCAGAAATGAAAACGAGGCTGCACAACCCCACACCGTGCAAAAGACCACCAACCGCATAGCACTTTCACACACGAACGTACGAGGTACAAAATACACTATTACACATGACGAAAAATGGTTGTGAGCCACGTAACACATAACAAACAACGCCAGTTTACAACACTAACTTGCAACTAATAACATTACGAATCTAACATGGCGCTTTACATAACTAAACCCACGGTTTGCCCTCATGCACGCAGCCTATTTCTAATGCACACTTGGGGCAGCAACAGTCCAACTGGACATTATATGCTGCAGGAAAATAAAAACAGATTGTAAACTCTTCAGGCTATTGATTGAGGGATAAATTAATATGAAAATGGTAAAATATATTAATTTATTAAGCAACTAATTAATTAATTATTAGTTAACAAAATATAGATATATACATCTGTCTTTGTGATGAGCACTGAAGGTGCTCAGAGGAGCAAAAGTACACAAGAAGTGGCTCGCAATGAGCGCCGAAGGTCCTCAGAGTAGGAAAAAGCTTTACATTGTGTGGCAAACAGCATTGCCATGGCTTAAAATTGTATTGCCCCATAATTTTTTCGACGGGCAAGTCGCTAGTCCTTATTATAAGATGAAACTCAAATCTACCTCTCAGCACTAGATCTACCCCCCTCTCTTCAAGCACAAGTTTCCAACTGCCTCTCCAGCATATACTCCTGGATATCCACCCATTAACTCAAACTCAACATGTCAAAGATTGAGTTACGAATCTTAATTTTAGGAAGAGAACAGGCACTTATATTTTTCAATGGTACCCTCCTCAGGGATATAATAATAGTGGACTACAAAGTCCAGTCTAGCTAGAGATTCTCACAGAGACACATATAGTTAATGTAAAAAAAATATTCATTTAAAACAAACCACAACTAGTAAAATCATAAAATATTGACAGTCCTAACATGGATTTCCATAGTTTGCTGAGACAATAAATATATTGCTATCTATGATAATAATATATGTTCCAGAGTGAGTATACACAGATATATATATATATATATATATATATATATATATATAATTAAAAATTCTTCATATGTTGGTCTTGTCTATATGTATGCTTACAACCACACACATTTCTCTGTAAAGTGAAAAGATAAACGGTGCTATTGATATAAAGTGCATGAAATCTAAAGTTCTACAAATGTATCAAAAACACCTCAATGAAACAAGATAAACCCTATTATATTTGGTAGTCCCGGGCCCACCACTTACCACATGTAAGAAAGCTATTCTAATCTTCTACCTATCACACATCTAATTCCCTAACTTATGTGGCAGAGCTGGGGATCCACCAATTGCCCCTAATATAAATGAATTTTAACTACTGTATAATATAACTAAAAAACACAATAGTGGGTTGTGATGCTCAGGGCCTGATTGGACTTTTTTGGACCATGGCCTAGGCCTGATCTGATTGTATGTATTGTGATTATGTCACAGTATTGTTATCTGGTGATCACTCACTCATCCCCACCTAAATAAACAAACACAGCAAATGGTAATAAATAATAAAATCACCAGGATAAGCTCATCAGATGAGACGTACAGGGTTTCCTAGTAAGCAGGGGCAGTCTATTATGTTAATTGGTCCCTCTTCTATGTACCTAAGGATGAGGCTTACTGTGATTGGCCAGCCTGTTTGCCAGAAAATTGTATACAATTTGACAATTAAAGGTATATTAAAGTGAGGTAGGTTATGAATGCATATTATAGAATGCATCATATTTCACCTAGCAAAAATGTTTGCATGAAAACATGCAAGCCGTTTTTGCATTAAAATAAAAAATGTGTTGGGGGTGATGTTTACACCCACAACAGCTTCTGCAGTTGCTTCATTGACTGCTGTAAGCTGCCATGACGGGTACACCAATCTCCCCTCACACACAGAGCATGTGCATGGCTGCATTCTCAAAGAGAGTTGGGTGTAGTTAGGTCTGACCTGAATAAACACACATAAATCTGTAACTAAGCTTATGCTTAGACAAAACAATGATAAAGCAAGAAAAGTTGAACACCAATAAATATATTTTGATTAGATGTGACAGTCAAAGTATATCACAGAGCTTTTTATAAGCTGAGATAGTCACAGACTCTAAAAATATAAGTTATACAATAGTCTCACAGACAGCTATTGAAATTATAACAAAATATTCAGACAGAACTATAGAAATGCTATCATAGGTTTACACAGAGCTCATAGATAGTACAAAAAGAAAAAACACTGCATTAGACAATACTCACAAACAGAACTCAAGAACTAACACAGCATTAGACAGTGCTCACTGCAGAGCTCAATATATTATATCACAGCTTTACATATTCAATAAAGGAAGGAAATTACACTAAAGGAAAGGAAAGTGTCTGAGATCATGTGACTTCCCACAGTAGGGCAGACTTCAGGTGCTAACTGAGTATGTCTGTAAATCCCCAGGCAAAAAATAAACATTATATAAGATACGCTAATAATCCTTGGGAATTTCTGGGGGTGTCAGCATTGAGAGAAAACTCTTTGCAAAAGCAAGAAAATCAGCAAACTTCAAGCTAACGGTTTAACTGTTTACTTTGGAATTTTTTCATGCAAACAATTTTTTGCAGACACTATAAATTCTCCTCTATCAGATGCATTGATAACCCACCTCACTTTAATATACCTTTAATAAAGGTATGACAGTTGTATATGTACTTACATAAACAAGGTGTAAGTGTCAGTTTGTGAATGAATCCTAACTCTAAGGGATTATATGGTGTTCCCGATATCCTGGTCTGTGAAAGTAACCTCCTGGCCATGGTTTCTGTGTTTGGTCCATTTTCTGCTATCAGAGGTGTACAAGGACCGCAAGATTCTGCTGGATAGGTTTGAACAAGGTTCTTACCAAGTCCAATTGAAGTAGCAGATCGTGACATGGGTGATATACATTATAAATATGCAGTAAGGCATTCAATGCATATCTTAGACTGTAGACCATGTAGTATATGTCTCCATATCATAGAAATAAAATATCTTGCAGTTTCCTCCTCACTTGGAATGCTGTAGCTGTAATGCTGGTCTCAGCATGCTGAAGCACGAGTTTCGCATAATGCTTCTTCCATTGCCAGCGTCTCTGATCTATGTCTATGATCTAAGATATGTATTGAACGCCTTACTGAATATATATAAGGTATATCACCCACTATTGCGTTTTTTAGTTATATTATAGAGTAGTTACAATTAATTTTTATTAGGGAGGTTATCGGTGGATCCCCAGATCTGCCATATAGGCATAGGAATTAGATGTGTGATAGATAGAAGATTAGAGTAACTTTCTTGCAAGGGAGAAAGTGGTGGGCTCCGGTACCACCAAATATAATAGGGTTTATATTGTTTCATTGAGGTGTTTTCCATACATTTGTAGCACTTTTTATTTCATGAACTTTATATCAATAGCACCTTTTATCTTTTCACTTTACATAGCAATGTGTGGGTGTGTAAGCATACATATAGACAAGACCAATATATAAAGAATTTAGGATTATATATATATATACATATATGTATACTTACTCTGGAACAGATATTATTACCATAGATAGCAATATATTTATTGTCTCCGCAAGCTATGGAAATTTATGTTGGGACTCAATATTTTATGATTTTATTAATCGTGGTTTGTTTTAAATTAATAAATATTTTTTTACATTAACTATATGTGTCTCTGTGAGAATCTCTAGCCAGACTGGACTTTATAGTCCACTATAGTGATGTCGCGAACATCAAATTTTCGGTTCGCGACCCGAACTAACATCAAATGTTCGCGAACGGGCGAACCCGGCGAACCGCCATAGACTTCAATGGGCAGGCGAATTTCAAAATCCACATGGACTCTTTCTGGCCACAATAGTGATGGGAAAGTTGTTTCAAGGGGACTAACACCTGGACTGTGGCATGCCGGAGGGGGATCCATGGCAAAACTCCCACGGAAAATTACATAGTTGATGCAGAGTCTGGTTTTAAGCCATAAAGGGCATAAATCACCTAACATTCCTAAATTGTTTGGAATAACATGCTTTAAAGCATCCGGTATGATGTTGTATCGATTAGGTAGTGTAAGGGTTACACCCGCTTCACAGTAACAGACCAATCTCCCCGTTTAATGCACCGCAAACAACCGCAAACAGTCCCTTTGCACAACCGCAAACTCCCCATTTACACAAGGTTGGATGTCCCGTTCCTTGTCCTCACTGATGTCATTGAAGGTCTCTTCCTTCGCCCAGCCACCAAGGGTCCCCGAAAGGTGACAACATGCCCCCTGGGACGCCTGCTGTGTTTGGTCTTCCACCTCCTCAAAGCTACCTTCCTCCTCTGACTCCTCTTCTTCAGACTCCCAGAGTCTGAGGGCTTCCACTGCCCAGCATGGAAGATTATACACAGGTCAGAGTCTGGGGGCTTCCACTGCACAGCATGGAAGATTATACACAGGTCAGAGTCTGGGGGCTTCCACTGCACAGCATGGAAGATTATACACAGGTCAGAGTCCGGGGGCTTCCACTGCCCAGCATGGAAGATTATACACAGGTCAGAGTCTGGGGGCTTCCACTGCACAGCATGGAAGATTATATGTGTTGCCTCTGTCTGCGTTATTATAAGGTGTGTACTGTTAAGTAGTACTATTCCTATCGGTTTAATCCCTGTTACGTCCACTATCAGGGGACGTGTATATGGCATGGATTTTTGGAAGCGGGAGATGGAAAAAGATGCTTGGTGGTCCTCCCACTTCAAATTTGGGGCACTGCGCGTGCAATCTAAGGTGCCACCAGATATGAGTGTCACTGTGCACTGGCAAAAGTTGGCAGAGTAGATGCAATAGGCTTCACACACACGCCTGTAGGCAGGCAATTGCTATTCAATCTATTACAGTCAAAAAAGTGTTGTTTTATGTCACTGAGCACAATATAAGCTGTGAGCCTGACCCAGGCAGGCAACTGAAATTAGATTACGGGAAAAAAATGGTTCTTTTCAATGTATGTTACAGCACCAGGTATGAGTAGTGAAAATAAGCACAATATAAGCTGTTAGGTGTTAGCCTGTCACACACACACGGTGGCAGGCAGGTATAGATTACACCAAAAAAATTCTAAAATAAAATAAATGATGTTCAAAGTTTCCTCAATTACAAAGTATAGGGGGCGAACCGAAAAGTGCATGTGTTCGCGGCGGACGTGAACATGCGAAAATCGGCTCATATAGTTCTCCGGCGAACTGTTCGGGACATCACTAGTCCACTATTATTATAAAAAATATATAACAAAACATATTTAAAAAAAGGACGAGTAAGGTGGATTTAAGCATTGAGTCCAGGAACTTGTTATAAGATAGGGCGCTACCAGGGATCCATAATGTAATGCATAATGGTAAAGAAAAGGAAAGAAAATCCCTTTGTAGTGGTGCACTCCTAGGAACCTACTATAATCAATAGTAGCCAATAAAAGTTAGCTAGTTAGTTATTATAAAACCAATGAAAGTAATAAAAAAACTAAACACACAACGCTACAGCTGCCAAATAATAAATATATTAATACCTCTACTGGCTAAACTGCATTAATCATAACAACAACCAGATGATTGGATACAATAATGAAGAGAAAATAGGTAACAAGTGCTAAGTGCTAGAACTAATGCTAAAGGGAATTAGGACCCAAAAGAGTCCTATTGTGCAAATTAACTGGGAATTGATCAGTGTAAAGTGACTAAGTGTTACTTGGGGATTTTCCCACAATGATAAGGTGCTAAAAATGCTTGATATTAAGGTCCATACACATGATTGTTGTTTATATAAAAAGCCAAAAATTGAGGGAGTCAAAAGGATAGTACTAATGCTAATATAAAGTCTGCTGTTCCATGAATCTATCCCTCTCTAAGTATTTCATAGATGGGTATTAGCAAAGTTGGATGCAAATAATCACAATAAGGCTATCCTAATGGAACTTGGCGTTCCCATGTGCTGCCTAGATGCTCTATAATGACGCCATAGGCCAGCGACTAAGGGAACGTGGGCAGCGTAGCGTTAACCCGACGCATGTTTCCTGGATTTCATCAGGGGTTCATTTTATTGAGCTGTGTGTAAAATGTCAAAGAGATCTGATCATTGGTTGTGGAGAAAATAAATAAAATGTACACAAGGGTACCTTGTGCCGAGTATCTTAAGAGGAACAGACAACGCAGGTTTAATGAAACTTTGAACTGTTATAAAATTAAAACCATTTGAGATAGAGGGAACAAATGTAAGGGGGTTTCTTTTAACCATAAGGGAAGGGTGTACACCAAGTTTCATCAAAATCCGAGACGGAGGGTAACATGACCTTGTTGAATTGACGTTGAATGACTCCCATATATATAATTATTCAGACTTTTGAGCATTTGCATCACGTTAACTACAGGATCCCCATGTGGGGATCTATGGTAATTTTAAAACAATACTATAATAGTTGTCTTTTTTCGAGAGAAAATCCTTTAAGCTTTTAAGCTTTTATAGGTCCTAATTTATATTTAATGTCAAAGATATGTGCATATTGCTTTGAGTATTCACTCAATTTCATATCACAATTGACCAAAACTTGGAGAATCAGGTTGTCTATTATTATTATTTATTATTATTATTATTATTATTATTATTATTATTAACTTTAACTTGTATCACGCCAACATGTTTCGTAGTGCTGTACAGGGGATAAGAACAAAGAAAATACAATATTAACAAATTCAGAAACTCGCTCCTTACAATCTAAAGGGAATGAAAGAGGCAGAGACCTAGGGAGTAACAGATAAGAAATAACAAAGGTAAGAAAGGAAGTGAAAGTTAGAAATATTATTATTTAGTGGGAAGAGGGGAGGGATCTGAGGTGTAAGGCTCTAATATGTAATATGTTGTCTGACCCCTAGTAATGAAATAATATAATCTGAAAATAGGAAGTCAGGTGATTTCCATGGCTCCATAAATTAAATCTGAAGAGGGGCAGGAAGTGTTAGAGGGACAGGGAGGGAGGGCAGTGTTCTCAGGATCTCAGATTCAGTAAGCCTAGTTGCAGGTTTAAATTAGAACTAAAAGAAAATGGAAACAGGTAAGAGGGAATGATAGAACAGAAAGAGAGATGAATGAGAGAGTGAGATAGAGAGACTAAGGAGAAAGGAAAGGCTTGAGATATGGGAGAAGGAGGAGATTTAAGTAAATTATGCAAGCCATGAATGGGGGAAGTATGGGGGAGGGTAGGAAGATCAGGCAGGATACAGCATACATTTGTTGGGGGATGAAAAAATGCTAGAAATTATTGTCCCCAGATATAAGAACACACATACAGTAGTAATATTAATAAAGATAATGGCTCCAGGGATGGGGCAACTTCAATAATCTTCTCCATACCTGTTGGTGTGTAGGATGTTCCCAGGATCTCAGATTCAATAGGCCTGGTTGCAGGTTTAAATTAGCACTGCTCAGGATCTCAGATTCAGTAGGCCTGGATGCTTTTTTCTAGCACTGGTCCATTACTTTTTTCTCTCACCATACTTCTTGTGAAGACTATTTTCTACAAGAACAAATTACATATGCTAATTGATATATGATGCAAATTGAAAAAAGTATGTATGCATATATTTATGCATATCCAAAATATATTTATTACACAAAATGCTCATGAGCAATGCTGTTTACTGAGTATATTTAGGTAATCATACGTGCACAAATTGATCTTACAGTCTTCTGTAATTTGTTTATTGTGTATTCTACAATGTACCTTTTTGTCATTATCCTATGAGGATTATATGATGATATAACTGTCTATTCACATAATGTTATTAGTGAGGCTGACTACTTTTTTGTTTTATGTCAGGTCAGTATACCATATTTTCCTTATTGTGGGTTTTTATATATTGATTTTATTTTTCAGAACATTTATAAGAAAACTCAAGTTCTATGTTTTTCTCTAGCACTTTCTAGTGGGAGCAGGTGCAAAACAATTTCTATGATAATTTTCTCATATGTATACCAGACAAAATAATGGGACTTCAACTTTACAAGGTCTACAGAAGTATTTTGAGCCATCTCTTTCTTCCCTACTCCCTTGTAATGTTAATGGTGGGTTGACATAAAATTTCCAGTTTAAACCACTTTACCATTTGCATGGGTGTAGGAGCACAAAAAATCTGAAGGGGGGCATTGCTGGGGTGCCCCTTTTTTAAATCTCAATATAATTATATATATATATATATATATATATATATATATATATATATATATATATATAGATTTATGTATTTACATATATTTTATCTATCTATCTATCTATCTATCTATCTATCTATATATATATATATATACGCACACATATGTATATCTATATGCCAACTTATTACGTTTGTATGTCTATATAAGAAACATTGTGGGTCAAAGCTTCCATGGGAGAGACATACTGGTAAAGCATGATTAAGCTGAATTTTGCTATTTTTTGTATACCCTATTATTTTAATCTAGGGGGATTTGCCCCCCCCCCGACCACCTGGGTGACCCAGTTAAGAACTGTCATGCCCCATTTCGAAGAGCAACAGCCTGGGAAAATTCCCAGTATTTTACTATGATCACACCAAGGGCTTCAGGAGATGAAGACAATCCAGTTTCAACTCCCAAACCAAGCCAACGTCAAAAAACGGAAGTCGTTTTATTTTTACATGAATATGATCTCAACTTTATAAACTTTGAAGCAGATGGGAGAAAAAAGAGAAAAATCTAAAAAAAAAAATATCAAAACACAACATAATTTTGATCTGAACAATTCCAATCTAACACATAAGGATTATGTTCATAGATCGTGACCAGTAGCTTCTTCATTAAAACACATCCCAATTTTAAATAATAACTAAATGCATGCCTTAAATGGTTTATTATAAAACATGTTTTCATTCCTCTTGTTCAGCATTAAAACTATACTTGATTATAACAACTGCAATTTAATAGTACAGAATCAATTTAAGGATTATATTGATTTTTATTGTTCTGTGAGTGCTAGTAATTATGTCTGATCTTTTTTGAGCTTATCTTCTAAGTCCAGCAAGCTTTTGTCACACTGTAGATTACTATTCACAGCACTGGATGAAACAATCTTAAGGAAAGCGAAAGACAAAAGATGTGGATTTACCCCAGGAAACGGTATAATTAAGAAGTAGAATATAGGTTAAACGACATGAATGTATTTCTGTTTATTTAATAAATGACTAACATAGTCAACAATGTTCTTCAATGGGACTAACGGGATTTCTAAGGAAAATATTTGTGTTGAAATCGCTTAAATAATTATATATAGAAGTGTTTCTCAACTGCTGTTCTAGCGACCATTATGAGTCCTTGAAGACTTAAAGAGATATGGAAGGTTGTGTGTTTGTGTCGCTCAGTCGTGTCCAACTCTCCGTAACCTCATGGACTGCAACACACCATGCTGATCTACTTGGTATTAATAGCAGCGATACTGGAGTGGGTTGCCAGTACCTTCTCCAGTGGACCACAGCCTACAGCTTCTGCTATTCCTAGGTGGTCTCCCATCCAAGCCCACCAATGCATGGATTCAGGGTGGTGTGACCTCTTTGTTCTCAAGAATCAAACCCAGGTTGCAGCAGTGAAACCACAGAATCCTAACCATTGGACCACCAGGGAACCCTCCCATGGAAGGTTACTTGTTTTTAATATAAAAATAAACAACCTAGTGTTTGCATATCCTCATATCATTTTAAAGTGCTTAAAACTCTATTTTTACTCACTCAAACCTTCCAAACAGTCCCTTCAAAGATCTGCTCCCACAGCTAATGCAAGCAATGTTTCAATTGGTATTAGATGTACTAGCCAATCACATACTGTTTCTTAGTTTTGTGTCTAAATTATGTTTGCATAGAAAAAAATAATGACTAAAATGTTTGTAGAAAGTAGTAAAATAAATAAATAAACAAGCAGAACTATTCCATTTTCACTTCCAACAATGTGTGTCCTTGTAAAATAGGGTGGATTCATGTTGCCTATTTTCATATATAGTTCGTCAGAAGAAGGTACTGTATTTATCGGCGTATAACACGCACCGGCATATAACACGCACCTCATTTTAAGAAGGAAATTTCAGGGGAAAAAAAATTAATTTCAAATAAAGAACTTTGAAGCAAAATCCTCAACCTCAACCTCCCTCCTCATCCTCAACCCCCTCCTCAACCTCCCTCCTCATCCTCCCTCCTCAACCCCCCATCCTCAATCCCCTCCTCAAACCCCCCATCCTCAACCCCCTCCTCCACCCCCCTCCTCCACCCCCCATCCTCATCCTCCTTCCTCAACCACCCTATCCTCAACCCCCTCCTCAACCCCCCTTCTCAACCTCAACCCCCCTCCTCAACCTCCCTCCTCATCCTCAACCCCCCTCCTCAACCTCAACCTCCCTCCTCATCCTCAACCTCCTCCTCAACCTCCCTCCTCATCCTCCCTCCTCAAACCCCCTATCTTCAACCCCCTCCTCAACCTCCCTCCTCAACCCCCCATCCTCTACCCCATCCTCAACCCCCTCCTCAAACCCCCCATCCTCAACCCCCTCCTCAAGCCCCCTCCTCCACCCCCCTCCACCACCCCCCCATCCTCATCCTCCTTCCTCAACCACCCTATCCTCAACGCCCTCCTCAACCCCCCTCCTCAACCTCAACCCCCCTCCTCAACCTCCCTCCTCATCCTCAACCCCCCTTCTCATCCTCAGCCTCCCTCCTCATCCTCAACACCCTCTCAACCTCCCTCCTCATCCTCCCTCCTCAAACCCCCATCCTCAAGCCCCTCCTCAACCTCCCTTCTCAACCCCATCCTCAAACCCCCCACCAACCCCCGTCAAACCCCCTCCTCAAACCCCATCCTCCTTCCTTAACCCCCCTCCTCAACCTCAACCCCCCTCCCCAACCTCCCTCCTCATCATCAACCCCCTCCTCAACCTCCTTCCTCAACCCCCCCATCCTCAAACCCCCCCTCAACCCCCCTCCTCAAACCCCCATCCTCATTCTCCTTCCTCAACCCTCCTCCTCAACCCCCCTTCTCAACCTCCCTCCTCATCCTCAACCTCCCTCCTCATTCTCAATCCCCTCCTCATCCTCAACCCCCTCCTCAACCCCCCATCCTCAACCCCCTCCTCAACCTCCCTCCTCAACCCCCTCATCCTCAACCCCCCATCCTCAAACCCCCTCAACCCCCCCATCCTCATCCTCCTTCCTCAACCCCCCTATCCTCAACCCTCTCCTCAACCCCCCTCCTCAACCTCCCTCCTCATCCTCAACCCCCCTCCTCATCCTCAACCTCCCTCCTCATCCTCAATCCCCTCTACATCCTCAACCCCCTCCTCAACCCCCATCCTCAACCCCCTCCTCAACCTCCCTCCTCAACCCCCCATCCTCAATTCCCCATCCTCAAACCCTCTCAACCCCCCATCCTCATCCTCCTTCCTCAACCCCCCTATCCTCAACCCCCTCCTCAACCCCCCTCCTCAACCTCAAACCCCCTATCCTCAACCCCCCTCTTCAACCTCAACCCCCCTCCTCAACCTCCCTCCTCATTCTAACACCCCCCTCCTCATTCTAAACCCCCCCTCCCCTCCTCAACCTAAACCCCCCTTCCTCAACCTAAACCCCCCTAAATACCTCCCCCTCACTTACCTGCTTCTGCTCCATCACATGAGCGCCAGCGCCACGTCATTAGCATTTACCGGGTGACAGCAACCGGTATATGCTAATGTCGTGGCGCGCATGTGACGTCACGGAGCGGAGTGGAGGCCGGAGCAGAAGCAGGTAAGTGAGGGGGAGGTATTTAGGCAGGGTTTAGGTTGAGGAGGGGGGTTTAGGTTGAGGAGGGGGGTTTAGAATGAGGAGGGGGGTTAGAATGAGGAGGGGGGGTTTAGAATGAGGAGGGGGAGGTTAGAATGCAGAGGGGGGTTTAGAATGAGGAGGGAGGTGGAGGATGAGGAGTGGGGAGGGAATATCGGCGTATAACACGCACCTATCATTTTCCCCCTATTTTCAGGGAGAAAAAGTGCATGTTATACGCCGATAAATACGGTATTTACAGTTTACATTTACAATTTTTGACCACAGTGATGTTTTAATGGTCCTCAGAGAGAAAGAGAAAACCATTCATAGAGAGGAGAACCTGGCCCTTAAAGCAATATGGAAGTTTACTGGCTAAAATTAAGCAAATTAGTCCCTTGTATGGCTTTGCCCCCTGCAGCGTATGCATACACAGACTCTGTAGGGCTGGATGTGCATTGTGGTGTACGAGCTTATCAGGGACCACATCTCAGCAGCATGTTGCAGAATGGTACTGAGAGATGGTCACTGATTGGTTAGTATGAGACACTGCACAGCAAGGACTACAGAGTCTGTTTTCATGAGCTGTAGAGGGCAGAGCCAAGCGGGTAATATTTAGGCAGTAAAAAGGTTTACTATTTTTCCAAAATAGACTTTGTAGATGGAGGAAGGAATGGGCACTATGACTGAGCCTCGATGGGTGCAGACCCATGCAGGGACTATTTGTTTGATTTTAGGCAACAAAACCAGCTTAATAATATAAATTACATAACAGTGAATAGATACATAGGGATATTATTTCACTGTCATAATAGTAAATAGATTATTGAGCAAAAGACATGATAATAATGGTTGAATTTCATAGGTGATTCAGGGAAGTTTTGAAGAGTTAAATAGCCAGGCCTTGTTTCAATAAAAGTCGAGAAGCCCTGCTCTAGAGTATGCTGCAGAATATAAGATATAAAACTTTGTAATATACATTGAGCCTCATTCAATTGAGGCTTCGGGAGATCTGGGCTTCGGAAATGGAGCCCGTAAGTTATTCTGCTATTCAAATGGCATCTTTTTGCGGGCTCCGGTCGAGTTATGGGCTCCGGCCTCCGATTCAATGCAATGGTCTATATCTCAAGTTAATGCCCCTCCAAGCCTTAGATTTTTTATGTCCGCAAGAGTTCCGAACGCTAAAATCGCAAACCGCTATTCCATTGCTCCGATTCCCCCTCGCTAACCACCCCGCCAAGCCCACAAATGGCAAAAGTCGAACCACAAGTTACTGGTACCAAGGAGGACTCCCAAAGGGCTTAATGACAAGTATGGAGCACTGTAAATGCACATATACACACACTACTGTAGTTTATTTAAAAGGGAAAGTGATGTTAGGTCTTAGAATTAATAGCACAACATTCTCAAGCTCGCACATCTGCTATATGAAATACTTTATTTTCTGTTTAATTTCCCTGTTATATCGATCCCGGCAATCAATGTGTTAATACATATGATGGAACTTGCATGTAATACAATATCATATTTACGGTTTTATCGATATTGCAATATATCACGAATGTGGGTCCGATCGTAAATAGTAATTGAAATCCAAACTCAATTTTTAATTTATGTAATGATGACGATCTCTGTCTTCCATTGGCTGTTTATATCTCAGGAGTTTTGGCCTCGGCTAATTGATCTGGTTAAGCTCGCAAATGCTGCATATGATGGCATGGTTTCCGAAATTCACTATTGGCCCATAACTTGCGGTCTTCTCAAATTGAATAGCACCATAACTTGCGCGCACTACGGGCCCACAGACATACGGCCTATACTCCATAACTTGCGGCCTTACAAATGAATGACGCTCTTTGTTTTTGTTTTTTTCTTTGTTTGTTCTCTCTCACCAGTACATTATGGTTGGTTGTGTATCATCTTATAACATTAGTAACACATTGGGATAAAATCACTGGATGATCTAGACAAAAAATAACCAAAAAAACAAGCCATGATTTTGCTTTTGCTTATGCAAATGACCCTTGTGGCGTAGTCTCCCTATGGGTGATAGGGGTCTCCAGAAGCTGTAATAAAATGCTTTTTAATTTTCAAATCTTCCATCACATCTCACCTTTAGTTCACCTACTTAATACCAATTTGCATCCTCCAATGGAACCAACTGTAGTATATCAAATGATGATAATTCCATAAATGAAGCCAGATGTTCCTCTATACATAGGGCCTCATTCAAATGCGATTTGGCCAATTGAATAGGGCTCAATATAAGCACATAGCATATTTTTTTTACAGAAGTTTTTAGTTAGAGAAGACCTTGCTGTTGGATAGAAGTTTACTAACTAAAAACTTCTGTAAAAAAATTATGCTATGTGCTTATATAGAGCCCTATTCAAATGGCCAAATCACAATTGCAAGCCTGCAGATTACATTATACATGACGTATGTCTGCAGACTTGAGATTTGCTGCAATTACAGAGTGATTTAATTCATCAAGGCCGTAACTTATGAGCTGAAACCGTAAACCATGCACCCGTAAGTAGCATTTCAGAGCATGATCCAACTCAATTAAGCAAGGCCGTAACAGCCAATAGAAAATTAGACCGTCATCATTACGTCAGTAAAACATGGAGGTTAAACGTCAATCAGTTAGTGTTTAGAAGTCTGATATGCGATCAGACTCGCAATCCAGCAATGTACAAAATAATAAAAAATTATGAAGGAAATGTTCTAGTGCATGTGGGTGGCCTGATATGTATTAACTCCTTGATTCCCGAGATTGATATAACACAGAAATGACACATAAAAATGTATATTTTTGATTGTAGATTTGCTCCTCTTCTGTGTCCCAAGCTGGCTTCTCAGTCAGTCAGGTGAAATCCCACAATGGCCATTCTCCATGATCCCTCACAATTAGCTCAGCAGTTATTTAGTATTAAAAACTGATAAGGGAAGACACCATTCTTTAAATGACCACAGAGTCCATTTTTTTGTTTGAATAAGTAAAAATAATAATGGGCAAAATTATTATTATTGTTGTAATGTATTTGTAACATGCAAACATATTCCATAGCGCTATACATGGGTTACAATCGAGGCAAAAATAATAGCAATAGTAACACATTGCAAAGGATGGAGGACCCTGTCTTTAAGCTCAGAATCCTGTGTCCAAAGTGCTTTATCCAAAGCATCTTGCAAGATTGAAAACTCACAAACTTACAATCAAAATGCTTTTAGAAGGCAAATACAAGCAAATAAATAAACACAATCTTTGAATTTTGAAACTTATATGTAATAATTATTTTCTGATTGGTTCATTATAAACTAATGATCTGCAGAAAGCACTGGCAGATGAAACCGCCACATTCTCATTGTAAATGTAGACACTTCCTATGAATTCAACATCTCCTCACACCCTAGGAAGTTGATCTATTGAAGCCAAAATAGTAAATTTTCCAGAGAACATTAGAGACTGTATTTTTTTATAATTATAAAACATTTATATTTTTTAATGGTGTTGAAAACGTAAAAAAATATCACCACATTCGTGCTTCCATGTAGCAAAGTGGAGAAGATATACTAATAAATAATCAAGTTAAGGACCACTGAAATCATGTATATAACCCTCCTTTTCTATATTAAAAAATTTACACCAACTTGTGTGTGTGCGTTGTTTAGTCATGTCCGACTCTCCATGACCTCATGCACAGTAACACACCATGCCGATCCACGTAGTATTCATGGCAGAGACACTGGAGTGGGTTTCCAGTTCCTTCTCCAGTGGGCCATGGCTTCTGGGTGGTGTAACCTCTTGGTTCCCTAACTGGAACCGAACCCAGGTCCCAGTGGTGAAAGCACCAAATCCTAACCACTGGACCACCTGGGAACCCACACCAACCTGTAGAAGTAGATAAAAAGAAATGCATATAATGGCTCCAACTGGATAACTATGAATAAGCCAATAAATGTAAGTTTTTCTTTACTTTCTAAAAATATTTTCCCATTATCAAGCCTAGTTCTTTAGAAGATCACACTGTAAATATGTGACTACTAAATAAATGACAACAATCATGACGGTACTAACTAATTAATGTGGAATATGTCTGTTTTAATTTCTCAGTCCATTTTTTCGTAATCATAGGATATCATTCAGTTTGGAAGTCGCACTTTATTATATCATAGTTTTGACATTTTGAGCTAATCTTCAAAATCACAGTATTGTCAAAAAACTTTCAATCTGCTGCACACCAGATGGATTTTGTCAATTTTGTGATAACATTTGATTAAAATAATAACTTCATTAAAAATCTTAAATAAACCTAAAAACTGCCAAAAAATACATCATCTCACATTAATGCAAAACATAATGTAAATTGTTCATAAATCATTTTAGAAAAAGTAAATTCCATTGATTTAGTTCTATTTTAGCATGATATAGATTGATGAAATATGCTTCTATTCAGCCCAATATTGCATTCAACTATGTTAGCATATCTAACAATAAATATATATTATAATAACTTTATAATTATCACTAATATAGTATATAAAGCATGTGTAACGCTTTAGAGACTATTTCTACGAATTTGCGTATAAGCTGCAGTGCATGTGCGCAGTGCCCGCCAGGAGAAGGGGGAGGGGGGAAAGAGACAGAGGTAAAAGGGACACAGGGGAGGGAGGATGGAGAAAAGAGACACAGGCGATAGGGGAAAGAGACAGAGGGTGAAGGGGGAAAGAGTAACAGGGGAGGGAGGAGGGGGAAAGAGACACAGGGGGAAGGGGGAAAGAGACAGAGGGGGAAAGGGACACAGAGTAGGGGAGAAAGAGACAAAGGGGGAAAGAGACATGGGGGGAGGAGGGGGGAAGAGACACAGGGGAGAGGGGGAAGAGACACAGGAGAGGGAAGAGGGGGGAAAGAGACACAGGGCAAAGGGGGAAAGAGACAGATGGGTAAAGGGACACAGGGGAGGGAGGAGGGGGAAGAGACACAGGGCATAGGGAACAAGAGACACAGGGGAGTCAAGAGAGGGGAAAGAGACACAAGGCAAAGGGGGAAGAGACACAGGGGGGGGGGAGAGGGGGGAAAGAGACACAGGGCAAAGGGGGGAAAAGGTAGACGGGGAAAGGGACACAGGGGGTAGGGAGAAAGAGACACAGGAGAGGGAAGAGGGGGGAAGAGACACAGGGCAAAGGTGGGAGAGACACAGGGGAGGGACGAGGGGGGAAAGAGACACAGGGGAGGGAGAGGGTGAAAAGAGACACAGGGGAGGGAGAGGGGGGAAAAAGACCCAGGCTAGGGAGGGGTGTCGGAAGAGACACATGTAAGATTACACTGGTATTTATGACGGGTAAATGACTAGTTGTTAATAAAATATGATTTATATATAATTTTCTCGTCAATACTGCATAACTATTTGTAATAAATGTAACAAAATAGAAATATCTTTGTAACATTTCTATCAATACAACAGAAGAGTAACTGTCTTCAGTAATGGTAGGAAGTAAAGTCCATTGAAGATATGCATGCACCCAGTTAGTTGAAGTTCCTTAACTCTCCACCCTCCTGAACAATGTATTGGAGTGGGAGCCACCCAAAGGGGAATACTGTACTTTTGGTATTATGTGTGTGTTTGCATTGTTCAGTTGTGTTCAATTCTCTGTGACCTCATGGATCACAACCCACAATGCTGACCCACTTGGTATTCATGGCAGAGATACTGGGGTGGGTTGTCAGTTCTTTTTCCAGTGGACCACAGTATACAACTCCTGGCATTCCTAGATGGTCTCCCATTAAAGTACTGACCAGACTCAAGCCTGCATGGCTTTAGGGTGGTGTGACCTCTTGGTTGCCATGACTAGAATTGAACCCTGGTCACAGCAGTGAAAGCACCAAATCCCAATCCACTGGACCACCAGGTATGATAGTGGGAGGGAAACAGAAAGTGTATTTATGTACATTGCTAGCAGCTCATTTTACATGACTGTCTGCTACTAATGTGTGTTTTACCGAGTAGTCTCTCACTTTTGGTATATCCACCTTGGCAGTTTCCAGACTTTTATTCATAGAATTGCATTATTTTTAAGACCTACCATACTATTCTTTAGAGACCCCTTTCGAAGGCCATTAAAGTGGTCATTTAATGGAGGGTCAGAAATACAGAGTAAATTCAGAAAGCCATGAGATGTTAAGCATAGTTCTTGAAACCACAAAGCAGTGAAAAAATAGAAAAATTTCCATTTTCACTCTTAAAGGGAGATGGGGACTACAGGAAGTTTAGTACAATTCAAAAATTGCTCATCGTAAAACCAGACAAATTCCTAGGCCACACTAGGATGGGGGAAACTAGCTGTAATGAACAGAAGGGCCCGCTGGACTGTTTGGGGTTAATCAGATATTATACGTGTGGTTAGAAGGTAATAACAATTTGCTAAACATTTATATCATGGATGTAATAAGTGCATGTGGTGCTGTGACGAAGAGTTAAAGATTTTAAAGAATTTGTATGGCCCTGCGATCGGCCACGTGTGAAGGCTCTGGCTTTAGTCATGAAGGGGGGAGCTAGTTTTATGGGTCTGTAAGAGAAGAGAAAATGTGTAATAAGAAGAAAGCCATGTGATTGAGGGGGTAGCAAGCTATTTGTCTAGGAGGGTGGGCTAGAACTGGGGGAAGGTCTTTGGTGTTTTGTGTCATCTTTCTGTGTCTGTCCCCTCTCCTCAATCTGTCCCCTCTCCTGCCTGTCCCCTCTCCTGCTTGTCCCCTCTCCTGCCTTTCCCTCTACTGCCTGTCACCTCTCTTGTCTGTCCCCTCTCCTGCCTGTCCCCTTTCCTTCCTTTCCCCTCTCCTGTCTGTCCCCTCTCCAGCCTGTCCCTCTCCTGTCTGTCCCCTCTCCTCAGTCTGTCCCCTTTCTGCCTGTCCCCTCTCCTGTCTGTCCCCTCTCATGTCTGTCCCCTCTCCTCAGTCTGTCCCCTCTCCTGCCTGTCCCCTCTCCTGTCTGTCCCATCTCCTGCCTGTCCCCTCTCCTGTCTGTCCCCTCTCCTCAGTCTGTCCCCTCTCCTGCCTGTCCCCTCACCTGTCTGTCCCCTCTCCTGCCTGTCCCCTCTCCTGCCTGTCCCCTCTCCTGTCTGTCCCCTCTCCTGTCTGTCCCCTATCCTCAGTCTGTCCCCTCTCCTGCCTGTCCCATCTCCTGCCTGTCCCCTCTCCTGCCTGTCCCCTCTCCTGCCTGTCCCCTCTCATGTCTGTCCCCTCTCCTCAGTCTGTCCCCTCTCCTGCCTGTCCCCTCTCATGTCTGTCCCCTCTCCTGCCTGTCCCCTCTCCTGTCTGTCCCCTCTCCTGTCTGTCCCCTCTCCTCAGTCTGTCCCCTCTCCTGCCTGTCCCCTCTCCTGCTTGTAACAATAAAGAAGGGCCAGTCTGACTTTGGACACCCTAAAGAAAGGTTGTGTCAGAGTCCGCTTGTACTAATCAAAGGTACATGGGTCTGATGGTGCCTGTCTCTGCAGTAATGATGCTGTCATCTGAAGTGTCTGCTGGTGTCGAGATCTGAACAAACAGTTGCGACCCGTAGAGGGAGAGAGATTTGGGGTGAGCGTAGTCCGCCAAATTTGCCAGTCGTAACAACAATAAAAAAGGTTAAAGGAAGAATAAGGTATTGACCCTGTACTTAATCCCTGTATCGCGCTACAGAATATTTTGGCATGTTAAAAATAAATGAAAATAACAATATGGGTCGATATACTATACTCTCATGGTCGTTTGGTCAAACTGAAGACAAAATTAATAAAAATAGATTTACAGTGCAACCAAATCAAAATATAATACACGACTGCAAAAAAAAAAAAAAAGGTTTTTGGGAGGCAATGCCAAATTTTATGTAGGAAAACATATCAGCTCAGCTTCAACAATAGTTTACACCATGAAATATTTGTATATTGCTCAGTATTTATGAATATGGTCAGTGTGTACAACCTACTACACTTAGAGACCATTACAGTATTAATTCACCCTTAGAAGCAGGAATCACTAATATAGTTTGTAAAGTGTATATCGCTCCAGGGGAGCGCATGCGCAGTTTACAAACTATTTGTACAGATTTACATACAAGCCGCAGTGTGCATGCATGGCGCCAGCCGTGAGGCGACAGCCGGGCATGTAACAGAGGGGGGAAAGGGACAGAGAGGGGCAAAGGGGAAAATAGACAGAGGGGGAAAGAGACACAGGGGAGAGAGGAGGGGGAAAGAGACACAGGGGGAAAGGGACACAGGGGAGAAAGAGGGGGAAAGAGACACATGGAAAATGGGGAAAGAGACACAGGGGAGGTAGGTGGGGGAAAGAGACACGGGGGAGGGAGGGGGGAAGAGATACAGGGAAGGGAGAGGGGGAAGATACAAAGAGGAGGGAGAGGGGAGGGAGAGGGTTTGAAAGAGATAAATGGGAGGGAGAGGGGGGTTAAGAGACACAGGGGAGGGAGAGGGCGGGAAAGAGACACAGGGGAGCGGGGAAGAGACACGTATAATATTATACTGTCATATATGATGGGTAAACGACTAGTAGAAATTAATCAGCATAATAGTTAGCTATATATGACATGTTAGAGTAGTAGAGTAAAAAGGAACACAAATCACGACTCCATCTTTTTCCTGAAGGAACTATGAAAAGTATCAAAGCAGAATAAAGGTTTTCTAATAATTATGTATAAATAGCGAGGGCAATAAAATGTGAAGCCATGGCAATGCTGTTTGCCACATGTAAAGCTTTTTGTACTCTGAGTACCTGAGGCGCTCATTGCCAGCCTCGCAATGAGCGCCTTCGGCGCCCAGTGCAAGCCTCTCCTCTTGTGTACTTTTGTTTCTCTGAGCACCGTAGGTGCTCATCAGAAAGAAACACATATATATATATATATATATTTATTTTTTTTGTAATTTTTAACTAATGAATTAGTTACTTAATAAATTAATATACTTTACCTCTTTTTATATATATATTCACCAATCAATAGCCGGAAGAGCTAATAATCTGTTTTTATTTTCCTGCAGCATACAACGGACAGTTGGTCTGTTGCTGCCCTGAGGAGAAAGTGTAATGAATGTCCCAAGTGTGCAATATAAATAGGCTGCGTGCCTGAGGACAAACCGTTGGTTTAGTTGTGTAAAGCGTCACTTTAGATTGGTAATGTTATTAGTTGCAAGTTAGTGTTGTAAAATTTTGGCGTTTGTCTATGTCCTACGCAGTTCGCAAGTATTTGGCATCCTTTGTAATAGTGTATTTTGTACCTCATACGTTCCTGTGTGAAAGTGGTACATGGTTGGCTGTGTTTTGCGCGGACCGGGGCCATGTAGCCTCACTTTAATTTTTTGGGGCAGCCATTTTTTTCTCGCTTAGGCGAAATCGAGTTAAATCCGCATTCCACCTCACTCACAGACGTCCTGGATGTTCCCCCGTGCTGTGTGTGATGTTTTTGTTGTTTTTTTGTTGTTGTGTTTTTTGTGTTTTTTGTTTTGCGCGGTTCAGCCGTTAACTTCGCATTTTTCCTATCTGTTTTTTTTTTCTAAGTCCCGCGTCTTGTATTTTTTTTCTAAGTCCCGTGTCCGTCAACTGTTTGCAGCCTATGGCTATCCCGCATTTGCTAAGGGTTTGGTGGCTAAGTCCCGCGTGTTTAATTGCCTTTACTGCTCACCTCGCAGGCAATGACCGCCTTTGGTGCTCATCGGCTAGGTGCTGCGAGTTTAAGTGCCTTAGCGGCTCACCTCGCTATGCTCATCACCTAAGTCGTACGCACTGCTCAAAGCGTGACAACGCCTCGTAGTTTGACAACTATTATATGCGATAACTGATCTGTCAGCAATTGAGCAGTAATATAGATGTACATGCCATACAGTCATAAACTTGATGTTAGTTTCAATGAAGTTTGAACAGGTTTTACTTTTGTTTTCATGCAAAACCAACTTTGGTAATGTTTAAAAAATGGTCTTTTAAATGCATGAAAAAATAATTGTATTACATGTCCCTTGATTCCATACAAGTCATATAACAATGGGCCGGTGACACTAATTCACCATTCTATATCCATTACACCAGTACATTCTTTATCCAATCTATATAATTTCATGTAATTATAGAGCAATGATTATAGTTTCTCAGTTTTATATCCATTATATCAATCTCCTAGATATATAAAAAGAAATCTATGGGGATTGCTACTGATGCAGTATAATTCCATGTTACTCTCTTTTAATCATACCGTATTAGTCGCAAAACCCACATATTTCCTTTAATACAGTTCTATATATATTATATACATTTATATAATTCTATATTATTTTAAAAAAACTTATTAGGTCAAGGTCCACTGTCAGGCTTCCAGGACCTAAAGTATTTCTTTATAGATCCAATGTCTCTTTTTTGACACTTTTTCTTATATATTTTTTAAAAAATGTACGTATTTAAAAATTTTAAAAAGTATTTCAACCTGCCTTCATGAGATCTTTCCACTGGTGTCCTCCAAATTGTGCTGAATTAACTGGCTCTTTAAACAATTATAATTCCCTAGATTTTCTCTTGCTCCATTCTTAAATAAAGATATAACGTCTGTTTTTTCCAGTCATTTGGTACCGAGCTATTAAAGAGTGTATTTTTACATGACAGTTCTTTGTCCCAGTCTCTACTTTTTTACTGCTGACATTAGTTGGCTCCTTATAAACTTGCTTGTGAAATTCAACTTCAAATGAGACTAGGTTATGATTGCTTTTCCCAAAAGGTTCCCCTATTTCAACTTGATCTCATATAAAAATAATTTGTGTTGACTAGACGTAAGAAAGCCTAAATTGTAGAAGGTTATTGAATAATTTGGGTAAGATACCGATCTTATTTCAGGGTAGTTAAAATATCCCATTATTCGAACTTGACCATACTTAGCTGCATTTCCAATCTGTAGCAATAATAGCAATTCATCACTTTCACTTGGGTTTATAGTATGTTCTACCAATATGTATTTTAGGACTTGTTTCTCCACTATTCATTTCTTTAACATTATCACTAGTTCCACCATAAATATCTCATCTGACTATAGGCTTTATATCAGGCTTTACAGACAAATCCATAATCCTCATCTTCTACCATTGCCCCTATGTTTCCTAAATAATGTATAAACCTCCAAATTAAAGACATATTTAATTTTTATGGATAATGAATGCATCTGATAGAGAAGAATCAGTAGCGTATGAAAACATTGTTTTTGCATGAAAAAATACCAAAATGAACATTAACAAACTCACCATGATGGTTGCTAAATCTCTTTAGTTTGCAAGCAGTTGTTCTTCAGAGTTATCCAAGCTAAAATTAGCATAACATTCATAATTAGTTTTGGCCAATCACAGGCAGCTAACACATTTCCTGCAGCAGGAAGCAGGAGGAGCCAGAGTAAGATCTTTGCATTGTGCTGCTGCTGGCTTGAAGGTTAATAAAAAGTTAAAATCCATACCCAAATGCAGTGTTTCTATTGGGAGGTAAACTGTGCCTATGTAAGCAGCTCTGGGGGTGTGGAAACCAAGTTTTATTTTTAAATAAAATAAGTGTGTGTGTGTATAGAATGATTCAATGTAATGTGTGTTTCTGATATAAGCAGTGTGTGTTAGATTAGAAAAAGGTAAAAACAGGGAAACTTAGATAAACCTTTAAATGTCCAGTCATGAGAACCCTTCCACCATGTTTTAGTAATTCATAATAAATCATATTTCTTACATAGTTACATAGTTACATAGTATTTAAGGTTGAAAAAAGACCTTCAGTCCATCAAGTTCAACCTTTCAAGATCTCCTCCGATCTGCAATATGCGGATTAACTATTAATTAATCAGTTGTATTAATAAAAAAAAATATATATATATATTAAAAAAAATAATCAAATCCCTCCTGATCCCAGACACCGGCGACCGGACCTCTCCCTGGATCAATACTGCCTCTCCATGATAACCCTGAATTCCCTTTTTAAATAGAAATAAATGCAGTCCCCTTTTAAAGTTATCTATCGAATCCGCTGTCAACACCTCCTCTGGTAGAGAATTCCACAGATTAACCACCCTTACTGTGAAGAACCCTTTTCTTTCTTTAAGATGGAATCTTTTTACTTCTAACCTCAAGGCATGTCCTCTGATTTACTTTTAATAATGCTAGCTCTCCTATTTTCTGTGGCAAGCATACACTTTAGATTCCTGCTTCGCTGCAGGTGTAAAGTACCTGCCACTGTATTTATGAGTTACTTACCATGAACTACATCAACCTTCACGCCTTTTCCTCCCCGAGCACCCAAGCCACCTCTTCCTTAAGATGCAATTCATCACTACTATATAGATTGTAGCCAACAGAAAAGTCAGCCCAGTGCTTTGCTCTAAATACCTAAAACTCCCTGCACCAGATTTTTAGCCATGCATTAACCTCCTAAGCACTTTCTGTCAGGTACTAGTAGTATCTTGTAAAATACTACCTTGGAGATCGTTCCCTTAAGCAGAAATCCTCTACTAACTTTTTTATGGTATCAATATGTACCAAGATGGCTGCATTATTTCCTCTACCAATAATTTAATGACCTAATACCAATAAAAATATTTTTAGAGGAGTTTTTATAACTTTCTCTTTCTCCCTATCTCCATTTCGTTTGCAACAGTTCTGACATGACCAAAGCAGATAAATAGCCTAAAATACTCTGAAAAGGATACTACTTATATCTAATATATTGTGGACTTTGGGCCTCAATCTAATCCTACTTATTTGGAATAAGTGGCCGCAAGGGGAGGCCGCAAGCAACTTACCGTGGGGGGAAAAAGCACTTGACCCCCTGCTGATTTTGAACGTTTGTACACTGACAAAGAAATTATCAGTCTGTAATTTTAATGGTAGGCGTATTGTAACAGTGAGAGACAGAAAAGAAAAAATAAAAAAAAACGCATGTCAAAAAAGTTATAAATTGCTTTGCAGGTCAATGAGGGAAATAAGTATTTGACCCCTTCGACTTAGTACTTGGTGGCAAAACCCTTGTTGGCAATCACAGAGGTCAGACGTTTCTTGTAGTTGGCCACCATGTTTGCACACATCTTAGGAGGGATTTTCTCCAACTCCTCTTTGTAGATCCTCTCCAAGTCATTAAGGTTTTGAGGCTGATGTTTGGCAACTCAAACCTTAAGCTCCCTTCACAATTTTTTTAATGAGATAAAGGTCTGGAGATTGGCTAGGCCACTCCAGAGCCTTAATGTGCTTCTTCTTGAGCCACTCCTTTGTTGCCTTGGCTGTGTGTTTTGGGTCATTTTCATGATGGAATATCCATCCACGACCAATTTCCAATGCTCTGGGTGAGGGAAGGAAGTTCTCACCCAAGGTTTTTACGGTACATGGCCCCGTCCATTGTCCCTTTGATGCAGTGCAGTTGTCCTGTCCCCTTAGCAGAAAAAAAACCCAAAGCATAATGTTTCCTCCTCCATGTTTGATGGTGGGGATGGTGTCCTTGGGCTTATAGGCAGAATTCCTCCTCTTCCAAACATGGCGAGTTGAGTTGATGCCAAAGAACTCCATTTTGGTCTCATCTGACCACAACAACCAGTTCCCCTCTGAATCATTCAGATGTTCATTAGTAAACTTCAGACGGGCCTGTACATGTGCTTTCTTGAGCAGGGGGACCTTGCGGGTGCTGCAGGATTTCAGTTCTTCACGGAGAAGTGTGCTACCAATTGTTTTCTTCGTGACTATGGTCCCAGCTGCCTTAAGATCGTTAACAAGATCCTCCTGTGTAGTTCTGGGCTGATTCCTCACAGTTCTCATGACCAGGAAAACTCCACGAGGTGAGATCTTGCATGGAGCATCAGACCGAGGGAGACTGGCAGTTATTTTGTGTTTCTTCCATTTGCGAATAATCACACCAACTGTTGTCACCTTCTCACCAAGCTGCTTGGCGATGGTCTTGTAGCCCATTCCAGCCTTATGTAGGTCTACAATCTTGTCCCTGACATCCTTGGACAGCTCTTTGGTCTTGGCCATGGTGGAGAGTTTGGAATCTGATTGATTGCTTTTGTGGACAGGTATCTTTTATACAGGAACCCCTTTAAGACAGTGCCCCTAATCTCAGCTCATTACCTGTATAAAAGACACCTACTGTAGGAGCCAGAAATATTGATAGGGGATCAAATATTTATTTCCCTCACTGACCTGCTATAACTTTTTTGACATGTGTTTTTCTTGTTTTGATTTTTTTGTTATTCTTGCTGCCGTCTTACGCCCCCTATTAGAATGAGGCCCTTTGTATATAAGTGAATATGTATTGTTTTGTGATGTGTTAAAATGTGCGGATGGTATAAAATTAAAGAAAAAGCAGATTTGGAGATAACAAGACACATTACTTCCATGAATGGAAAGGGAACCATGCCACAGACTAGCAAATGTAATGGCCAGCACCTATTGATCTTGTAGTTTCTACAGTTGAAGTGGTGTAAAGAGTGAAACTATGAATCAGTTTACCATGGAGGTGAATATTTGTAATGTTGAATGTAATGCAAAGCCTTAATAGCATATTCCTCTATGTTTTTTGCTCATGTGAATAAAGTAAGCATTAATTAAAAATAGAGGAAAGTGGTACTTAATATCACAAACTTTTCATATTATTATCAATATATATGCAGCTTCAAGGGTTATAAAAACAATAGCCCCTATTCAATTGCAAGCCCACACTTTAAATACAGGCCGTAAATCTGCAGGCTTGAAATTTGCAACAGTTAGAGAGCTATTCAATTGAATAAGCCCGCAATTTACAGGCCGAAAGCCAAAACCGTAAACCATGCAATCATAAGTAGCATTTCAGGGCATGATCATGATCAATTAAGCAAGTCTGTAACCACCGATTTAGAAACTAACAATAAATGAGACCATCATCATGACGTCCATAAAACATGGAGGTTAAACGTAAATCAATTAGGGTTTAGAGGTCCGATATGCGATCAGACTCACAATACAGCAATGTACAAAATAATAAAAATGAATGGCGATATTGTTCTAGTCCATCTGGGTGGTCTAATATGTATTAACTTATTGATTCCCGAGCTTGATATGACACGGAAATGAAACATAAAAATAAATATTTTTTTATTGCAGATTTGCGAGCTTGAGACTGTTTTGCAATTAATTCTAATGTCTTCCATCGCTTTCCCAGGATTTTAAAGTGCAATATTGATTTTTTATTTGCATTTACAGTGCTAACCTTCTTGCGAGTCCTATCTGGTAACCGCAGGATTTTCTTCTACATTTGCCATTTATGGGTGTGAAAACATTTCCGGGGGTTAAGGAATTGTAGCGATATGCTATTGTAACATTACCTGGCTTGAAAGAACAAAGGCTTAGATGGTTTGGAGTTACAATTTTGGCAACCGCAGGAATTTTCAGCCTGTAACACGCAAATGGTTTGCGAGAAGCTAAAATACGCCAATTGAATAGCAAATCAGTTTACGAGCTACATTACATGCTCCAATAACCAACAATTGCTCAATTGAATGGGGGCCAATATGTCTATTCCAAGACAATGGTTGATTAATTCCAAACATGTAAGCAGCTTTCCCCCATGAGTTCAAGCCCCAAAACAGTGCAACAGTTTTTGTAACTGCCATGTCCCAACCGGACAATCAGAACCTTAAATCAATTCAACTGAACCACTAAATGATAAAATGTGTGCAACTAAATTACTAAAACCACACCTTGCACAACATGAGCTAAACTACTCCTGATGCCTGGTATTTAAGTAATGAAGATTGTAATTTTTATGTGTTAAAGGACCACTGTGGTCATAATTTCAAAATGCACTCTTTTTATGAAATACACTTAAAAATATGCATATATTTATCATTTGAAAAAATACAGCCTCTAATTTAATACTTTTTATATGCAATTATGGTGCCATGGAATCTACTATATTTTTTCTAGCAGAAGGTCTTTGCAAAATTCTAAAAAGACATCTACTGAGTCACCTTGGTCCACGTTCCTAATTTGTTCCTCATAGAAACAAATAAGATTTGTATGACATGATCTAGTGCTGATAAATCTGTGTGGACTACTATTTATTGTCTTGTTCACATGGAATTATTCCTGTATATTATCCTATATTATCCCTTCTAAAAGCTTTGATACTACAGAAGTGAGGCTCACTGGTCTATAATTCCCCAGATTTGCTCTTGCTCCCTTGTTAAATAAAGTTATCACATCAACTTCTCTGCAGTCATCTAGTACCAACTCTGTGGATACAATAGGATATAATGGTTTGGCTATTACGGAACCCAGTTTCCTCAGTACCCTTGGGTGTATTAAAAGACCATCGTGGTATTTTATTTACAAATGTACTCTTTTTAAGAACTTCACTTAAAAATGTGCAATATTGTTATAATGTAAAAAAAAATACAGCCTCTAATTTAATACTTTTAGATACAATTAGTATTATGCTTCAGAATCTACCATTTTAATTTTAGCAGAAGGTTGAAAAATGTCAATGTTCTTTTACGCACAGTAACAGTAAAAGGTCAGTATATAAAAAATGCAGATATGTTAAAGATGACTCGTTACAGAGAATGTCTCAACTATTCTCTTAAAAATCATTCCCCTGTCATCACAGATGAATGTAAAAAAATATATAATGAGATGAATAATTTATGTATAGCATGAGGCCACCTAACAAGTCAGTACATGTCAACAGAAATCTGCACTTGCTTCTCTCTCCCTGTGGAAAAATTATGCTACATGGGAACAGAAATCTCTTGCCACTTTTCTTTTAAGCTATCTGCCTATTGACGTGTCTACTTGACTGTCTGACATTCATATTTCTATCTATGTTGCAGTCTATGTGGCTTTTCTTACATACACTAAAAATCTTAGAAAATGCTTTTTAAAATTAATTAAAAAAATAAGTAGTCTCATTTAATTAAAAACTAGTTCTTCAATATAAATGAAGCTAGTGTTGCATTATTGAACAAAATACTTTCACACTGCATGCACATTAACATAAATATATTAATTATAATAAAGTATAGTGTAAAATGCGTTGGTAATGTAATTTCTGCATGTAGCTACCATTTATTTTTTACATTTGTAGTGGCATTATAGTATATTTTTCAGATTTCTTTATTGGATTATCTACATTTTAAACATTATATTGAATTTTTCTAAGAATAATTGCAAATTTTGTAAAATGAAATAAAAATAATGTAAAATAATGTAAAATGGAATAAAATGGCTGCAGGGATATCGTTTGGTTCTCATCGTCTCTCACCAAATAAACAAAAGCTAGGGAGAAATCTTCTGGAGTGTTCATGTAATCAATAAGTTGTTTGCTTAGTCTGTTGTGCATTAAAAAAAATGATATTATGTCAAAGCAATTTGAATTTATGATCCATCCCTACGACTTCCTCTCCATTTTTCATTTCAGGGCAATGAGAGGTGTAAAGAGTTCCCCTGCAGCATTTTCTATGCTCCCTGAAGGATTATCTTTCATCATGACAAAAAGAACCTTAGAGCCTATATCAGTGTTTCTCGGATCTAGACCTCAGGGACCACTAACAAGTACCATATTTTTTGGATACTCTTGTGCTGAACAGAGATGTAGTATCAGCCATTCATTCATTATTACAATATGACATATATATTTTTAAAATGTGACCTATAACTCTATGACCAATGACTAACCATGAGTACTAGATTTGATTATTACAGATGGTTTAATGGTTTTTCCTTCCCCGTTCTTCATACAGTAGATGGCTTATTCATGGTCTTATTGTGACACATTTCTCTATTGACTTGAATGGACAGAAGATAAAAATGTATTTAATTATCCGGTTAAAATATTGTAAGTTAACCAAGGATAATGCTTAACTCATCTGTATGCGATCCACTACTATGTCTTGGCACACACATATCTTTGATCAAGTTTCTAGAGTGAGCAACTCGGTCCTCCGAGAGCCTCCAACAGTCCAGGATTTTAATATCTCCCCTTATTCCATTTTAGTCCACTTTGACTGTTCCACCTGGGGTCATGAAGAGACATTGAAATCCTGGACAGTTGGTGGAACTTGTAGGACCAAGCTGCCCACCACTGCTCTAGACCAGTGCACAATTTAAGCAATAATGTTTAAGAAAAAAACTGTTTAACATATTTAAAGCATGTTCTTTTAAGTATGCAATGGTATTTATATGCATAACATTGTTTCTTTGATTTTGAATAAAGATATATCATGAACAAATCTTTAAAAATCAAGAAATACCCTCTTAATGGGCTGCATTCTCTAACATTTTCAGTGGTTGCAGAGGTGTTCTGTGAAAGCAGCTATTTGTGACCTGGGTTTGATTCCAAGTCAGGGAACCAAGAGATCACACCACCCTGAAACCGAGCAGGCTTGGGCCTGGTCAGTACTTGCATGGAAGACCACCTAGGAATATCAGGAGCTGTATGATGTGGCCCACTGCAAAAGAAACTGGCATCACACTCCAGTATACCAAGAGGATCAGCATGACCATGGACAAAAAGATGTCCTGGTGTGTTATGGTCCATGAAGTTACAGAGAGTATATATAGAAACTAGCGACTTGCCCGTCAAAAATGACGGGTATAAAATTTGAAGCCTGGCAATGCTGTTTGCCACACAATGGGAGCCTTTCCCCCTCTACTTCACTGGCCTCGCAATGAGCTCTTTTGGTGCTCATCACGGGCCTCGCAATGAGCGCCTCTCCCCTCTACCCCTCTACCCTCTACTTGATGGGAGGTGCTCTTTGCGAGCCTCTCCCCCCTCTATTTTACTGGCCTCGCGATGAGCGCCTTTTGCACTCATCATGGTCCTGTCAATGAGTGCCTTTGGTGCTCATCACAGGCCTTGCAATGAGCGCCTTTTGTGCTCATTGCAAATCATTCCCCCCTCCTCTCCCTCCATTATGTGTCCCCCCCCCCCCTGGGTTTTTACCCCCTCTCGCTCCCCTGTGTCTCTTCCCCGGACCCCTGTGTCTTTTTCCCCCCGTCCCACCCCACTCATGTCTCTCCCCCCTCGTGTCTGACCCCCCCTCCCCTGTGTCTGTCCCCCCTCATTTCCCTCCCCTGTGTCTCTCCCCCCTCTTTACCCTCCCCTGTGTCTCTTCCCCCTCCTCTGCCTCCCATGTGTCTCTCCCCTCCTCCTCTCCCCTCCTGTGTCTCCCCCTTCCTCTCCCACCCCTGGGTGTCTCCCCCCTCCTGTGTCTCTTCCCACCCCTCCTCTCACTCCTGTGTGTGTCTCCCCCCTCCTCTGTGACTCTTCCCTCCTCCTCTCACTCCCCTGTGTCTCTTCCCCCCTCCTCTCACTCCCCTGTCTCTCCCCCTCCTCTCTTTTCCCTGTGTCTCCCCCCTCTCCTCTCACTCCCCTGTGTCTCTCCCCTCCTCTCTTTCCCCCGTATCTCTCCCCCCTCCTCTGACTCCCCTGTGTCTCTCTCACCTCCTCCCCCCTCTGTGTGTCCCTCTTTCCTCTGCATTTTCCTCCTCTCCCTCCCCTGTGTCTCTCTCCCCTCCTCCCCTGTGTCTCTCCCCCTCCTCCCTTGTGTCTCTCCCCCCCTCCCTTGTGTCTCTCCCCCCTCCTCCCCTGTGTCTATTCCCCCTCCTACCCTGTGTCTATTCCCCCTCCTACCCTGTGTATATTCCCCCCTTGTCTCACTCCTCTGTCTTCCTCCCATCCACTCAGGTGCCCCTGCGCAATGCGCGTGCACTCACCCCATCGTGCAATGTGCATGCATGACTGTGGCATGTATTGTTCATGTGCTCCAGGCATACGCTCCCGTCACGCATTGCGCATGCACGGGAGTTGAGCGTATCATAGTTGTCAAACTGCGATTTCGGGGGTTAAATCTATCTTGGGTATCAATGAGTTAATACATATCAGGCCACCCTTATGGACTAGAACAATATTAGCATTAATTTTCATAATTCTGTATTTTGCAGTTTTGCAAGTCTAATCGCATATCGGAACCCGAACCTAACTGATTGACACGTAACCTCCATGTTCTACTGCTGTAATAATGACAGTCTCTTTTTCTATTGGCTGATTTGAAATGGGAGGTTACGGGCTTGCTTAATTTATCATAATCCCGCCCTGAACTGTTATAAACCAGTGAATTGTTTACGGTTTCGGCTTTGGGACAGTAACTTGCGGGCTTGAGCAATTGAATAACATCGTAATCAGATTTGAACAGGAGGCCGCAACACACCCGCAGTCATACAGCCTACAATGAGCAGGCTTGCAATTGAATCGGGCCCTTAGTTTCCATCTCTGCTACAAACCATCCTTGTAGATAAATAACATTTATACTGTATAACGCTACTAAGCATCACGTTCACATTGCAGCCTGTAAATCTGTGATACATTTTAATGAAATATTCTCCTTGTGAAATTATTGCTAAAGAAAATCATTTCCCATGTTATTTATAATGGCATGTATAAATGTGAATGAATAATATATATATATATGGCATAAGGCCACCTAGCAAGTCGGTACATGTTAGCCAGAAGTCTATGACAGATAATTGGATATATGGTTATCTGTTGAACTCATAAGGCACATTTGTGTATAGTATGATGGATATCTTAACTTAATGTTCTGTCTCTCATTTCTTAAACCTACGGAACTGATTATTTTTCATCTTATTACAAGACAATGTATCATTAGGAATAAAAGTGAGGATAAAAGTGAGTATATGTAGATGAGCCAGTATTCACCGTTTTTAATGACCAAGGGCATACGTAACTCATGTGCTGTTGTTGTTATTGTTGTTGTTTAGTTCTCCGGGACCATATGGACATCAGACACATCTGTCATCCACTGCCGCTCTGGGCTTATCAAGCTCATGTTCATTACCTCAATGACCTAATCTACCCATCACTGCCTCTACAGTGCCCCTCTTCATGTGCCTTCAATCTTTCTCAGCATCAGAATCTTCTTTACGGAATCCTATAATGTCATGATATGGACAAAATATTTGATCTTTAGCCTCATGATCAAACCTTTAAGTGAACAGTTTTGCTTGATTTCCTGTAGAATTGATTGATTGGATCAGTCCATGGGACTCTAAGCATGTTTTCTCCAACAACGCAATTTAAGATATAAGTTCTACAGCACTGAGTCTTCTTTATGGCCCAACTCTCACATTCGTATGTTACTACTGTGAATACAATAGTACTAATTATGCAGATCCTTATGGAAATTGTAATATCTTTGCTTTTGATGAGGAAAATTATGTAAAGTCTGGACAAGCTATTAAAAAGTAAAGATATTACAATTTCTACAAAGGTCTGCAAAATTAGAACTATTGTATTCCCAGCCATGACGTTAAAAGATGTTTGCTTTTGGGGAGGAAAGTTATGTAAAGTCTGGGAAAGCTATTGTTGTAAAAATTGTTTTGTGCCGAGCCCCTCAAGATCCAAAGCACCCAGTGCTCCACCCCTTCCCATAACTGCTCTCCTCCCCAATACCCATTCCTATAACAGCAAACCTTCCCAAGACCCTTACGCATTGCTGCACAAGGAAAAAGTGGGGACCAGGGAGGGACCAGGGGGAGTGTGGTGCATTGCTCCATGGGTGGGGTCCCACAGGGGCCCCTACACTTCAGAAAAAAAAAAAAAAATGTTTAAAAAAAATACAACACAGTACTGCCTCCCTGCCCCCTAGAGGAGGGCTCTGGTGCACTGCACTACCTGCACCACTGGTATATCCAGCCCTGCATGTTAACGATTCCATTTCTTCTCCATCTATTTGTCAGGAACTGAGATAATGGTTTGAACAGCACTATTACTAGGCATCTTTAATGCAGTAGGGGAGTTTCAGGCTTTTTCTCCATGGCCAGAAATGTAGGTACAGTGCATTTGTAATAGGATGTAAAATATTACAATAATAGCGACTTGCCTGTCAAAAAAATTATGGTCAATAAAATTGTAAGGCTCAATATGCTGATTGGCACAAAATGTAAGGTTTTTGGTCGTCTGAGCACCTTCAGCGCTCATTGAAAACCTCTCCCCTGGTGTACTTTTGCTCCTCTAAGCACCCTCTGTGCTCATTGTAAGCTCCGCTCTGAGCACCTTTGGCTGGCGCTCATTATGAGCCTCTCCGTTTATGTAATTTTGGTAGTGTGAGCACCTTTGGCGCACATTGCAAGGGCCGCACTGAACGCCGTTGGTGCTCATTGCGAGCCTCTCCCCTTGTATACTTTTGCTCCTCTGAGCACTCTCGGCACTCATTGTAACCCCGTGCTGAACGCTCACTGCGATCCTCTCCTCTGCTCTACTTTTGGTTCTCCTTTGGTGCTCATTGCGAGGTTCTCCGCCCGTGTAGTTTTGTTGCTCTGAGCACCTTTGTCAGTCATTGCAAGGAGCTCGCTCATTGGCTTTGGCGCTCATTGCGAGCCGCGAGCCTCTCTCCTCATGTACTTTTGCTCCTCTGAGCACCTCGGTACTCACTGTGAGCCCCATGCTGAATGCCTTTGTGGCTCATTGCAATAATCTCCTTTGGTCCTTTTTTTTTCTATATATATATTTTTTAATGCTAATTAAGTAATTAATGAAATAATAAATTAATATACTTTACCTATTTGTAATTAATATATCCAGCAAACAATATCCTGAAGAGCGAACAATCTGTTTTGATGTTCCTGCAGCATGCAATGTACATTTGCACTTTTGCTGACCTGAGGTGTAAGTGTCAGCAATGTGTGAAGTGTGCAGTGTAAATAGGCTGCGTGCGCGAGGACAAACCGTTTGTTTAGCTGTGTAATTGGGCATTTTGTAATGTTATTAGTTGTAAGTTAGTGTTGTAAAATGGTGGTGATTGTCTATCACTTACGCGGGTTTGGAACATTTTCCGTTGTCCCTAATAGTGTATTTTATACCTCGTACGTGCCTGTGTAAAAGACTTATGTGCTTGGCGGCATTTTGGGTTGTGTAGCCTTGTTTTCGTTTTTTTTGGACACCATTTTTTTTTCTCGCTTAAGCGATTTTCCTGTATGGAAACTCGCCAAATTGTGGTTAAATTGCTGTGCAACCTGATTCCCAGACGTCGTGCCTGTCCCACCGTATTTTTTTTTTACTTGTATTTTTTTTTCTAAGTGCCGCTTTCCTTTTTGCAAGTGTTACAGGACGTAATTTTCCTGCACTTTTTTTTTTAAACTGCTATGGGTCTCGCATTGTGAATGGTGTAATTGAGATTTAGTTTCGCTGGTCCGCGGCGCTCACTGCCTAAGTTGTCCGGGGTCGTAGGGATGAGCGCCTACAATGCTCATCTCCGCCAGTGCAAGGAGAGCCTTTGTCGCTTCTTGCCAGCATCTTCTCACCTCTCAGGAGGATTTTTTTTTATTTGTCTAACACAGTGATTACAAAACCTCTCCCCAAGGCTCCCCAGACAGGCCAGGTTTTTGATTTAACAGTGTGTGAGGCAGTTAGTATTCAATAGGAGTCTCTTATTTTCTCACCTGTGTTCACACAGTTAAATTTAAAATCTGGCCTGAGGAGAAGTTTGGGAACCACTAGACTAACCTATTTCCATAACTATTAGTTTGCTCTACAGTATTCTTGACTTTATTTATTTAGTTATTTATTGTATTGCACTGTATTAATCCCCTTCTGGATCACTACAGTGTCATTGTGAAAGGGCTTGTGTATTTCAATGAAGCTGTGAGTTATACCATGTAGGGTCACCCAAGATGGGCAGGTCATAGCAGAGAGGTCAGACAAATTGCAGTGCACTGGCAACCCACTCCAGTATCTTTGCCAAGAAAACCAGAAAAACAGACAGATCTACCTGGCATGCTGCATCCATATAGTCACAGAGAGTCGGACACTACTGAAGGACTGAACAACAACAACAACTATATTAATATTTTATTATCTCAGTTAGTTGGAGTTCTAGTCCAATGAGACAGATTTTATTATTATTTAATTAAATAATATTGTAGATTAATTAATACATTAACCCCCTTGGTTCTAGCAATTTCAAACAATTCCCTGGGTTCTCATTTCATAGAGGGCATTAATCCATATTGCTTGCAGCCAATTTAATTCTCATTTTCAGTCCATGGAAAAGGCCTTTCCTTTTTTTCCTTGAAGCCCCTCAATCCTCATTTTCGGGGCATGGAAAAGTTCATTAACAAAAAAAACTGTCACTATATAAAAATAAATTAAATCTAAAAGAGTTCCTCTTTTGGGGAGCTTTCACTGATTGATACATTTGACTTTGTCCCTGCCATTTTTACAAACTTTCTAGGCTATTAAATTTAGTATAACAAAAAGAAGGAGGGTGAAGAAGGGACACAAGGCCCTAGTGGAGATCAATAGGTACTCTTTAGTTTTATAAAAGTCACTGGATTTCGATATGACTCTCAGACAATATGAGGTATGACTATCACATGGACATCAATGTCAATCTTTATTTGATAACATCCAACTGCTCGTCTCTTCTACTGGCTTTACTCTCGTAGATACCCTTGTCGATTGTTAGTATAATATGTATTATTAAATGTGTACCATTGAATATACGGTTTCCACGCACCCTTATATATCTATTATGTAAGATACAGTGGTAGTGTGATAAAAAATGGGAACTCAAATGTTGGGAACTGTAAAAATTCTACTTGAGACTATATATCTTAAAATAAAATAAATAAATATAAGATCTTTAATTTGTTCCATAATTAAGTTTAAAACACACATATATTTACAGTGCCTTGCAAAAGTATTCACCCCCTTGACTTTTTACGTATTTTGTTACATTACAGCCTTAAATTCAATGCTTTGTTAATCTGAATTTTATGTGAGGGATCAGAAAACAATAGTCTAAGTTGGTAAAGTGAAATGAGAAAAATATATACATAAAGCTATTTAAAAAAAAATAGAAAACAGAAAATTGCCATGTGCGTATGTATTCACCCCCTTCCTTATGAAGCCCATAAAAAGCTCTGGTGCAACCAATTACCTTCAGAAGTCATATAACTAGTGAAATGATGTCCAACTGTGTGCAATCTAAGTGTCACATGATTTGTCATTACATATACACACCTTTTTTGAAAGGCCCCAGAGGCTGCAAAACTTAAGCAAGAGGCACCACTAACCAAACACTGCCATGAAGACCAAGGAACTCTCCAAACAAGTAAGGGACAAAGTTGTTGAGAAGTACAAGTCAGGGTTAGGTTATAAAACAATATCCAAATCTTTGATGATCCCCAGGAGCACCATCAAATCTATCATACCCAAATGGAAAGAACATGGCACAACAGCAAACCTGCCAAGAGACGACGGCCCACCAAAACTCACGGACCGGGCAAGGAAGGCATTAATCAGAGAGGCAGCACAGAGACCTAAGGTAACCCTGGAGGAGCTGCAGAATTCCACAGCAGAGACTTGGGCTTTATGGCAGGGTGGCCAGAAGAAAGCCATTACTCTCAGAAAAAAACAAAATGGCACGAAAAGGCATGTGGGAGACTCCCAAAATGTATGGAGGAAGATGCTCTGGTCTGATGAGACTAAAATTGAACTTTTCGACCTTCAAAGAAAATGCTATATCTGGGGCAAACCCAACACATCACCCAAAGAACACCATCCCCACAGTGAAACATGGTGGTGGCAGCATCATGCTGTGGAGGTGTTTTTCAGCAGCCAGGACTGGGAAACTGGTCAGAGTTTAAGGGAAAGATGGATGGTGCTAAATACAGGGATATTCTTGAGCAAAACCTTTACCACTCTGTTCGTGATTTGAGGCTAGGACGGAGGTTCACCTTCTAGCAGGACAATGACCCCAAACACACTGTAAATAAAATGATGACAATCCTCAAACAATCCATGTTAATTCCAGCTTGAAAAATGCCAAGGGTGTTGAATACTTTTGCAAGGCACTGTATATATATATATATATATATATATATATATATATATATTATTAGTGTTTAGTTTATTATAACGCGCCAACATATTCCTTAGCGCTGGACATAAGATACCAGGCAATGGTAAATACAAATCAAAACATAACAAATCAAGGAGGGCCCTGTCCTTGAGCCTCAAATGCAGTGTCCATGGTGCTTTCCCCAAAGCACCCTGCATTTTCAACCTAAAGGTATTGTGTTTGGTAAAGGAGGGAGAGAGAGATGCTTCTTTAAAGAGATGCATTTTTAGTGAGGTTTTGAAAGTTTTGAGGCAGGGGGAAAATCTAGTGGAGCAAGGCAAGGAGTTCCAGAGAATAGGGGCAGCACGAGAAAAGTCCTGAAGGCGAGAACGAGAGGAGGTGACAAGAGTTGTAGAAAGAAAAAGATCATTAGCAGAATGAAGAGGGCGGTTGTAGGAATATTTGGAGATGAGAGTAGAGAAGTCAGGGGTTGTGCAATTGTTGAGGGCTATGTAAGTTAGGTTCATGATTTTACATTTTATTCTGGAGGCTAAGATAAGATAATTAACAGAGAGGTGAAGCCGACAATGAACGTTGTGTACGGAAGATGAGTCTAGCAGAGGCGTTCATTATGGATTGAAGTGAGGATAGTCGGGTGGAGGGTAGGCCAGCAAGAAACAAGTTACAGTAATCAAGTTGAGTGATGATGAGAGAGTGTATTAAGATTTATGTTGTGTCTTGTTTAAGATAGTGGCAAATCCTGGAGATGTTTATTAGATGGAGAAGGCAATATTTTTTTTGTCACTGTATGTGAGGGATGAAAGACAGGGAGGATGAGTATGATGAGAAGGGAGGAGAGAGTATGGAGTAGAAGTGCATGGTCAATTGTGTCAAAGGCAGCAGAGAGATCTAGAAGAAGCAGAATGGAAAAGTGACCTTTTGACTTGGCGGAAAGCAAGTCATTAGTGACTTTACTGAGAGCTGTCTCAGTGGAACTTTGGGGCCGGAAGTCACATTGTAAGGTGTCAAGACGGGAGTTAGAGGAAATAAAGTGGGTATGGCCATTATAGACGATCCGCTCCAGCAGTTTGGAAGCATGGTGAAGTAGAGAGATAGGGCGGTAGTTTTATGCGACGTCAGAGTCAGATGAGGGTTTTTTGAGGATGGGTGTAATTATGGCATGTTTAAGAGAAGATCAAAACGTGCCAGTATTTAGGGAAAGGTTGAAGAGGTGTGTGAGAGCTGAGATGGAATAGGATCTAGAGGACAGGTAGTGAGGCGAGAGGATAATAGCAGGCTGGAGACTTTGCCCTCTGTAGTCGGGTCAAAGGAGTTCATTGTGGCTGTGGGATTGGGGGAAAAAAAAGACTGGGTGCTGTTGGTAAGTTGAGAGGGTGAAGTATGTAAACCACTATGAGAGGAGAGTTCATTGTGAATGTTTTGAATTTAATGCATACAATGGTTGGCGAAGTCTTCAGCTGTGAGAGAGGAAGGGATGGGAGGAGGTGGTAGAAGGAGGAGAGTATTGAAAGTGTCAAACAGATGTTTGGGGTTAGAGGACAGAGTTGATATTAGTGATGTGAAGTACTGTTGTTTGGCAAGGTTGAGGGAAGAGGAATAAGAGCGTAACATAAATTTGTAGTGCAGATAATCTGCTTAAGTGCATTATTTCCTGTATAGTCGTTCAGCAGTGTGGGAGCACCTCTGGATGTATTGTGTTTGTGTAGTGTGCCATGGTTGTGGATGAGAGTGAGGGCATCTGCATGTGGTTATGGGGGCCAAAGTGTCAAGAGTGGAAGAGAGATTATAGTTGTAGAGTGAGGTGGCAGTGTCAGGGCAGATGAGGTTGGTGATGCGGCTGAGAAGGGGTTGGATAATAGTGGAGAGCCGAGAAGGGTCAAGTGCTAGCAGGTTTCTGTTCTTGATAGTGGCAGGGGTTGAAGAGGGGTGGTGAGAGGAAGATGTGGTGAGGTTGAAGGTAAGGAAGTGATGGTCAGATAGAGGGAGTGGATGGATGACTGAGTAGGAGGTTGTGCTAAGATTGGTGAAGATAAGGTCAAGAGAATGTCCAGCATGATGAGTAGAAGAATATGTTAGTTGTGAGAGGCCAAGGGAAGAGGTGAGTGAAACCAGTATGGCTGCTGCTGGGGAGTTGGGAGTGAAGGAACATTGGAGGAGAGAAAGTGAAGGAGCCAGGCAGAAAAGTGGTCAAGAAATTAAGAGGGAGTGCCTGGGGGGCGATAGATCACAGCTACATGTAGAGAGATAGGTGAGAAGAGGCAGATTATATGAACTTCAAAGGTTGAGAATTGGAGGGATGGGACAGGGGGTATGAGGTGAAATGTACAGCGAGTGGAAAGCAAAACACCCACACCACCACCTTGTTTGTTCCCAGGTCTAGGTGTGTGGCTTAGGTGAAAACCACCGTGAGAGAGTGCTGCAGGGGAGGCAGTGTCTGAAGATGAGAGCCAGGTTTCAGTGAGAGCCAGTAGATTAGGGAGTTGGTAGTGAAAAGGTCATGAGTGAATGTGAGTTTATTGTAGATAGACTACACGTTCCAGAGGGCGCAGGAGAAAGGTAGAGTTGAAGTTTTATAGCGTGATGGATATTAGATTCTGGGTGTTACGGGTGTTTGCTGGCCTTGAACCAGAGCGTGGCTGACAGTGAGTGGAGATCAGTGAGGGGCCTGGGTGAGGGGATATATCTTCTGCAGCCAGGAGAAGGAGGAGTCAAAGGGAGAGAAGATGGAACTGGGACTTACACTGCTGTTTCTGCTTGTGAGTGTTAGGGAGGGGATGATATTGTGACTGGAGGAGGGAGAGGAGCTCATGGGAGCAGAGAAGAGGAGAGCAAGGAAGGTGAGATGGTAATATTGTTGGGGACGTGATATGGAGATGCTGCAAAGGAGAGTCTGAGAGAGAGGCAGTAGGTTATAAGAAAGAGGAAAGAATGAGGAAGCATTGTGACAGTGTGTGAGATTAGGAAAAATAGGTTAGAAGATTGTGGGGGGAAGAATTATTATCCTAAGATATGATAGTAGTAGTAAAATCGATTCAGGAGCAGGGAAAAGAGTGTAATATGGTTTATCAGAATGGCTGTGGTAGGTGAGTAGCTAAGAGTCTTTTGACAATGTTAGGGGTTTGTTTGTTTTTCAGCAGTGGTGTTGACTGAGATATATATACAGTGTATATATGTATATATATATATAAAATTTTAAAAAAAATATATATACAGCAATTGTTTCACATATGGTGGGCTAAGAGTGATAGAAGCCCCCCACTGTACAAAGTACTATTCCTTATTTGTATATATATATATATTGTAACAAGGTACCCTTTGATAGACTGTAATTTGTAGAGACTTCTGGGCTCTTTTTATATATTTTTATTGAGTAGTTACAAAAACACAAATTTAATAGCTTATAGTCAGAAAAATAAACATCTACGTAAACGGGCTTACTTATACTCTGGAACACCCTGACTATAACCTGAGCAGCTCTTCTACTACAGGTTAAATTATAATTCATAAAGAAAACAAACAGTCTCTTGTAGTGCCACCTTGTGGCCAGGATACAAACAGTCCCTTATAGCGCCAGCTTTTGGCCCGGATACAGATAGTCTCTTTTAGTATCTGTAGTCTTGTATATGTGGTGTAGTGCCACCTTGTGGCCAGGTTATGACTAGTCTCTTATATAGTGCCAGCCTGTGGCCTTTCCAAGTCTTCAATTAAATAACCTTGGATGAAGTATAGGGCCCGCCCTTCTCTCCCATGTGCTTCACCCCAGGGACCCTTTGATATTGGAATAGGAACACTGCAATTTAACAGGACAAGCAATCAGCCTCTTCCCTGGGGTATAATAATTTAAGTAAAAGGTTTCTGACCTTATGGTAAATGGAGTGTCCGTCTCTTCACTAGCTTCGGTCTGCCATGCAGCTTTCTCCAGTCAGGTAACTCAGCAGTGTCCCACAGGTACTTAATAAGGAATTCTTTGCAGATCCAGCAAGACCTTTTACTTGCAGCTCCAGAAAAACAGCACTCCAGTATTCAGTATTGCAGCTTCTCAAAAACAGCCCTCTCTGCTCAAGGTTTCTTCCAGGCTCCTTATCTCCTGTGAACTTAGCTCGCCCCCTCTCTGCTCACACCGCAGCCTTTTTAATCCTCCTGACTTAGATCAGGTGTACTGGCTTGATTAGTCCGCAACTCCCACGCTCACCTTCTGTTCAAGCATGGATGTACAGCCCTACTCATTCTTCTGCTTATGTAGATCCCTTGCTGGATTCTAGTGCAGGTTATCTGTCCTTGCTGGACACCGTTACAATATATATCACATATATAGTTGTCATAACTGCAGGTATTTCAAACGTTGTTGCTAACGCTGCGGCCCTCGCGAAGGTGCTCCTTGCCAGCAACTGCGGACCTTGCAACATTTACGGACTTACGACAGAGAAATACGAGACGAAGGATTTAGAAAAATAAATATTACAACCTCGCAAAATTACGACTTTAACGGCCGACCCGGGCAAACCTCAAAACATTCAAGACACAATAAATACACACTACAAACACATAAAAAGCTTACCCACAGCACGAGGAAGCACCCAGGACCTCTGCAAGTGAAGTTACACCTCCATTTAAGTCCAAATTGAAGAGTTTAGATACCCGAAAATCCCCTAAGCGAGAGAAAAAATGGCCCCTGAAATAAATGAAAACGAGATTACAGGACCCTAAACACGCAAAACACCACTAGACACATACAGATTTTCCAAATAAGCCGGACGAGCTCCAAGAACAAGCATGCCAAATCAGCCACATTCGCGTACCACACATTAGGCGCCATTTTACAATACTAACTTACAGAATGCGGAAGTACACAGCTACCCTAACGGATTTGGCTCACGCACGCACACCATTTACACTACGCACTGCACACATTGCTAATACTTACACAGCATCTCCACAGAACTCAAAACACACATTGTATGCTGCAGCAACATGAAAACAGATTGTCAGCTCTTCAGCATATTGCTTCCTGCATTTATTACTTCAAAATAGGTAAAGTTTATTCCACTAATAATGAATTATTGAGTTCATTACCATACACCAAACAGCATTAGCTCACTTACAATTTGATTCCCGTCATTTTTTATTCTAGTATAATAATAATAATGATGACAAATATAGGTATGTATAATAAAATGCGTTCTTCGACGATTCTGTGGCTTCATCAGTTATATATCCCTAGAGAAAATACATATACATATACACTTATATAGCTGTTTCTCCTGTTCAGAGTAGAATGGCCTGGTATTTCGGGGCTGGGTAACTCTTTTGAGTGGGACCAAACTGATATACTACAGGATATTTCTCCCTGCGAAGGGCACAAGTGAACTAAAAGAGGTTGCTTTCAGAGTGGCTTATCATGGCCATAGAACTAACCTATTAAGGTTGATTCGTTCTCTGATGAGCACCTCTGACTTTGTTGTTTTGTATTTGCAAATTACCTTTAGGGTTTAGTCTCCCTAAGGGTAATAGGGGACTCCAGACATGGACTCCTTGCTTACTGTGCTTTAGGGAGTCCAGCTGCACCTCACTGACGAGGCCGATAAAGACTGAAAAGCGTCTGAGATTTGAAGTTTCTCCTGTTCACGGTAGAATTGCCTGGTATTTTGGGGCTAGGTCACTCTTTTGAGTGAGACCAAACTCATATACTACAGGATATTTCTCCCTGTGAAGGGCACAAGTGAGCTAAAAGAGGTTGCTCCCAGAGTGTCTTATCATGGCCATAGAACTAACCTATTAAGGTTGGTTCGTTCTCTGATGGGCACCTCTGACTTAGTTGTTTTATATATACTGTATATATACTGTATATATATATATATATATATATATATATATATATATATATATATATATATATAATATATACTGTACATATATGTAAAAAGACATGTCAGAAAAAACAAATAAAAAATTATACCATCTATACAATGATAGCTGTAAAATGATATATATATATATATATATATATATATATATATATATTGATCTGGTCTATGGGCCAAGAATAATATTTCATATAAAAGCAACTTAAGTTGAGGTGGAACTTCACTATTAATATAAGATAGAGTGTTTAGAACATCAAAAGATGTCAGTGGTCAAATGTTTTTAATGTGGCCTTTTGAATACATTGATAATGGGCAAATGTTTTAGAAAGGTTGTATTGCTTTTTTACATTCTAAAAATATTTTGACTACAGTGATACCTTTGTTCAAGTCCTGTATCCATTCCGGACATCAAGATGCGAACCAAACAGGATGCAAATCAAAGAAGCATTTCCCTTGGGAAACAATGTAAATTTAATTAATCCATTCCAGACCCCCAGTTTTTCACATTTTAGTTTGGACTGATGGTCTCGTTGTTTGATACAAAACCTAAAACAGACATAACAAAAAACTGTCACTTTGCTTGGAATTTTGGTTCTTATAAGCACAGACTACACTTTGGTTCGTGTAAGCACAGGCTGGGCGCATTGGCTCTTAAAGGCTGGGCACATTGGCTCTTACAGACACAGGCTGGACACACTTATAGATTACCTCTTACAGTCACAGGCTTCCTGTTGCCACTTACAGACACAGGCTGGGCACATTAGCTCTTACAGGCACACACTAGGCACATTGGCTCTCACAGACATAGGCTGCAGATTGCCTCTTAGAAAAACAGGCTGGACACATTAGATCTTACAGGCACAGGCTGCAGATTGCCTCTTACTGACACAGACTGGGCACAAAAGCTCTTACAGGCACAGGTGGGCACATTAGCTCTTACAAATACAGGCTGCAGATTGCCTCTTACAGACTGGGCACATTAGGCTCTTACCGGCACAGGCACAGGTGCAGAGGCAGATGTGGGGTGTTGCGATCAAGAACAGTCACAAGCGCTGAGTTCAGAGCAACTAATCAGTCCAACGAGTCAAGTACCAAGCAAGCAACGTGATTCAACATTTGTTACCGCAGGGATCCGCAACACAACCCGTGAACGGTACCACTGTATTTAAGTGTAGATCGTCAATATATGATATTATAAATATATGACTGAAGATGTTCTTTAATAAAGCTAAAAATATATTTGACCACAGACATTATTTTTCTAACATGACTGTGTCACTTTAAGTAATTCAGTTTAGTTTGGAAAGTATGGTCTTACAGTACATAATGAGCATTTTACAGCTAATATGCTGCCTGGATCCCATCACAGTTTTCATGCTGCAAACTCTACAGTTTGTGTTTCATGTATTTTCTGATATTGCACAGGGAATGTTAATATAATTCAGAGATTGTTACTTTTTCATTCTCTGCTTCTTGATGAATCCCCCCTGTAGAGAAACTCCAAATCAGGAGGCTGATGGTTGCACAATAAATCATTATTTTAAGACAGCATGACATTTTTACCCAACACATATTATTAACGAAAATAGCTCGTGAAGTGCAGTTCATTTTTACCATTTAAATACATTTTTAGCTGCAGGACTTGACTTAGACATTTGGTATAATGAATAATAGCATCTCATACATTTCTTTCTAATTTTACATCCAATAAGTTATGGCCATGTATTGTTTCTGTCCATTTCAATTTCAGCTTCTCAGTAATAGAGGAATTATAAAAATGTGATATGCATTTCAATGCAAATGTGTATGTAAGGAAATATCACAGATCAGTTTTCATACATTTTCCCAGGTTGGTTATAAATGTGAATACATGACATATAATTAATATAAAATACAGTTTAATAGCCTAGCAATTGGTTTTATATTAAACAGATTATACATTATAAAGATAGGTTTTATTCTCTACAGAGTATAAAATGAGAGCCTTGCATTTTTCTGTTCTCAGTTGACCTGAAACTGCTTGACCAGTATATATATATTGTAGCCAAAATAGAAAGACTGATTACACCTCTGTTCCAAGCTCGCCATTATTCCAAGCTGAAATTATTCTGTTCATTGAGGCACAGGTGGTGATTTTTGTAACTTGATTTGGTCATTAAAAATCCTCTAGCTGCTTCAATAGTTTCTCCCCGAGGCCTATATCACTAGTCAGTTCTTCAGTGATTAAAATGCAGCCCATTGGCCTTCTAACCTTATTACAACCCTTTCTCTAATGATCTCATAATGACTGCCAGTCCAAGCCAAGAGACCTGACAGATAATGATGTCAATTATGCAAATGGCTATGATGGCTTCAAGCCCGATAAATTATGTCTACAGTGAGGGAAAATGGCTATTTTTATTTCTACTTATTAAATATATTGTGTTTCTAACTGTTGACAGAGGTTAATAAAGAATAAAAGCAATAAAATGTTGCTTCTTAAGAAACATGTAATAGAACAAATTGAGGAGATGTTCCTGATGATGGGAATTTTAATGAGTTATCTTTTTTTATAGAAATTAAATGTCAGTAATTGTTTTTGTAACAGATTAGAATTAAATATGTTATATGTAGAGGAATGTAGTATAGCTAAAAAAGGCCCATAATGATTACAGCACTGAAATTCCAAAATAAGATTTGTACTAGTAATTTATTTTTCTTACTATGGAATACTTAATAGGCTTACATCCATAGTGTAAAGTGTATATATATATATATATATATATATATATATATATATATATATATATATATATATATATATATATATAGATCTATACATAATACTGGAAATATATTTGGTTTTAATAAAAGAAGTAGGATGTAAGATGTGAGCTTTTGAAACTCAATATTTACAAACGCAAATTATTATTATTATTATTTATTAATATTAACTGTTATTTGTAACTCACCAACATGTTCTGTAGCGCTATTCAATGGTTTAAGTACAAAGGCAAAAAACAATATTAACACATTGCAAAAGAATGTAGGGCCTTGTCTTTGAGCTCACAATCTAATGGACATTGTACTTTTTCACAAAGCACCTTATTAAACACTTGCAAACTTACAATCTAAAGGGTTTGGGTGGTATACAGGATGGTGACAGATGCAAATTGCAGGGTGTAATTCAATAGTCTCAAGCAAGTGGAAGTGGTTGTGTGTTGCACTATAGATGGTGGGTGTGAGTGATATAATGCTGTAGAGTGTGCAGTTGTGCATATTAAGGCTAAAGTTGATAAGCTTCTGTAAACAAACACATTTTTAGTGAGTTGTTGATGGTTTTGAGGCAGGATGATAGTCTGGTGGAGTGAGGCAAGAAATTTGATAGAGTAGGGGCAACAACAGAACAATCCAAAAGGAGGAAGTAAGAGGAGGTGATAAGAGAGGAGGAAGGAAAAGGGTTATTAGCAGAGAGAAGAGGGCAGATGGGAGAGTATTTTGCGATGAGAGCAGAGATATAAGGGCATATACTATTATGTAGGGCTTTATAAATAAAGTCATAATTTTAAATGTTATTCTAGACAGAGAGATGTTGCAGACACTCAGCGTTGAGTTTATTATGGATTGGAGTGGGGCAGACCAGCTAGGAACAAGTAGCAATATAATCGAGGCGAGTTCTGATAAGAAAATGGATTCAAATTTTTGTTGCGTCTTTTGATAGATAGTGACATATTTTGGCAATGATTTTTAGGTGACGACAATATTTTGTTATTGATTGTATGTGAAAAATGAAAGAGAGTGCAGGGTCCAGAAGAACCCCAAGACAACGGGCCTAGGTGGTTGGAGTGATCATGGCATTGCTAATATTGAAATATATTTTATGGAGTAGCAGCTGTAGTAGAGGGGGGGAGGAAATTAATATCTCAGTATTTTAAATGTTGAGTTTGAGTTAATGGGTGGACATCCAGGAGGAGGACAGCTAGAAGAGAGTGGGCTAGATTTGCTGCTGAGAAGTAGATTTAAGTGTCATCTGCATATAGATGATACTTACATCCACACAATGTTATTAGGGTAGCAAGGAAGGATGTATGGATGGGGAAGAGGGTCTAGTACTGAATCTTGGGGTATGTCAACAGTCAGAGGGCAAAGAAGCGGTTCCGGAGATTAAGACACTAAATGTAGAATTTTTTTGATACGTTTTTAACCATGAGAGAATTGTCACGGATGCCAAGTGAGTGTAGAATATGCATAAGAAAATAGTGGTGAACTGTATAAAAGGCAGCAGTGAGATCCAGGAGAATTAGAATAGAGAAGTGGGCAGAAGAGAGTGTTGAATGTTGCGAACAAATGTTTGGGGTTGTAGGACAGATTTTATGTTAATGAAGAGAATTAGCTCTCTTTGCAATATTGATGGCATTAGGAGTGCAAAATAAACTTGTAATGGAGGAATGTTGAAATCCTAGTTGTTCAGGAATAGTTATGGGGCAAGTTAGAGTCATGTTATACTGTGAGGTAGCAATATCAGGGCAGGAAAGGGGCTGAAAAAAGGCTGTAGTACATTGGGAAGTTGTTGTAGGCCAAGTGCTTGCATGTTTCTGTGGGTTCTGGTGGTAGAGATTGAAGATGGGCAGTGAGTGGAAGGTGTGGTGAGGTTGCTGGTTAGGAGGTGATGATCAGATAGAGAGAGTGGATAGATGACAGGGAAAGAGATTGTGCAGAGATTGGTAAAAATAAGGTCAATGGGGTTCCTATCATGGTGAGTTTGGGATTCTCTCCATTGTGAAAGGAGAATCGAAGAAGATAGTGAAATTATTTTGCAGCGATATAGGTGTGTAAGTGACAGTGCTGAAATCATCAAGTTACATTGAAGGAGAGAAAATGAGAGAGCCAGGTGGCAAAATTGTCAAGAAATTGAAAGGGTCATCCAGGCAGGTAATAGATCACAGCAACTTGCAGAGAGATGGGTGAGAAGAATGTATAGTGTAAACTTCAAAAGTTGATAATTGGAGGGAAGGAACTGGGGAATGCAGTGAAATGTACAGCAAAAAAAAGTAATATGCCCCTACACCTCCATATTGCTTGTTGGAATGAGTGAGGGCCCTGGGTTGGGGATATATCTTCAGCAGCCAGGAGTAGATGGAGTTAGTGTGAGAGGAGATGAGAGTGGGACTTGCAGAAGCATTTTTGCTTTTGAGCTTAGAAGATTGAGGAGATAGTGATTGGAGGAAAGCGAGTAGTTTGTGGGAGCAAAGAAAAGAAGAAGGGAGAAGGGAAGGTGAGATAGTAATGATGTTAAAGACATAATATTGAGAAACTGAGGAGAAGAGTCTGAGACAGAGGCAGGAGGTTACGAAGATCAATGTGTGAGGATACCTTTTGACTAAATATATGTAAGCTCAAATAAATAAAATATGTAGATTAGAATAAAATAGAATTTAGAAATTAGAATACAATAAAATAGAATGACTTTCCTAGATTGCTCTTGTCAGAGGTGATCATTAAGTGTGTTCAATACATGCTAAATCCTGTATAATTCCAACTGATACACTTTTGAATGTTAACGAGATGTGAACAGATGTTACATCTTGCAAATGCTTTCCTGGGATTGCATTAGATGTATAGGCCCTGATAAGTCAGCTGTGAGAAGTTTGGACTAGTTTGCAGGTCAAAGACTGGCCAAATGACTACATTATAAAAGAAAGGTGTCTGTTCCTTATCAGGAAAACATATATTCAATACAATTGTTGCAATATACAGTTTGCATTTAAACAATATGCACACATTGACATTAATAAATATCCCTATACATTTTTGAATAATATTTACTAGTTATAATGGTTGAATACACTAAGCAACTGTGCCAGAACACAAGGATATAATGAGAGTCAAAAATAATTATCGACACATGCAGCATACCTTGCAATAAATGAAAATTAATACGTGCCATTAATTCACCTAGCCACAATAGAATTTACAAGTTTTACTAGCTTGACAATCACCTTGTAAATACCTTTATATTTTAACTTTAGGAGGGATTTAAGGAAATTACTTCCGAGAAATTACTTCCCCATATTTAAGTTGTCCAAAGGTATTTTACACATAATAATTTGTATTAATATAACTCATTTTTCATATATTTATAGTTCATTATTAGTGATGTCCCAAACGGCGAACACATGCGCTTTTCGGTTCGCCCCCTATACTTTATCATTGAGGAAACTTTGAACATCATTTATTTTATTTTATATATTTTTTTGTGTAATCTATGCCTGTCTGCCAGCGTGTGTGTGTGACAGGCTAACTGTGCTTATTTTCACTACTCATACCTGGTGGTGTAACATACATTGAAAACAACCATTTTTTTCCTGTAATCTAATTTCAGTTGCCTGCCTGTGTCAGGCTCACAGCTTAAATTGTGCTCAGTGACGTAAAACAACACTTTTTTGACTGTAATAGATTGAATAGCAATTGCCTGCCTGCAGGCGTGTGTGTGAAGCCTATTGCATCTACTCTGCCAACTTTTGCCAGAGCACAGTGATACGTCATATCTGGTGCAACCGTAGTGTACAGTGACATAAAACAACACTTTTTTGACTGTAATAGATTGAATAGCAACTGCCTGCCTACATGCGTGTGTGTGAAGCCTATTGCATCTACTCTGCCAACTTTTGCCAGTGCACAGTGACACTCATATGTGGTGGCACCTTAGATTGCACGAGCAGTGCCCCAAATTTGAAGTGGGAGGACCGACCAAGCATCTTTTTCCATCTCCCTATTCCAAAAATCCATGCCTTATACACGTCCCCTGATAGTGGACGTAACAGGGATTAAACCGATAGGAATAGTACTACTTAATAGTACACACCTTATAATAATGCAGACAGAGGCAACGCGTATAATCTTCCATGCTGTGCACTGGAAACCCCCAGAATCTGACCTGTGTATAATCTTCCATGCTGGGCACTGGAAGCCCCCAGACTCTGACCTGTGTATAATCTTCCATGCTGTGCAGTGGAAGCCCCCAGACTCTGACCTGTGTATAATCTTCCATGCTGGGCAGTGGAAGCCCCCAGACTCTGACCTGTGTATAATCTTCCATGCTGGGCAGCGGAAGCCCCAGACTCTGGGAGTCTGAAGAAGAGGAGTCAGAGGAGGAAGGTGGCTTTGAGGAGGTGGAAGACCAAACACAGCAGGCGTCCCAGGGGGCTTGTTGTCACCTTTCGGGGACCCTTGGTGGCTGGGTGGAGGAAGAGACCTTCAATGACATCAGTGAGGACAAGGAACGGGACATGGCTAGCTTGGTATCCAACCTTGTGCAAATGGGGAGTTTGCGGGTGTGCAAAGGGACTATTTGTGGTTGTTTGCGGTGCATAAAAAGGGGAGATTGGTCTGTTACTGTGAAGCGGGTGTAACCCTTACACTACCTGATCGATACAACATCATACCTGATGTTTTAAAGCATGTTATTCCAAACAATTTAGGAATGTTAGGTGATTTATGCCCTTTATGGCTTAAAACCAGACTCTGCATCAACTATGTATTTTTCCGTGGCAGTTTTGCCAAGGATCCCCTTCGGCATGCCACAGTCCAGGTGTTAGTCCCCTTGAAACAAATTTCCCATCACTATTGTGGCCAGAAAGAGTCCCTGTATGCCCATTGAAGTCTATGGCGGTTTGCCGATGTTCTCACGTTCGCGAACATTTGGTAAAGTTTGCGTTCGCTGTTCGCGAACCCAAAATTTGATGTTTGTGACATCAATATTCATTATTTTTCTTAGTATGTTTGCTATTTCCATGGTGGGAAAAAAACATGACAAGTAACCAATATACCCTGGGTTTTTGCCCTTGTTTCCTGCACTTTGATAGAGGAACACAATACAATATGGTAATACTATTCGAAATGTTACTATAATATTAGGGCCACCAAATACACCAAAACAAATCAATGAAAATAACAGGCCTAGTTTCCATCGAAGCACTACATTTACTTATAGAGAGTTCATGGAGTTAATTGACAGAATTTGTGGCGGAGGGAGGATTATTTTTCTTCTTTGGTGTTGGTATCCATTGTTTATTTTGTCACTAATCACTAATTAAAAGGGTGAATTTGATGGACTGAATAAAATCTGTCAAACCATAATATTTAGTTTCCCATTGCGCATAACAGGAAAGAAGGGTAGAAGGAGTAGAAATGTGGACTAAAACTCTCTGCAGACACCACTCTTGCACACTGCTTAGAAAATGGCTCCAAAAACCTGTAATTTTCTAAGTAATGTTGAAATGAGCAGTGCCTGCTTTTACTGGGAATTGGCGTGGCTAAACACCCTTAATACCGAGCCTTTGCCTTTCCCAATCCCACATTGATTAAGTAACCCTTTAACTGATTATACAAGGTCTGTTGTATCTACCTCTCCTCTTACAATTTACCTACTTGATCTGATTCTATCACAGCTACTCCATCCCCTCTCTACCACACTTATCTCAGAACCCATCTTTTCAAGTTCCCATCATCTTTAAAGGATGCCATAATTATAACCATTCTAAAGAATGTTTCTCTGACTCACCCTATATCTCTCAACTTACCTTGGCTTCAAAACTGCTTGACTGACTGGCCTACCACTACCTACCCCAATTCCCTTCCTCCATCTTCCTTCTTGATCACCGCCAACCACACTCCTGGCCCCAACATGCCACAACAGTCTCTAATGAATTGATCACCACCAAGTCAAAGGGTCACTTCTCAATTCTAATTCTCCTGGATCTCTCTGCTGCCATTGACCAAAATTCTCCACTCCCTTGGCATCTGATACACAGCTCTCTCATGGTTCAAATCTTACTTAGAAAATCAAACATTTAGTATCTCCTCTGGCACCTCTTCTTCATCTCTCCCTCTAACTATTGGCAAATTCTAAAGCTCAGTCCTAGGAACCCTCCTACTCTCCATTTTTAAATCCTCCCTTGGAACCTTAATATAATCTTTTGGATTTCAGTATCATTAATATGCAGAGGATATTCACAGCTACCTCTCAGCACCAACTTTATCCCCCTTTCTTCTAGCACAAGTTGCCAACTGCTTCTCAAGCAATTCCTCCTGTGCAGACTGAGCTGCTAATTCTCCCTATCAAATTTCAGCCAATCAGAAGGTGCCAATGTGTGAGCCAATTAGGATCGGATACACTCCTATCTCCCATTCTGATTGGCTGAAGGAGCTATCAATCTTTTTTAAACCAATCAGAAGGAACTATTGCTTTCAGCCTATCACAATGGTATACACCCCCACGGGGAGATTGGCTGAAGGCATCTGCACCTTCTGATTGGCTGCTCACAGCTCATCGCCTAAGTTCTCAGAGTTAACGGCTCTCCTCGCTTCGCGAGGCTCGCAAGCGACAAGCACCTCATAGTTCAACAATTATAATATTGGACTAGAAAAATGTACTAACTCCAGTTCCATATGTAACAGTGCTCAGTACTTTCTTTTTAGTGATACTGTACATGTGTAATTGTATACTTAAGAATAATAATGATAACATTAGTAACCCTGATATTTCTATTTAGACAAGAAATATATATGTATGATTAACTAATGACTTTTGACTAAATGATCCCAGAATATTTTATTACATATATTTATATAAATTCCATATTTATCTAAGAATTAAATGATCCATGCTTATTGAAATAATGTGTTTTTTTCCTATTTTAGTGTGACATTTAAGAAAGCTACTAATGACAGCTACAAAGACGTTTTAAGCACTCTTTAATCTGACAAGAGTCATTAGAATTATCCATCCACAGTGAGAAATTATTACAAAAACTACATGTTTCTAAATGTTTCCAGCTTGGCTACTCATATGAATAGATTCTCATGATTTCTAGCTATTTCTTATTTATAGCCCATATATTTCGTCCATCTCTTGATGTATGAGGTAATCAAATATTTAGTTATTCTCATATACATTTATTTGTAACAGTGCTATGAATTCTGCATTATAATATGTATTACAATGTAGAATGTAGTAAAGAGTTGACATGTTGATATGATGAGAAGACCATATGCTATTACTAGTGAATGGAGGTTAATACTAAGAAATAAAACTGTTTTACTGGATACTCTATATAAATCTAAACAGGTATAAGCACATTAAAACACATTTTACCTTTAAGATTTTATGACCAGAGTGGCCTTGCAGTGATCTAAACAGTCTCCTCAAATACCAGATAAAACACAAGTGATTTATTTTCTCTTTAAAAAAAATAAGTATGAAGTCTTCTTAATAATAATATCATATTGTAGCATTTAAATATTTTACTACTCCATTATATTATGTATTCTTTTAATTTCTCATAATTATCATTCTGCATTGCTATAATTGATCTAAATTGTGTTCATTTAATTAAAACAGTTTCATGTTTTACTAGAAATTAGCATAAAATAAAAAAAGTTATTGCCTGCAACTATTTGTTTTATGTTTAAATATAAAAGAGTATTTCGAGCACTTAATAAAAAAATAAAGTTAATTCTAGATTATTTTTCTATATTGAATAAGTGATAATTAAAATCAAAATTCTCCTATGAGACCTATAAAATTTACAATGGTCTTGACTCAATTTTACAAAATGAATGTACAGGTATACCCCGCTTAAAGCTACCCCGTTTAGAGCTGATTCGCTATAGAGCTGTTTTGCCTGCCAGACCCATCTTGATGCTAAGCCCTGTTACAATGCGGTTTTTCCCTGCCAGATCCCTTTTAACACTCTGGTTCTCTATAGTACTGCCCCGCTATAACGCTGTTTTTGCCTGCCGGGTCCCTTTTCACGCTCTGATTTACTATAAAACTGTTTTCTTTTCTCCAAGAAAACAAAATCCAGGATGACCCAGAAGCTTCAACATCAATAATTTAAAGTTCATATTTCTGCTAATGTTCAATCTGTGTTAGTGTTCTAATTGATGTTTGTTTGACGTTCATATAAAACCAAAAGAGTTTACATTTCTAAAATGATTGTATATGTTTATGCAAATATAGGGCCTCATTAAATTCCAGCCTCGTAAATAAGAGGCTTCTACTTAAGCCCTACGTACTGCAAAGTTTCTCTAACTTACAATGCTATTAAATTAGCCCTGCTGCGAGCAACGTATGAGCTACGCAGCAGGCCCGTACGTATCTACACTGCGTAAATGTACATGAGGAGTGACAGCCTGCGAGATGATATCGCAGGCTCCCACTCCTCATCAAGTGCTGCGGGGGTCCTAAAAGGGACCTCCGCGGCAGTCCCCCACATAAGCCCTGCCGTGGGGGGTACTCCAAACCCCCCCCTAGGCACCTAAAATGAACCCCCCCTCAATGCGGGGGTCCCTGTCGGGACCCCCGAAGTGTCCTCACATGAACACCTTGCTGCAGGGGTCCATAGGAACCCCCGCAGCCCCCACACATTAACCCCTTGCAGCGGGGGTCCCCGATCGGCACCGATCAGGCCCCCGCTGCATTTAAAACTTTTAAATTCCCCGCCGCGGCTCCTTAAAGGGGCCGCGGCACACTATTACCCAATCCCGGCCGCGGCACTTAAAATTAACCCCCCTCTATGCTGGGGGTCCCCATCGGGACCCCCGAAGTGTCCCCACATAAACCCATTGCAGGGGGGGGCCCCGATCTGCATAGATCAGGCCCCCCGCTGCATTTAAAACTTTTAAATTCCCCGCCGCGGCTCCTTAAAGGGACCGCGGCACACTATTACCCAATCCCGGCCGCGGCACTTAAAATTAACCCCCCTCTATGCTGGGGTCCCCATCGGGACCCCCGAAGTGTCCCCATATAAACCCCCTGCTGCGGGGGGCCCCGATCGGCACCGATCGTGACCCTGCTGCAATTCAATTTTAAATTTCCCGCCTCGCGGGTCCTCAAAGGACCGTAAAGGTCCTGAAAGGACTCGCACTAAAAATATTAACCCCAGGCAACTATAATTACCCCATTAACTCATGATGGTCAATACAGACCACCATAAGGCCTAAATTAACCCATTAACTCATGGTGGTCAATACAGACCACCATAAGGCTCTAATTAACCCATTAACTCATGGTGGTCAATACAGACCACCATAAGGCTCTAATTAACCCATTAACTCATGGTGGTCAATACAGACCACCATAAGGCCTAAATTAACCCATTAACTCATGGTGGTCAATACAGACCACCATAAGGCCTAAATTAACCCATTAACTCATGGTGGTCAATACAGACCACCATAAGGCTCTAATTAACCCATTAACTCATGGTGGTCAATACAGACCACCATAAGGCTCTATTTAACCCCATCAGTCCCATAAGGGTATATTATTACCATTATGGGCCTGTTACAACCCAACATTAACCACATAAGTGCCATGATGGTCCTCAAGGACCATCATGACACTAACTACAAACACTACACTATAACCCCCAATAAACCATTTAATCTAAACTAACCCCCCTCTACACTAATCTATTAACACTTACACTACCTACCTACACTACCTACCCCCTAATAAACCTCCCCAACACTCTAATTACAAAAAACAATAAACCTACAGCACAGAAAACAAAAAACCTACAGTACAAAAAACAAAAAAACCTACAGTACAGAAAAAATAAAAATTACAACCCCACCCCCCACTACAGAAAACAAAAAAATACATTACAACCCCACCCCCCACTACAGAAAATAAAAAAAATTACACACCTGAAAAGGAAAGACAGATAAACACAATACATTACATACATTACATACAATACATGACATTACATACATTAAATATAATATATTAAATATAATATATTACATATAATATATTACATATAATACATTACATACATTACATACAATACATGACATTACATACATTAAATATAATATATTAAATATAATATATTACATATAATATATTACATATAATACATTACATACATTACATACAATACATGACATTACATACATTACATATAATGTATTAAATATAATATATTACATATAATATATTACATATAATACATTACATACATTACATACAATACATGACATTACATACATTACATATAATGTATTACATATAATATATTACATATAATATATTACATATAATATATTACATATAGTCCTAATCAAATACCCCCTATCTATCTAACATACAATCTATTTAATTTAAAATAAATCCTAACTATATCAAATACATCCCCCTATCTATCTAATATACAAAACATCCTAACTACATACACAGACCCTAATTCTAAGCTAAAATCAATAAATTAAGACCACTTACCTTTAAGATGTTGCTTCAGATCACTAACCTATGGGTCAAACAAAAAATAAAAATTAGTACAAAACATTAACATCAAATAAATAAACATTCTATACATTCTAAATATTCAACTCACCTTTACAGCATGTCCAGTCACTGTTTAGCTCTTCCGGCGCGGCCCTGTTAAAAAAAAAACACAATACATGAATACATGAATACAATATATAAACAATAAATAAAATACACAAATAAACATCTAAATATACATTGAACTTACCTCCCCGCGATGTCCCCGGCCTTCTCTCCTTCAGCCCCGGCTGGGCCGCGGAACCATCCGCGCTCTAAAAAAAAAAAAAAAAAAAAACTAACGGAGGTCTGCACTGGCAGACCTCCCCGACGCTACTGAACCTCCCGGAGTCGTTTCCGGGAGGAAATTGGCATTGGCGGCTTGTGATTGGCTGAAAAAGCTGTCAGCCAATCAAAAGTCGTCAATGTAGGAGCCAATCAGGATGCGCAGATGTCTTCTACCAATCACTCCGTGGGGGTGTATCCCATAGTGATTGGCTGAAGGCATCTGAGCGTTGTGATTGGTTCCCAGAAAGATAGACAAGTGTTTAAGCCAATCAGGGTGGGATATTGGGGTGTATCCCATCCTGATTGGCTCACACATTGACGACTTTTGATTGGCTGAAATTGATAGACAGCTTTTTCAGCCAATCACAAGCCGCCAATGCCAATTTCCTCCCGGAAACGACTCCGGGAGGTTCAGTAGCGTCGGGGAGGTCTGCCAGTGCAGACCTCCGTTAGTTTTTTTTCTTTTTTTTTTTTAGAGCGCGAATGGTTCCGCGGCCCAGCCGGGGCTGAAGGAGAGAAGGCCGGGGACATCGCGGGTAGGTAAGTGAAATGTATATTTAGATGTTTATTTGTGTATTTTATTTATTGTTTATATATTGTATTCATGTATTCATGTATTGTGTTTTTTTTTTAACAGGGCCGCGCCGGAAGAGCTAAAAAGTGACTGGACATGCTGTAAAGGTGAGTTGAATATTTAGAATGTATAGAATGTTTATTTATTTGATGTTAATGTTTTGTACTAATTTTTATTTTTTGTTTGACCCATAGGTTAGTGATCTGAAGCAACATCTTAAAGGTAAGTGGTCTTAATTTATTGATTTTAGCTTAGAATTAGGGTCTGTGTATGTAGTTAGGACTGTAATTATTTTATTTTACTTTAGAATAATGGTCTGTGTATGTAGTTAGGATTTTTTGTATATTAGATAGATAGGGGGATGTATTTGATATAGTTAGGATTTATTTTAAATTAAATAGATTGTATGTTAGATAGATAGGGGGTATTTGATTAGGACTATATGTAATATATTATATGTAATATATTATATGTAATATATTATATTTAATATATTATATGTAATGTATGTAATGTCATGTATTGTATGTAATGTATGTAATGTATTATATGTAGTATATTATATGTAATATATTATATTTAATATATTATATGTAATGTCATGTATTGTATGTAATGTATGTAATGTATTATATGTATGTATTGTATTGTGTTTATCTGTCTTTCCTTTTCAGGTGTGTAATTTTTTTATTTTCTGTAGTGGGGGGTGGGGTTGTAATGTATTTTTTTGTTTTCTGTAGTGGGGGGTGGGGTTGTAATTGTTTTTTGTTTTCTGTACTGTAGGTTTTTTTGTTTTTTGTACTGTAGGTTTTTTGTTTTCTGTGCTGTAGGTTTTTTATTTTTTGTAATTAGAGTGGTGGGAAGGTTTATTAGGGGGTAGGTAGTGTAGGTAGGTAGTGTAAGTGTTAATAGATTAGTGTAGAGGGGGGTTAGTTTAGATTAAATGGTTTATTGGGGGTTATAGTGTAGTGTTTGTAGTTAGTGTCATGATGGTCCTTGAGGACCATCATGGCACTTATGTGGTTAATGTTGGGTTGTAACAGGCCCATAATGGTAATAATATACCCTTATGGGACTGATGGGGTTAAATAGAGCCTTATGGTGGTCTGGATTGACCATCATGAGTTAATGGGTTAATTTAGGCCTTATGGTGGTCTGTATTGACCACCATGAGTTAATGGGTTAATTAGAGCCTTATGGTGGTCTGGATTGACCACCATGAGTTAATGGGTTAAATAGAGCCTTATGGTGGTCTGGATTGACCATCATGAGTTAATGGGTTAATTTAGGCCTTATGGTGGTCTGTATTGACCACCATGAGTTAATGGGTTAATTAGAGCCTTATGGTGGTCTGGATTGACCATCATGAGTTAATGGGTTAATTAGAGCCTTATGGTGGTCTGGATTGACCACCATGAGTTAATGGGTTAAATAGAGCCTTATGGTGGTCTGGATTGACCACCATGAGTTAATGGGGTAATTATAGTTGCCTGGGGTTAATATTTTTAGTGCGAGTCCTTTCAGGACCTTTACGGTCCTTTGAGGACCCGCGAGGCGGGAAATTTAAAATTGAATTGCAGCAGGGTCACGATCGGTGCCGATCGGGGCCCCCCGCTGCAGGGGGTTTATGTGGGGACACTTCGGGGGTCCCGATGGGGACCCCCAGCATAGAGGGGGGTTAATTTTAAGTCCCGCGGCCGGGATTGGGTAATAGTGTGCCGCGGTCCCTTTAAGGAGCCGCGGCGGGGAATTTAAAAGTTTTAAATGCAGCGGGGGGCCTGATCTATGCAGATCGGGGCCCCCCCCTGCAATGGGTTTATGTGGGGACACTTCGGGGGTCCCGATGGGGACCCCCAGCATAGAGGGGGGTTAATTTTAAGTGCCGCGGCCGGGATTGGGTAATAGTGTGCCGCGGTCCCTTTAAGGAGCCGCGGCGGGGAATTTAAAAGTTTTAAATGCAGCGGGGGGCCTGATCTATGCAGATCGGGGCCCCCCCCTGCAATGGGTTTATGTGGGGACACTTCGGGGGTCCCGATGGGGACCCCCAGCATAGAGGGGGGTTAATTTTAAGTGCCGCGGCCGGGATTGGGTAATAGTGTGCCGCGGTCCCTTTAAGGAGCCGCGGCGGGAAATTTAAAAGTTTTAAATGCAGCGGGGGGCCTGATCTATGCAGATCGGGGACCCCCGCTGCAAGGGGTTAATGTGGGGGTGCTGCAGGGGTCCCGATAGAGACCCCTGCAGCATGGGGATGTGTATAGGGTGCAGGGGGGAGCCTCACACTGCTGTCTCGGGCTGTTCCGAGGCAGCACGTAGAGGCTTTCGGATCCCTTGCGTGGACTTTTTGTCCACGTAGGGATTCTTACGATATGCGAGACTCGTGCATAGATTTAAGGCTACGTAGCTCTCTCGGAGCCTATTCTCGGCCATTTTCTCGCAGTCATATCGTAAAGCAGGCTGCGAGAGATTCGGTTCTCGCAAACAGCAGGAAAACTGCCTTTTGCGAGCACCGAGAGAACTATGAGGGAGAATTTAATAGGGCCCATAGGTTACAATATTTTGTAACCAAAAAATGAGATAAAAAAGCTCCAATGATTCAAAAATAAGGATCTACCAAGCTTATAAAAAAAAGGCACCTAAAAGTAATTCAGCATACATTTATTCTATGTTAAAAGTGCAAAATACTTTAGCATAATCGTCTATAAATTCCAGAGCTAAGATATTATGTGCTTAATTAGGACATGCGCATTTAGGGAAGTCTTGCCACCCAACAGATACCACCAAGGAAGGAGCACAGAACTAAGAGAGATATTCTATTACCTGCTCACAAATGACTCAAACTCTGGCAGAGGGTATTTTTTAAAATAAATATTTAGATGTATTCTATTGACTCCAGCTCTCAAATTTTGACCTGAAACCTGAACTCGTAAACCCTGCTTTTTTAAGTCTGATTTCAGGGGGTGTGATCACATGATCTGATGATATTTAAGCAAGAAAATATTCTAAAGAAGACATCTGTCAAGAAGGACTAAAACAAAAAAAAACTGAATTTAGGCAGTTAATGAGAGAAGATTTTGATTAAGAAATATATGGTGAACAAGAAGATGATTTATCAGTTTACTTGCACTTTGAAAGGTTTTAGTCCATTTTTACCTTTTGTAAGTTTTTAGTGGGTGCACTTTGTGGAGCACTTTTTGCAATATGATTATTTATTGTAAATCATTTGCTGTTTTGCATAATTGAATTTTCATTTAAAATATTTTTTTATTTTTATTTATATTAGCATATTTTAAGTTATCCAAATCTTTTAACAAAGGATAAAGGTGCTGAGTCCCTTTAAGGTAGATATTTACAATGTAATATAGTTAAAAAAATTTTTTTTAGAGAAAAATAGATTTAAACAGCAAACTTATTCAATGGAACATTTTATCAAGATGCTTTTGAAATTTTAAGTCATGGATTAATATAATAATTATAAATATCTAAAGTTTAATAAAAATGGAAATACACTCCTAGTAAAAAAATATATGCAAAATAAGTTAAATTAATCCAAATTACCATGCATAAAATACCTTTGGAATACATAAATAAGTGGAAGTAAATTTTTTCGGAAGTAATTTAATTAAATACCTCCTAAAGTTAAAATAGAAAGGTATTTACAAGGTGATTGTCAAGATAGTAAGAACGTGTAAAGTTGTTTGTGGCTAGGTGAATTGATGGCATGTATTAATCTTCATTTATTGCAATGTATGCTGTATGTGTCGATAATTGTTTTTGACTTTCATTATATCCTTGTGTTCTGGCACAGTTGATTAGTGTATGCAACTATTATAGCTAGTAAATATTATTCAGAAAATAAATATTGGGATATTTATTCATTTTAATGTGTACATATTTTTTATGCAAACTGTATATATAAAAATATGTGTTCTTTAGTAGTATAAAAATATGTGTTCTTTAGTAGTATTCTCAAACAAGAATGGTAGGTGGAACATAATTAAAAAAGTTGTAAATAGTATAATAAATATAAATACTATATAGCAGTTGTGTCTCTGTATAGGCGCCAATATTTATGGGCCAGACATTGAGTGGGTCACAGAATATGGCATAGGAAACACAGTGGCTATTTGGACATTTTAGTTGTTTAGTCATTTAGTTGCATCTGACTCTCTGTGGACCCCGGCACGCCAGGTACATCTCTCAGTCACTGCCCCTCTGAGTCCATCTAGTTCATGTTCATATCTTCAGTGACCTCACCTATCCACCTCCGCCTCTTTCATTCCCTTCTTCTTGTGCTTTCAATCTTTCCCATCATCAGTGTTTTCTAGGGAATCCTGCCGTCAAATATTTATGGCCAAAATATTTGAGCTTCAGCCTCATGATCATACCTTCTAGTGAACAGTTTGTCCTGATTTCTTGAAGTACTGATTTATTGGATCTTCTTGCAGTCCAAGCTTTCATCAATACCACAATTCCAAGGCATTCATTTGAAGATACAATTATCTAAAAAGTATGAATATGAAAGGTCTGACCAAATAATATATAGGTACTAGCCACTTTCCCGTCAAAAAATGACGGCAATAGAATTGTAAGTCAGGGAATGCTGTTTGGTACACAAAGTAAGTGTTTTGGTTGTGTGTGTACCTTCGACTCTCATTGCAAGCCTTGTACTGAGTGCCTTCGGCACTCATCATGTAGCTCGCAATGAGCGCCTTCGGCGCCCATTGCGAGCCTCTGGGTTGGTGTATTTTTGGTTGTCAGAGCCCCATTGGCGCTGATTGCAAGGTCCATGCTTAGCACCTTTTGGCGCTAATTGCGAGGCTCTCCGCTATTGTAGTTTTGCTCCTCTGAGCACCCATGGTGCTCCTTGTGAGGCGTTTATTGCGATACTGTCGTGTGGTGTTTTGTAATTTTTTCTGAATATGTATTTTTGTAATTATATTTAATTAATTAATTAATTACTGAACTAATAAATGAATATACTTTACCTATTTGTAATTAATATATGCAGCAACCAATATGGAGAGCTAACAATCTGTTTTGATGTTCCTGCAGCATACAATGTAGATTTTCAGTGTTGGTGATCTGAGGTGTAAATGTCAGCAATGTGTGTAGCGTGTAGTGTAAATATGCTGCGTGCACGAGGGGCAACCGTTTGTGTAGCAGTGTAGTTCTGTATTTTGTAAGTTAGTGTTGTAAAATAGCGGCGATGGTGTATGTGGTACGAGGGTGTGGATGATTTGTCTAATAGTGTATTTTGTAGCTCGTATGGGGTTGTGTAAAAGTTGTATGTGCTTGGCTGTGTTTTGCAGTTCGTGTAGCCTCGTTTTCGTTTTTTCGGTGCCCATTTTTTCTCTTGCATTTGGAATTTTTCCTTTTTGCCACAGACATTAATTTTTTTGTTGGTCTGAGATCCTTCGGCGCTCATTGTGAGTCTTGCGCTGAGTGCCTTTGGCGCTCATCTCGTGGCTCACAATGAACGCCTTCGTCGCTCATTGAAATTCTCTTGGTTGTTGTATTTTTTTTATCAGAGGCGCTTTTGCTGTCATTGTAAGGTCGTCGCTGATCTGCTTTTTGCGCTTATTGCAAGGCTGTCCCCTGGTTAGTTTGTGTGCTATGAGCAACGTTGGTGCTCGTCGTGAGGCGCGCAGTGAATGGTTTTTGCGATTAGTGCGATAGTGTTTTTGTTTTTTTGTGTATATGTATTTTTGGATGCTAATTAAATAAGTAATAAATTAATAAATTAATATACTTTATTTGTAAGTAATATATGCAGGAAGCATTGTGCTGGAGAGCTGACAATCTGTTTTGATGTTCCTGTAGCATATAATGTAGGTTTGCTCTGTTGTGGAGCTGAGGTTGCGTGCGCGATGGGAAGCCGTTAGTGTAGCTGTGTACTTCCGCATTCTGTAAGTTAGTGTTGTAAAATGGCGGTGAATGTGTATGTGGTACGCGGTTGTGGATGATTTACCGTCCTTGCTAAAAGTATATCTTGTACCTCATACGGCTTTATGTGCATATGTGCGGCTTTAGGGTCGTGTAGCCTCGTTTTCGTTTTTTTTCGGTGGCCATCTTTTCTCTTGTTTAGGGATTTCCGTGTGTCTAAACTCGTTAAATTGGACTTAAATTAAAGGTGTACCTTCACTTCCAGAGGTCCTGGGTGCCCTCCCTTGCTGTAGGTAAGGTTGTTATGTCATTTTTGTGTGTATTTATTGTTTTTTTTTATGATTTCAGCTGTGCGTGGTTCGCCCGTTATGGTCGTATTTTTGCGAGTCCGTAATTATTTTAGTGTAAGTCCAGAATTTTTTCTTTCTAAGTCCCGCGGCTCGTATTTTTTTGTGTAAGTCCGTATTTAGTCATTGCGTGTTAGATCTATTTTTTCAAAGTCTCGCTTCTGTGGGTGTTTGTAACTGATTGTGAGGCGCCGTAAAGCTGCCACCTCCGCAAATCAGGTCCCTCGCTTTCTGACGGGCCGCATTTGCGGCCTGCAATGAGCCTTTGACTCATTGCAGCCGAAGTCGGAGCCTCCACCCTTCGCAAAAGCGGCCCCTCACTTCTCGAGGATCGGCATTTGCGGCCAGAACTGCGTCCCCTGTGGTAGTTTGACAACTATTATATGTGATTATAAGAAGGGCTATATTATTCTGAATAAATATAATTCAAATATGCCAGCCTTCTGGCTTTTTAAATATGAAGGATTTCATTTATATTCTATTTTGCACCAGTCACACAATAGGGAGATACAAGTTAATGCAGCATTTGTGTTTATATTCTGTTGTTAATAACAATGCTGTGTAAAAACATTGAGTGTTATAGTTTTTATTCTGATTATACAATGTTCAAATATTTAGCTGAAATATTTCAAACCTTCTGTTTTGGTGTCTAAATTGCAAAACACAACACTACCAAATAATTTCTATAATCATTTTGGTCCACAGACCTAAGGGCACAGATGTGTATGGATAATAGCAACTCAAAAACATGCAACAATAACCATAAGCAGACTTTAAAAATAGGATGAATAAACGAATTACATGTAATTGCTTAATTAGGAACATAGATGAAAAAGGAAATTACATTTTTAATCATGCAATTTAAAATGCGTTGAAGTTCTTTGTTAATGGTGTTGTATGTTTGTCATATTGAAATAACCAATTAAAGGTAATTTTACAAAACATTAACATTTTACAAGCTGCTCAAGAGGTTCTAATTGATGTATATATTTTTATACATTCTATAACTCCCCTTAAAAGCAATGATTTATACAATATATATATATATAACCCTCTGTAGTAAGGTATTTCTGAGCTTTCAGCTATCATAATGTGCCTGCTGTGGAAGTGAATTACACACTGTGTTTGTATAGTCATGGCACACCATTTAAATTGTATCCTGTAAATATATTATATTAGAAGTTAAATATGTCAAAACATACATATGTCTATCTCTCTCTGTCCTGCCTCTCTCTCTGTGCTTTCTCTCTGTGTATTGTCTCTCTCTCTCTCCCTCTATGTGTGTTCGCCCTCTCTCTGTCCTGTCTGGCTCTCTTGCCCCCCTGTCTCTCTCTGTCCTCTCTCTCTCTCTGTCCTCTCTCTCTCTCTGTCCTGCCTCTCTCTCTGTTCTTTCTCTCTGTGTCTTGTCTCTTTCTCTCTCTCTCTCTCTCCCTCTCTGCATGTTCTCCCTCTCTCTGTCCTGTCTGGCTCTCTTGCTCCCGTGTCTCTCTCTCTGTCCTCTCTCTCTTTCTCTCTCTCTCTGTATCTGTCGTCTCTCTCTGTCTGTCCTTTCTCTCTCTCTTTCTCTCTCTCTGTCTCTTTGAACTGTCTCTATCGCTATCTGTTTTTCCTGGTTATACTTATCCATAAACTGTTTGTGGCAAAAATACTGGAGTGGGTTGCCAGTTCCTTCTCCAGTGGACCGTGATTTGTCTGACCTTTCTGCTATGACCTACCCATCTTGGGTGACCCACATAGTATGGCTCACAGATCAGAACACATCCAGAGTTTTTTATTATATTCTGCCACAACACATCTTCAAAGTCTAATGTGAGCTAAACATATGCATTTACATTCATGTAAAATACAACAAATTTAACTGAATTTAGCCAGAATTTCCCCTAGAACCTTTACTTTTTTATATTACAGTGAACCAAAAAGGCTAAATGTGAGAAACACAGCATCGGTAGATTCAGAAAATGTTGGTGCATTTTGAAAATTGGGCATCATTAGTAGGGTGAAACTGCCTAAGGCACCGAGAGCAGGGGTCCACGTCTGGAGTCCCCTATAACTCTTAAGGGTGAAGGACCAAAAATAGAGGTGCTCAGGCAGAGAACAAACTATATCTAGGGATATGGTCAGAGCTTCAGGTGGTGCAGTGCACTGGGGCCCTTCTCTTTTGAGGGGGGGGGGAGCTGTGTAAACTGCTGAAAAACTAATTTTGCATAAAAGTAGAGGTATTTAGAATTTTTTTATGCAAGCTAAAAATATTATTTAACATACAATAAGTTAAAAAATAATAGTTACATAGTTATATAGTAATTGAGGTTGAACAAAGACGTTTAGTCCATCAAGTACAACCTTTTAAGATGCACTCTAGTTTCTATCTGTATTTAGTATAAGGCGGACAAAATATATCAGTAGATAATATTTTAAGACTGGAAGATGTCCTTGTTTACTGTATGTTACGTGAGTCTTGGGGAAAAAACATTCTAAAATATCAGTCCAACAGGAAGCTTCCTAGGCGTTGTGTTGAGTCTCCTACAGCCCCATCAAATTGCCCCAACGTGCAAAACCGCTAGACTTACGGCTATTAAATAGGCGTCTTAAAGCTACCCGCAAACGACCTGCGGGTTACAGGAGGAAAAGCCCTACGGGATGTCTATATATGAACTCCATTCACGCAAATCCTTTGATCTGTCAAGCCTGTAACTGTTATGTTTGAAAATAACTGTTAAATTACTACAAAATCTCAAAGACGCCCTGGCGTTCAAACCCGTAACCCGCAAATGGAGGGGAAAATATTACGCCCTCCAAATAATAGCCGCAAAAGGTTTACAGACAAGTTCTCAACACTGTAAAAGACAATATAAACACACCAGTGGACCTTAAAATATGGGGAAAGCATGGAAAGACATTACAGTTACTTGCACAATAATACCTAAATAAGAAATAGGCATTTAAAAAATGTTTTATTTCATCATATGTTGGAATGGTCATGCAAATGCCAATATGAAAAGCCATGCTGCGACATGCAGAAAGCAATTAAAGACACAGTATATGATTAAATAGCAACACAAAAATATGAAATTCATGCCATATTAACCCTTCCTCACTCACAGAGGCTCTAATGTGGACCCTGGAATATATATATGATTGCATATACATCTTGCTCATCACATCTACATTGCGAAAACAAATCATGGTCAAATTACACCGCCACATCACATAGATCAAGTACCAGGGAAACATTTTATTATTTATTGTTCAGTCCTTCAGTCGTGTTCGACTCTCTGTGACCCTATGGACTGCAGCACATTTAGCTAGGTCTCTGCCTGTTCTGTTCCACAAGGCTTGTATGCCAAGGATATTGGAGTGGGTTGCCAGTTCCTTCTCTAGTGGACTGGGGTTTGTCTGACATCTCTGCTATCACCTGCATACCTACAGTGGCCCTACATGGTATAGTTCACAGCTTCATTCAGGTACACAAGCCCCTTCACCACCACCACTTAGCAATCCACAAGGGGACAGGGGAACATACACCACACTAATGTAAATTGATGAATAGCAAAACATAATAGGAGATCACTAAATGGCTTTACATCTTGTCACATGGCCACCAGCAATGGCGTGGGACTTTCCAGGATGGGCGTAGATGAGATTATCATTGATGGAGGTGAGTTGGCTGTTGATCCACGTGGCTCTGCACAGCCTCAATGTGTTTTGTGCCCCCTGATGATGGGTTGGAATAGATTAGTGTGGTGTATGTTCCCCTGGTCCCCTTCTGGTGGTGGCAGAGGGGGGGCGGGCAGGGGGAGGCCACACCCCGGGAGGCAGCGACATCTGCAGTGGTCAAGACATGGTGGGATGAGATGAGGGGTCAGGCTGCGGCTGGCCGGGGGATGCCTCTGGGGTGTATGAGGTGAGGCTGGGGATCAGAGTGCGTTGCATAGCTTCTGCACTGACCCCCTGGAATACTCTCTGGTCCACCCCAATCCTGAGCAGCCTAGCCAGGTAGGATTCAGCCATTAGGTGGTGCCTTCTCTACTCCCCGGGGCCAACTCTCTCTCCTTGCTCTCCTCCCCGTCTCTCCTCTTCTCCTGGGGAGGAAGGCCCTTGGGGCGTGTCCCTGGGGAGGAAGGCCCCTGGGGCGTGGCCTGGTGAGGAGGTTGCGGTGTTGGTGTCCTAATGGGGTAGGACTAGGACCCGGCTGAAGCCTGGTGCAAAACAGGTGGTGGTGTTGGTGGGCCCGGTGGTGGTGGTGGCTGATCCTGCTGGTGACCCCACTAGCCAGATAATATCTTCCTCCTCCAAACCAGGGCCCTTGGGTCCTCTTGTTTCTTCCTCCCCCTGCACCAATTCCTACTGGCCAGGGGCTTGCTCCTCCACTTCCTGTTCCGATGGAGCCAACGTCCACGCCTATGTCTCACCACTGGTCCCAGACCTCTTTGATGCTGAAAGATAGAAAAGAAAGGTATATGCCATTAGTGTGATGAATAATACATTGTTTTGTGTGCATTCCTAACTATCTGACATATAGGTTTGAACCTGGATGATTCTCCTAATTGCAACTTAGATTAGCTATCATTCGCTAGATATGATCTATTCTTTGGTTCTTGATCTTGATCGTTCTTGGCTCCTAACGCTATCTTGATTCTGGCTGCGTTCTGTAACTGTATACGCTGCAGTGGTCACACCAATACATGGACTCTCTATTGCTTGATTACTGTTGTTGTGCCCAGGAATGACAGTGATTTGTCAGATTCATGGATTCAATGACGCATCCATCTATCCCTTATTAATTACATAGAGCTGACATGTCAGTGTCCTTGTTGGTTATCATGTTCATGTGTAGTGTGTGTGATGTACATGTGGTGGCATGTTGTGTAAGTGATATTCACCTGAGATGGAGGCTGGGCCCTGCTGGGAAACCAGGCGTGAAGATCCAGCAGCGGGCACCTGGCTCAGCAAGTTGTCAAAACGATGCCTGAAGAATCTCACATCCCTTTGCACTGTGCCCACTGCTGTAACCTCTGCCACTACCTCCTTCCATTCCTAAGCCCTAGGCCCTGGCCGAAATCCCTTCCCTCTGCAAGGATCACGGGGCGGCCATGATAGCACTAAGGAGGACCATATTCTCCCGGTGCATGTAATTGTGGGCCCTATGCTTGCCCTAAGCCTCCCACCCTCCCAACTGTGGATGGGGATTCATCTCCCTGACCTGTCCATGAAGCCTGTCTCTCCCCCGAACTATCACACCCCCTGGGATCAGGCCACTCCCCCTCTGTCCCTCTTCTAAGTGTGCTTGGTACTAGTGCCACCCTGCCACCACCCACCTCCTCCTCTACACTCTCCTGCTCCTCCTCCTCCTGCTCCTCCTCTCCACTGCCACTCACAACCTCTTTCTCCTCCCCACCACTCCTCTCCTCCTCTCCAACACTACTCCCCGGGGCCAACTCTCTCTCCTTGCTCTCCTCCCGTCTCTCCTCTTCTCCTCCTTGCCTCTCCACTCCTCTCCCCTCCTCTTCTCCTCCCTCCATTATAATCCCAAAAATAATATAACGATAAATCAATCAAAGTTTGGCTGTATATCGATGATGGAAAAAAAATGTGTGTATTATGTGTGCTTAATAACTGTTGGAGGATGGGGTGTGGGGATGGGATGGGGGGGTGTATGGAGTTACTTAGCTCTATGTGTCTCTACGTGTGTTCTTTAAATTATGTGTATTGTAATTATGTGTAATCTGTATATATGCGTAATCAAGGATTAAGTGTAAAAACGTATATAGTATAAAAATAACCAAACCGGCAAATACTCCTACTCTCTTTCTCTCTCACTGAAAAACCTCATCGCATGGGCGGGTGGACATTTTAAATCTCCCTCTGTAAATCACCTGCGGCTAGACTGCTTTCTATTGGCTGAGAGGCCTGTGTCGCACTATATTATACCACAATTGGATCGTAACGGCCCATCACATATCGGCCAGCCCCTTAATAGATCTTGGATTTATGAGCTTGAGGCTTCGGCCCGTAACTTGTGTTTTTGCTAAATTGAATAGCATCATAATCAGAGATGAACGGGAGCCTGCAACACACCCGCAGACATACGTCCTACAATGATCCAATTGCTGTGCTTTCCGAGCATACCGATAGGGCCTCATTAAAATGAGATTTGGCCAATTGAAAAGGACTCTATATAAGCACATAGCATATTTTTTTACAGAACTTTTTAGTTAGTGAACTTCTATCCAAAAGCAAGGTCTTCACTAACTAAAAATTTCTATAAACAAAATATGCTCTGTGCTTATATAGAGCCCTATTCAATTGGCCATATCGCAATTGAATGAGGCCCTATGAGGGCAAATAAAACTGAGGAACAAAAGGCTGCAAGAACCTACAATTAACAAATCTTTACAAGTGTCCTGGTGAAGATGGGACCAGAGGATTATTCTGAAGCCTATTTGACAGCATTTGAGAGACTTGTTGCTATGGCCCAATGAAATAAAGGTACCTGGGCAATAAAAAAGGTTTCCCTTTTCACCTGTAGAGACACAGGCTGCTTTATAAAGCCATTTAATTAAAGAAGGTGCTGACCTGGGAAAGGGTATGTCCACTATAGGTTGAATATGACAGACACATTATTTCCCTCACTGAAACCTTCCTCTCTTATTGCCTTTTTACACCAGTAATGGGTCTGTACACTCCATCACATACACTCCATCTTATAAGTACTTGGGAGCTACATATACAGTCATTCAAGTGGAATAGTTTGCCTGTCACTGGTCTGGTCTCACTGGTTCTCTGAGCTCTGGAAAATAAAATTATCAAGTGGTATAGAGAAAATACCACGTAGAATTGATTGTTATAGTGTGTTGAGAGAGGCTAAATGTAATAATTTTCTATCTTAGAGACATTAGGACCTTAGAGCAGTGATTCCCAAACCATCTCTCAAGGTTTGCTAGAACGGCCACGATTTAAGTTTAATTCTGAGATAACACAAATGAAGCATTTTGTTATTCAAAGGGTTGTGGAGCCACTAATTGTCTCATCTGTATTCATGCAATGTTAAGGCTAAATCATGGCAGCCATTATAAGGAAGAAGTCTATAATAAAGTACTATGGTACCTGCATTTCTGTCTTTGCCAAAGGAGCCTAATCAAACCTTCCTCAAAGGAAATCATTGCCTAGGCTAGCAGAAGATGGACATGACCCCAGTGGGCTATCCCTGTGGTTATCATAGTTTCCCATGTTTGAACTATCTAGGGTATGCAGATCCTCATCCCCAGTGAATGCTGATTGATTTGGACATGGTGTGCCTAACCAATTGTTACATTATTTACATTCATGTTAAACATGTTATAAAATATTATTTTTTTATATGTAGTTTTGTAATTCATATACTATGATCTAGTTAGTATTTGAAAGGACAGGTCTATGAGGCCCACTCTTGAAACTAATACAATATGGCATTCAGCATCGAAGACCTCCTGCTGAGTGATTTGGTTAGCTGGCCTTCCTACCTTAAGTACATTACTTTTTGTTACTCTGCGCCTAGACTAATTGTTGGGACCTTTTTGTTTTGCTACGTACTTAAGCACCTGATTGTTTAAATAAATGGCATTTACCCCTTTTGAAAGTATATAACCGTGCAGCTTTAATTCTAAAAGAAGGGAAAGAGCTTTTTAATCACTTTGCTCCTGTCCAGCTTCCCGGGAATCCTGCATCTATGTTCCAGAACTGCATTCGTGATCTCCACAGATCCTGAAGCAAACCTCCTTCCAAGGGAATCCCTAGCACTGATACACAGAAACATGCAGAGGAGATGACCTCAATTGTAGGATCCATTCATTGGCCAATCCAACTGGTCTCTCCTTGTGACAATAGCCTGTCTGATGGTCTTTGAGGAGAGGGTTTGAAACCGCTGTTTTAGAGCGTCTGATGTGATAACCCCCCCCCCCCCCCGGTTATCTGATTGTAAAGGAAACATGATGACTCAGGCCTGCAAAGAGTAAATGTGTTAATTAATAAAATGTCATAAATGAATAACCTAGTTAAACAGGTAAGCGAGACAATGTATTCCAATTTTGAAAGTGAAATATTTTTTAACTGTGTTTGTTAAAATTGCACAATATTTGTGTTTACTTACTTTATTCATTATAAAATTCTAAAGATCTAATAAGTCTGCACATTCTGTCATTCTACAAATCTATAAGTTTGGCTTATTAAATCCTTATGATTGCCTTATGCTTCTCCCAGGCATGATTGAGAGCTGAGGACTTGAGAGCATGAAAGCAGACCTGTTGCACGGTTCGGACCTAAAGCTACACCCACAGGGCAAGGAGTTTCAATCATAGGTGTCTTATGCTGCTCACATAAATGGAATATCACAGTCTACTTGTTACGGTGAAGCCCCTCACCTGGGGGCAGGGCTTTAGGTTACAACTGTGATATATGTCAGCTCTCATCTGGAAAAACAGGAAATTAAGGAGGCTCCAGAAGGCAAGGCATCTTAGAAGTAAGTGAAGTGAAAAAATGTTTATTACAATTGCATTGAGGAGGACACAATTGAGTATTTAATAAATTAGATCAAAACTTGTTAAAACAGCTTTAAAAACAATTTTTATCTAAAGAGGGTTTTTATTTCTACGGATATCTGTAATATTGTAGTCAGAAACCTTGAGACAACAACAGATGGTTGGCTACATGTTGTACTAGTCATCCTTAAATAATTTCTGGATATACATAGCATTTCTTGTGCGGCTCTATTGTGCGAATAAACAGGTTTCCTTCATTAGTGTATGGATAACTGCGTTATAACACCTGGGTAGAACATTTTACAATCTTAGAAACAAGCTCAATGTGTCACAAATTAGAATAACAGTGCCACACATTAGCATAACATAACATATTCACATATTAGAGCTGCACAGACAATTGTGCATATCTGAAAAGTTTGGCATGATATATGTATTTTTAATGATCGTGGTTACTGTGGTGGTTTTATCTTTTGTAACAATGAAAAATAGTTGTTCATACAATATTTAATATTCCCAGAATAAAGGTATAGGCCTGAGATATGATCTAAGTGGTACCCTGTGGCAGGAAGGACTACAGCATAGGGGTAGAGACAGTAATCCAGGTCAGAAACAGTGTGAGGTCATGGGCAGGTAGCAGACAAAGGCAAATACAATAAACAAGCTAAATAAGCTTAGTGCCGAGTTGAAGCTTTAAAGCAGAACAACTGAGCACTGCTGTTCAGATACTACTGGACTAGATCAGTACAATATAATGGAGTTAGTAGAAGTAAAATCTGGGCCAAAGCATACCTTTCTGGCCTGCAATCTGCTCAGACCTTGACTCCAGTAAAATAATACAAAGCATATTAAAAGTCACTGGAAACATTACTTGGTAGGCAAGCATGACTTGGGTGCAGGTTCATAAGCTATGAAAGGGAGAAGTAGGTAAGATGTTTGGGAACACATCCATAAAAAGGACATTCCTAATATCAGTTGTTGAAGTGGACTTTATTCTATATAATACATACACAGATTTATCTTGAAACCATATATTTTTAAAGCTAGATTCTTTAACAAAACAAATCTATCCCATTTATTCCGCAAACAATATCATTAACCTAGTTCAAAATGAACATGTCCCTTGAGGATTCATTAATTGGAACATGCAACTTGCACTACACTCTCTGATGGGAACATTTATTTTACAATTTTATTTAAATATGCCTTTGTCAAAATACTGCACACTAAGTAATTTTTGCAGGGAACTTCAGTGCTGCAATAAAATGGAGATGATGTTACACCGTATACAAAGCAGAAGTTCAGGGCTCCCCAGGGCCAATGCATAGGATACAACAATATATCTAACTGAACACTGTACTGTCTGCTTAGTTTGCAGAAGTAAAAATTGGAGCAATGCAGTAAATTTCCTCAACAAAATTCTTTTAAGAATGTTGCTGTGTTTTTTATGAAGATAAAGAAATAAGAAAATAGATATTTATTATATTTTTAAAGAAATATGAAAATGTTGGCTTGTTATACACTTTCAAAATAAAGTCCTTACATGAGTAAACTAATCAATTTGACAAAACATAACATATTTTCTTGATAATTTACAGAGATCTTTTCTGAAAGGGCGACTGATGCCATCAGATATGTTTTGCACCAGCAGAAAGAGGGTTGAAATGCAAATTGGAAAAGTGTTTTCCTTTTTTAAATTGCGGCTATATTTATTGGGTTTGAAGTATTTGTAGAGGTTTCAGAGTGCTTATAACAATCCCTGAATGTGATACATATATAACTGGAAAAATAATTCAATTTAAATGGTGGAAATAAAACAAAAATAGTGAGAGTTCCATGGTAAAGAGTGTCCGTGCCTGCTAATACATTGCAGAGTATAATGGTATATTACAATGTATATGGAAAGACACGGGTACCCCTTGCTTCAAGTCAGGGACTACTCCAATAGTCCGCTGAAGAGGATCAAAAACAGGTTTTGCAACTTTTCCAAAAAATCTTTGAATTCCCTACCTAAACCAGTGAGGAGAAATGTGGCAGAGATAAACAGATTGGACAGAGGACTTTGAGGGACAATGAAGATGGTATTAGAGAGATGTCCAGGTGTCCATAAGATCTCTCTTAAAGGGCTATAGCACTTTAGTTGAGTGTTTGGTAACTCTTCTAGCATTTTCAAATGTCTTGCTTCGGGCCTTCTGACCAATCCCATATTGTTGCCTTTAGATACTCTTCTATTGGTTGTTTCTTCTTTCAATTTCCTGTACCCAGTGTGGAAACGGTGTTGGCTTACCTATTGGTTGTTGCTGCAGCTGTTTAACAAATTGGTCCCGAAACCTGCCAACCGAGTAGGTGCCTACAGCCAAATCCGATTGTTATTATGCTCCAGATCCCAGTTATCATGCCCTTTAGGTTTATAGCTGATGACCTGAAGGGCCAGACCATAAGGGTATACCTATTCTTTTTCTCTGTTCTATACTCTATTAAACTGAAAAAAGGGGGGATTTACTTCTTATGTTAGTGCTATTTAGTTTTATCCCTAAGCCCTTTCTCTACATGATTAAGGGTAAGTGCTGAAATCAATATATATACAATTTAATTAAAATGACATTATTCATATTAAGTCGTGTTCCTTTTGCAACAACCCTTTGCTTACTGTCTTTTAGCCAGCTCTAGATCCATGAGCAGATATTTACTGCAATTCCTGTATCACTTAGTTTGCACAATAGTCTCCCATGTGGCACTGCATCAAAAGCCTTTGCAAAGTCCAAAAAGACTACATTCACTGAGTTGCCTTGAACCAGGTCCCTTGCAACAATTCCACTGGCGTTCAAGCCCGTAACCGGCAAATGGAGCCAAAAAGCCAAAGGGTACTAGAGAGGACCCGCAAGCTGGTTAATGTACTATCCGTAGCACTGTAAATGCAAATACACACATACTACTGTACTTATAAATAAAGGGAAAGTGATGTTAGGTATTAAAATTAATAGCACAACATTATCAAGCTCACAAATCTGCAATAATAAATACTTTTTTTTAATGTTTAATTTCCGTGTTATATCGATCCCGGCAATCATTGTGTTAATAAATATAATGGAATTTGCATGGAATTGAATATCATATTTACTGATTTATTAACATTGCATTTTCTTATGAATGCGGGTCTGATCGAAACTCGTAATTGAAACCTGTACGGCTTGGAAATCTAACCTCCATTTTTCAGTGACGTAATGATATCGATCTCATTTGCCATTGGCTCTGTCTAAAGCCATAACTACGGGTTTGACTAATTGATCATGTTCACGGCCGCACATAAAACGTGTGAGAAATAGTTTACGGGCTTGCGTCTCCAGGACATACCTCAGGCATGGTGGAATTTAACAGATCTGTAACGCAGCCGAATTTCAAGCCTGCAGCCTTTGCGTGCTTGCCGATGCCTCTACAGGCTTCATATTTAATAGGGCTATTATTCTTGTATATTATGTGGATCCCATAAGAAATAAGTACAGATAAAATCAAATTTAGGAACCCACAGAGCTATAAAATGTTGCCAGTAATAAGTCCTTACGTGTACCCCTTACAAATAGAAGCTACATGTAAATAGTTTTATGCTCTAAGTGTGGAGCTACCTCATTGGCTATTACAGAGACTCTGTAAGAAATATGGGCTGACACTATGTGTGCTCTTAAAGCTCAGTGGGTAATAAGCCTCAATCTCAAGTGTATAATCAGCCCCCACAAAAGCACCTAAACAACAACACTTATGGGGCAAATAAGAATCTGCAAGTGTTAGTAAAAATCTAGTACAATACAAAAAAACACCCTAAAGGAGCATTTTACGTGACTCTAAATAAATAAAAATGAGACCTACGCATTCTAAAGAACCAAATAATCATTTGAAATTATTAATCTAGCACTCCAAATATTAAAGTACAATCAACTAATTCACAATGTCAATTACAAATACCTGCTCACACTATTAAAAATTGCCACTAAGATTAAATCAGGGCGGATTAATACAGAGACCCAATGATTAAAATCTACCCACTTGCCATAACAAAAAATCATTTTCAAGTGTTTACTGAAAAATTATCAATTTACAAGAAGCAAGGTCAGCAAAGTAACAAAACCATGCAGAAATATAATCAGTGTGGTGCAAATTGATCCCAAGGGACTGACTAAAAATAAAATAACAAACCTAACTATGCTCTATCACTGTATAAAATGAATAGCACTTACATATTATTCATATCTGATCCACACACCAGACTATATATACATTTAGAGAAGAGATTATCCAACAAATAAATTCCTAAAGTCAAACGAATATAAATACTACATAGCACCTGAGATTATTTTCATATGATCCTAGGAGAAGGGAATACCATTGAAATGTATGAAAATAGAATGACACAGTTCTACGATGCTCTTTGTATAAAATGTGGAAAAGATTACGAATCAAAAGGTGTATCTGTGTAGTTCAAATATGTAAACCCTAGTGAGCAATCTTATCTACTCATGACCTACAATTAGTACTACCTAATGTTGTATGATACAGTGCATTTGTTTTTTTTCTTACGTGTAATCCAACAATGATGAATTTAGACGACGCTCTTAAAAAAACATTTACTCTAAATAAAGGCGATGGTCACTGTAAATGACATGGTAAATTATGCAAAAATATCTGGATATCAGTGATCCACTATGTAGAACTAGCATAATAAAGTTTCTAACAAATCAGAAAGACCAGCTGACTATGAGCCTCATTCAATTCGGGCTCGCAACTCAATCACAAACAGGCAAATGCCTGCGATTGAGTTGCATGCTACTTTTGCAATGCTATTCAATTGGCTGGGCCTGCAATTTAGGGGTCGATTGAGAAAATTGGAAACTATGCTATTGACTGTAGCATTTGCATGCTTGAACATGATCGATGACGAAAGGCAACAAGTAGGAGCACATATCTGTGAGGGAAGGGTGCTCGAAAAGATATTTAACTTCTAATTCCCATAAGCATAACATCATACAGAGTTTGTTTGTTGTCCTAATGGATTGCATAGTCAAGGTTTAGGATACACCTTGATCATTTTAATATCAGTGAATTCCAATGTCATGGTTCTGGGGATTGACATTTTGTAATTTATCATGTAGCTGTATAACAAACCTTGGACTTGCATTATGTTACAGATATGGCCTCAGTATTCTGTATTCTTATTATTAATATCACATTACACATTGTTGTGCGCGTATCAGTGGAACTTATTTGGTCATTGATGGGCATAAACTACATTCTGATCGTATTCTTAACATAATAATTAATGAAATTAATAAAATCAATATTCCAGGTTCTAACAGTCAGTAAAATTGTAGAAGACTATAAATGTCTAGAAATGCAATCCTGGAAGTACCTATACCAGAGACAGACAAACAGTGTCAATCATATAATATCTTTACAACCTTCAATATGGTAGGGCTGTGGTGTGCTAAAAATGTATTTATTTTCTTTTCTTTAAAAAAGGGCCTTGTTAGCACTACGGAATATGTTAACGCGTTACAAATAAACAATGATAATAATAATAAAAGGGCCTTGTTCAATTGCAAGCCCGCAGATTACGCTATACAGGTCATATGTTTGCAGGCTTGAAATTGAACAAGCCCACAATATAAGGGGCCGAATGACAAAACCGTAACCATGCAATCGTATGAAGCATTTCACAGCGTGATCATGATCAATTAGGCAAGGCCATAACTACCAGTTTAGACACAGCCAATAGTAAATGAGACCGTCATCATTTCGTCAGTAAAACACGGAGGTTACACGTCAATCTGTTATCGTTTAAAGGTCTGATATGCGCCTAGACTTGGCAACGTATAAAATATTAAAAATGAATGACGATAATGTTTTAGTTCATGTGGGTGGCCTGATATGTATTGACTCATTGATTCCAAAGCTTTATATGATACAGAATTGAAACCTAAAAAAAAAAAATTTTCGATTGCAGATTTGCGAGCTTGAGACTGTTGTGCAATTAATTCACTTTCCCCATCTTTAAAAGTGCAGAATTTATATTTTATTTGCATTTACAATGCTACGAAGAGGTATTCAACCCCTTGCGAGTCCTATATGATACCAGTAAGATTTTCTTCTACATTTACGGGTGTGAAACCATTTGCTTGCTTGAGGAATTGTAGCAATTGAATAGAGATTTGCCATTTTAGTGACTGTATCTTTTACGGGCTTTAAAGATCAAAGGCTTAGATGGGACGTAAGTTACAATTTTGACAACAGCAGGGATTTTCAGCCTGTAACCCATAGATCGTTTGCGGCTTGCTAAAAGTCGCCACTTGAATAGCAAATTAGTTTACGGGCTCCATTACTGGCTCCAGTATACATAATTTGCTCAATTGAATATGGGCCAAAGTTAGCAGGAAAGGACCATGAGGTTAGTCTAGTGATTGTAGAACACAGTAGGCACCTAAATCCAAATACTTATAATACAAATTAGTATGTTATTGCTGAATATTGCTTTTTTAATATTAATTTTCTCAATGATCAATGCCTAATTAAAACATCTGCTGATTTTGAATGTTTGTCCACTGACAAAGAAATGATCAGTCTATAATTTTAATGGTAGGTGTATTTTCACAGTGAAAGACAGAATAAAAAAAAGAAAGGCATGTCAAAAAAGTTATACATTGATTTGCAGGTCAGTGAGGGAAATAAGTATTTGATCCCCTATCAGTCAGCAAGATTTCTGGCTCCTGGATGTCTCTTAACGGGAGTGCTCCTAATCTCAGCTGGTTACCTATATAAAAGACACCTGTCCAAAGAAGCAATCTATCAGATTCCAAACTCTCCACCATAGCCAAGACCAAAGAGCTGTCCAAGAATGTCAGGGACAAGATTGTAGACCTACACAAGGCTGGAATGGGCTTCAAGACCATCACTGAGCAGCTTGGTGAGAAGGTGACAACAGTTGGTGCGATTATTCTCAAATGGAAGAAACACAAAATAAATGTCAGTCTCCCTCGGTCTGATGCTCCATGCAAGATCTCACCTCGTGAAGTTTCAATGATCATGAGAACCGTGAGGAATCAGCCCAGAACTACACGGGAGGATCTTGTTAACAATCTCACTGCAGCTGGAAAACAATTGGTAACACACTGAAATCCTGCAGCGTCCGCAAGCTACCCCTGCTCAAGAACGCACATGTACAGGCCCGTTTGAAGTTTGCCAATGAACATCTGAATCATTCAGAGGAGAACTGGGTGAAAGTGTTGTGGTCAGATGAGACCAAAACCGAGCTCTTTGGCATCAAGTCAACTCGCCTTGTTTGGAGGAGGAGGAATGCTGCCTATAACCCCAAGAACACCATCCCCACCGTCAAACATAGAGGTGGAAACATTATGCTTTGCGGGTGTTTTTCTGCTAAGGGGACAGGACAACTGCACCGCATCAGGATGGACAGGGCCATGTACCTTCAAATCTTGGGAGAGAACCTCCTTCCCTCAGCCAGGGCATTGAAAATGGGTCGTGGATGGGTATTCCAGCATGACAAAGACCCAAAACACACAGCAAAGGCAACAAAGGAGTGGCTCAAGAAGAAGCACATTAAGGTCCTGGAGTGGCCTAGACAGTCTCCAGACCTCAATCCCATAGAAAATCTGCGGAGGGAGCTGAAGGTTTGAGTTGCCAAACATCAGACTCAAAACCTTAATGATTTGGAGAGGATCTACAAAGAGGAGTGGGACAAAATCCCTCCTGAGATGTGTGCAAACCTGCAGCCTTATTACATTGCCATTTGGCCAATTAAATAGGGCTCTATATAAGCACAGATCATATTTTTACAGAAGTTATTAGTTGGTAAAGACCTTGCTTTTGGATAGAAGTTCACTAACTAAAAACTTCTGTAAAAGAAATATGCTATGTGCTTACATAGAGCCCTATTCAATTTGCCAAATTGCAATTTAATAAGGCTGCTGGTGTCCAACCACAAGAAACGTCTGACCTCTGTGATTGCCAACGGGGGTTTTGCCAGGGATCAAATACTTATTTCCCTAATTGACCTGCAAATCAATTTATAACTTTTTTGACATGCGTTTTTCTTTTTTTTTTTTTTTTGTTATTCTGTTTCACACTGTTAAAATACACCTACCATTAAAATTATAGAGCGATCATTTCTTTGTCAGTGGACAAACATTCAAAATCAGCAGGGGATCAAATACCATTTCCCCCACTGTATATAAATACATGAATAGTGCTTAAAATATAAATGGGTTATAAAGCTCTTTCTTTTTCAACTATACATCCTTTGAAAAATTCTGAAATCATTGATTGCCAAGTGTCAAGTCTACTCAGCACAAACGGTTTTGTTTCCTGTTATTGTAAGTTAAAGAATTGATTCATTCTGAAAGATTTTATACATGTCCAAATCGCCACCTTGCAAGAATATTACAATTTCAGTTATTTTAATATTGACTTTGCAAGTATTGAAATGGCTGTTCCATCGTTAACCTTTGTTGTAAGTCATTCTCTGGCTTTCATGTGCTCTTTTTTCAAATATGGTACTTTAATTCTAAGTTTATATGGTGGAAGCACAGCAGGAAATGCTTTGAAATGTAGGTCTTACATTACGGTTAGGCTTTACTTTATATCGCTTGTCAGGAGCTCTTTAACAACGAGGAGTTTAGCAACAATTTAAAAGGATAAAAGAACATAAAGCAGACCAAAAAGTAAAAAACACAAAAATGACACTCAAAAATAGAGAAAGTTTTAGTTTAGTTTATTCTCAGAAATGTTAAAGAATCACTGTAGTTTGGGACAAATGCATCAGAAAACATGCAACAAACTGATTACATTAGTTGCAATCTAAGGGCCACATTCAATTGCGATTTGGCCAATTGAATAGGGCTCTTTAAAAGCACATTGCATATTTTTTTTAACCAAAGTTTTTAGTTATTGAACTTCTATCCAAAACCAAGGTCTTCACTAACTAAAAACTTCTGTAAATAAAATATGCTATGTGCTTATATAGAGCCCTATTCAATTGGCCAAATCGCAATTGAATGAGGTCCTAAGCCTGGAACATAAAATCCTTTTTTGGCAAAGTGTTATATTTAAAAGAGCACTGTGGTAAAAAAAAAAAAATAATCTATATGGCAAAAAAATGTTATTAGAAAGCCAAATCATTGAACACAAACTTTAACATTTGTATTTCCTAAGGAATCCCATTAATGCTGCTGGGAACACTGCCAAGTTGTTACTGACACTTTCCAACTCTGCAGCTACTGTATATCCAAAGTCTTCTCCCACCTCAGAAGCTCATCTATTGAAAGCAAGATGGTAGATTCCATAGCACAACATAAAATAGTAATGGGAAAAAACACCTTACATGTGGCAAAACGGCCGTTAGGCTACTCTGATGTCTGTTCACATATACCCAAAGTTTATTAGAGACTGAATTAATCACTTTATAAATTACTTGGGGCCTCATTCAATTGCAAGGCCGCAACTCGTGGTATACAGGTTTGTATGTCTGCGGGCTTGCTGCGGGCATGAACTCTGCTATAATTACGGAGCAATGCAATTGAACAAGCCTGCAAATTACGTGCCGAAAGCCGTTACCATAAACCATGCAATAGGATGTAGCATTTCAAAGCGTGAACATGATCAATTAAGCAGGGCCGTAACTACCCATTTAGAAACAGCCAATAAAAAATGAGTCCGTCATCATTACGTCAGTAAAACATGGAGGTTACACATCAATCAATTAGCGTTTAGGGGTCCGATATGCAATCAGACTCTCAATACTGCAATGTACAAAATAATAAAAGTGAATGTAGGAAATGTTCTAGTCCCTGTGGGTTTCCTGATATGTATTAACTCATTGATTCCTAAGACTCATAAAAAATAATATTTCTTGATTGCAGATTTACGAGCTTGAGACTGTTGTGCAATTAATTCTAATATCTTTTATCACTTACCTGTCTTTTAAAGTGCAGTATTGATTTTTTAAATTGCATAGACAGTGCTACGAACAGGGGTTGAACCCTATTTTGAGTCCTATCTGGTACTCGTAGGATTTTCTTCTACATTTGACATTTACAGGTGTGAAAATATTTGCGGGCTTGAGGACTTGTAGCAATTGAATAGTGATTTGCGATTCTAACTCTTGCGGTTGTGAATGATTATGGTTGTTACACCGACAGGGATTTTCAGCCCGTAAACCATTGATTGTTTGCGGCTTGTAAAAATACGCCTATTGAATAGCAAATTAGTTTTTGGGCTACATTACTGGCTCCCATAAGCTACAATTTCTCAATTGAATGAGGCCCTTGGACTATGACATTTTGGAAAAAAAGTAAAATTTGCCTAAATATGTGTAATGGGAATCTGAAAGACCTAGGCCCAAATTCAATTGTGCAATTGTAAGTTACTGGAGCCCATAATGGAGCCCGTAAACTAATTAGCTATTCAATTGGTGTCTTTTAGCTACCCTCAAACTATCTATGGGTTACAGGGTGAAAATCCTTGCGGTGTTCAAAATTGTAACGTACAACCCATCTAGCCTTAGATCTTTCAAGCCCGCAAAAGTTACAAGCGGTAAAATCGCAAATCGCTATTCAATTGCTACAATTCCCCAAGGACGCAATTGTCTTCAAACCCGTAAATGGCAAATGTAGCCCAAAATATTACTGGTTGAAAATAGGACTCTCAATGGCTTTAAAATCCCTTACGTATGTTGCCTCTAAACTTCCCCTCTGCTCCTAAACCCCCTCCCACTCCCAATAGGAACCCCCGCAGCATGTCAAATTCAAATTTGCAGCCTCACAGGTCCTTAAAGAACCTTAAAGGTCCTTAAAGGACTCGCACTACAATTAAAATCAATCCGTACTATAAGTACCCCCACAGAACCTAAAATTAACCCCATCACTCATGGAGCATACTACAGACCCCCATGAGGCTCTAATTAACCCTACCAGTCCCCTAAGGGTCTATATAGACCCACATGGGACAATAATTAACCCTATAAGTGCCATGAGGGTTCTCCAGGAACCTCATAACACTAAGTCTAAGCACTAACCTACACTACACTATTATCCCTTGAATAAACTAACACCTCTAAATTAACCCCCTCTAATTAATTAACCCCCTCTAAGGCCCTCATTCAATTGCAATTTGAACAATTGAATAGTGCCTTAAATAACCACATTACATATATTTTTTAAAGAAGTTTTTTGTTAGCAAGCATCTATTCAAAAGAAAGGTTTTCAATAACTAAAAAATTATTAAAAAAATATATGTTATGTGCTTATTTAGGGTCAAATTCAATTGGGCAAATTGCAATTGAATGAGGCCCTAAGTAATTAACCACCCTCACTATACCTAAATAACCTTATCACTAACCACTCAACCCTATCTACACCCAGTCTAACCCTATCTAGACCTAATTAACACTATCCTATTAACCATGATATGCCGCTATTGGGATGGGCATGGAGGATGGATCAAAAGATGTAAAATGGTGAGTAATGGTGCACACATATATACTGTATTAATTACAACTATCAACATGTTATGTAGTACAGTATATATGCTTTTCTAATAATTATTTTATTAATGGTGATTGTTTTATTTTCTGCATTTTATTTAAATGTATGTTTTTATTTTTAGTAATGTTAGGTTAGGCTTGATACAGGCATATTTTTAGGGGCCATGTGCGTCAATAAGGACTTCCTAGGGTAGAGGGTTCACTTACAGAAATTACTTTGAGTGGTTGGGCTTAATGCTGTCATATGATGTCATATGCTGCTCAATGATATCATATGCACCACATTTTAAATATAATGCTGTAATTTGATTGCTGCTCTTCTATGTTTCTGTTTTCTAGTTACTTCAATTGGCCAAGCCCATTGGGGATAGTAGCATGAGCCACACAAAATCTCAACACACTGAAGATATATTCCAACATAAGAATATATTAAATCAAAATTGACTTTATATATATAAGTCTTTCTCATTTACTGTTCTTCTTGGATGGGACAGTGATATCCTTTATTGTCTATCTTATATTTACTACCCTATACTATATTTGGTCATAGTGTATACCATTTCAATAGTATGACTCCTACCATATAAACAACAATGCATTTAAGCTTTGCACATAAAAAAACATTGAATACTGAATTTATTTTTATTTAAAATATAGTAAAGTTTTAAAATACAGTTTTAATTTTGTATAAATAACTATTTAAATTATATACGTGCTGCAGGAATATAGAATTACTTAATTAAAAGATAAAACAGCCACTAGTTATATGTGTCCTGCTTTAATTGCACAATGTCTGTATATTTTAATTTTTTTCTACAATGTCTGTCAACCTGAATTGCGGGTGAGTGTAGTTTTAATTTTCATTTCAATTATATCCTGTGAGATGAATTGTACAGGGCAAGTCCTTGGTTTAGGCCATAAAGGAGTTATAAATCATTCACTTACATGATCAGATAATTTCATGTCTTCTTTAGATTTCCTGCAGTACAGTAGAATAGTTAAAAAGTGTCTTTCTTTTAATGAAGAAAAGGTTGTGATAAATTAGAATCTGTCTCTTGTCGCCTTCTTGGTCCAGCCTGACAATATGAGAGATATCTACTTCAAAATGACTTAATTGCAACAAGAACCTTTCACTGGCTAAAGTCATCATGGTTAACAAAAGAGAGAAAATTGGAAAAGAAATTGCTAGGTATACAAGTCAAATATATACGGGCAGAGGAGATTGACTGTTTTAGATGTATTGTAAGGACATTCATAAATGTATAAATGATAAATTAAGATCAGATTGCTGAAAGACATTTAATAGACAAAGCACACATTCAGCAATCAAAGTATTAATGATATGATGATTAAAATGTTCACCCAAGATTAAATTAAGGTCCTTTAAGTTAAGATAGACAGCAACTAAATTCAATGGCCAATTATCTGAATGGCAAAAAATAGGTTTGATCATGAATTTAAAATAAGTTTCCCATTGTATTATAACCAATTCCTTTGACACACAGAAAAAAAAGTAATAACCAGTCACATTTTACGATTCCTTTTAGTAAAACCGTCAGTATAGGCTTATGGGAATCCAAAATATGCTTTAAATCTTGTATTTGCCTCTATCATTCCTACTGGAATATTTGATTAGGTTGTTAACACTTACATTTTACTTGCAATAATAATGAATGTAATAAAAGTAAATAAAGTAATAATAATATATGATAGTATTTTATTAACAAGTGCTTAAAAGCTCTGTTTTCAAGATTTGAGTGAGTGAAAACAAAGATTTAAAGCACGTGTTAATAAAATAATGTTTTGATATGCAAAGAAACACTAGTTTATATTAACATTAAATACAGGGAAAGTAACATATAGAGAGTCTGTCTAACTGTCTTAAACCGTACAACTGTGCCTAATATTGAACTCACAGAACATATCCTGCTGCCAGTATATTCTACTCACCTGTCAGTATCAGACTGCTTCTAGGAACAGCCAGTGTCTGAAACACTAACTAAGTATTTATATACTGTATTACTATGATGATTGCAGGTGAACATCACTGAATATTTATATATTAATATGATTAAAGGAGACTCTGGCTGTTTATGTGTACATCTATAGTATTAGAGGTGACCTATAAATGTAAATATGTATTGCACTGGAACATGAATGAATAAATGTACACTTATTTCAATGTAGGGGACCCTAGCTGATTATTTATATATCACATATGTAGTTGTCGTAATTGCGGGCTTGACAAAAGTTGTTGGTAAAGCTTATTGGGCTGGTGGAGATGAGCGTCGTAGGTGCTCATCCAGACGACCCGCGGGACTAAGGCAATGAGTGTCGAAAGTGCTCATTGTGCGGGATAAAAAGAGCGCAGAAGGCGCTCACTGTGACTTAGCGACGCCCACAAAATTATGGCCCGTACGACTTGGGACTTAGCAACGGCCGAGAAATTGCCACCTGCAAAAATACGAATTTAACAGCCGAACCGCCAAACTGCAAAAACACACAAATATGTCTCAAATGTACTTACACACTCACACACAGCCCAGGGGGAGTGCTAGGGAGCCTGTGAGTGAGGTTGCAAGTTAATTTGAGGCATAATTTGGCTTTTTTATGATGGAAAATCGCTGAAGCAAGAAAAAAATGACAGACGAAAAAAATTAAACAACCGTAAACTAGGCCAAAGGACGTAAAACGCAGCAGAAGGATGGAAAAAGGTGGCTGAGGGACATAAATATTAGCCCTAAGCACTAAGACTTAACTCAAGCCAGTAACATTTAATCAAAGGCAGTAACACTTAATCAAAGCAAATGACACTTAACCCAAGATAGTAACATAGGGAGAGAGGCTTGCAATGAGCGCCGAGGGTGCTCAAGTGCGAGGCCTATAAAGTACACAGGGGGAGAGGCTTGCAATGAGTGGTGAAGGCACTCATAACAAGCCATGCAATGAGAATCGAAGGTGCTCATCGTAAGGCTTGCAATGTGCGTCAAAGGTTAGCAAGTTTTGGCCCGTAATGAGCACTGAAGATGCTCAGAGGGGCCATAGCCTCACATTCGGTGGCAAACAGCATTACCATGCCTTCAAATTTGTTTGCCATAATTTTTTGACGGGCAAGTCGCTAGCTTGTATTATAATTATAGTGAGCTCTAGTGAACGCCGATGTAATATTAAGAGAACCTGTACCTAATATGTTTAGATTATTTGAGTAAAAGTGATCCTGACTGAATATGATGACATTTATATGTAGCGAACCAGTGGTGGCAGTGAAATGTTAAACTGGAAAGGGTGTTTTATATAGATAGATAGATAGATAGATAGATAGATAGATAGATAGATAGATAGATAGTCATGGATTCTCCTAGGGCCCTGAAGAGGCATTGACATTTATTTTATCTAATTAAAAAAAAAGCTGTATAACTCTTTTCCTGATTACTTATGCTCTTAGATAGACTACATTTTTCCAAACCATTTCTGTTTTTATTGTGCAGTGGCCCTTGTCATGAATCAGCCAGGGGCCATCTTGGATTTGGAACTGTTACCTGCCACATGTTATTGAACAGAAGGTTTTGGGCTCCCAGAGCCACTGTTATAATGTAATATATTCAGGGCAGAGTCCCACTGTTATTGTTAGGCATTGAGAGAAGAGGCAGTTTACCACGTCACCACTAATAAAGTCGTCATAACGCATTAAGTGGACTGACGTGGGAAGTACTGCCTCAACTCATAACATGTGGGTTATAACATGTTGTAGTGGTAATATCTGTAAATATATTGTATTTGAATGTTGGAGCCATGTTGTGTCCATATTGACTGCATATGTAACCTGAGTTGATCACCCATCTGCCTTCTAGCTATCACCTAAAGTAAACACTTGAAGTGATAGTAAGGCCAGAACAAAGGGGTCTATACAGACATTGAGGCACCATAACCCCAGGGGGTCTACAGGGATTCTCACTCAGATAATCAGGGCAAATTCCAGAGGACAGGTAGATGTTTCTCCCTTGAGAGCCACACACCAACTGAATTAGGTAGCCACACCTAGTGGGCGGACCTGGGAGGAGTCTCATGGTTCCCTGCCTGATTGGCCAGAGGCAGTTAGGGGCTGACTAAAGATAGCCCTCCTGGTGATTTTGTATGCCTGTTTAAAAGATGATGTTTTCCAAATAAAGTTGTTCATAATTTTCATCAAGACGTGGTGTGTAGATGTATTATTTACCCGGGGACATATGCTTGCAGTAAGATTCATCAGACTTACTGTTAATATTGCTCAGTCTAAACCAAGGGCTGAGACATGATGTTCCTGTAGTCAAGACTACCTCCAAGGTCCAGAGTAACCCAAATCAAGTCAGCAGACCCCAGCCAGAGAGTGGGTCGTGACAATTGGTGGCACAGTGGTGGGGTACTCTGAGAAGGACCAGAAAATGGAGCAGATGGAAGCAGAGGACTACAGACTACTCCTGCTAAATCAATGGATGGCATTCATGCAATTATGGCATGGCCATGAGCTGGCAAGCTGGTTGGAGGAACTGGTAGAGAAAGAGATGGACTTGGAGGAACAGTACCTTGCCAGGATAGAGTCCTTGGGTGGCCGGAGAGAGGATCTCTATTTTCGTTTGGATCTAGAATATGGGGTCGGTGAGATTCTGAATGGTGATCCGGAATGTGGCATGGGAACTGCAAGGAGGCATAATAACTTGTTTGTTGAACGCTGCCGGGGTCTGGGACTGGAAGCATGGTTCCCGGAGGCTCCTTTGCTGGTACCCCTGATTCAGCAAGAGCTGCAACTGGAGGCTGAGTATGTGGAATTGTGGGATGCGATACCCAAGAAGTATTCTTACAACTCAGACGGTATGTACCAGAGTGAGTATGCTCACTGGAACTGGGGAGAGGCATTTCTAGACTGTAAACAAAGTGAGGAGTGGGAAGGGGTAAACACTGTTCCTTTGCCAACTCCTGGGGATGGAGAATGTTTGCCCCTAGAACATGCAGTAACTGTGTCAGGGCCTAGTCACCAGCCCCAAGAGCCAGAGACCCAGTGGAATGTTCCCTGGGTGGGGTCAGATAATCCATGTCTGCCCCCTGATACCCCAAGAGATTTAATCCCAGAGGAAGTGGGAACTGCTCACAAGCTAGGGCCAGATAAGTTAAGTCTGCCCTCAGAAGTTCTAGGCAAAGTGTGTTGGCCAGAACTGTTAATGGAGCCAGAGGCTCTGGATTATTATGTGATGGACGGTGGGAAGGGAGCCTTAGAGGCCAGGCTGGAAGGGAATGATGAGATTCCCCAGCCTGCATCAGATAACCACTGTCTGTACCCTGACAGTCCAGGGGAGTTGTCCCCAGAGGTGCTAGTGAAGCACAGAGCCCAGGAGGGTTGTGTAAGAGACTGTGGGGAGGGAAAGGAATTGGTTTCTGGCTACCGGGAACCTGACCTCACACAGCAAGAGAGTGCCAGGGGCACAAAGAGCCAGGCGGGGGCAGCAAGCATGCCAGCCTTGGCAAAAGCATTATGGGTGCAGAGTGGCACCATGAAAGAGGGTGTACCAAGTGGGGAGATACCCTGGATAACCATTGTCCAGGGGCCCACTGGAACAGACACCACTCCAAAGATCCAGTTCAACAGAAAGGACTGGGATAAAGTTGCTCAACCCCGGGCAATGGAGGAAGGTAAGCACAGCTTGGGTGGGAGCAGCGTAGCTCCCCAAGCAGCAAGGGAAACAGCTGGACCAGAGGAAGAAAGCCAAGAGGAACAGTCCCTTTGCAATCCCATAGGCCCAGAGACTGTATTAGAGATCCCAGCCCATCTGTGGGGACTGGCTGGGGGGAACAGAGTTTCTATGGGACAGAAACTGTGGCCCACCTGTTGTACTCTGGGATACCAGATTATTGGGGAGGTACCCTGGACTATTTGGGTGGGTGTGAATGGGAAGAGCAATTTGCTCTATACAGTGGGAGCAAGGCCAAGGGCTGGGGGAGGTTTTTACCCTGCACCTTGGGACAGACAAGAACTGGCATAGCATACAGAGGGCCAAACCAGCACATTCATGACTATCAGCGTAGCTGGAAAAATCAGGGATGTTTCCTGCCACGCTTGGGGAGGTGTTGTCATGAATCAGCCAGGGGCCATCTTGGATTTGGAACTGTTACCTGCCACATGTTATTGAACAGAAGGTTTTGGGCTCCCAGAGCCACTGTTATAATGTAATATATTCAGGGCAGAGTCCCACTGTTATTGTTAGGCATTGAGAGAAGAGGCAGTTTACCACGTCACCACTAATAAAGTCGTCATAACGCATTAAGTGGACTGACGTGGGAAGTACTGCCTCAACTCATAACATGTGGGTTATAACATGTTGTAGTGGTAATATCTGTAAATATATTGTATTTGAATGTTGGAGCCATGTTGTGTCCATATTGACTGCATATGTAACCTGAGTTGATCTGCCTTCTAGCTATCACCTAAAGTAAACACTTGAAGTGATAGTAAGGCCAGAACAAAGGGGTCTATACAGACATTGAGGCACCATAACCCCAGGGGGTCTACAGGGATTCTCACTCAGATAATCAGGGCAAATTCCAGAGGACAGGTAGATGTTTCTCCCTTGAGAGCCACACACCAATTGAATTAGGTAGCCACACCTAGTGGGCGGACCTGGGAGGAGTCTCATGGTTCCCTGCCTGATTGGCCAGAGGCAGTTAGGGGCTGACTAAAGATAGCCCTCCTGGTGATTTTGTATGCCTGTTTAAAAGATGATGTTTTCCAAATAAAGTTGTTCATAATTTTCATCAAGACGTGGTGTGTAGATGTATTATTTACCCGGGGACATATGCTTGCAGTAAGATTCATCAGACTTACTGTTAATATTGCTCAGTCTAAACCAAGGGCAGAGACATGATGTTCCTGTAGTCAAGACTACCTCCAAGGTCCAGAGTAACCCAAATCAAGTCAGCAGACCCCAGCCAGAGAGTGGGTCGTGATAGCCCTATTGTAAAAATGGCTGTTATGGGGAAATTTCTGTGATTTGCTCACATAGCAAGCAAGTGATATACACACACAGAAAAGGAAAAAATGGGTGCATGCCTACCTTGCTCACGTACTCGCTGGGGCTCCTCCACTTCACTGCCAAGGAGCTTCAAAAAGGTAGATCTGGCACTGGTGCTGGCAACACCTATCCATTGTCTGGCACCTGTCTAAAGGTCTGGCTTGCCTGCTGTGGAACTTGTTGCTTTCATTTGCTTTACTACACTGATTCCTATGCATCCTGCTTTCAGCTGCTGGCATTATCTATTTGTCTTTAATCTTCACTCACCTTCTGTGGAGCTGTTGGTTATCTTTACTGCATTGGTGCCTGTTGCACTTGTTTTGCTTTCACCTGCTGGCAACACCTGTCCATTGTCTGACTCCTGACTTGAGGCATGGCCAACCTGCTGCAGAGTTATTGACTGTTTTTCTTTACTACCTTATATTATGTGGGCCACTTGCACAGCATCTTACTATCATCTGCTGGGGACACTTGACGCTCGGCCTGGCAACCAGTAGGCTGTATATTCTATACCATGACTATGACTTCTTTTTATTGATGCTTCTCTATGGCTAGAGTTTCTGAAACTAAACTTAGGCCCCTAATTAAATTCACCAAATTTTAGTTACTTAAGCCTGTAAAGGAGCCCACAACAGTTTCCGCTATTAAATTAGCCTCTTTTAGCTACTTGCAAACAATCTGCGGGTTACAGGCTGAAAAACAACTGAGGTTGCCAAAATTGTAACTCCGACCCAGCTAAGCCTTTGATCTTTCAAGCCTGTAAATGTTACAATTGCACATCGCTATTAAATTGCTACAATTCCTCAAGCCCGCAATTGTTGTCACACCTGTAAATGGCAAATATAGCCAGAAATCCTACGGGTACCAGATAGGACTCTCAAGGGGGTTACACACCTGTTCGAAGCACTGTAAATGCTAATAAAAAAATCAAAACTGCACTTTAAAAGAGGGGAAAAGAGATGAAAGACGTTAGAATTAATTGTAGAACAGTCTCAAGCTCGCAAATCTGCAATCAAAAATGCATTTTTTTACATTTTATTTTCATGTTATATCAATCTTGGGAATCAAGGGGTTAACACATATCAGGCCATCCACATGAACTAAACCGGTTTCTTCATTCATATTTATTGATGTTCACATTGCTGGATTTGGAGTCTGATCGCATATCAGACTTCAAAAATGTAACTGATTTGTGGTTTAAATGTCATGTTTTACAGATGTCATGATGACGGTCTCATTTACTATTGGCCTTTTCTACATCGGTAGTTACAGGCTTGCGGATTTGATCATGATCTTGCCCTGAAATGCTGCATATGAATGCATGGTTTTGGATTTCACCCATGTCGTTGTAAGCTTTTCTAATTTAATCGCTCTTCAACCGCGGCAAATTTGATCATGATCAAGATCATGATTAAATCCGCAAGCCCGTAACTACCAATATAGAAACAGCCAATAGTAAATGAGACCGTCATCATGACGTCAGTAAAACATGGCGTTTAAACCACAATCAGTTACAGTTTTGGAACTTTTTGGAATGTAATGAGGCCCATAGTACATTACTACAACATACATAAACATAAAAAAAAGTAAAATAAACATAATATACATTGTACTTACCTCAACACGATGTCCCGGCCTCCTCCTCTTCTGCCCCGTCCTCAAAACAATCTGCGCTCTAAAATAAATAAATGAGCTAATGAGCCTCCTACAGAGTTTTCCAGAAGAAAATTGTCAATGGCGGCTTCTGACTGACTGAAAACGCTGTCTATCAAAATTAGCCAATAAGAAGGAGCCAATGTGTGAGCCAACCAGAAAGGGATAGACCCCAAAATCCCACTCTTATTGGATAATGCACCTGTCAATCTTTATTTAAACCAATCTGAAGGCTTTATTGCCATCAGCCAATCACAATGGAATACACCCCCATGTGGTGATTGCGCCTTCTCATTGGCTGTAATACAGATTGACATTGACAACAGCCAATCAGAAGGCACAAATGCCTTTATCCAATCACTACGTGGGGGTGTATCCCATTGTGATTTGCTATTGTCACTGTAACCAATCAGAATGGGCAGATGACTCCAGCCAATCACCCTGTGGGGGTGTACCCCATTGTGATTGGCTGAAGGCATCTGCGGGTCGTATTTTTTTGTGTAAGTCCATAGTAAGTCATTGCGTGTTTATGTTTTTTTTTAAGTCCCGATGATGTGGTAGTTTTTAACTGATTGTGAGGCGCCGTAGAGCCTCCACCTCCGCAAATGAAGTAAGCCCGATCCGAACACAATAGTCTAATTTGGTGTAGTGAAATGAGAAAAATATATATAGTTACATAGGGCGTCATTCTATTAGCGTCCGCAGCCGTTGCGGGGCCGCAAGGACCGGCCGCAAGCTATTCTGCTATTCTATTCCCTTACGGCCGGAGGCTCCGGCAGGCTTGCGGCCGGTGCCTTGCTATCTCTTGCGGCCGCTCGCGCCGGACGAAAGCCTTTGATCTAAAACGGCCGCAAGAGTTTCGGCCGTAAGAAATTCCTATTTGCAATTCAATTGCTCCGGGAAACCTCTCTGCAAGGCTAAAAACGAGCCGCTGCTTACTTGCAGGAAAGAGGTCCCGCTAGCACCAATTAAGCACATAAAATAGCTCAAATAAAGCCATCCTGCACTTTGAGAAGACTATAAAGGGATTTTAGGTGTTAGAAAAAATAGCACATAATTATCCTATACTCAAATCCGTAAAATATTTTATTTTTAATATCCGTAAAATATCCATGTAAAAAGTCCAGAGTGCTTGGAGCACCTCAGACCCGCCTCACGCCGCAGCCGGAAAATAAACAGTTAATTTGAACTTGGGTTTGGGCTGATGTGCAAGCTTGAGAGTGGGTTCCTTTTAATCCTCATGTCCCCCAATATGATCCCTAGCATTTACAGAGCTGTACAGTGCAGGCTTGAATTTATTTTTGAGTTTTTATATTTCACAGCTTACGGCCGGTTCCAAGATATGCGGCCGGCCGTAAAAGGAGATCCTTGCGGGGCCGTATAATAGAATCGCGAGTTAACTGAACCCCCGCAAGGAATCGCAGCCTTACGGACGATTTACGGCTGCTAATAGAATGAGGCCCTTAGTAATTAAGGTTGAAAAAAAGACTTTCAGTCCATCAAGTTCAACCTGTTAAGATATATACATAAAACTATTTTTTTAGAAATAGAAAAAAGAAAATTGACATGTGCGTATGTATTTACCCCCTTTGTTATGAAGCAAATAAAAAGCTCTGGTGCAACCAATTACCTTAAGAAGTCACATAATTAGTAAAATAATGTCCACCTGTGTGCAATCTAAATGTCACATGATCTGTTATTACATATATACACCTTTTTTGAAAGGCGCCAGGGCTGCAACTCCTAAGCAAGAGGCACCACTAACCAAACACTGCCATGAAGACCAAGGAACTCTCCTAACAAGTAGGGGACAGTGTTTTTGAGAAGTACAAGTCAGGGTTAGGTTATAAAAAAATATCTAAATCTTTGAAGATCCCCAGGAGCATCATCACATCTATCATAACTAAATGGAAAGAACATGGCACAACAGCAAACCTGCCAAGAGACGGCCGCCCACCAAAACACAGACCTAAGGTAACCCTGTAGGAGCTGCAGAGTTCCACAGCAGAGATGGGAGTATCTGTACATAGGACGACAATAAGCTGTACGCTCCATAGATTTGGCTTTATGGCAGAGTGGCCAAAAGAAAGCCATTACTTCTAGCAAAAAAACAAATGGAACGTTTTGAGTTTGCAAAAAGGCATGTGGGAGACTCCCTAAATGTATGGAGGAAGGTGCTCTGGTCTGATGAGACTAAAATTTAACATTTCGACCATCAAAGAAAACGCTATGTCTGTCGCAAACCGAACACATCACATCACCCAAAAAAGACCATCCTCACAGTGAAACATGGTGGTGGCAGCATCATGCTGTGGGGATGTTTTTCAGCAGCCGGGACTGGGAAACTGGTCAGAGTTGAAGGAAAGATGGCTTCTTTCTGGCATCTCGACAATGCAGCTCATTTTTGTTCAAGTATAGTTGTATTGTGCTCCTTGAAAAAACCACACCGTCTTTTTCCAGAGCAATTTGTTTTTCTCCTGAGGTTACCTGTGGGTTTTTCTTCGTATTCCGAAAAATTCTTCTGGCAGTTGTGGCTGAAATCTTTCTTGGTCTATCTGACCTTGGCTTGGTATCAAGAGACCCCTGAATTTTCCACTTTTTAATAAGTGATTGAACAGTACTCACTAGCATTTTCAAGGCTTTGGATATCATTTATATCCTTTTCCATCTTAATGAAGTTCTATTACCTTGTTAGGCAGGTCTTTTGACAGTTCTTTTCTGCTCCCCATGGCTCAGGATCTAGCCTGCTCAGTGCATCCACTTGACTATTTATACACAGACACTAATTGCCATTTGAACAGCCACAGGTGTGGGAAATTAACCTTTAATTGCCATTTTAACCTGTGTGTGTCTGTAACAAGGCCAAACATTAAAGGGTATGTAAACTTTTTTGGGTGATTTCTGTTACCATTGTGATTTAAAAAGGAGCCAAACAACTATGTGATGATAAAAGGCTTCATATGATTAGTATTAGTATAGTATAAAATATTTTTTTTGCGTGATCAGTCATATTTTCAAAATAAATGCCAACATTTCCCAATTTCTGCAAGGGTATGCAAATTATGAGCACAACTGTATATATATATATATATATATATATATATATATATATATACAGTATATAATTTTTATCATATAAATGATGGGTCAAAGATTTCGCGGGAAAGACATACTGCTCCAACTTACCAAATAATATTATGTCCTCTACTGTAAGGAACAAGTCAAAAATGCATTAGACATCCTTAAACACTGATTCCTCATGGCTCCCATCCTTGTCTATCCAGGTCTATCTCAACCTTATATTCATGAAGTTGATGTTTCTAAAGTGACCACTGGTTACATTCTGTCCAAGTGTTAAGGTCCCAAAAGTCTACTTAATTCCTTCTATTTCTTCTCTTGAAAACTAAAACCTGCAGAAATAAACCACAATGTGGAAATTAGTGAACTCATCTCCATTACTCAAGCAGCCAAAAAGTGGAGGACTAAGTAAAAAGTGCTGTAAATCACAAGCATGTCTATGTCAACCATAAAAATTAGGGGTATCTTCGATTAGCAAATAGACTGAATCCACACCAAGCCAGCAAGGCTCTATTTTTACTAAATTTATTCTTATGTACAACTACATTTACCACTTAATGTCCACACCTTTGTTATGATCAACCTCTCTTTAGACAACCCAGGAAGTCTTGATGTAAAGCCGCCTGTCTCTTCCTCTGTATGTAACCGGTACAAAGTACAGGATAGCAGACAGTTTGCTATTACCTCTCCAACAGTCCAAAGTTATTCTGTGTATATGTAAAATGACTGGTCCCATCAAATTCCCTTGGCTATATTGGCATTCAATTATGTTTGTCACTCTAGTACCTCGATCAGTCCCCTGAACATCCCATGCCCCAAGATTTACCCTACATATCATAAACCCGCAAATCACTTATTCTGTTTACATTAGACTGTCCAGCCAGCAGGCTGCTAATCATAAACATTATTTTCACCTGTCATCAAGACAGGGGACACGGCTGGCTCTCTGCTCCAACATAAAGTTTACTGTGCTGTCCACGAAACTAGCACCAAAGCACCTTTCCCTATTATTAAGAAAATAAACAATGCTACTTATGTACTCCAAATGCCTCCAGATCTCTGTATCAGTCCCATTTGCCATGAGGTTTAGGAGGAATTCTGGATGACCAGATTTAGGTTTATATCATTACTTATATTCAATTATTCTTGCCATTCAGAACCCCTCTTCTGCACCTTTTGGTTGAACGCCATGTTATAAAGTGGCTTTTTTCTTGGATTCCCAGTGAATATATCATCCAGGGGAAGGACATGGCCCTTCGGAAAATGACTGTGAGTAAGTCAAGGACTTCCATGCTTCCTGGCTGGTTAGTCATGCATATTAAACTGGCTCAATGCAATTGCTTGACTTGAACACTATCATCCAGTATTTTTGTGTTTTATGATTTTATATATTTTTTAAAGATATAATAAAATGACATATTGATTTTTCCTGTTCCATAATAATAATGAGCACCAACTCCCTGAGATATCCCAGAACAGTTTTGAAGTTACTCTTTACATTGGAATAGTGTCCGTGGCAGGGCTATAGAAGGGAAGGCCCTAGTGCAAAAAACTATTTGGCTCCTTTCTGGGGGGTTGTAAAAAAGTTTTGCTCTGGGCCCCAGCCGGAAACCAAATGACTCTCCCCCATAGTCCTTCCCATACCTGTTCCCCTCCGGAAAAGCAAACCTTACCATAAAAGCAAACCTTCCCAAAACCCTGACCCATTGCTTCTTCAACCCCAAGACCTATTTCCAATATATATACATAGATAAACATCAACGCCACACAGCAGCCATCACTCTCAGCATCCATCCTGTCATAGCACCAAACCCCTTTCAGCACCCACTTCACATAGAACCCATGCCTATCTCCTTTCTTCTTCTCTCACAGAACCCATCCCCCTGTACTTTGCTGCAACTTTGCAGCCCTTGCTCTTTTATTTTCTTCCCTGATACACAGCTCAAGCATGCTGAACTGTTCCACACCGCCACCTCTTGGAGCTTCAGTAGAAATGCTCTTATTTAAGCAGACACACACCAATTCTAGACCTGGGAGAGGGTGTGTGTAGACAAGAAGGGAGCCCAGGGAGGCTGTGGATGGTTGAGCCAGGGAGAAGGGCCCCAGGTGGGCCCCCACACCACAGATTTTTTTTAAATGCAAACAAATGTTTACACACCACTGCCCGCTCCCCCCCCCCCCTCAGAGGAGAGCCCTGGTGTGCTTCACCACCTGCACCACTGGTAGAACTGCCCCTGGATAGTGTAATAGTGTTACTTTTTGTCACTTATCTACTAACCTTTCTGTAAAGTAGTTCTTTCACATATTATTTCTGAAACATCTAGCCTTTAACTTCAATTCATGACCTATTCTTCTTTTATTTACCTTTATTTCTCTCTACTCGATCTTCTCAGTTATGTTAATAAATGTAAATGTAAGGCTCACACTCTTCCATTTTCAGGATTTTTTAAACCCCCACCCCAGTAAGATATTGACAATTTTAATTATTTAGCATTTACAAAAACATTGATACAAAAATATGTCCTTTTCCATTTCCATTCCAATATTTGAGATGTCTTACATGCCAGCCAATATGCAACTTACAAGTTCTACAAAGCTGAGAATTGTATATGTAATAGCTGATTGAAACATTTCTAAAAGTCCTAGTTTTGATATCTTAGTACAAACTGTGATTGAACCTTTCTTTTTAATAATTATGTCCTGTGCCGGTGCTTTGATCATAGCATGTAACTATGTAATGAAATGATTTGACTATTTGCATGAAATTTAATGATAATTATGATATGTATATCATGCCTCATTATGCTAATATATAATTAACACTGAATTGCATTTTACAATATGATAACGTCAGCCAAATGGAGTTGTATAATAAATGTGTTAAGGGAAAAATGAATCCTTAGTGCATAATTCTATAAATCACACAGACAATGTGAGGCACATTTCTATAAACTAAAGCCGTGTTAGATCTTAGTTCATGTTTTTTACTGTACATGTAAATTAACAATTAATTTGATTAGGAAAGATTATAATAACCTAAGTGCAACATTAAGGTGGAAATACATACATCACACAAACATTCATTGAACCCCAACATGCTCTATCATGCTATTAAATTAACCTATATAAACATGTTAATTACTTATTTTTAGCGATAAAAATAAGTGATCTGAAATTTTAAATGCATAGTTTAAGGGACAAAGAAGATATGTAGATGAAAACAACTTAATTATGTGTGACCCTTTCGAAGAATGTTAATTGTGTTATTTTAAGGAAATACAATAATATTCCCATCATTTATCTTTAATTAAAAAGTTGAAGTAGTAGAAGTAGTCAACAGCCATGGTGCATCCGCTATCTTTCTTCTTCTATTCATCAGTGCTGGCAGTCAATCATTTTTTTCACTTTCTTTTTGACTTTGCCACTGTGAACAGGCACTACATATGCATGGAAACACAGAGGCAGAGCTTCCACCGGTGCAATGCACCAGGGCCCTGCCCAGTGCTGTCCACCATGCCCAACCTGCCATGGCCTTCCATGGCCCCTGCGGCCCACAGGCAGCCCCCGTGGCCCCCTGCAGCCCATCAGATCCTTGTTCCTATCCCCCTCGTTTCTCCCACAGCCCCTTGTGGCCTTCCCCTGTATGAGTTGATGTTGTAGGGGGCAATTATTTTTTTTTTTCACTGGTGCCCTCATGCACTAGCTTTGCCACTGTGGAAACAGGATATTGAGATGGAACCCAACATCATGCCAGGTGATCGGTTTCTTCTATGAGTTAAGTGTAAAATATGACTATAATTATGTACCAGAGAGATCAGACAAATTACGGTCCACTGAAGAAGGAACTGGCAACCCACTCTATCTTTTGCCATGAAAACTTTATGGATGAGCACAACCAGACAAATATGTGCCTGGTGTGCAGCTGTAAATAGGGTCACGGCGAGTCAAGCACAACTGAACAAAAAATTATTTGAGGAACTCTATCATCCCTAAATCAAGTTTTTTTTTACATTATTCTTAAATAGCATGGAAAACTGACTATATGTTGTATTATCCATTTTAACCTAGAGTAAATTAACCCTTGGAAATTCCATGCAAATGAGCTCACACATATTAATTAGCTCTTTTTGTTTAGTAATTAGGATACCTGTCTGCTTGTCTGTGTCTAGTGGCCAAAATAAAGACCTGAAATGTTTTCTGGTAGTTAGACCACTCTCCTACCCTTACCAAGTACTCTAAGTTGCACATTAGCATACTGAGTGACAACATTATAAATATTTCAGAAATGATTTACTGTAGAGCAAAGCTGCTAGTATAATTTATAGCCAGTTTTAAATTAAATCAACTTACTGTTGGGATGATAGAGACCCTTTAATTGCATAGAAAAATAAAACCTAAACAATTTTAAGCTTCCTGAGGCGTGAGCTCTTTTATTAATAGAAACAGCTTAACATGGAAATAAAAAACACGTATCTAAAATAATACAGGTTTAGCCTGATAAAGTGAAAATAAATCATAAATAAATAAATTATATAATTAATTGGGTTATTTATGAAACATGAACTTCTATTCATCAGTGCTGGCAGTCAATCAGTTTCTTTCACTTTCTTTTTGACTTGGCCACTGTGAGCAGGCACTACATATGCATGGAAACACAGAGGCGGAGCTTCCACCAGTGCAAGGCACCTGGGCCCTGCTTTAGAGGGGCCCAGTGCTGTCCTCCATGCCCAACCTACCATGGCCTTCCATGGTCCCCGCGAAACATGAACTGGTTCATAACTAGGACACATCTGGAGCAAATAGTTTCTCCAGATTTACCAAGTAAAATGTTTCATTTGGTACAATTGGATATTTACACTGGCAAATATATGTGATATTAAGCTGAAAAGGTGTGATAAATAAGGCCTGAAATATTTTGGTTGGTTTTATGGAATTCCTTCAAATTCTCCATATGTGGTTGGCGCACATCAATGGCCAACATTAAGTTCTTTGCCCAATAGGTCGGTTTTTTAATGATGTTATGGGAGATGCCCAGGGTTGGCATGCATGAGAAATTAGAAGGGTATACACTGAGAGATTGACAATGAAAGAAGGGGGAAAGGACATGAAAAAGATACATGATAGACCAAGGCAATTTGGACTAGAAATTATTGCAAAAGAAATGTAAATATGCATATTGGAAAAAAGACAGGAAAGCAAAGTAGGAGACTTGAGGACTGATATGGACAAAAGTGGGAAAGGAGAACAATTTATCAAGAGATAAGCAAAAAAAGGGATGTGAGAGTAAGTGACATGACAATGGGAAAAAGATAAACTATGGAGATGGAGGAATAATGAAGATAGAAGAGGGATGAGATAACAATGCAACTAATACATTTACCTGCTGCCCCAAGGTCATAAGCCCCCTAGATGCCACCTTAGTTGGCCTTCTTGAGAAATTCAATCCTGCTGAAGATCTTATAACAAAACTCCTTCTTCCAATTTCTGTCAACTATCCCTGAACCAACATTTCCATAACCTTCTTATGTCACCTCCTCATAGAACTTTATCACAGACTCTGAACTTATTAAATCTGACTATATATTAGCTATATACTATAATTTTTAGTGACCATCTTATATAGTTCGGTCCTGGAGAGCAAAACACAGGCCATGATTTGAGGATGTCCTTTCAGTGCACAAGTGAGTCAGCATGACTGAAGAAGCAATTCACTCACCTGTACGCAGCAGGGATATCCTCAAATCCTGGCCTGTGTGGGACTCTCCGGGACCGAACTTGTCCACCCATGTTATATATGATCAGGTAAATTATGATCTAGTCTTCATAAATATTATATTCCACTCCATTAAAATAATTTAATGTTAAAAACCTGTAGTTTTATTACAATTGTCTTTCCTGTTAATTCATTTTTATATTATCTAAAAAATTCCATGTATAACAAAATATTCCAAAGAAGAGTAAAAAGCAACATGCATACAGTGCATTCAGTGATCCATAAACATGAGCTCTTAATTTGTAATCTCTAGCTCATTATCTTCTTATAGGTGTGCAACCATCTGCTAAGATTCTAGAAGAATAGATCATTTTGGACTAAAGCAGTTAAAGGGCACTAATTATTTTGTGTAAGCACGAATTTGCTACCTGCGTTTACACGTTATAATGACCAAAGTTTTCATTCAACTTTGAACATTTTGTATGTTTACATTAAAAAAAAGCTTAATTCTTGTATACATATATTTAAAAGTGACCATTAATGTTAGGTATTCATTACGAAGTCCCTCATCATCTGTAAAGATTTACATGAAGCTTAAACCTTTCCTAGCCCGAGGTTAATTGCTGCTATTATTGTTTTCCTATTACTGATTAATTATTCCCTATTGTTTAATATCCAATATTAACCAGGGTGAGTTGCTATCATTGGTATTTTATATTTTATTATAAGACATTATTCTATTTCTAAGCAATTCCTTGTTGTGCTAAATATTAATAACCTACTTAACTTTTTCTTTCCCTTGCCATACAGACTTATCGAGGGAATATTTTCACTAGAAATATATCCTGGTCGTATATACATGCATTATTCAGAAATGCAGAAAATATTGTTTTGAATCAATTCCACAAATAGTTTATGGTTATCTCAGCCTTAAGAAATGGGAAATGTGTGAGCTCAGCCTTGTGAAATTTACCATAAACACGTTGTTTTTGAATATCCTCTGTTACAAAAGAATGACCTCAAAGTTGTACCTCTCTTGCTTGATTCCTGTTTTAAATATTTTGAGCCATTGTATTTTTTTACTGCAAGATATATATATATATATAAACACTAAACATAAGAGAAGCTGTGTACGAAACATCAAATAATTACACATAAAAATCAAGAGGCAAGTCCATCCCTTCCCAGTCCCTCCGATCCCAGTAGCAAAAAGGGGACAAAAGGTTGGGAGAAGCAAAAATACTATTAGACTCACAGCCTTATTAAATTGTGATTCGGTAAATTTAAAAGGGCTCTATTTAAGCACATAGCATTTTTTTGTTTACAGTTTTTAGTTATATATTATATAGAGCCCTTTTAAATTTACCGAATTGCAATTTAATAAGGCTGTGAGCGTCTTAGTTTAATCCTAATTATAGGAGAAATAAGCCAAACAATCACTGACATCATTGATGTTTACGCATACATTCTCGTAACTGTGACTCGATGGCACAAGAATTAATGCACAGAAAAATAATAAGAAGTCTGCAAACTCAAATTGTTTAAGAACTGGCCTAACCAGGCATATACAGCCTTATTAAATTGCCATTTCGGTCAATTAAATAGGGCTCTATGTAAGCACATAGTATATTTTTTTTACAGAAGTTTTTAGTTAGTGAAGACCTTGCTTTTAGATAGAAGTTCACTAACTAAAAACTTCTGTAAAAAAAAAATATGCTATGTGCTTATATAGAGCCCTATTCAATTGGCTGAATCGCAATTTAATAAGGCTGATAATTATTACCAAGTACCAGGAAAACCATCTCTTGTGTACTTTTAGTAAGACACAAAAATATCACACACTAAGTTTTCTGCCATAGGGGTGGAAATAGAAAAGCCATTTGATTAGAGAGCAGGGCTGGTAATAGGACAGAAAAAATATGGAGAGTATTCAGACCAGTACTATGGATATTTACGTTATGGATTGAGCCTTAACCCTCTATCCCTGCTTAAGCTTTCTGGTATACAAAAGTTTATATGAATCTATTAAAGTAGCAAATTATTAATTAATCTACTATACTTGTATACATATCAATACAAAGCTCACCAATGGGTTCATATTCTCATTAGAAAAGTTCAGCACAGATTAAGGGCCAAGTGTGCAGGTATACACTGAAGCAATATGGGTTCATAAATCAACTGGCACTTCAATTGTCTTCTTAAAGAGAGTTATTGACTGTTAAACTTGCAAAACCAACCACATTAAGAAATCCTTTGGTGTGATAATTGATTTGTGAATATATAAATAGTATCTCACAAAAGTGAGTACACCCCTCGTATTTTTGTACATATTTTATTATATCTTTTCATGTGACAACACTGTAGAAATGACACTCTGCTACAATGTAAAGTAGTAAGTGTACGGCCTGTATAACAGTGTAAATTTGCTGTCTCCTCAAAATAACTCAACACAGCCATTAATGTCTAAAATGTTGGCAACAAAATTGCGCACACCCCTAAGTGGAAATGTCCAAATTTGGCCCAAAGTGTCAATATTTTGTGTGGCCACCATTTTCCAGCACTGCCTTAACCATCATGGGCATGGAGTTCACCAGAACTTCACAGACTGCTACTTGAGTCCTTTTCCACTCCTCCATAACATCACAGAGCTGGTGGATGTTAGAGACCTTGCACTCCCCCACCTTCCATTTGAGGATGCCCCACAGATGCTCAATAGGGTTTAGGTCTGGTAACATGCTTGACCAGTCCATCACCTTTACCTTCAGCTTCTTTAGCAAGGCAGTGGTTGGGGGGGGGGCGTGTTTGGGGTTGTTATCCTGTTGGAATACTGCCCTGCAGCCTAGTCTCCGAAGGGAGGGGATCATGCTCTGCTTCAGTATGTCACAGTACATGTTGGCATTTATGGTTTCCTCAATGAACTGTAGCTCCCCAGTACCGGCAGCACTCATGCAGGGCCAAATCATGACACTTCCACCACTATGCTCGACTGTAGGCAAGACACACTTGTCTTTGTACTCCTAACCAGGTTACCGCCACACATGTTTGACACTATCTGAACCAAATAAGTTTATCTTGGTGTCATTGGACCACAGGACTCGGTTCCAGTAATCTATGTCCTTAGTCTGCTTGTCTTCAGCAAACTGTTTGCAGGCTTTCTTGTGCATCATCTTTAGAAGAGTCTTCCTTCTGGGACGAAAGCCATGCAGACCAATTTGATGCAGTGTGCAGTTTATTGTCTGAGCACTGACAGGCTGACCCCCCACTCCTTCAACCTCTGCAGCAATGATGGAAGCCCTCCTACATCTATTTCCCAAAGACAATCTCTGTATATGACGCTGAGCACGTGCATTCAACTTTTTTGGTCGACCATGGCGAGGCCTGTTCTGAGTGGAACCTATTCTGTGAAACCTCTGCATGGTCTTGCCCACCATGCTGCAGCTCAGTTTCAGGGTCTTGGCAATCTTCTTATAGCTTAGGCCATCTATATGTAGAACAACAATTCTTTTTTTCAGATCCTCAGAGTTATTTGCCATGAGGTGCCATCTTGAACTTCCATTTACCAGTATGAGAGAGCGTGAGAGCGATAACACCATCTTTAACACACCTACTCCCCATTCACACCTGATTCCTTGTAACACTAACGAGTCACATGACATCAGGGGGGGGGGGAAATGGCTAATTGGACTCAATTTGGACATTTCCACTAAGGGGTGTACTCACTTTTGTTGCCAACGGTTTAGACATTAATGGCTGTGTTATTTTGGGGGGACAGCAAATTTACACTGTTATACAGGCTTTACTTTATATTGTAGCAGAGCATCATTTCTTCAGTGTTGTCACATGAAAATATATAATTAAACATTTACAAAAATGTGAGGGGTGTACTAACTATACTTGTGGATACTGTATATATATATATATATATATATATATATATATATATATATATATAAATATATATACAGTATATATATACTAGCGACTTGCCCGTCAAAAATGACGGCAATAAAAACTGAAGCCTGGCAATGCTGTTTGCCACACAATGTAAGCCTCTCCCCCTCTACTTTACTGGCCTTGTGATGAGCGCCTTTGGCGCTCATCACAGGCCTTGCAATGAGCCCCTTTGGAGCTCATTGCGAGTCTCTCCCTCTGTCTACTTCCTCCCTCGTGTCTTATTTCCCCCCTCCTCTCCCTCCCTTGTGTCTCCTTCCACCTCGTCTACCTCCTTTGGATCTCCTGCCCCCCTGTGTTTTTACCTCCCTCTCCCTCCTGTGTCTCTAAACCCCTCCCCTGTGTCTCTTTCCCCCTTCTCCCTCCTATGCATCTCTTCCCCCCCCTGTGTCTCCCCCAACCCTCCCCTGTGTCTGTTCCCCCCTGGCCTGTGTCTCTTTCCCCCTCCCCCTGTGTCTTTACAGCCTTCCTCGTGTCTCCATTTCCCTCCCTTGTGTCTCTTCCCCCTCCTCTCACTCCCCTGTGTCTCTTCCCCCTCCTCTTTCTGTGCCTCTTCCTCCCTGTCTCTTCCCCCTCACCCTCTGTGTCTCTCCCCACTCTGTGTCTTCCACCCTCTCCCTCTGTGCCTCTTCCCCCGCCTCTCTCTGTGTGTCTCGCCACTGTGTCTCTTCACCCCTTCCTCTGTTCCCCCCCCTCTGTGCCTCTTTCCCCCTCTCTCTGTACCTCTTCCCCCCCTTCCCTCTGTGTCTCTTCCTCCCTCACCCTCTGTATCTCTCCCCCCTGTGTCTCTTCAATGCGCAGCAGTTTATAATTGTCTAACTGCGATTCGTCTGAAGCGTGACGACGAATCGCAGTTAGACAATTATAATATGTGATATATATATATATATATATATATATATATATATATACTGTATATACTCGAGTATAAGCCAACCCGAGTATAAGCCGAGGCACCTATTTTACCACAAAATACTGGGAAAAATAAGTAAATCGAGTATAAGCCGAGGGTGGGAAATGTGCTGCCCCCTGTGTCCCTCTTGTGCCCTCTGTGTCCTCCCTCTTTCTCCCCTGTGTCTCTTCTCCCCTCTTCCTCCCCTGTGTCTCTTCACCCCTCTCCCTTCCCTGTGTCACTTCACCCCTCTCCCTTCCCTGTGTCTCTTCCCCCTCTCCCTTCCCTGTGTCTCTTCCCCCTCTCCCTTCCCTGTGTCTCCCCCCCTTCCCTGTGTCTCTTCCCACCTCCCTTATCACCCTCCTCAACCCCCTCCTCATTCTCAACCTCCCTCCTCAAACCCCCTCCTCATTCTCAACCCCCCTCCTCAACCCCCCTCCTCATTCTCAACCTCCCTTCTTAACCCCCCTCCTCAACCTCACTTCTAATTCTCAACCTCCCTCCTCAACCCCCCTCCTCATTCTCAACCCCCCTCTTCATTCTCAACCTCCCTCCTCAACCCTCCTCCTTATTCTCAACCTCCCTCCTCAACCCCCCTCCTCATCCTCAACCTCCCTCATCCTCCCTCCTCATCCTCAACCTCCCTACTTATGCTCAACCTCCCTCCTCCTCAACCTCCCTCCTCAACCCCCCTCCTCATTCTAAACCCCCTCCTCAACCTACCTCCTCAACGTCAACCCCCCAATCCTCAACCCCCCATCCTCATCCTCAACCCCCTCATCCTCAACCCCTCCTCAACCCCCCTCCTCATCCTCAACCCCCTCCTCAACCTCCCTCCTAATCCTCAACCTCCCTCCTCATCCTCAACCTCCCTCCTCATCCTCAATTCCCCTCCTCAACCTCCCTCCTCAACCCCCCTCCTCAACCTCCCTCCTCAACCCCCCATCCTCATTCTCAACCTCCCTCCTCAAACCCCCTCATCATTCTCAACCTCCCTCCTCAACCCCCCTCCTCATCCTCAACCTCCCTCCTAATCCTCCCTCCTCATCCTCAACCTCCCTCCTTATCCTCAACCTCTTTCCTCCTCAACCTCCCTCCTCCTCAACCCCCCCATCCTCAACCCCCCATCCTCATCCCCCCATCCTCAACCCCCTCCTCATCCTCAACTCCCTCCTCAACCTCCCTCCTAATCCTCAACCTCCCTCCTCATCCTCAACCTCCCTCCTCATCCTCAACCTCCCTCCTCAAGCTCAAGCTCCCTCCTCAACCTCCCTCCTCAACCTCAACCTCCCTCCTCAACCTCCCTCCTCAACCTCAACCTCTCTCCTCATCCTCAACCTCCCTCCTCATCCTCAACCTCCCTCCTCAAACTCAACCTCCCTCCTCATCCTCAACTTCCCTCCTCCTCATCAACCTCCCTCTTCAAACCCCCTCCTCATTCTAAACCCCCCCATCCTCAACCCCTATCCTCATCCTCAACCCCCACATCCTCAACCCCCTCCTCAACCCCCCTACTTATCCTCAACCTCCCTCCTCAACCTCAACCCCCCTCCTTATCCTAAACCTCCCTCCTCATCCTCAACCTCCCTCCTCATCCTCAACCCCCCTCCCCATCCGAAACCCCCCTCCTCATCCTAAAACTCCCTCCTCATCCTAAACCCCCCTCCTCATCCTAAACCCCCTCCTCACTTTAACCCTCTAAATACCTCCCCCTCTCCCTTTCCCCTCACTTACCTTTATCTGCAGCTTCTCCTTCCGGCCTCCGCTCCTTCCTGCGTCGGCACCCGGTATATGCTAATGACGTGACGTCACATGTGCGCCACGTCATTAGCATATACCGGGTGCCAACGCAGGAAGGAACGGAGGCTGGAGGAGAAGCTGCAGATGAAGGTAAGTGATATTAAAGGGAGAGGTATTTAGAGGGGTAAAGTGAGGAGGAGGGTTTAGAATGAGGAGGGGGGGATTAGAATGAGGAGGGGGGTTGAGGATGAGGAGGGGGGAGGGAAAAAGACACGGGGAGTTAGAGAGACACGGGGGGGTAGAGAGACATGGGGGGGTTAGAGAGACACTGGGGGGGGGGGTTAGAGAGAAAAGGGGGGAGAGTGACTCGAGTATAAAGGGCTGAAAAACTCGGCTTATAATCGAGTATATACGATATATATATATATATATATATATATATACAGTATATATATATATATATATATATATATATAGTAAATAAATAATACATCTGTGTGTACATTTGAATGTCTAAAACAAGTTTAAAAACCTGCTTCCAGCTTAGAACTCGTTAGAAAAAACAGTTATTACACTGCATTCTGGGAAGCTGAGCTGTGACAGGCAAAAGTGCACACAAATGTCTCGCTCTTCAATCCATAGCCATTATCAAACATGGCTTCCTTTAAGCTTATGTCTGCTGCATTACACAGCTATAATGCAAAGCCAAGGCTGGATTTTACACAAACTGAGAATCCTATCCATGTACAGCTGTTTCAAGCTTAATGGCTATCATCAGCATGGAGCGGGATCTCAGCCTGTGTTGTGGAAATTATGAGTAGGTAGTTCACCACAACGGTCATTTATAATATGGTGGGCAAAAGAGCGATAGAAGCCTCCACCGTACAGTAGTACAGTAAATAAATAATATATCTGTGTTCACATTTGAATATCAATATATACAGTATATTGGCAACAATTGCTTTAGTTTATTCAAGGCTAGAAAAAAGGTAGGAAATTGTGAAGCGAAGGTTGCACACAACCTTATCATTCTTCTCTCCCCCCGTAACATGGGTGTGGGACCAAAAAAAAAATCTAGGAGGATAATTCAACTCTACTCCCAGAATAGGAAACAGGGGGGATCTAGCAATGCACCAGGGCCCTGCTCTGTGGGAGAGCTAAGCATTGCTGCAGTGCACCTCAAACACTTTTTTTTACCATTTCTTTGTTTAAATTCTCAATGCCCCTGCCCCCAATATAATTAATATATAATTAATATATAATTAATATATATATATATATATATATATATATATATATATATATATACAGTATATATACACTGCTCAAAAAAATAAAGGGAACACTTAAACAACACAATGTAACTCCAAGTCAATCACACTTCTGTAAAATCAAACTGTCCACTTAGGAAGCAACACTGAGTGACAATCAATTTCACATGCTGTTGTGCAAATGGGATAGACAACAGGTGGAAATTATAGGCAATTAGCAAGACACCCCCAATAAAGAAGTGATTCTACAGGTGGTGACCACAGACCACTTCTCAGTTACTATGCTTTCTGGCTGATGTTTTGGTCACTTTTGAATGCTGGCGGTGCTTTCACTCTAGTGGTAGCATAAGACAGAGTCTACAACCCACACAAGTGGCTCAGGTAGTGCAGCTCCTCCAGGATGGCACATCAATGCGAGCTGTGGCAAGAAGGTTTGCTGTGTCTGTCAGCGTAGTGTCCAGAGCATGGAGGCGCTACCAGGAGACAGGCCAGTACATCAGGAGACGTGGAGGAGGCCGTAAAAGGGCCACAAGCCAGCAGCAGGACCGCTACCTCCACCTTTGTGCAAGGAGGAACAGGAGGAGCACTGCCAGAGCCCTGCAAAATGACTTCCAGCAGCCCACAAATGTGCATGTGTCTGCTCAAAAGGTAAGAAACAGACTCCATGAGGGTCGCATGAGGGCCCGACGTCCACAGGTGGGGGTTGTGCTTACAGCCCAACACTGTGCAGGACGTTTGGAATTTGTCAGAGAACACTAAGATTGGCAAATTCGCCACTGGCGCCCAGTGCTCTTCACAGATGAAATCAGGTTCACACTGAGCACATGTTACATTCAACTATGTAAAGAACAAAGTATTTTTTAAGAATATTTAATTCATTCAGATCTAGGATGTGTTATTTTAGTGTTCCCTTTATTTTTTTGAGCAGTGTATATACACATATACACATGTACTGTATGTACATATATATATATATAAATATATATATATATATATATATATATATATATATATATATAAATTATTGGTCAAAACTTTCATGGGAAAAACAGACTGATCCATAGTGCTCTTTTGTGCCCAAATATGGTAATGCATAATTAAGTTTAATTTTGCATTTTTTTGGGTTCTCTATTCATTCATTTATTATTATTAATTTTTTTTTTTGGGGGGGGGGGGGGGGCGTTTTATCACTTATTGCCATGTATGATGTCTTCAGAAATTTTTTACAGAGGGGGAGGTGGATTAATATAATATATACACTATACAGAGATAGGCCTTAGTCCTGATAGTGAATGGAACTGGAGGATGACAGTTGGTGATTGTTTCTGCTTAGCTGGTTGGTTTGCGGAAGTGTCCGTCTCTGTCCTCATGGTGAATGGAACATATATATGTAATGTCTATGTCATATTTTTTTTTTCAATTTAAATCTGTTTTTGGCATAGTATTTGTACCATTAACACTTACTATACAATTAATATCTCTTAGTTTTGAAAAATCACATGTTTATTGCAACCATATAGCCTGAATAAATATGGTAAATACTGATTTCATAATGAAAATTTGTATTATATTTCTTTACTTCATTATATTATACAACCATATATTATAGAAAATGTGATGACAGCCATTATGGGCAGAAGCCTGTAATTATGTTATGTGGTACCTGCTTCTCTTTCTTCCCCAAAGGAGCCTAGTTCAGTCTTTCCCGGGCCAGCATAAGATGGAAATAACAACCCTCGTCTTTTTTGTGATAGCCATGACTACCCTCATGCCAGTGAAAACTCCTTGTGTCTGTGTGTTTCAGACATTGTGTAACCACTTGTTATACTGATTATATCTATGTTAAACATACCTGATATATTTTATATGTACTTTTTCCAATTCATATGCTGTTACCCAATTATTGTTGGCATGGAGATGTTTAAGAGAGAGAGATGATGCATAGCAGAGTTGTCTGTGCCAGTCCCCAAATCAGAAATCCCCATGACAGGTGTAGAACCTTTGAGATGGTTTGCAGATACCATGAATGGGATAGAGAGGAGAACTGTCCCTGAATCACAAAATTGAGGTGGTGAGGACAGTTACTGCTGAGGTCACCAGGGAGCGATCCAGCCACCTTGAAGTAGGTCAGTTACCACATCACAGCTAGAAATAATCAGGTTCTGACCCACCACCCAGGAAGTTGTCCTATAAAGCCTTCCATGATTTGCAGATGCTGGGGAAGACATCAACAGCTTTCAGCAGGATGTTGAGCTGCAGTACCGAGTCTGCACAGCCTACTGGACTATTCCTTGCCATCTCACTGAAGATCACCACAAATCATGTGGGTGCTGCTTGCATGATACCAGGTGACCCAAGAAAATTACAAAAAGCAATTCTGGGACCTGGCCTAGGGTGCACAGGATTCATATGGGGAGCTAGTGGACTACTACTGGGAGACCCAAGGAGAAGTAAGAGTGAGAGTGCCTGCCCCGCCCAGTGGACTCCATCCATAAAGCTGGGCCACCTAAACCAGTGGTCTCCAGCCCCATTGCCCTGGCTAGACTACAGTTCTGACCAGAAGGACGACCCTGACTATAGTACTTCTTACCTCCCCAGCCAACCACTAGCTTCACCACCTACAAAGTAGCCCTGGATGAGCAGGAGCCTATGCTTGCCCCTCATGTCACAAACGACTTAACCAATGGCAGCAGCTTGAGGGGTCACTGAGGCAGCACCCTGGCTTGTTCTCAACCCTCTCTCTTCCTGCCTCTCCCTCCCTTTCTGTTTCTCTCCTTTCCTCCCTCTCTCACCCTCCCCCTTCTGTCTCACTCCTTTCCTCCATCTTGTTCCCTCCCCCTTCTGTCTCTCACCTTTTCATCTTCTGATTCTAGCAGCTTGGCCTCTTTCTGGCTCCTCCTACTCCTACTCTAGGACTCAAGGACAGTAGAAAGCATTTTGGATGGGGGAGGGAGGTTGTGTCAGGGTAAGCCCACGACTGCCGGGGTGGGCCCCTACACTACAAATGAGAGCCAGCAATGAGAAAATGTTACAAAATATTTTTAAATAGGCATACATATAAACAATACATACATTACAAAGCCTACAAAATATACAGAAGTGCATGCTGAAAAATAAAATTCTCAGTATGGAATCAGAATATTCTAGGCCAGGCTTGTTCAGTGGTAGGCCATATTTTCATGATATTTAAGTACAGAATAATCAATCAGAGACTCGATAAATTTGACTTTATTACCTGTGATGATACAGGGATGTTCCGAAAATGTGGCATGAATCATCCTGTGTGTAACAGAAAATCTGAAAGTCCAATGCCCCTTTAAATGTGTCTGCTTATTGTGTCTGAGTTCACATTGACAACCTGTGGTAACAAAATAATTCAGGAACTGCTACTAGTAGACACCACAAAGACTGTAAGCTCTTCAGGCTAGGAAATCTATGCACCAAATTATTTCTTGATGTCTAAGTATTTATGTATTTTTATATGCCTTAAAGGAACAGGGAAATCATTTTTTTCTTTGTTGCCCAGAAAGGGGATTTTTGGTAATAAATTAAAGTATGTTTTGCTTTTTTCAAATGAATGTCAGAACTCAAACACCTATTGAGACATTTAACTGCTCTTGGGGGCTTACCCTCTCTCAGCCAATGAGATCACCAGTTCACTCTCTGCATTCCTGTTAGTTTGAATGATGTTTAAACTGGTTTTACGTAAAATTCTATCATTCAAAAACCAACTTTTGTAATGAGCATAAACATGCTCTTTTAAATGCTTGGGAAACAATGTGTTCCATGTCCCTTTAACATTTGCTCTACATTAGTTACTATTATACTCTAATTTAATCTACGCTTATTCATCGTTCTAGGGAAAATGCTTATTATAATAATAATAATAATAATAATAAGGATTATTAGCAATAGAAGGAATATTTAAAGGTGCATCACGCAATACTTTTGGTGTTTCTGTGTGCTTATAAGTGTGTCCAAATATTATATATTTTTTTCTCCTAGGACTGCAAAGTGAAATCTTCGGAACAAATAACCACACAGAATACAAACTTTAACGAGCTGCCACTCTAGTCTTGGGTTACTTAAGTTTGGGGTCCCCACATATATCACAATTGGAGACCCAGTAGTTGCTGGAACTCCACGGTGTATGACAAAATTGATGTCAGATCCAGCAGTTATTTAGTTAAATAGTTATTGCTTACAGAATGAGTTGGCGCGTTACAAATAAACGATAATAATTACTTGGAATTAAATTAAAATAAATTCTGCTTGGTCTACTATTATTGTCACAAAATGTTCCAGATAACCAAAAGGAAGGTTAGATTGCTGAGTTATAGATGAGAAAATGATGAAAAGAAGGACGCCATTGAAAGCTGCCAAATAATCCCAGCTTTTTACTCATGTGTATATAATTAGCTGCATTTAATAATTAGAGATTTGGAAGCCAAACAAATGTTGAAAAATTAACACAGCCTTCTAAACAAAATAGGCTTTCAGTTCATGCCAATAAAACGTTCTAAGTATTTAAATCTTATTGTACATTTCTTTGAAATTGGTAGAGAATATTAATTAAGGGTTTATAAAATAAATAATCTATTGTACATATAATGACATGGTTAAAATGTTGCTAGTTGCCATTTTAATGTTTTTATTGCAGAGAAAATCATTTTTATTTTAATTCAGTGGAAAAGTCTAATTAAAATATTTCAGTAATTTCTTGTTTATTATAATGGAATTGGAAGCAGATAGAAACACATTTTTTTTTATTAGTACTTAGTTACCAATCTATCATATATGTCTTTACCTATAGCACTATCTCATATACTATGTGTGTTTGTGTTGTTCAGTCAAGTCCAACTATACGTGATCTCATGGACCGTAACATACCATGCTGATCTATTTGGAGTGGGTTGCCAGTTTCCTTCTCCATAGCATACAGATCCTGTATCCCTAGGTGGTCTCCCATACAAGTACTAACCAGGCCCAACCCTGCATGGTGTCAGGGTGGTATGACCTCTTGGTAATGCATAATTAAGTTTAATTTTGCATTTTTTTGGGTTCTCTATTCATTCATTTATTATTATTAATTCTTGGTTCCCTGACTGGAATCAAACCTAGGTCAAATGGTGAAAGCACTGAATCCTAACCATTGGACCACTAGAAAAGCTCTCATATACTGTATATATGCAACAATGTAGGGGAAAGGAGACGTTATTGAGTATAGAAATAGAGAACAGATTAAAAGTAAACACATCTCTACAAATTATTAGTTGCTTTTATTTGGCCATTTAGACTTTTCTCGTTGTGTAGAACTTCTAAAACCCAACCCAGTTATACATAGTTTGTCCAGGTGCACAATTGCCTGTCTGGTATGCCAAAAAAATAAATACCAAATCAGATTTTAATCTGAATGCACATACTATTTGATCATGTCTTGTATATATTCATGAACTTTACCCATCCTTTTGGGTCATATACTATACCATACTATAACTTCATAATTACTGGTACACTTTAGGCCTTATTCTTTCATTTATTTCTCATTTCATTGATTTCTTAAATGTAATTTGTGCCCTCTCTCCCACCAAGAAAGGGCTTAATTTTGTGAAGCTACTTCACTCATAAGAACCTTTTTTTAAGCATTATCATCTTCTACTTTCTCTTCCCAGAATTTGCTCCTAAAATACTGATATAAACAGACTTAACAAAAGTGTAACAAGGCAGCAAAGTTTATCAAAGGAGGGCTAAATACACATATTTATCAGGGCACGAACACAAATATAAAACACAATATTGCATTCAAACAATTACTGTCCGATGTTATTTTTCTATAACAGGAGTCTAGTAGGTGGAAAGGAGCTTAGTTCGGCCAACAAGGGCCAGAGGCAAAAAATTGTAAAAAAGTTGGGACAGGAAGCAAAGACAAATTCAATAAATGTAGCCAAGAGAAAGGGTGCCAGAGATCAGACAGGTCAACTAACATAGCCTAAGGTCAGCCAGGAAACAAAATTAAACCAAGTAGTAGGACTGGGCCTGAGCACGTGAGCACTGTTGCTTATTTGCAGATACCATACATCGGTGGTAATTGACATTTATTGCATGCCAAGGGCAAACATGCAAGCATGTGATATTGTGTGGGCACACCCAAATACCCTGCGCACAGGCAAGAGAGGTAAGTACCAGTACCAGTAAGTAGCCTGGTGCAACATAATTTGGGCTTCCGTTGCAACTTCTTTATACAAAGTAGGTATCTGTAGGGGTCAATAAAAAAGCCCAAACTATATTTAGGTAGTCAGATCACCCCTTGGGTGATCAGCTTACTTTTCTATCAAAATACCTCTGTTTACTTCAAATAGAGGGGATGGAGCCTGATGCTTTGCACCTGTTGCACCATCAACAACTCCGCCATCGGTATGTACCACTGAGTTACCAGTGGGTGTATAATTTAGGACACAGCTTTGATGATCCACTTTTTGTGCATTCAGGGTATTGCCCATAGAGTATATGCATGGATTGAGCTTGGCCATGAATTAGTGCACATATATTATCAATGGCTAAAGAGAGACTAAAATATATTTTTACAATAGATGACATACAAAAATCTGGATAAAAGCCTTGTTTCAGTCTTTCATCTATGAAGTATTCTATAAAGACTTTTGCTATACAAGAATTAATTTGGAGATGAAAGCATTTTTGTACAATACAGTTATGGACTTACATTTCCAGATTACTGAAGTCACCCTTACTCAGGCTTAATAGAAGTAAGAGAAAAAGCTGTATGCCATCAGTCTTACCTTTTAATAATTGTATTTTAAATTATGGTTATTTGTCAAAAACTGTTAAACCTGTGGCTGTAGATCTATAACTTTCATGACCCATCTCAACTAGAAAGGCCTGATGTAATTAGAAAGGTACTGATATCAATCATTCAACTAATGGTTTCCCATTTTATCATCAATTACACAGAACATTTTCGACAATGATCAGACAATCCCTTCCTCCACTTAGTTGCCTTCCTGTCATTGCCACTAATGGAATTTTAAATCTTCTGTTAAAGAAAGTACCTGTGGAGACCATTATAAAATACCAATTAAGGAAAGGCTAATTATTGTAATCCCTGAAGTGATAGCAATACAATTTTTACAAAAGTGGTTATAGGTTCACCGTTAGTTGTTAAATTTTATTTTGACATTTATTATTACTAGAGGGTTTTTACCTTACTTCTCTCTATATATAATATTGGTGTTAAATTGTGCCATGACCTTTAAATCTTTTACATTTGCATAGAGTACATTTGCAATTTAACGCACTAATGTTTTCTTTATGTTTAAACATAATAAAAGGAATCATAACCCTTCTTTTTTTAAATGGTATAAAATATTCCTTTTAGGAAAATAAAACTGGCAGGTTATCCCATTGTACTATATTTAAACAACTGTGCTCATTATACATATTTAAATGTATGTAACATACCATTTAAATTAGATATTATAAATTTAAATTGAAATGCCAGCAGAAAATAGAATGTATTATTTTTTGGCTCCCTAAGTATTTGAGAATGTACGATTTTTATGTCTAATCATGGGATTGGCAATTTATCAGTATTTACATTTATATAGAACTGTCTATATTAAGAAATCTAATCGAATAGTAATATAACTAACTTTATTATAATATTTTACAGTGCAAAGTATTCCAAGAAAAAAATAAAGTAATTAAGATTAGTTGCACTATAGATTTGTTTCTAAACTAATATGGCAAACTTGATTAAATATTGCAAACAGTGTTTGCTTAAAATACTAATTGTTTAATTTATTAACTGGTTAGCTATTATACACAAAAACTCTGCAAAACAACGCTTAAAATTATATCTTTAATTATTTTTAATTATCTTTTACCAAATATATAATTGATAACTTGTGAAATGATATTCTTATTGTTGACAATGTTTACAATTATTAATATAATTACAATTACTCCTTAAACCTCCTTCCACGTGAGTGTTTGACTCCATCACACTTCTTCTGGCCCCATCATGGTTGGCCATCATATTAATCAATGCAGTTTAGGAAAAAACAATGACTCCAATGTTGGATGTAAATGTAATGCCAGCTAACGGATCTAAGCTTGTTAGGCATGTCCAAATGCCAGTCACCAGTTTGTACCAGATAGGCAAGCCAACACCACCAAGGCTAATTGTCACCATTGAGAACCGGCCACAGCAAGTACTCCATGAAAGGAATAGGTTTGGAAAGGGATTGCAATGTGTTCTATAGCAACCCCCTTCTAATTTTGTTCATTAACCATCTCATTATGTATTGAGAAATATGGAGATAGTTGGCAGCGTAAGGGAACCATAATGAATCTTTAAACCCTGAAGGATTGGAATTGCTTTCTAAATTACAAGTGGATTAATCTGCTCATTATAGCCACATTCAGTAATTTACCCCCCTGAAATGTTGTCAGAACTATTAGTCATACAACTACTACTCAGAACTGTGTATATTTTGTAAATTGTCCACCAAAATCAATATACTCAAACATTTTAGTACATATATTCAAATATTTCCCACTGTCCAAAACAGAATACCAGTCATTTCTTTAATATCTTGGAAACAATGGCATCCTATGCTACCTTAGAAGATACATCATTATAAAAGACCATGTGCCTCATTCTATTATCGGCCGTAAATCGGCCGTAAGGCTGCGATTCCTTGCAGGGGTTCTGTTAACTCGCGATTCTATTATACGGCCCCGCAAGGATCTCCCCTTACGGCCGGCCGCATATATTGAAACCGGCCGTAAGCTGTGAAATCTAAAAACGCAAAAATAAATTCAAGCCTGCACTGTACAGCTCTGTAACCCACTCTCAAGCTTGCACATCAGCCCAAACCCGAGTTCAAATTAACTGTTTATTTTCCGGCTGCGGCGTGGGCGGGTCTGAAGTGCTCCAAGCACTCTGGACTTTTTACATGGATATTTTACGGATATTAAAAATAAAATATTTTACGGATTTGAGTATAGGATAATTATGTGCTATTTTTTCTAACACCTAAAATCCCTTTATAGTCTTCTCAAAGTGCAGGATGGCTTTATTTGAGCTATTTTATGTGCTTAATTGGTGCTAGCGGGACCTCTTTCCTGCAAGTAAGCTGCGGCTCGTTTTTAGCCTTGCAGAGAGGGTTCCCGGAGCAATTGAATTGCAAATAGGAATTTCTTACGGCCGAAACTCTTGCGGCCGTTTTAGATCAAAGGCTTTCCTCCTGCGCGAGCGGCCGCAAGAGATAGCAAGGCACCGGCCGCAAGCCTGCCGGAGCCCCCGGCCGTATGGGAATAGAATAGCCGAATAGCTTGCTCCCGCAATGGCTGCGGCCGCTAATAGAATGAGGCCCCATGTATACAACATCATCCTTTTTAAAACTATATTTTAGAATATCAAGGGGTTAAGGGACTAAGGGTGATTCTGTTACATACAGTGAAGGCTACTTGACAGTACCTGTCTAATATTGTCATATGTACATGGCCGGATTAACCATTAAGCCAACTAGGCAGCCTGGATTTAAAAAATGAAATGCTGCAGTCCATAGATTGGCTACTAGGGGGTAACCACCTAGGACAAGAGAGTTACAACAGGAAAAGGAACTTAAGTGCACAGAAAAGGTAAAAATGGGTCAGTGCATACCTTGCATGCTCACTAGCAGGGGCTCCACCATTTCACTGCCTATGGGCTCCAAAAAGGTAGATCTGGCCCTGCATATGTAGTATCACCTATGTATTTATTGACAATACTGTTGATGTAGTGTTCATTTTTAGTCATGTTTCTATTTACATTCACCCAGATATGTCTCTCAGAATATCTGATCCTTTGGTTATCTGGGTTCAAATACTCATAGGGGACATCGATTAAACTATCCAGAAGTTACATGGACTAAGTTTGGCAAGAAAGAGAAAATAAACTGTTATTGTGTGGGCAGGAGCTAATTACTACCCGATAGGTCAAGTGTATATTGAGGTCCTAAGTCACTCAAAATTCTCCTGCTGCAAGCCACAAAAGATGAAATTGGTATGGGACAGCAAGAAAACAAGTGAAGAAGAGGAGAATTTAAAGCTACAGTTCAAATCGTAAGCCTTCTTCCTATAGGATAAACTCTATTCTGCTCCCTCATTGACCTTTATATGGGATTGAACTGATGGGGTTATGTTGATTTAAGCAGAGTTGAAACATAAAATCCCTTTCGGATCACTACCTTGCCATAGTGAAGGGGCTTGTGTGCCTCAATGAAGCTGTGAGCTATACCATGTAGGGTCACCCAAGATGGGCAGATCATAACACAGAGGTCAGACAAATCATGGTCTACTGGAAAAGGAACCCGCACCCACCCCAGTTTATTTAACAAGAAAATGACTCGATAAAAACAACAAAGCATAAAATTACCCTACTTTCTAGTAGGTTTACTTTGGTTTAAGGTAAACTTAAACCTTAGTTGATAAAAAAAGCTCCAATGAAAACACAAGTAGTTAACTGTACCAAAAAAAGCTCCATAGAAAACACAAGTAGTTAACTGTTAACCTCATGTATCCCATATATAACTCATTCTCTCCCCCTTCTTTTTCAGTATTGTCCATCATGATATTGCCATTACAAATAGTTTGACAGTCTATTTTAGCTGTTTGACAACATTTCCATTACAGCCATTAAATTGCGAATCGGCAAATCTAAAGGGCTCTATATAAGCACAAAGCATATTTTTCCCCCCAAAGTTTTTAGTTAGTGAAGACCTTGCTTTTGCATAGAAGTTCACTAACTAAAAAATTCTGTAAAAAAATATGCTTTGTGCTTATATAGAGCCCTTTAGATTTGCCAAATTGCTATTTAATAAGGCTGTTAGTTTGTAAGTACAACTCTGAGCTTTCCTTTTCCCTGTAATACAATTAGTGCTATTCAAGCTGATGATTATCTTCATTATAAATTATAAACCCTCACCAGCAAAACCCTCTACTGCTTCTGTGCTATTTTTGCTCTTTGACTATAAAGCATAAATTGGCTCTTCATAAATGTACATTAATAGAATTAAATAAAAAGAAAACTGGATTCGAATAATGTCTCAATAGTAAGATATGTTACAATAAAAACATCAGTACTACTACAAAATATTGCATGTAGTAATTTCTCTAATATTTGAACCACTTTGGCGCATCGATATTAACTTTAGTAGAAATGGAGCGACGCTCCAAGAAATGTATAGAGTAAATCTGTCATTTGATACCAGTGTACTAGTTATGGACATAATAGATCACTGACATCTTTTTATCACTATGGTTGACCCAGTTTCCAGTGTAGTTGAAACAAATGTACAATCATCAAAATTGTCCAAATAAATTGTAGGTGCATCATTAAATATGTGAGTTGAAAAATAAAAGACTTAAGCGCTTAAGCAGAACTGAACCGCAACTAAACTAATATCATTGCAAGACATATTCTCATTTGTTGTATAAAATAGCATCCGACTAGTCACCTATAACAAAAGGAGAAGACTTTTTATGGCATTGTGATGAACTAAGGCTCATTTACATAAATCAGTCTAAATATTTTGTCCTAAAAGCAATTAATGCAGACATTATGAAAATCATCAGGTATTTTGGAGGAATACTCAACATTATAACCACACATTAATGAAAAGCAACACATGGCAAGGAGTATAATTACTGGATTAGATAGCACAGATGCATCTAGCTTATAGCTGACAATTTTATGAAATTGGCAGGAATAGTGAGATCATTACAGCGTTCAATAGCAACAACAGTGAAAAGCAAACATCATAACAAATAACCGTTTCTTACATGACAGTCAAAAGAAAAACAGAATAAATGACAATGCAAACAAGCTAAATGCAAAAGAATTGTCTTTACATAACGGAATCACCAGAACAGAACATGAAGTTCAATATTTGCTAGAAAAAAACATCAATATTTTGTAATGGGCAAATAAAAATGCTCTTCACTAGAATGTGAGCTCATAGAGTTTATCCTATAGGAAGAAGGCTTACGTGAAAGATATAGTTAAAAGGATTGTGTTTTAACTATATCTTTCACGTGTCTGTTTAGCTAGACATGCAGAATATTCCAGTTCTATTAAACTAATAATAATGTAACATTTAAAATCCTGACCCTAACATGTAAAGCCCTCAATAATAATGCACCTTCTTATATCTCTACTCTTGTCTCTAAATACTCTCTCAACTGTCCTCTCCGCCCTGATAATGACCCTTCTTCTTTCCTCCTCTCTTGTCACCTCCTCTTATTCCCGCCTTCAGGACTTTTCTGGTGCTGCTCTTTTTCTCTAGACTCCTTGCCTCACTCCACTAGATTATCTTCCTTCCTCAAATCCTTCAAAACTTCACTAAAAACTCATCTATTTAAAGAAGCTTATCACCTTCAGCCGTAATTTACACTATATATTGTACATCATCTTTCTATAACTCACCCATACCTTTTAGACTGTAAGGATACCATTCAATTGAGATCCGGTAGTCCTTAAGTGAGGTTGCAAGCTAATTTGCTATTCAATTGGCGTTTTTTTGCAGGCTCCTATTGGCTTCGGAGTTACAGCCTTGAAAAAATGGTAATGGTTAAACTCATTACTTACAGCCTCCAGAGGCCTTTGATCTCTCACTTTCGCAAGGCTAAAATCGCAAATCGCTATTCAATTGCTCAATTTCCCCAAGCCCGCAAATGTCTTCACACCCATAAATGTCAAATGAAAATCCAGCGAGTGCTAGAGAGGATCCGCAAGGGGGTTAAACACCTATTCATAGCACTGTAAATGAAAATAAAACATCACTACTGCACTGTAAATAACGAGGAAAGCGATGATAGACATTATAATTAATTACACAACAGTCTCAAGCCTTCAAATCGGCAAGATCTGAGATTTTTTAAATGTTTTATTTCAGGGTTAAATCGATCGCAGGTATTAGTGAGTTAATACATAGCAGGCCACCCACATGGACTAGAACAATATTGGCCTTCATTTTCATAATTCTTTATTTTGAAGGTTTTGCGAGTCTGCTCGCATATCGGACCCCAAACCTAATTGATTGACACGTAACCTCCATGTTTTACTGCAGTAATAATGACACAATAATGTCTCATTTTCCATTGGCTCCTTCAAAATGGGAGGTTACAGGCTTGCTTAATTGATTGAGTTCCAGCCCTGAACTGCTCCGAACCAGTGCATGGTTTACGGTTTTGGCTTTGGGCCCATAACTTCCTAGCTTGAGCAATTGAATAGCATCTCAATCAGAGACGAACGGGAGCCCGCAACACACCCGCAGACATTCGACTGTTTGTGATTGAGATGCGGGCTTCAAATTAAATATAGCCCTAAGTTTGCAAGTTTTCAGTTTTGTTGGGTGCTCTAGTGAAAGCTCTTTGTTTGCTTAACTTTAATAACAGAGCACCCATTTTTTCTTAATTTGTTAAGTTTGCTTTTCACTTGTTTTTACCCTGTTTAGCGCTACTACTACAGTGAATTCCATCCCACTAATCAAAGTACATCATCCATCCCCTATCTTAAATAAATAGAAGAGGAGAGGGCTGGATTTATCATTAGGCCAGGTAGACTCCCGCCTATAGAAGCTCCTCTTATAGTGGCACCTCATATGTACAAAAAAAGGTTTCCCTCACATAAAATGTATTTTCCCTAATAATTGTATTAACACAGATCCTGTTCTTCTTCTTTCTGTCTCTGGATTTGTACCGCCACCTAACCTCCAATGAATGATTCTCATATCCTGTTTCCTCTAATCCTGTATATGACAGGAGGCTGTGTGTGGGAACAGTGACCACTATAATATTAAGTCCGTGTCCAATCAGAGACACAGCAGAGACCACAAGGTAAATATGGGTAATTCATCCATTCAGAAATGAAAGGCAAATTGAGAGAGAGACGAAAAAAAGGCCTTCCATGACATAACTTCATAACACATAATTACCACATCATCCCTTCATTCAATATTATTGGCCTCTAAACAGGCTAGGAGGTCAAGTAGCTTCTGGTACACCATCAGCTACAATACCATCAGCTTACAATGCAACATTTAGAGAAGCTTTACACAACATAACTTCATAACAAATAGTTATCACATCATTCAATATTATTGGCCTATGAGCAAGCTAAGGGGTCAAGTAGTTTTTGCTACACCATCAGCTACTATCTTTAATACCATCGGCATTCAATTCTTAAGAGAAGGTGACTACCACAAATGTACAGGTGTAAACCTGGAGTTGTGGGAGGAGCCTTCAACCTTATGTAAACCACACTTAGTAAAGTAAAGTGAAGTGTAAATTTATATGCCCCTTAGGGATCGCTACCTTGTTGTGGTGAATGGGCTTGCATATCTCAATTAAGCTGTAAACTATATCATGTAGGGTCACCCAAGATGGGTAGGTCATAGTAGAGAGGTCAGACAAATCGTGGGCCACTTGAAAAGGAACTGGCAACCCACTCGAGCATCTTTGCAAAGAGAAAAAAAAAAAGCCAAATGGATGAGCACAACCAGAAACACAGACAGATATGCCTGGCATGCTGTGCCCATATGGTCACTGAGAGTTGGACACGACTGAAGGACTGAGCAACAACACAAATGTATATGACAATTACATTGGGTAGTATAAAATAATTCAGGTGACCTTATTACAAATTTAATATAAAGCAAAATAAATTGTCTAAAAAGTCTCTTTGGAGAATATTGTTTACTGTATAGGTAATACAGAGAAAGGTATGTGGTGTTTAGAGTGGAATTATAGATTAATTACCTAGCTTAGATTTAAATATACACTATAATTGTCTTATTTATTACTTATTTCTGTTTAATTAAAATTAAAATTAGATGATGGTAGAAAAATTATATTTGAAGAGATCATTCTACATAGACACATGTTTTTTTAAATACACACATTTGCCGTTTAATAAATCTGGGCTTGAGTGATTCTGTAAAGTACCTTTTTCTAACATAGGGGACTGCATCCTTTTATATATATATATATATATATATATATATATATATATATATATATATATGAATATGCTAGACTCATTTTCCATACACAACGTTCAGTGTCGGCATCCCCTCTCTGTCAATCACTCCACTGGCTTCCCTTAGCCTCAGTAATAAAATTTAAAATCATGACCTTACTTACAAAGTCCTCAACAATAATGCTCCCCCTTACATCTCTGCTCTCATCTTCAAATACTCCCTCATCCGCCCTCTTCGTTCTGCTAATGACTTTCTTCTTTTTACAACTCTTGTCACCTCCTCTCACTCCCGCATGCAGGACTTTTTTCGTGCTGACCCTAGTCTCTGGAGCTCCTTGCCTCGCTCCACCAGATTATCCTCTTGCCTCAAAACATTTAAAACCTCACTTAAAATGCATTTCTTTAAAGAAGCGTATCACCTTCCACCCTAACACGCTTATCACCTCTCTCTCCCTCTTTTACCACTCACTATACCTTAGATTGTAAGTCTGCGAGTACTTTGGGAATTCACAATGGAAATTGGATTCCTAGCTCAAAGACATATTAGTCCTTCCTTTGCTAAATGTTAATCTGTATTTATCATTGTCTGTACTTAATTTATGTACAGCGCTATGGAATATGTCGGCGCGTTATAAATAAACTATAATAATAATAACTAAAGAGCAAATCTACATGAAACATTAGAAAAAAAGAGTACAAAACCATAATCATTCTTGTATGAAATAGCAGGTTTACAGGTATAAATATGTAAGGTTCTTGCTATTTTTCGTGTTATTACTCCATGAAAAAACTAACACTTATTTGAATTTACATATAAGAATGATTTATATTCATGCTGCGCCTTGGGCTTGACAAAAGAGCCCTTTTTGATATGTACAGATCCACATTTAGCACTAAAGTTGCTGAAATAAGACAGGTAGCTCATTGGGTTTCAGGAAATGTTTTCTAAATATTGGTTCTACGTATTTTGCAGTACTCAACCGATGCATGGGGACATATGGGTCATCTTTTCAAGGGGATAAATGGCTGCATTGGTAAAATGTGTGGTTTCTCGCAAGGAGAGGTGATAAATATCCACTCACTGGTCCAGATTGACTACTTTGCTATGTAGCTGGGGTAAGGTAGCAATAAAAGTTATTTTCAGCAGTTTTCAGCTGTGTTCACCATACCTTACAGACCAGTCATTGCCTGATCACCACCTATCTGCATTAAAGGTGTATTGTAGATCAGCATTGGAAGTGTCCTGTAACTGTATGTAAAGCAGTACCTGCACCCCCTAATTTCATGCATAGTAAGTAACTGTGAGCCTCACAAAGGGCCTCATTCTATTATCGGCCGTAAAACGGCAGCAAGGCTGCGATTCCTTGCAGGGGTTCCGTTATCTTGCAATTCAATTATACGGCCCCGCCAGGATCTCCCCTTACGGCCGGCCGTATATCTTGCAACCGGCCGTAAGCTCAGAAAACTTTAAACGCAAAAATAAATTCAAGACGGCACTGTAAAGCTCTGTAAATGCTAGGGATCATATTTGGGGACATGAGGATTAATAGCAACCCACTCTCAAGCTTGCACATCAGCCCAAATCCGAGTTTACATTAACTGTTTATTTTCCGGCCGCAGCGTGGGCGGGTCTGAGGTGCTCCAAGCCCTCTGGACTTTTTACATGGATATTTGACATAAATTAAAAAATAATTTATTTAAGGATTTGAGTGTAGGGGAATGTTGTGCTATTTTTGCTAACACCTACAATCACTTTATAGTCTCCTCAGAGTGCAGGATGGCTTTATTTCGGCTTTATTATGTGCTTAATTGGTGCTAGCGGGACCTTTTTTCTGCAAGTAAGCTGCGGCTCGCTTTTAGCCTTGCAGAGAGGGTTCCCGGAGCAATTGAATAGCAACCGGGATTTTCTTGTGGCCGAAACTCTTGCGGCCGTTTTAGATCAAAGGCTTTCCTCCGGCGCGAGCGGCCACAAGGGATAGCAAGGCGCCGTCCGCAAGCCTGCCGGAATCCCCGGCCGGAGGGGAATAGAATAGCCGAATAGCTTGCGGCCGGTCCTTGCGGCCCCGCATCTCCTACGGCCGATAATAGAATGAGGCCCAAAGTCTCTATGCCTCCGTGATAACTAATTACAATAGAATAATGACTATTTTATTTGATCCCACTCAATTTTCTACAACAATAGGAGTTTTTTTTTGCCAGCTGCAATAAAAAAGGCATAACATCCAATAGCAAATCTAGTAAATAGACAATCATGGTGCAAAAAAATATGGCCCCCACCTTTACATTTCTCTATAGATTCAATATAGATTTCTGTAGAGATTCAATAAAAAAATACAAATATATGTTATACGTTAGAGTGCACCTAGGATGATCAGATCATCTTTCTATAAAAATTATTATCTATCCAATTGCCTAATAAATTAGGAGCCCCTTTACTTCAGGCTGCTACAAAAGCATAGGGCCCCTACCATGCTGTGGACCCTGGTGCTTTACTCTTAATAACCTGCTCTGTAACCTTCACCTCTACTGCAAACTGGAAAATGTGTTTGCGGACATACTTATTAGGAGGTTATGCAGCTTCTCCACATATTGTACACAGATTATAATGGAGAAGAGAGATCAGCCAATACAAAGATGTTCTACTTCATACATATTCATAAGCGGGTGGATGGTGCACTGATTTGCAGTCATGGAGAGGCTTAGCCTGAAGGTAGCATGGGGAGGAACAGCGGGTTGTCATTTCCAAAACGGGACAATTCTTCAGGAAGTGGAACATCTGGGAGAAATGTGTCTAGCAACTTATAAAGTAAGTTCTACAAGAATCAGTGTAAGTTGTAAATAAATAAAACTTAAATGCATTTTATTTATTGGCACACGCAGACCTTGCAACTCTATATGTACTGTATATTTATGGCTATTGACACTGGATGTTTTGTAATGTCATTTGAAACTGGGACATACTGTGTTGGAGCAATGTTATGCCATCCATTATTATATATGGCTGTCTCTAGTTACATACACTTTGACATATGCACCATGGATTGTATCAGAATTCATGGTGTACAAGTGGTCCCCGGGTTACAGACAACCTGATTTACAGACGACTCATACTTAAGTTGAGTTGTTTTTATGTTCTGTTTGTTTGAATTAAAAGAACAAGCACAATAGTTTCTGTAACTTATTACAGTACAGAGGTATTATTATTAATATTACCATACTAGTCACTTGCCCGTTAAAAATTATGGTATAATAAAGTCTTAAAAAATGTGTCTTCTTTCTGTTTGTGTGCCCTTTCTCTGTGTACCCTCTCTCTCTCTCTCTCTGGGCCCTCTCCTTCTCTCTCTCCCTGTGTGCCCTCTCCTTCTCTTTATCTCTGTGCGCCTTCTCTCTATCTGTCTTTGCGCCCTCTCCCCCTCTCTGTGCTCACTCTCTCTCTGTGTGCCCTTTTTCTTTCCTTCCCTCTCACTCCCTCCCTTCTTCTCACTCTCTCTCCCTCTCCTTCTCTATCTCTCTCCCTCTCCTTCTCTCTCCCTATCCGTCTTTCTCTCTCCCTCTCCTTCTCTCTCTCTCCTTCTAACTCTCTCTCCTTCTCTCCCGCTCCCTCCCTTCTTCTTCTCTCTCTATCCCTCTCCTCTCTCCCTCTTCTTCTCTATCTCTCCCTCTTCTTCTCTCTCTCTCCCTCTTCTTCTCTCTCTCTCCCTCTCCTTCTCTCTCTCCCTCCCTTTTTCTCTCTCTCTCCCTTCGCCTTCTCTCTCTCTCCTTCTCTCTCTCTCCCTTTCCTTCTCACTCTTTCTCTCTATCCTAACTTTCTCTCCTTCTCTCTCTCTTTTCCTCTCCTTCTCACTCACTCTCTCTCTCTCTCTCTCTCTCTCTCTCTGCTTCCCTCCTTCTCTCTTCCTAACCCCTCCTTCCTTCTCTCTTTCCCTCCTCCTCTCTCCTTCCCTCATTCTCTCTCCCTCCCTCTTCTCTCTCCTTCCCTCCTCTTTCCCCCTTCGACGCCCGATTGCCATCCTCACAATGAGTGGCTTCACTGCCCGTTGCGAGCCTCACAATGCGCAGCTTGCATGCGCAACTCCCAATTTTGCAAGCATTACGCACAAACTCGCAGTACAACAACTCTTTATTGATATGAACCAATATAGTATTGCTATTATTATTAATATTCAGGGATCCAAGTTACATACAAACGACTTAAATACATTCTCATGTATCTCATCCATATCCCCTATACACCATTTATTTTTTTGCACCGACCAACCTAGCAAAATAAAACGGTCTACATATCCAGTCTAAAAGGAAATTTTATAACTAAACCAACCCTTACAAACTACATGTTATTATTGTTGACTTGAATACCTTCAAACCCATTGGGGTAATGCAAATACTAAAATGCATAAAATGTATACTTTGGAAAATCTCTTTCTAAATTCTCGTGAGTACAATAACCATATGGTATTATGCATTAATCATAAGATATGTAATGAAAGGCTTATTGTGTTAATTTTGTTTACTGATTGTGTCTATATGGAATATGTTACTGGGAGTAAAGTAGACACAAAATGTATGACATGGATATATATTGTCGAGTTGATATATTCAACCTGTCAAGCATGAAACATTAAATGCATACAAAAGGTTGTATAATATGTTAATATTCCTTTGAATAAAGCCGCTGATCCGCTAATTCCTTCATGCGTTCATGTTTATAAACACACTAATTTCTTTTGTAGCTTAATATTATGATTTAAATAAAGTCTCACACTTATTCTGCACAGAGACTCAAAGGAATTTGTCCAGAAATTAAAAGCCTTTGCAAGTGAACTTGTTCACTAGAGCTGACTCTCTGGTGAGTACTGTAGCTTTCTGAAGCTTTTATTTTAATTGCATATTACATACTGATTAGAGGATTATTAATGCCTGTAGATCACACAGTAATTGTACAATAAATTGTTGAAAGAAATTGTTGTGTGGTGTAAAGGCAATTACTGAGTAATTACATATAGATGCCAATTATTATTAGGATACATTGCAGTAAATCATGTTTATTCAGATGCTAAATAGTTCAAGAAACCTTTAATGTTCAAAAATAATCTTTACGGTAGCATTAGATTGAGATGTAATGGGCAAGAAATGAAGATAAAAGCTAAATTCAATCAATACCACTCTAATCCATTGAAGTGTACATAATTATATTGGATATTAAAATGTACCACACATATAACCTATGTATTATTATGATTATAATACAGGTTACCTTGAAGTTCCATGATGTTGGATAAACATAACCGATCAATGATATCAATGGTAACTTCTAGAGACTTTATGATTTCCATTACACAGTACAGTATATCTTAATTAAAAACTGTCAATTAATACTTATTATTATTATTGTTTATTTGTAACGCGTCAACATATTCCGTAGCACTATAAATGGGTTAAGTTCAAGGCAAAAACAATATTAATATATTGCAAAGAATGTAGGGCCCTGCCCATGAGCTCAGACTCTAGTGTTCATATGTCCATGGTGCTTTCCCTAAAGCATTTTGAGAGATTGAAAAGTCAGAAACTTACAACCTAAAGGGTTTGGGTGTCATATAGGAGTGTGATTGAAGCGTTGTGAATGTTAAGACGGAAGGTGATAGGTTTCTTTAAACAGATACGTTTTAAGTGAGGTTCGGGGGGTTTTGAGGGAGGAGGATAGGCTAATGGAGGGAGGAAAGGAGTTCCAGCAAATAGGGGCAGCACAAGAAAAGTCATGAAGGTGGAAATAGAGAGGAGGAAGAAAGAAGGCCAATCACAGAATGAAGAGGACGGGTCGGGTGGAGTATTTAGAGATGAGAGAATATGAGGATGCATTATTGGAGGCTATGGGAAGTGGGGTGACAGAGAGGAGCTGCAGACACTGAGCGTGGAGTATAGGAGGCATTCATTATGGATTGAAATGGGGTAAGATGGTAGTGGGATGGCCAGCAAGGAGAGAGTTGCAGTAGTCAAGATGAGATATGACGAGAGAGGGTATTAGAATCTTATTTGTGTCTTGTGTAAAGTAGTGACGTATATTGGAGATGTTTTTTAAGAAGAATACTACGAATGTATAATCAATACTAAATTCAAATGTATTTTACTTCCAAGTAATGAAATAGCATTTTACAAATCATATACATCAAGCTAACCATGTATAAATATATTTTCAACTATTGGCACAATTGGCAAATACACAGGCTGCCACCTACATTGGCTGCAGCCTGCTGACTTGGTCACTGTCCATCATGCATCTCTTACCCTCCTACAATGTCTCGCCATAATTAGTAATCCATATTCAATACAGGCTTAGTACAGGCTTGTCATAGCTAGTAAATACTTTCCCATTTTTGTGATCAAGTGTACATCTTTATTTTTTGTATATTTGTTATGTTTCAAAATCCACCTTAGATGATTTACATGAAAAGAAAATGGCGTTAGTTGGCATGTTGGAAGGTTACCTTATCTGTGATAACATTGTGTGTTCACAGGTTTCCCAGTTTTGGCTAGAGACATTGAGTTAACATACGTCTTCACATGTAGGAGATGATATGAGTAGAATGGAATAACTGTTTAGACTTCTACTAGTTTCCTTTTTCAAACTGCTTGATCTTTTACCTTGTTTCACTTCTATTGGTGTGAACAAAGTATGTTAAGTAATTTATATTGAGAAACTGGCATTATTAAAGTGGAAGATGTCTTTAAAGTCAAGTGACACAATAATTAATGTCAGATAATATGCCTCCTTAGAGTCATTACATCTAATTCTTAACATGAAACATCTGCATAACTTGAGATTACATTTTTGAATTTCCTTCTTATTATCATCAATGGGATTATATAGATGTTCATGATTTTAGAATATGTGTTTAATGTGTGATAAGCCAAATGAGGTATTATTTGCATTAACAAATGCTTTAGCAATATTTACATTATCTCAGTAATAGTAAATCTCAGTACTCAATCCTTTTACTTTATCCTTGTTAAGTGACCACTTCGTAATATCTAGAAGAAGTAAACACTTGATTAAATTGGCTCCCATAGGAAATGTTACTAGTAAAAATGTTACGTAGGGAGCTACATAGTAATTACATTCCCCCTCAGCAAACCCTTATGAGTAATTGATAGATGCAATATTTTAATTTAAGATGCGATTACAGGTCTTCCATAAGAAATCTACCCTAATCCTCTATGTTTCGATAAAGCCCTGGGGGTACTCTGAATGAGCATATACTCTACAACTCAACTAAACCTCTCACAGCACCAGCTAAGGCCCTACTAAGAACATTTATGTAATAAGTAGTTAGGGAGGGGTCGTACCTCCTTGGAGTAGCTCACCTGCTTTGGTCCTCACTTGACACTCAGCTCTCACCTGTGACTTCAAGCAGGAGTTAGCATGTGACTGCAGCCACACACCGGAAAACTGCCTCCACGGGTGAACTAAACAAGGTGAGAGCAGCCGACAGATCTGAGTTCCTTGGTGAGTTAGGGCCTGTCCGCCCATGCATGTGAAGACTGGATCTGAGTGACAGCGGAAAATAACTCACTGATTAAATGTGCAGGGCATTTTGCAATGCTTCAAGGATGACAAGACACTTAAAGGCATATCTAAATTTCCGGGATTATGAATGCATCTGTTAGAGGAGAATCAGTAGTGTAAGCAAACATTTTTCTGCATCTAAAAATACCCAAATACACATTTACAAACTCCCCCTGGTGATTGCTAAATCTTTTCAGTTTGCAAGCTGCAGCTTTTGTTAGTTGACACCTCTGAAAATCCCTTCTAAGATTAGCATAACATTCATAATTCATTTTTGCCAAGTGGGAGAAAGCAGAGTTTGGCTGATACATTTGTATTACACTCTGGGGGCTCCTGTGTTGCAAAGTATCCTGGGATATGTAGTCTCTCTATATATATATCCGTGTGCTCTAATTTAGCTATGAGCCTAGACCCCACCCAACCATGTGATTCCATCCTGCAGCAAGTACTTCCTTTGAAAGGACAAGCTCTGTACCTGGCTGTCTTCCTCAGTGTACTTGGTTATGCAAACTCCCTGTGGTTGTGCAAAGCTGGATTTTACTTCCCTGCCTATAACTTTGTAAGTACATTGAACTTTCTATATAACACAAATGTATTCTGATAATCCCGGCCTGTTTCTTACTAAACACTTGAAACCAAGGAAACTTATATATATCTTTAAGGCATCCTAATCATATACAGTATATACTTCTACATCTCTATTTATATTTCTTCTATGCAAATGTTAGATATCATGTATTAAAACTAGACAACAGCAACACATTTTTTAGGCTGACTCTATACCATTAACTTCTAGAAACTACCCATAAGACAAGATCCATCTTGGATATTTAAAAAGCATAGGCATGGTTCAATGTTTATTCCTTACAGTGTCACAAGCCCAGACCAAGCTAGAAACTGTTCACACAGTACCACCAAGAGAGCCGTCAAGTTTATATAGCACATCTAAACAACTATTTGCTGTGCTATTTTCTAATTCATTAAACCACTATAGATCTTCTGTGGTCATGCCATTCTATTTAAATCTATTAGAACACACTAAACTATACAACGTCTTGAATTAGTTCCAATTATTGTTGTAAATGTTCTGTTAGCTTTAAATTCACTAACATTTATGATACCAGTTTAGATTACTGTGAAGCAGTACCCAATTTTATGACTGTATCAAGGGATATTTATTTTTGTATATGACAGTTTGCAGCTAACGTTCCTAATGAATGGCTCGTGCTGATTCCATGCTAGTTGGTTTTATTGCTAAAATGCATAGATGGGTCAAAATGAACAACATTAGTAAAATTGTCTCCATATGTTTCCGATCCTCTGCTGTGTTGGTGACATACACAAATTGATTGTGCTGTTTTTTTTTCCAGCATACTGTGCCTGGATTCATTATGTTTAGAAAAATGATGTACGTCAATATGGTTGTGTTTGCAGACTCATTTATTGAAAGGTAATTTTATTTTTTGAGTTTTATAGGCTTATTCAATAAGTTTCTAAACAGAAGATCAATGAATTTCAGAACTGATACGAATATAACTGATAGCTTAATTAGCTAGCTAGATGCTTAAAATGAGATTTAGAAAAACGGTATTGAAAAATTATATTGAAAAACACATTAAATTAAAGAAAATTTTCAGGTGTAACATAGCATAAAAGTAATGCACTGACTACATTTATCAGCCAGCCTCTGCATCTGGTAGGATTTAAGTAAAACTGATAAAAAACACATTACATGGGCTACATATTCGAGATACATGAATAGTTAGTTTATAGTTAAGAAAAACATGCTATCGAGTAAATAATTATGATTTCCAGTAAAAAAAAAAAAAAAAAAAATGTATAAAAATACTACTGTGGGAATTTTTAGATGATGGAATTAAATCAAACACAAATTTAAATTTATATTTATGCTTTGTATTTTTTTCTAAGTTTTATTTAAAATGTTTCAATAATACAAATTTGAAACTTTTTTGGAGCAAATGATAAAAATACAAATAAAGTTAATTTTCAGTCTTTCTGTAATGTTAAGACACAAATTGTATAGGCTACACTATTTCTGAGTAGAAGATAAGGGTTTCGCAGTGTGAAAACAAAATAAGCATTTAAAGTATAATGTAACTGTATAAAAAACGTGAAATTATTAACACTAAAATCTGAAGTATTCACACTAAAAGAGTGGTCATACATTTGGAGTTTTTTTGCTTATTTATTAATTGATTAGGAATAAAATATATATGAAGAAAATGTGTCTTAAAACTTACATTAGAAACCTCCAGCAGACAATATTCTTTCCACTTTTATTAAAGGGACATGGATTTTCCCTGTTTTTAAATATAAATAAATGACAAACCAGGCTTCCTACTAGATGTACTAGCCAATGGCAGGCTGTGAGACACAGCCTATTATAGGCGAGTATATCTAGTACTACATAAACATTATTTTCATGAGCTACGGACCTTTGCAGGGACTTTTTTGAAGATATCAGTAAGTAAAGATAGAGCTTATAATAAAATTATGTTTAAATGTGCAAATAAATACTTATTTTCCTCAAGGTACCATAGCAGGTACATAGAATGGCTTATACAACTGTGCATATCGGCTCCCACTACCTGTAGGTAGTGAATTATTGACTGCGGGTTACATTTTTTCTAAACATTTAAACTTATTCAATTGTCTCTAACTCACAGTTGCCCTCTCACAGCCTCCACACGGAAACCAAGTAGGATGTCAGGCGGCATGATCATATGATTGGACAAGATTTAAGCAAGCCTGTAATTTACTTCTTAGATACAGCTAATGGTAGATGAGACCGTCATCAGGACATCAGTAAAACTACTACAATTAATTACTGTTCAAGTCCATGCGGTTCCATTAAATGCATGTTATATCGATCACGGGAATCAAGGGGTACTTGATTCCCGTGATCGATATAACATGGCAATAAAAGTTAAAAATAATTATTTTTTATTGCAAATTTGTTAGCCTGACTGTTGTGCAATTAATTCTAATGCCTTCCCATACTTTTCTTGTATTTAAAAGTACAGTAGTGTGTGTTTAATAGCTGCTGCAGTTGTCAGAACTAGTGTCTAGCCCCCTTGCAAGTCCGATCTAGTACTTGTAATAATGTTTGATACATTTTCGAGATGCGGGTCAGATTTCATTTGCAGGCTACTTGAACTTTTGTAATTGAATATCAATTTTGCATCTTAAGCACTGTTAACTTTTGTGGGCTTGAAAAATCAATGGAAGAGATAGGGCTGAGTTACGCCTTTCGTAAGCCTGCAGTAATTTTGGGCTAAAAGTAGCCAATTGAATATCCATAACCTTTTACGCCATGTATGAGCTCTGTTTGCAAATTTAAAGTATGTCAATTAGTTACTCTTTCTAAAAATAAAGGGAATGGTGGGGTAACAGGCTAAGAGGGAAATTACATAGTGACCTGTGAAGGGAGCAAAGGGGCATAGTGCTGCAGAAGACATCTTTAGGGGAATAGCAATGGAATATGGATACGTGATAAGGAAATGGAAGTAAAATAGGTCATGAGCATATGAGTAGAGGAAAGGGCTGGGGAAGTTATAAGAGGGAAGAGTATGGTAATATAGAATATATTTGTCTCCTAACCCTATGCCATTTTATGTCCCCCCAGTTGCCTTTGTGCATCTAGTGCAGTTAGGTGAGGGGCAAATACATATTTTAAAACCTAATCTCAATATTAGTGTTTTATTCTTCAGCAGGCTTGCTGCTCTTCACCTACTTTATGTCCAGTGGCAAACCTATACAGGTACAGCCTACTAGGCAGATCTTCTTTCAGCGCCTGGACCCTTAATATGAACTGGAGATAAGCACATGTGCTGGAAGGCATCAATGCTAATTTCAAAAATAAATGTAATATTAATAGTTATCATGCGAATATTTAATGTCCCTTTATTTTTTTTCATTTGTATGTTTACATTAAACGAATATTTCAGTGCTAGTGCTGTTTAAACTACATACAATTTTGGTTAGTTTTTGATATTTTTGAATTTCAAAGATAATGGGGTTTATTTAATGGCTAAAATCAAATGTTTAAGGAAAATACACTAACTCATCAAAAAAGGTCTTAAATCTCCATCCATATTAATTTTATATCCAATCACTAAAGTAGCACTTTATTTTCTGTTTTTATTTAGAGATAACTGTCTGTCCCTTTCTTGACTCCTTATTCAGCAAAAGATTCTGCATTATTAAAATAAGTTTTTCTTGACAGTCCATTGTGTTCTATATACTCGATTTCCCTTAACCCATTGACCTTTTCATCTTCAATTCTTCCTTTTGTTATACAGAGAAATTAAAGAAGAAAGTTTCCTATGCACCAACTTTCTTCTCAATAGTAGGGCCCTCATTCAATAGCAATTTGGCCAATTGAATAGGGCTCTAAATAAGCACATAACATATTTTTTTAAGAAGTTTTTAGTTAGTAAGCATCTATCGAAAAGCAAGGTTTTAACTAACTAAAAACTTGTTTTAAAAAATATGCTATGTGCTTATATAGAGCCCTATTCAATTGGCCAAATCGCAATTGAATGAGGCCCTAGGTCTGCCGAGTTTCCTACACCAATTAATCTCAATGAATTTCAAAATTAAGTAATCAATTACATTCTACAACTAAAATTTATCTCACAGTCATTGCTTATTACTAGCATTGAATAAAGAATTTTTATTTAGTACATTTAAAGTAGATATTTTTGATCAACACAAGGGTTTATTTAGTGATTAATTAAAAATCTACAGTAAAAGGATTCAAACTAATCTCATCCACTAAATCAATTTACTTAACCTTGAACTGTTTAACTATAAGCAGTCACACAGAGAGATCAATACTATATGTAACACCCCCATTACACATTAATCCGTACAGATTATCATCCAAGAATTAATTTAATTGGTTTATGGGTGTTAAAAATATTGAAAAGTCATTGAAGTCAACTATTAGCACAGTCCAACAAACACTGAAAAAGCCACCTCAGAAAAGTACTAAATAAAGGCAACTCTTTTAAATGGTATCTCCACAGTTCTTCATGGTTGGAGATTTAATACCTCCACCCCTGTATTTAAATCTAAAGAAGTCTGCCCTTTTTAGTTCAACATCATATGCACTGAATAAATGTACAAATGTACTCAAAAGGTAATCTCTTTACAACGAACACTTTCCTCTGTATGGCCATTGTGGTGTATCACCAAATTAATATATATATATATATATTACACAAGGTTTGTCTACATTAAAAGGTATTTATTAAAAGGCAACAACACAATACTATAAATGTATCACAAACACACAGCCCAGACCCACGGAGCAACAACCCTTTTTAAATCTATCTATCTATATAGTAATCCCCTTCCCCCACACGCTTGATCTCACCCACGGTTAGGCCTTCACATCTAGTAATGGCTCACTGCTGCAAGTTCGACATCACATCCACCAAGGAAGAAAAGGAAGCAACAGAGCGATTTCCTGCCTGGCCTTATGTTATATACCCTTAGTTGAGATGATGTGATTTACATCACATCCTGTCCATGCATCACTTTCTTTAGCAATTGTGGGAGGGAAGTAAAGATTCTTAGCCCTCCTACCTAGACCTGTTTAAGGAGGTCCTGAAAGGAAGATAAATTACCATGCAAGGAAGACAAGTTACCACATTCCCTCACTTTTTCTTCTTCTATGTTGCTCAGTTTTCTAGTTGTCCCTCTAGTACAGGAGAACCTAGTGGGAGCAAAAACCTGATATACAGGAGAAATTCAACCCACCGTCCCTCCGGAATAGTTCCCTCAGTGACATAAGTTCTCCTGTACTTTCCTATGGCTGTCAATCCACATATTACACAAAAACAGAACTTATAGAATTTAGGTGAGAGTGTGTGATAAATGTTTATGTATGTGCAATGTAAAACTTTATTGAAGAATGTATGAGAGAGAGAAAGAAGAGGAAAAAGACAAATTATATATCCTCCTTGCAAGTTTCTTCCTCATTTGTTTCATTGCCACACAAAAGTATATTATTATAATTGTCGTTAATACTTGAATGAACATGAGTACCAGCGACAGTGTTCGTAGGACTGGATGTGTCTCTGCATTGGTAAGAATTCCCCACCAGGGATGCTCAACGTTTTTTGTAGTAATTTCTATTTCCTTTTTCTGTTGTTCCAGCAGTAAGCTGATGGGGTGTAGTTGTTGTTTGGTACGTTTTACTAACTCATGAAGTTCCAAGGTAAGCTTTGGAATTGGGGGAAAAAGCTTCATTGTCAAATTTGTCCAATCTGCATTTGCAGTAAAATTGATCATTTCAGTGGTAAGGTTTCTTGATGGAAATAGTGTATGAGTTCCTACATGTGTAGTAGTGGTTACCATGATACAAGACCCTTCTTCCACCAAACATATTTCATCAACTGTCCTATATTCAGAGTGGCCGATAAAGCATGCAATGTACCCTATGCGGATCACCTCTTGCACCAGGTTTTCTTTTATCAACTGCACCCAGCCATCCTCCTCAGCTCCTTTCTCCCAAACACAACTGCACAGCCATCAGTGTTGAGATTTCCTGCAACAGCTTTCATCCATCTCCAATCCTGTAATAGTGGCCAGTCTTTTTGATGGGAAGTGTTGCTTGTAGATTCCATCACTTAACTTGCCAATGCTATGTATAAAGTTCAGTTGCTCTGCCTGCCCCTCCCAACGGGGAATTGCCAGGATTAGTCCTATTGTCCCAGATTGTAGTCCATGTGGCATCCATTGATCTGGGCCTTCAATATAGCTGTATTTAAGATTGTCCTCAGTGATGTCCACTCCTTTTCTTTTCAATGACGCGATAATCCTTGTTGCATTGATTTGTCTTGCCCACTTGTTTTCCTGGATGTCTTTAATAGTTTCCTTTAAATCTGCCAACAGCTTTCCTCCAATCATAGAACAGAAAATGGCAGTTCCCACTATTTCATTCTTAATGCTGTTAGCAATGGAAGCAATATTTTCCTCAACTAGATGCAGGTTGTTGGCAATGGTGTGTATGTCATCAACATTGTCTGTCAGTCTACTCACTATAAGGGAGTCAGCTACTCCACCTGTTTTCATAGCATGTCCCATGCCATCAGTAAGGGAGTTTATCCTGCTGTTCAGTCCAATGATGTCTGCTGAATTCCATACTCCCAATCCAGTTCCGACTCCTCCTAAAAGGGCTGCAAGTGTGTCCCGTTTTTCTCGACTCCCTGCTCCGGTCCACTCAATGATGGTCTCTTGTATACTTTGCTTAAACCACTGCCGCTGTGATTCCAGGCACTTTGGAGGAATAGAAAGATCATTAAAATTTAGAATTATTGGGTAGTAAGTCCACCCAACCCCTTGCACAACTGTTTCATGTGTTGGTACCACCACCAATCCGCCTATTGGCCATGGTACCTTCTTCTGATCTTTACAACGTTGCAGCTCCTTTACAGAGACAAATACTTCATCTATTGTTAGAACACACCCCTTTCCAGTATCAAAATTGCAGAATTCCTCTAGGTCAGGCTGGGCAGCTATAACTGCAGCGTCCCATTTTCCACCTTCTTCTAATGTTAAGTTACTCACTACTACTGTAGTATTTGTAAACCTCCCTTGTACCTTTGTTGTTATTTTAGTCCTTCCTTTAAAGTTTCCTGTATTCATTATCTGTCCATATCTTATAACTCATTCCCAGTTATGTCCCTCTATACTTTTTATTGGAGCTCTAAGAGCTAATCCCCTGGTACTATTATGTGGCAAAATAATGTTTACTTGTAACCCTCCACCCTCTTTTACTTCCAATTCCCTGGGCCAAATAAATCTATCTGCTTGAATGTAATGTAACTCCAATCTTTTCAAACTCTCTCCCTTATTTGCGGTATCTTCTGGCCTTATTGCCTGTCTCCCCATTCCTACTGTGATACAGCTTATACTTATCCATCCTGTAACAAGGATCCACCACAATCTTCTGTTGACACGCATCTTCATTCTTATACAGCCTTGCTCTGTGGGAACACTATATTCCATCATTAGAAACATATACATACACAAACAAAAAATAAAAAATAAAAATAAAATAAAAACAGCATTAGAGACATATACATACACAAACAAACAAACAAAAAATAAAAAATAAAAACAGAATAAAAAAAAAACAAAAAAACATGTGTATTTATTTATTCAATTTGTACTTAACCTCTATTCCATATTTTGTCCTTCCTAAATCTTTTAAGCTGTGATGCATGCAGCCAGACTTCTCCTTTCTCTGCGTGATCAATCAAGTATACAGAGGTCCCTAATTTATCTACTACAGTATATGGTCCCTTCCATTTTGCTCTTCCCCAAGGAAGTTGTTCATCTTGATTCTGCACCATAACTCGGTCCCCTGCCTCATATGATGTCAGATCCCCTGCTGCATCATACCATCGCTTTCAATGTTGGTATTGTTCTTCATCTTCCACAGCCACAGATTTAGGAACAATTTCCAAGTGTGTGGCCAACTCCTTTACCCATTGATCTGTGATTGCAGTGGTTTGTAAAGCTACAGGTGGAGGTATTGTCATCCAGTTTTTCCAGGAGGGTATTGGTCTACCCATTAAAATTTCATATGGTGAAAATCCTGTTGATCTACAGGGCCTTGATCTAAGTCGGGCACATACTAAAGGTATGTATATGTCCCAAGCTTGCCCATGTTCTGCCACCAGCTTTTTCAGCTCTCTTTTTATGGTGCCATTCATTCGCTCAACTTGACCTGCTGCCTGTGGATGGTATGGGATATGGTGTTTCAGTTCAATACCCACCATCTTACAAAGTTCTTTCATTACATTTCCTATGAATGCCGCTCCATTGACGCAATCAAGGACTTTTGGGAATTCCCCACACTGTCAGTACATCGCTTACTAATTTCCTGGCTGTGGTTAGTGCTGTACAGTTTCTTGTTGGGATTGCGATCATCCATCTTGAGAAGCTATCTACTATCATGAGAATATATTTATTTCCTCTTGTGGTTGTTGGCAATGGTCCGGTGTAATCAATTTGAATTCTTTCCCATGGGCCTACAAGTGTCTGTCTCATTAATTCTCCCCTTCTTTTCCTGTTGGACTGGTCAAATCTTGCACATATAATACAACTATCCACAAACTCTTCAAGATCCTTGTTTTGCCCGATCCACCATCCCAAATGTCGAATCCTCTCTTTTGCTTCTCTGATCTTTGGATGTCCTCCTGCTTGTGATCCATGTATCCATCGGAGTAAGTCTTTTCTTACTTGTGTTACAATCCAAATCGGTTCCCCGGTTTCTGATATACATATTAGCCCTTGCTCCTCCATCACTTTTTTTCCCCCGAATATCGCTTCTTCTGCCTTTTGTAATTTCTCCCGAATATCTTTTAGTTTCTCATCTTGATCTTGTAATTCCTGCAGTTGCTTCATCCTAATTGAAATAAATGTAGATTTGCTCCTTGTAGTAGAAGCTATTTGTAATGTGTTTTTTGTGGGTGGTTTCCAGTCTTCTGCTTGGACAGCTGCCTCTTTTGCATACCGGTGAGCAACGTAGTTTCCCTCTCGGTGTGGCCCTGTCTTTTTATGTGCCCGTACTTTGATCATGTTAATTCTTTTGAAATGTTGTGATAACTTTTCTACCATCTGCCATAGATCTTGGAACTTAACAGGGGATCCATATGTGGCAAGGAATTGGTTACTATCCCACCATTTTAGCAGAAGGCATGTGCCTCGGAACACCCAGTCACTATCCAAAACAATTGTCAATATGTCACTTCTTCCAGACTCTTGCTGAAGTACTTCAATGACTGCAGCCAGTTCTGCATATTGTGCTGAATATGCTTTGATTCTAAATCCAAATTCTTTTATGATATCTTTACCCAACATTTTTACTCCGGCCATTCCTGATATTCTTTTTCCTTGTGCATAGTGACAGCTGCCATCAGTATACCATACAGGATCTGAGGTCATCACAAGATGAGTGGCATCTTTGAACACCGCGTGGCATGTTGATTCAGGATAGATCTGGAATTCATGAGCTTCTCCCTTTATGCAAATTCCAGCCACCCATTCTTTTGGTTCTCTTAAGGCATGAGTTGAAATGTTATCAGCGAGCAGTGCCATAGTCCATTTCTGAATGCGGGCATTGTTGATGTGGCTGATTGCCAGGCTGCCTTGTCTGAGGATCTGCAATGGAGTATGATGTGTACAGATTATTATTGTCTGTGTGCCAAATAGGTATTTAAATCTTCTAATTGCCCAGTATGCTGCTAAGATCAATCTCTCACACCATCCAAATTTCAGCTCTACGGCAGACAGCATCTGAGATCCAAAAGCCACTGGACGTTCTGCATGTCCCCGCAGTTGAGTGATGACTGCTCCTTGTGAATCTGGCATTGTAATCGGATATAGTCTAAATTCTTTTTCATGGTCTGGAGATGCCAGAGTTGGTGCACTCCCTAGTACAGCCTTCAATTTTTGTACTGCTGATGTGTGTTCCTCTGTCCAATCCCAATTCTGTGCTCTCAGGAGTTCATAAAGGGGTTGTGCCAGTTGAGCATATCGTGGGGTAAATTCACGACAAAATCCCATTATTCCAAGCAATGATTGGAGCGCTGTATGGTCTGTAGGAATGGGTAACTGAGCAATAACTTTGGCCCTGTCTTGATCAATTGATCGTCCATCTCCTGATATGGTTACTCCTAAGTAGTTGACTTTCTGGCATGCCAATTGTGCCTTTGCCCCATTTAGCTTAAGTCCAGCTTTCAGTATGCATTGTAATAATATTGCCAGGTCTTCTTTGTGTTCTTCCATGTTCGGGGATTGTAAGAGGACATCATCAACATATTGAATGATACGATCTGGACGTGGGAAAGCTGTCAATGCATTTTTCATGTATGTGTGAAAAATAGCTGGGGAGTCACAATATCCCTGTGGTAATGCTTTTGCCATTGTGGGTCTCCTCCTTCCAACAAGACCATTCCTTTCATTCTTCCACAGTCTAATTTATCTGTAGCCCAAACAGGTATGTCTTGGATTAGCTTCTGCAGCCATTCTGGTTGTCCGTCTAGTTTCAGTTTGTTTTTTTCCAGACTTTTTATCGGAGAGACAATATATGCCATTGGGAGCACAACCCCTTTCGTCAACTCTGTACTTACCTGATTCACCTTTTCTGTCTACCACAAACAAAAATTGGCAAGATCTACAAGGAAATTTCCTTTTTTTAAAGCTTCTATTCCCAATATTTCCTCTGGCCAACCCACTATTGCTTCTACTTGTATTGTTTTTCCTCCAACTGCTACATCAATTGGACCTGCTCTAACCTCCTGTGGATTCCCAGTAACTCCCATAATACTTACTGAAGAATCCCCATTTTTGACCCTGTTGGTCATTGTAACTGCTGCTCCTGTATCTACCAACATATTTTTCCCTACCCCTGCGATGACTGTATAAATGGTAGGCCGACCTGCCTCATCCATGGTTAAATTAGCTGAGTGAATGAGATGCTGAGGCGCAGGGGTTTGGATTTGTCATTGTGACTCACTTCTACTCTGTCCCTCTTTTATAACACTATATTGCATCTTTGCCTCACTTTCCTTCAATTTCCTCTCTGACTCGGCTACCTTGTTTTTAAGTATGTGATTTTCCTCTTCTATCCTATCCTTCTGTCTCCTGAGTTCCCAATAGCCCATGTTACCGTTTCTCTCTCCCTCCTGATTAGCCCTCCAGTTGCTGCCATCCCTATTCCTATAGTCCCTAGGTGGATCTCTCCATCTTTTGTCAAGGTTCTGTTTTGGTCTCCAGTTTTGATCATCCTTCTTGTTCTGGGGTACATCCCACGTCTGGTTTCTCCATTTACCATCTATATCTCTACCAGACTCGACCTTAAATGTTCTTACAGCTGAAACAGAGCAGGCCTGTTCTGTGAAAGGATGCTTGATCCACCACTTATCAGCTCTAGTTAGTACTATTTCCAAGTCTGTTGGTGTTGGATCAAAAAGCCTGAAAAATTCTTGACACTCCCGGGGAAGGGCTTCCATTACTTTTGCTATATGTTCTGGTGAGCCCAGCACTAGAGGCTGTTGAGGTTGTCGTAGAGTATACCAAAAAAATATCCTTTGAGCTACCTCTCTAGGACCATCTGTTGGCCTCATGGTAATATTTGCTATTTCTTTCTCTATGCTAAGTAGATAGAAATTAGTTGCAGCAATTCTTCCTGCCTGATCAGACACACTGTTATTAAATCCCAATAGTCTACTAGCCAAAGGACCCATAGCGTATTCTAACAGTTCTGTCCATTCCTCTAAGTTAAGACCTCCTTTTTTAGCTCTATCTGCTCCCCTCATAAACCAATCTGTAAACGTATTAAAGTTGTTAGTTGGCATACTTCCCCACCATTTCTGGAAATTGTCTTTATCTGCCATAGACATCAGTCGAGTCTGCATAGAAAATCCTGTAGGTGTTTGCCTTGCATTAAATAATTCTGAAACAATAACTGGTGCTTGTGGTATGGTATCTACTTGTGGAACAGAATAACATAAGAACTCTTTTCTATCTTGGTTCATTTTCGGCACTGGTTCTTTATTTTGTGCCACGAACATATCCAGATCTGGATATATTTTGGCAATGTCTCTGACTCCTTTTATCCCTTCTAACTTTGTTTTATTTTTATAGTCCATTATTATGTTTTGAAGTTCTGTTATTTTTACTCCATAAGCATCCCTCTGCTCTTCTATTTCCCTTAACTCCCTTTCTAGTTCCCCAACAATTGTAGTTGTTCTCAAAGCTGCAATTTTTAAACAATCCCTTTTGTCCATTGCTTCCTCCATTTTATTTGTTGTTTCCAAATTATGCTGCCGTTATTCTACAACTAAGTCTATTAGGCCTCCTATTGTGGCTACAACAGCTTGTGTGACCAAACTTTTTCTTTTTTTTGTTCTATACTTTTTGTTATTTACAATTTGTGTTAGAACATCCATTAATCTCTCCTCTTTTTCACTGTCTGGGTTTGCTGGCTCTGGAAGCTCATATGGACCATCATGTTTTTGAACATGTTTCCTAAAGTACTCACGCACTTCTGTGGGAAAGTATTTGGCCAATTGAAAAGACATTCCTACTCTTTTACTCACCCAAGTAAGAATCCAAATCAATTTGCGACTAAAGTAGCACGCTTCTGAGTAGCCAACAATAGTTGATGACTATTCAGTAGGCCAGGTGTAATATGTAGAAAAATAGACTAGTACCCACAATGCAAATTATACTTATCTTAGTATGGTGAAGGTAATACTTGCTAATTAACTTCAACACCAGTAGTGCCTATTAAAATATACACAACAAACTCAGGTATTTGAAACACAAAACAAAACTAATATATTCAAAATTGTGGCCTGATGCCCAAGCTTGTATATTAAAATGAAGGCCCGAACTAGGATACAAAGGAATCAAATCAGCATTCAAATACAAAAAGAAGCCGCATGGAAGCCTACTATAGTGTATTCAAATGCAGGGCTAGGCCTGTACTCTGATAGTCAAAGCACAACAAAACTCAACTCAGAAATTTGAAACCCACAAAAACAACCTGTATGATATCTTGTTTTATGTAGCAAAATAAGCTAGTACGATATAAAGGATTAAAAATAATAATTGAGGCTTATGCTGGTAGTCTATTAAAATAAAAATAAAAATGAAGGCCTGAAAAACTACCAGGCCTGAACTATGGTAGTCAAAACACAACAAACTCAGGTATTTGAAACACACAACAAAACTAATATATTCAAAATTGAGGCCTGATGCCCAAGCTTGTATATTACAATGGAGGCCCGAACTAGGATACAAAGGAATTAAATCAGCATTCAAATACTAAAAGAAGCCGCATGGAAGCCTACTATAGTGTATTCAAATGCAGGGCTAGGCCTGTACTCTGATAGTCAAAGCACAACAAAACTCAACTCAGATATTTGAAACCCACAAAAACAACCTGTATGATATCTTTGTTTTATGTAGCAAAATAAGCTAGTACGATATAAAGGATTAAAAATAATAATTGAGGCTTATGCTGGTAGTCTATTACAATAAAATAAAAATGAAGGCCTGAAAAACTACTAGGCCTGAACTATGGTAGTCAAAACACAACAAACTCAGGTATTTGAAACACACAACAAAACTAATATATTCAAAATTGAGGCCTGATGCCCAAGCTTGTATATTAAAATGGAGGCCCGAACTAGGATCCACACACAATCAGCACTTGATTTCCCATGCAGAGGATAATTAGACAAAGTACTTTTTTTTTTCCCCCCCAAAAAAAAAAAAAATCTGACTATCTATTAATGTGATATTACCTCATAAATAACCTTTGTAGAAGTCTAAAATTAGTGGTCGCCAAATGTGGTGTATCACCAAATTAATATATATATATATATTACACAAGGTTCGTCTACATTAAAAGGTATTTATTAAAAGGCAACAACACAATACTATAAATGTATCACAAACACACAGCCCAGACCCACGGAGCAACAACCCTTTTTAAATCTATCTATCTATATAGTAATCCCCTTCCCCACACGCTTGATCTCACCCACGGTTAGGCCTTCACATCTAGTAATGGCTCACTGCTGCAAGTTCGACATCACATCCACCAAGGAAGAAAAGGAAGCAACAGAGCGATTTCCTGCCTGGCCTTATGTTATATACCCTTAGTTGAGATGATGTGATTTACATCACATCCTGTCCATGCATCACTTCCTTTAGCAATTGTGGGAGGGAAGTAAAGATTCTTAGCCCTCCTACCTAGACCTGTTTAAGGAGGTCCTGAAAGGAAGATAAATTACCATGCAAGGAAGACAAGTTACCACAGCCATGGGCGTAGAAGCCCAAAAATATCTGAGTGGAATATTTCCACTCTACTCCTATGAAAGGAAGCACGGGCCCTGCTCTGGGGCGACCCATTGCTGCAGTGCCCCTCAAAAACTTTTTTTTAATTTTTTTTGTTTAAACTCTCAATGCCCCTGGGGCCACAAAATAATGAAACATTATATATATATATATACTAGTGACTTGCCCGGTAAAAAATTACGGCAATAAAATTGTAAAGCAGGTAATGCTGTTTGCCACACAATGTAAGGCTTTTACTCCTCTGAGTACCTTCGACCTGAGCGCCTGTCCTCTCATGTACTTTTGGTCATCTGAGCACCTTTGGCACTCATTGCAAGCCCTATTATTTAATTAATTAAATAATAAATTAATACACTTTAACTATTTGTAATTAATATATCCAGCAATCAATATCCTGAAGAACTAACAATCTGTTTGGATTTTTCTGAAGCATACAATGTACATTTGGACTGTTGATCACCTGAGGTGTAAGTGTCAGCAATGTGGCAAGTGTGCAGTGTAAATATGCTGCGTGCGTGAGGCTAAACCATTTGTGTAGTTGTGTAAAGCGGCATTTTAGAATTGTAATGTTATTATTTTTAAGTTAGTGTTGTAAAATGGCGGCGATTGTCTATGTGTTACGCAGGTCTCAAGCATTTTCCCTCCTTCCTAATTGTGTATCTTGTACCTCGTACATTCCTGGGTAAAAGTCATATGTGCCTGACGGTGTTTTGCATGCTTAGGGGTTGTGTAGCCTCGTTTAGTTATTTTTCGGCACACATTTTTTTCTTGCTTAGGCGATTTTCGAGTGGCAAAAGTCTGCAAATTCAACTTAAATTTTGTATTTTTTGTGTTTTTCCTTTTTTTTTGATGTGCGCGGTTCGGCCATTAACTTATTCCTGGCCAAGCATGTCTCCAGACTTAAACTTTATTGAGCATATATGGGGCATACTCAAATGGAATATGGGAGGAGTGCAAGGTCTCTAACATCCACCAGCTCCATGATGTCACCATAGAGGAGTGGAAGAGGACTCCAGTGGCAATCTGTGAAGCTCTGGTGAACTCCATGCCCATGAGGGTTAAGGCAGTGCTGGAAAATAATGGTGGCCACACAAACTATTGACACTTTGGGCCCAATTTGGACATTTCCACTGAGGGGTGTACTCACTTCTGTTGCCAATAGTTTAGACATTAATGGCTGTGTGTTGAGTTATTTATAGGGTACAGCAAATTATGTTGTGTTTTTTGTGATGAATGTAAGAAAAGATACTCCAAGATGCTTTGATATAAATTAATTTTTATACTCGATTGAATGTATAATTGTATATTATGTTGTGTTATTTAAAAAAAAAAAGAATCAACACACCTTTTTTCCGATTTTTTAGCTTGCGTTTTTTTATTCGAGAACGTAAAAATATCATTGCCGATTTGCAAACTTTGCTTGTTACGTGTGCGGCTTCTATTCACGAACGCAAAATTACTGCCGATTTGCACAATTGCGAGTTAAGGGTGCGGATTTTTTTGCTTGAGACTGGGGTATTGAATAGCGATTTTATGGTTTTAGTGATTCTAACATCCTGTAAAGCCTGTAACCTGCAAAAAAAGCTACAGTGCTAATTAGAAAGCCTGTTTCTTGCAATGGCTGATCACTTTGAGAGTCTTTTTCTCTCCAATTTTACGGGTGCGGCTTATATTTGAGTACTATCTTTTTTCAATTTTTTCCCCTTGCACTTTACGGGTGCGGCTTATATGTGGGTGCGGCTTATATTCGGACCAATACGGTATATATATACATATATATATATATATTGATATTTTTATATAAACTAATAGTTAACAGAATTATTAAAATAGTGATATAAAAAATCAACACAGGGACCTCATATTAATGCATTCCGTAATATATAACCCAAAGGACTTTTTTTCTGATTTTTAAACAATGAAACTTGCAGCCTTACTTACTGTGCTATTTGTTCTGTTGTTATATTAGCTGCTACAACACAATCAAGTAGTTATAAATCAATAACCTAATCACCTACTTTTAATTAACTAGTTACTTGCCCGTCAAAAGTGACGGGAATAGAATTTTAAACCTGGCTCTCATAACTAGTCTCTACCCTGTCTACTTCCTGCCTTGTGTCTTATTTCCCCCTTCTCTCCCTCCCTTGTGTCTCCTTTCCCCCTCTCCATCCCCTGTGTCTCTCCCCCCTCTCCCTTCCCTGTTTCTCTTTTCCCCCTCTCCCCCCTGTGTCTCTTCCCCCTCTCCCTCCCCTGTGTCTCTTCCCCCCTCTCCCTCCCATGTGTCTGTTTCCCCCTCCCCTGTGTCATCTACCCTATCTACTTCTTACCTTGTGTCTCATTTACCCACTCTGCTCCCTCCCTTGTGTCTCCTTTCCCCCTCCTCCCCCTCCTTTGTGTCTCCTTTCCCCCTCTCTTCTGCCTCCTTTTCCCCTCTCTCCCTCTTCTGTGTTTCTCCCAATCCCCTCCCATTTCTTCCCCCCTCTCCCTCCTGTCTTTCCCCCCTCTTTTTTTTAGTACAGTGAATTAATAAATTAATATGAATTAATAAATTAATATACTTTACCTATTTATATTTAATATGCAGCAATCAATATCCTGAAGAGCAAACAATCTCTTTGGATTTTCCTGCATCAGACTATGTACAATTGGACCGTTGATCACCTGAGGAGAAAGTGTCAGCAATGTGCTAATTGTGCCCTGTAAATAGGCTGCATGTGCGAGGCTAAACCGTTTGTTTAGGCAGGTAAAGCGGCATTTTAGAATCGTAATGTTATTATTTGCAAGTTAGTGTAGCATTTTCCATCCGTTGTAATGGTATATTTTGTATCTCCTTACGCGCCTCAGTCTCTTTTAGCCTTGCTTTCATTTGTTTCGGTCGCCATTTTTTTTGTCGCTTATCCGATTTTCAAGTGCCTAAACTCTGCAAATTAGTCTTAAATTTGTGCACAACCTCACTTCCAGGCGTCCTGGTGTTCACCCCGTGCTGTGTGTGAGTGTGTTTTTTTAGATTTCCGTGGTTTGACAGTAAAACTTGTATTTTTGCTAGGTCGTTTTTTTAGTCCCTAAGATTCTGAAGCCGTTTCTGGCTAACTCATATGTGCCTGGTGGTGATTTGCGTGCTTATTTCTCCCTTAGCCTCGTTTTCATTTTTTTCAGCCGCCATTTTTTTTCTCGCTTAGCCGATTTTGCAGTGCAACCTCATTTCCAGGCGTCCTGGCGTTCCTCCGTGCTGTGTGGGAGTATTTTTTTTATTTATTTTTTATTTACTGTGGGCAAGCACCTTCCGTTAACCGTTACATAACCAATTGGCAGACAACCAAAAATTCCCATCCTAGCCCAGTCAAATTCCCATTACCTTAACCATGTACGTCCATGGCATTCATATACTGATTGATGAAATACCACTAATTCTATTAGTTATTTCACAGTATTTCCAAAAAATATAACATTATTCCAAATGTGTAGAAATCGCAAATGACACAACGGACATTGAGCAATAAAAACACAGGCTACAACCTTACATTTATTTTCTCACATTTTTGTAATCTTTAGTAGCTAATTTTTAATTTGGACAATTATGTAGCAATTATATTTGAAATCTGGGCATTTTACTTGAATGCTATTTTTCAGTCATTTAAAAACCAATGACTTCACATGCAATTTCCTCTCAAATATTGTTCAGTGCAATAAAGCACCACATGTGGCTGACACATGTCCTATTCTTCGCATCTTCTCATTGAGGCAAACATTTTTTTTTAACCTCAAACATATAAAGACTTTGAGATTTGGAAGGTAGAAGCTTAGCAATTTTTCAAATGTCAATAGTTTCAAATCTCAGACAAGCAGAAAATAGGTAATTAAACAAAAGGTATTGTGAAGTTCAGCATTTTAGTTTCCAAAGCAACCTTTTGTAGGAAGGAGACGAAAAAATACACTCAATAATTATTTGTGCACTGCAGGTGAACTTTGTACCTCTGTCCACCCACTACCCCTGGACTTCCCACAGTTTCCAGTCCTGACACACATGAAATGATCTAATGATGTGAAATACATTGTTTATTTATTAAAAAAAAGTTTTCTCCATTCTCACATCAGCAGGTCATATTTTTTGTAGAAGATAATTATCAGATTTCTAAGTTATTACTGAGTAGAAATAATTCAAATACCTGTATGGTGCTGATTTATTGAAATGTCATTGTAATAAAACCAGGAAAAGAATTTGGCACACAATTGATAAAATCCACATACACTGATTCTTGTCTTGTGAAATGTCTGACCAAATAAATATTAATAATATTATTTTTATGTGTGTATGTATGAATGTATGTAGGTTATATTTACTTATTTAATCGAAATTCTGAATATAAAGCTTGTGAAGTAACTCCTCATCTATTAATATTATCAACTGTGTACTATTTTTACCACTAATGTAGGGTTTCTCCAACAGTGTTTTGTGTTCATGGCTTGCATTACTGTTATTGATGTTAGGTTATGACATGCTAATTAAAAGGCCATTTAATTCAGCAATAAAATACTAAAAGCATGTTGAAATACTTTTTACATTTTTGAAATACATGCATTTTTCACTGAGAACCAAAATAAACAAAAATCTGCATTTATGCGAGTTAAAGTCCCACATGCTGTGACATTACTGTAGCCAAACAGGTTGCAGGGGTGGGTGTCTCATTCAAGTCAATGTTAAGACTGCTTACATTTCCAGTTTTCTTGCATTTCCATTTAATTTGTAAGTAATTTATGGCAGAAAATGCAGGTTTCTGCTCTCTTGCATCTGGAATCTGAACAATGCAGAGCAGTGCTCTGTGTTCTGCTCCAGTTGTTGTTGAGCTGTTCATGTAGAGGTCAGAAAACAATGAACCCTTAACAAATCTATCTGTGCAAGCATGGAATGCTGGAATAAATTTAACAGGTCAGTTATGGGTTAACTTGCCAGTGCAGTTTTGAGTCTAGGGAAAAACTGCTATTTGTCCCTACATTAACTCATGCAACAGCCAGTAGGCAGACTACACTTTGTATGTAAGCAGACCTAAGACCTTTGATTTTTTTAGCTGTTATTAGTGTAATTAAAGACATAGATAGTTTGGACATACAATCTTTGTGCCTTTTACACCATGATGGGAACTTACAAAGAGATAAATGGCCCTTTAACTGCTTCAGTCTTGTTATTGAATTCTTAATGGGGGGTGGGGCAATCTTAATTTTGAAATGTTTCCAGGAAATTAAAATTACAGGGTTGTAATTTTCTGTTTTCCTTGATCTCCCATGGCGTTAACTTTTGTGTCTAATACCAAAGCTGTGTATAGGGTGGGAAATAATACACATTACATTAAATATTTCTAATGCTTAATTTTGTGTAACTTATGCAGTTACATACTTTAATCAAAATCATAATCTTCTCATGCTTGTATGCCCAGTAGATAGTGTTTTTCAAATGTATTCATAGCAGACCTGGATGAAACTTTACAAATCTGATATTCTGGAGCTTGCAAACCTTTTTGGTGGAAGTTAGGACCACCAGATGAATAATTTTAAGAGTAATATTTAACTGTATTATTTTTGCCAAACGGGATGCTAATACTAGCGTAATCCTCCATGGAGATGACATTTGTCTTCTGGGTGGGCATAACTTCATATTGTTTGCATTAACCTGGAGATAATTTCTTTAATAGACAGAGGAGAAATGGCAGCAAGTTGTAACCTAGTCCCATGACCAATCCATTTTGTGAAATTATTAGTAGTTTGGGTATAAGTTGAAAATGTTGACATTGTATCAGATTTAGCACAATCAGTGAACTTCTCCTAGATTCCATGATCATATATTGAAGTGTATTTTGAGGGGCCTTGAGTGGAGTAAGGATAATGTCTGGATAGAACCCTAATTCTTCTTGTTTTCTAAATTCCAATCCATCAAATGCAGATATTCTGTAGAAGGATAATTGACTGGACCTTGAGAAAGAAGTTCTAATCTGTGAGGTATGAGGGACTAGAGGTCTCAGCAAGAGGAGATGTAGTGGCCGTTCATATAGTTTCCTCTGTCTAATTTAGACAACATGTTAATATATTTTTTTTAAACACAGGGAAAAAATGCACATAGGCTTGGGTTCTCTAAGATGAACACATAAATGTCATGTGCCTAGCTTTCTGGTTTCATACCATTTTTATCTAGATAAGAGAATATTGTAACAAAGAAGGATCTTCAGGGTCCTCTTGTTCTCTTACAATAGCTTGCAGAGAGACAGTCCAAAGGCTCAGGTAACGTTTCAACAATGCTTTTTAATAAAATAGGAAAACAATATACATGGTAATGAAATAAACATCTACATTACCAGCTAACTCACTTTAGGAACACCATCTCTATACCTGTACAGCTTGTCTGCTATAGCGGGGAAACCACGACCTGCACACATATAGTCCCTGTTCCTGTAGCAATCCTTGTGGTTCCACTCTCTGGTTTGTATCCGATGTAGCAATAGCAGTGGGTGGAGCTGCTTGGAGTGTTTTTTCACTGCACTGTAAGTCCAAAACACACAGACTTTTCCCTAGATTCTCTCCCCCTTACATCTCTGCTCTCATCTCAAAATACCCCCCCACCCGCCCTCTTCATTCTGCTAATGACCTTCTTCTTTCTATAACCCTTGTCACCTCCTCTCACTCCCGCCTCCAGGACTTTTCTTGTGCTGCCCCTAGTCTCTGGAACTCCTTGCCTCGCTCCACCAGATTATCCTCTTGCCTCAAAACATTTAAAACCTCACTTAAAACGCATCTCTTTAAAGAAGCGTATCACCTTCCACCCTAACACACTTATCACCTCTCCCCCCTCTTTTACCACTCACTATCCCTTAGATTGTAAGTCTGTGAGTTTCTATCCTAAGTACTTTGGGAATTCACCATGGACATTGGATTCCTAGCTCAAAGACAGGGCCGTCCTTGCTTTGCTATATGTTAATCTGTATTTATCATTGTCTGGACCTAATTTATGTACAGAGCTACAGAATATGTTGGCGCGTTATAAATAAACTATAATAAACTATAATAATAATAATAATAGGTAACACAATATCTTTCAAACAGGTACCTTATACTTCCAAGGTACCTCTCTCAGTCTCTCATCCTCAGTCGGCCAATTAAGTTCCTCTCAGCTGCGCTGCTTGCAGGTTTGTGCACAAACCTGATTCTTGTTCCTCAGAAGTTTTTCCTCTGTCTGCTTTAGTCCCCTTCTCTAGGCCCAGCTACACTGTAGCCTAAGTAGGACTTGGTGAAGCCTATTGTGCTGTGTGAGAGCTACCAACTCCTGCATGGGTGAGTTGGGCAAACGGCTTTATTTAGCCTCAGGTTCACATGCGTACCCTCTATTACTTTCCCGTATATCTGTCTAGTTTTGTTACAAAGTATCTAGGTAAAAGCTCTTGGAGCAGCCACTAGCTCAAATGGAAGGCCTGGGATTATATCAATCATTCACATGGATGACAATGGTCTGGGGCTAAAAAAGTGTTTTTGAAAACAATCCCAGGGTATATTTTCTGCTGTCTAGGGCTCCTATTCAATTGAGCAATTGTTGTTTACGGGAGCCCGTAATGTAGCCAATAAACTAATTTGCTATTCAATTGGTGTCTTTTAGCTAGCCACAAACAATCTACGGTTTACAAGCTAAAAATCCCTGCAGTTGTCAAAATCGTAACTTACTACCCATCTAAGACTTTGATATTTCTAGCCTGCAAAAGTTACAATTGCTAAAACCGCAAATCGCTATTCAATTGTAACAATTTCTCAAGCCTGCAAATGTTTTCATACCCGTAAATGGCAGATGTATAAAAAAATCCTAGGGGTACCAGATAGGAGTAGCAAGGGGGTTAAACACCTGATCGTAGCACCGTAAAAGCAAATACAAAATCTATACTGCACTTATATAGACTTGGAAAGAGATGAAAGACATTAGAATTAATTGCACATCAGTCTTAAGCTCGCAAATGTGCACTATACATTTTTTTGTGTGTCTCATTTCAGTGTTATATCAATCTTGGGAATCAATGAGTTCATTCATATCAGGCCACCTACATGAACTGAAACAGTATCGTCATTCATTTTTTATATTTTGGACATGGCTGAATTGCGAGTCTGATCACTTATGGGACCTCTAAATGCTAACTGATTGACGCGTAACCTCCATGTTTTACAGATGTAATGATGACTGTCTCACGCTCTGAAATGCTACATACAATTGCATGGTTTATGGTTTCGGCTTTTGGCCCATAAATTGAGGGGCTTTTTCAATTGAATCGCTCTGTAATTGTAGAAAATTTCACGCCCACAGACACACTGCCTGTATAGCGTAATCTTCAGCAATTACTATCATAGATACTCCGCATTACTTAAAAGTTTGCATACCCCTGGCGAATTGGTAATACATTTACCATTTTTAAAGAAAACCTGAGTAAGCATGAGACTGTGATGGCCACTCCACAAGCTTCACCTTTTTCTGCTGTAACCACTGGAAGGTCAACTTGGCCTTGTGCTTAGGGTCATTGTCATGCTGGAAAGTCCAAGAGCATCCCACACACAGCCTTCATGCAGAAAAATGTAAATTGTCTGCCAGTATTTTCTGCATTCATCTTGCAATCAATTTTCACAAGTTTCCCCGTGCCTTTAGAGCTCACGCCCCCCCCCAAACACCAGTGTGCCACCACAGTGGGGATGGTATTCTTTTCACTATAGGCCTTGTTGACTCCTCTCCACACATAGTGCTTATGGTTGTGACCATAAAGCTCTATTTTGTTCATGTCACGTGACAAGTGTCAAGTTACAGTGTGCCAGAAGCTGCAAGGTGTGTCAAGGTGTTGTCGGGCATATTGTAACTGGGCTTTTTTGTGGCATTGGTGCAGTAAAGGCTTCTTTCTGGCATCTCTACCATACAGCTCATTTTTGTTCACGTATTGTCGTATTGTGCTCCTTGAAACAACCACACCATCTTTTTCCAGAGCAGCCTGTATTTCTCCTGAAGTTACCTGTGGGTTTTCCTTTGTATTCCAAAACAATTCTTCTGACAGTTGTGGCTGAAATCTTTCTTGGTCTATCTGACCTTGGCTTGGCATCAAGAGATTACCGAATTTTCTACTTCTTAATAAATGATTGAACAGTACTGACTGGCATTTTCAAGGCTTTGCATATGTTTTTATACCCTTTTCCTTCTTTATGAAGTTCCATTACCTTGTTACACATGTCTTTTGACAGTTCTTTTCTGCTCCCCATGGCTCAGTATCTAGCCTGCGCAGTGCTTCCACGTGAGAGCTAACAAACTCACACTCAAACTCAAACTCAAAGTTGGCTCACATCCATTTATTATAGATTCACAAAGAAAGTAATACTTGACGAGAACAAAGATGGCCATCATTAAATAATATATTGTTGACTCTCGGCCTCCTCAGTGTTATTGCAATATAAAATTTACACTTAACTTGCTTATAAGAAGCCTCCAGAGTAACATATTCTTACCTTCTGGAACTTCCACTTTTTTACCTGTTCTTTCTTGTAAGAGCGCATATCATGGACAGCTGTGGCCCAAGACCACATCCACAGGAAAGGGGTCCACTTTACAAACGTAACACACTGCATGTCACTAGCGGTATTCATGTAGAAATGTTGTGGAAAGAAGTTTAGAGGCAGCAGAGACAATGTAAAGTTATCTAGAAATTGAGATTGTGAAGGTCCACTGCAGTGTCATATTTTTAGTGTCCTATTTTAAAGTCTTTTTTCACACAGTTTAATATAAATAATTAGAGCCTTTAACTTTTAACTATTGAATTTAATTTTGCTTGAATAACGTGGGACATGTTATTTTTGTTTATAAAAAGATTAGATTAGAATCCAGAGAAATAGTGAACATAGATATGATCTATATTCACTTTTGTTAAAAGTGACTGTCACGATCTGCTTCTTCTAGGGGGCTTGATATGAACCTAGTTCAAACCTATCCCAGCAGAATCGTGTAGTTCCTGTTCTTTGTGGCACAAAAGATGGCTTCTGAAGAGGGCAAGGCCCAAAAGCTACAGGCAGAGAATACTGGATCCAGCTTACTTGGTGGCCCATGGCAAGACCACTCCCCAAGTCAGAATACAACACACAGAAATAGTCTCACACCTTGTTTATGTGAAAACTATCTCTCAACCTTTATTGAATGATCAAAACAACATATTTATACTCTCCCATACCACAACCTTGTGTACATTTGTGTAAGTGTGATGTCAGACCATCTGGCTTGCAACCTTGGGCTATCAAAGCTCTTGAGATCAAATTCACCAGATATCTAGTGAACAAACCTTTATGCTAAACTCAAGTGTTTGCTTAGGATTACTTGAAGTACTTGCATCTGCAAGGTCTGTATGTGTGAGTGTGCAATGATCTGCAGCTAACTTATATGCAGAGCATTTCTACCAATTCCACATATGTTTTATATAACATTTTCCCTCTTATATTATAAATAGGATACATAATAATCATATACAGGCAACAGATAACCACACAATAACACATAATCCCAATGTAACAATGTCATGCTTCCTTGGACATATTCATAAATTGTTGACAATATGAGTCCTTAAACAATTAAATCATGACAGTGACCTTTTCAAATAGCCCTTTGAAAATATCAGTGACAGAGTAAAGCCGTAAAAGAAAGTGCAGAACCTAAAGATCTCATACAAGTAGTCAAAGCCAAGAAGGATGCAAAGCGATCTCAATGACAAGGGACACAGACAAATATTCACCATAATTGTAATTAGAAAAAGACCAATAGAATAATACATGTTGGGTGCACTGAGCTACTCTTGACTCTACAGCCATAGTTCCCAGAGTCTTAGGTTCTACTAGGTCATATGACAATTTGAAAATTGTGCACGAGGGATCATATTTTGCTTCAGAAAGTCATCTCGATAGGATATGGATAAGTTACTGCCTCCCAAGTATGAGAATTTTGGGAGGCTCTGCCAATTCCCATTTGGCCTCTATAACTATCCAGTGAAATCTCACTGGGCATTTACTATCATGTATATTAGGTACCAGGGGAGGGAGGAGAGACACAGGAAAGGGGGGGAAGAGAAACAGGGGAGGTGGGGAGAGACACGGGGGGAGAGAAATAGGGGAAGGGAGAGAGGGGAAAGAGACACAGGAGAAGGGAGAGAGGGGAAAGAGAGACAGGGGAGGGAGGGGGGACAGAGGAGCAGTATGTCTTTCCCAATAATGCTATGGAGCAGTATGTCTTTCACATATATGTGTCTCATTCCACTCCCTCCCATGTGTCTTTCTCCCCTCTCTCCCTCCTCTGTGCTCCTGTTTTCATTTACGGTTGTGAAACCCTTTGCAGGCTTGGGAAATTGTTCATTTTCCCCAAGCCTGAAATGTGTTTCCGATTTAAGGGCTTGAAAAAAAGTTACGGCTTTACTCCTCCATTTTTTCCTTACTTACCTGTTTTCAGACCTCCCAAAAACACCAATTAAATATCAAATTAGCTTGCAACCTCACTTAGAGGCTCCCTGCCTCTCCCCTTGTGCTGTGTGTGAGGTTGTAAGTTAATTTTCTTAATTAATTGGCGTCTTTTGGCGGCTTCCAAGTGACAGGCTTGAAAAAAATATTGCTTGTTATATATGTAATATTTTTAAAGCCTGTAACTCGTCAGCCATTTTGAGCATCTCCCCCTCAAGCCAGTCACGTATATATATATATATATATATATATATATATATAGTGTATATATACACACACATATGTACATATATAGAAGAAAGAGAAATTTGAAAACATTTTTTGGAGGGGAACAGAGCAGGGCCCTGGTGCAATGCACTGGGTAGATCCCCTCCTGCTTTCTGTCCTGGGAGTAGAGTTAAATTCCCCCCCCACACACAATTTTTGGGGCTCCTACACCCATGTTAGATACTATGTATGTCTTACATAGCAATGGCTACTCCAACCTTACGTATGGGTAATACTTTCCCTGTGCTTGGAATTAGTTTTCTAGTTTAAGGAAACAAGTGAGTGGATTGCGATATCACAGTTCAAAAAACAATGAGGAAGTTTTAACCAATATGCAAATGCAAAAACAGCATAAAAATGACATACTCATTGTAAAACATATAATCCCGTTCCCAGAGTTTCCAATTGTTTAACTATTAAATACAGAGATTAAATGTTAATATCATTTGAAACAGTTTTTACGTATGTTGGTTTGTAGAATGCATGATATTTAAATTTAATCCTGATAACTAGATAATGAGGGTTTAAATTATCCTCTTCGACATTGTAATCTGACTATAACTACAGCTGGTTGCTGCTCTATACTTTACAGAAAAACCAAACCCTATTATTTTAAAACATAATCAAATTGTTCTCAAAGAAAATTGCTCCAGTGATTGAGTTAGGTGCAAGAAAAAAATGCAATGCTCTCAATTACTGTGGCTTTTTAAAATCCAATAGTATAAAGAACATAAATTGAAAAGCAGCAGAGTTTTATAGTGGTTATTATATAGGAATGGATGCTAAGGATATGGTTATTAAAATTATATATTTTTTTCTTTCAAAATGACTGTTCACTACTTGGTTTGACCCCTTACAGCGAGAATGATTTTAGTAATTGATTCTGAAGCAATAGCAGTTGTGCAATCATTCTAATATAATGAAATTATTATTTGGTCAGTAGTGGAATTTTGCACATGCATGGGCAGTGTTATTTAAAATATAAAATGTATTGATGTAAGTTAGAGGATGCTCTTATAGTTTTAATGGCATATAAGAAAGACCCGTATATCAGAAAAATCACAAGAAAATAATTTTCTGAATAAATACATTTACAACTTGATATGTAAATCAGTTCAAAACAAGACTGGAATGAGGGCTAAAATAATTAGGACTTAAAAAAGGATTATATCAAACTTAAATACTGGTACCAGAGAATAGGTTTATTCATATTTTCTCTGGTAATAGAAATGATACCAGACACAATGCATATGATTTTTTGCTTGCTTGTACCATGAGTGGTTTATATGTACAGAGGAAGGTTAAGATAAGGGAGGAGATATGCTGGCACCATGGCCCCACTTGGGAATTCCCCCCTGCTGATATCAGCATCCTGAGCCTTGTTTTAATACATTTAATTATAGAAAAAGAGTGTGTTTGAAGCTGTAGACAATAGGGGATGATACATTTACTGACACAATAAATTCAAATGTCCCACCTCGCAGGTCCTTAAAGGACCCGCAGCTGTAAATTTGAATTTTTAAAGGATGCAGTGGTCACGATCGGGACCCCGACAGCAAGAGTTAATGTGGGGACCCTGTGCGGGTTCCAATTGGGACCCCTGCATTATGGGGTTAATGTGGGGACCCTGCAGGGGTCCCAGTGGGGACCCCAACATGATGGGGGTTTAATTTATGAGTGGGGGGTTAGGAGAAGTGGAGACATTTAGGGGGATCATATGTAAGGGCTTTTAATGCCCTTGCAAGTTCTCCTTGGTACCATTTACTTGTAGTTCGAGTTTGGCCATTTGTAGACCAAAGTAATTTACAATTTTTAGCCTTGTGACACTGAAAGATCAAAGACTTGGAAGTCAGTAACTTGCAATTTCAAAAATCGCTATGAATCGAAGCTGAGAGCAAGTAACTCGATTGGAGCCAGCAAGAAGTTGCCAAGTGAATAGCAAAATAACTTGCAACCTCCATTTCCGAGCCCGGATCTCCTGAACGGCTCAATTCAATGAGGATCTAGTTGGTTCACAATGATTGACCTACTGACTAATCCACTGCTGCTTGAGCAGGGTTTCTAGATTGGGCCACCAATAAATGTTGGTTTGAAGAGCAAAACAAGAACAAATCAGCCATGATATCATATGTAAGAGTATTTATTACCTGAGTTTATTATGCATGCCTATTTTAATTTGCCTGCTTTTATTTCTGTAAAAATATAACATTGCAGACATTTTGCTTTTATATTTAAATGATCAATAAAGTCTAAATGTAGTATTTTATATAGATTATATATAAACTATAACTATAAATAAGGATATTTGCAATATGTTGTCTGAACTAACGTATTGTTAAATCATTGATATTGAATGTTCCTATTTTTAGTAAGAAATGACCCTTCAATTACTTTTCATAATCCTACCTGGTTTTGTGTCCGGTAATTAATTAACACAAACAGTTTGTAAAGTTTAGCAAAAAAGAGCATGCCCATTATGTTAAATGAGATTAATGACATACATATTAACACTTATGAACGGCATAGCTGCATTGGGAGATAGTTCTGTTTAACAAGAAAAGTGGCTTCAACTAAACTATCTGTTTCGAGGACAGTTTCATTAAATTACATTTTACAGGCTAGTCTTATTAATATTAAGGCTAAATTCTAGAATAGTAATGAATTAAATAATTAAGCTTATTTAAAGGGGAATATAACTCCAAATATCATATATTAAAACAAAAACAAACATTTGACACTGTAATGTAAATATTCCAGATCTTTTTTTGACATGGATATTAATTACAGTTATTCCTGAAAGCATACATACAGCTACCACATATATCACCTGATTTATATAAAGTGTACCTCAACTGCAAGGATCCTGCTAGTCCGCATGCCATCCCCTGAAACACCCCACCACCCCTCCTATTGGAGATGACTATTATATCTCATCTGTTGCTGAAAAAAACCTTCATCGGCTGTGATGCCTCCCATAATGGTGTTCTTTTGCTTTGGTGTGTTGTTACATACTGTATTCCCTTCCTGGATAGAGCACTTTTGCTGGGGAAGATCATATTTGTGTAGGCAATTTTCTGCGGTGCATCAACTAGGGGGCATTACCTGCCTTGTTTTATTCCTTGGAGTTATAGAAGAAGTGGGTAGAGTTATCTCATTATGTGAGTTTTCAGAGTGTGTTTGAAGATGTAGAGAATAGGGGATGATACATTGACTGACACAATAAATGCATGCTTGTAAGAATAATCTTTAACAAAAATGTCCTTAATTTTATCACAAGCCATTATAACTGCCATGTGATGCTTATTATCAAATACCATTTGATTCCCTCCAAAACACATGTGACAGTAAGTCATTAAATAAATGCACATCATTTGTGCCAATGTCCATGGATCATTTACAAATAGTTTGTCCTATTGTAAGAAAAGAAAATGGGCATATTTGATATGCAGGTATATTTATAGAATTTCCTATCCAAATCCCATTCAAGATAGAGATTTAAATGGAGCAGGTGCTTGTCTTGGAGTGGAGTGTCATCCTAATGCATAATTGTGAGACTACAGATCAGTAATTACAGGTCAGTAATTATTAGTTTTAGCTCCATTTTAGAAAATCAAGTGTTGGAAAATTCCTTCACCAAATGTATAGTTCCTCTAGTGTACTGACCAGATATATCAAATATATAACTGCTATGCATTTTTCTATATTGCTATGGTTACACAAGTTTTTGTTGCTTTTTTGTTTTTAGTCCGCCACATGGCTGAACTATTTACATTACACTGGTAATATTTCTGCAATGGCTTGTTATGTTGATGACCATGTTATATATATCAAATTAAACTTGGACGTGGTGCATCAGGATCACTGTAGATGGAGGAAAGTTAAAGAAGGGATTTTGTGGGGCAGGCAGGGAGATAAGACCTCATGCTGACAAGCAGAGGATCAGAATGATAGGGATGTAGGTTGATTGTATTAGTTACAATACAATAGTCATCATGATAAATACTATGGACCCTATTAAATTCCAACATTTGCAACAGTTACAGATTGATTAAATTGAATAAACCCGCACTTACATGTCCAAAAGCCAAATCCGTAAACCATGCACCCGTACGTAGCATTTCATGGCATGATCATGATCAATTAAGCAAGCCTGTAAGTGACGATTTAGACAATAGTAAATGAGACCGTCATCATGACATCAGTAACACATGGCTTTTAAACATGGCGTCAGTTCGTGTTTAGCCATCTGGTATGCAATAGGGCCCACAATCCAGCAATTTTAAAATCAATAAAAATGAATGAAGAAACTGTTATAGTCCATATGGGTGGCCTTATTAACCCCTTGATTCCCGAGATTGATATAACACAGAAATTAAAAGTAGAAAATAAAAAGTTCAGTATTGTGTTTTTATTGGCTTTTATAGTGTTAAGAACAGGTGTTTAACCCCCTTGCACGTCCTCTCCAGTACTCGTAGAATGTTTTGCTACATTTGCCATTTACAGGTTTGTAGGCAATTACGTGCTTGGGGAATTGTTGCAATTAAATTATGATATTTGCGATTTTAGCGATTGTATCATTTGCGGGCTTGAAAGATTAAAGGCTTAGATGGGTCGGAGTTATGATTTTGACAACCATAGGAATTTTTGGGGGTAGCTAGAGGAGGCCAACTGAATATCAGTAACTTTTGAGGTCTACATTATGGGCTTTATTTATTTAATTAGTAGTAAAACTCATGGTGTATGAAAGAGACTATTGGTGATAATAAATTGTTTGGATCTATAGGACAGGAAGCTCTGATTGCTTGGGGCTGTGGCGATTGACATGTCCATGTCCCACATGGTAAGCCATTAACTACAAGAGTGGTGTTAGAGCTACATGGGAGCTTCCTCACATTATCTGAGGAGGGTATGGCAATGTTTCATTGTTTTTTGAGTGTAATGAAAGGGAATCATCCAATAAAAAGTGGTGGAGGAGACGTGTGTCCGGACTGTCTTGCTTGCCCTTGAATATTTATTTATCAAGTGTAAAACCCCTTCTACCAAGAGCCTGTATTTACCTGGAAGCTGAGATACTGGGGGCCTCATTCAGTTGCAAGGCTGCAACTCACAATATACAGGCCGTATGTCTGCGGGCGATATTAGCATTCACAACTCTTGCAGTCATTGAAGATCAGAGGCTTGGAGGGGCATTAACTTGCTATTTGAACTATCGCAGTGAATCGCATGGCCGGAGCCTGTAACTTGATCGGAGCCCGCAAAAAGTCACCAATTGTATAGCAAATTAACTTGCGGGCTACATTTCTGACGCTTGGATCTCTTGGAAGCTTAATTGAATGAGGCTCATAGTTTTTCTACGCCTCTCTTTTTACATAGTGACCACTTCCCATTAAAGGAAGTCTTACAGTCTTTTAAATAACTAAACTTGATTATGGGCAACACATTTTCAGAAAGTAAAAAATAAATAAACACAACATTAACATTTTTATCTTTTACACCAACATTTCTTTACTGCAGTCATCCATTTTCCATCATCTCATTCTGCATGCTGCTTTCTCAGGAAGGTGTATCCTTGAAAACTAAACTTTCAATTGCTGCTGCTAAAAGTTTTGGCAGTTGTAGATGTCACATTTCCTTTGTGCAGATAGAAACTTACTGTGGATTCCCATGCCTCCTCATTAAAACCAAAATGATAGATTATACAACATCATAATTACAGCTAATAACAAGTATTTTAACTTGTTTTAGAGATTTAAATAAAAAGCTAATAAAAAGCTAATAAATTACAGGCTGTATTATTTTATTTTCGATTTAAAAAAAATGTTTTTGCATATATTTATGATTTATAATTTTTCAATTATTACAGGAGAAAGACGTTATTAATAACTATACAGTTAACGAAACATCCCTTTTTTATTGATTCTAAAATTAAATATCAAGATAAAATACTTTTAGAATGCAGTGACAGTACGAAAACTACTGAACAGAAATCTTGTTGGAAAACCACAGAAGCAAGACAAAATTGAGTTTCTTTTGTAATCTTAGAAGTGGAGAGATAGTGATTATAACAATCAGAAGAGAGGAATTGTGCAATGCACCAGTGAAGGACAAGGAGATGATTATTAGTACAAAGATTGGGGTCACATTGTGCCATTCTATTTCTAAGCTTAGAGAAAGCTTGTTAGTGGACATTCAGAAGAGATCAGGTTGGAATAGACAGTCTATATCTTAATCCCTTCCTGGAAATATATATTTTATTATCTAGTAGTTACTTAATTTTCCAAACTTTTAAGTGTTTCTACATTCCAGGCGATAGAAATAAAATTATAAAATGATAATATGTGTGACAATATATATATATATATATATATATAATTTTTTTTTTATATATATATATATATATATATATATATATATATATATATACATGTATACACATTTGAGTGTGTGTGTATGTATATATATGCTTAAGGTAAGCCATGTTTGAAATTGGATTACAAGAGAAAAGCCGTTGTGGGCACATTTGCATGTGCCTGCCCAGGTTCCCAGAATGCAGTGCAATAATTAGATGTCTCAGAATTCTGAGCTGCAAATACATTTTTTTACTTATTTTAGATGTTCAAATGTGAACACAAATATATATTTTATACTGTACTACTGTACGGTGGAGGCGTCTAAAGCTCTTTTGCCCACTATAAATTAGATGATTGTAACAACCTACTACATAAGCTAGGAACCCGCCCCACACTGATGAGAGGCAGTAATCTTGAAACAGCTGTACGTGGGTAGGTTTCCTGGCATGTGTATAAGCCATTCTGAACTTTGCTTAAAGCTATACAAACGGCAGGCATATGCTTAAGGGAAGCCATGTTTGCAATGGTATTGGATTACAAAATTAGAGACTTTGGGAGAACATTTGCATGTCCCTGCCCAGGTTCCCAGAATGGAGTGGAATAACTGGATTTCTCGGATCTCAAAAAATAAGTTTCTTAACTTATTGTAGACATTCAAATGTGAACACAAATGTACTATATATATATATATATATATATATATATATATATATATATATATATACAGTGGATATAAAAAGTCTACACACCCCTGTTAAAATCAGGTTTCTGTGCTGTAAAAAAATGAGACAAAGATAAATCATTTCAGAACTTTTTCCACCTTTAATGTGACCTATAAACTGTACAACTCAATTAAAAAACAAACTGAAATCTTTTAGGGGGTGTAGCTGTGTTCAGAGATAAGCAATCTCATTTCAAATCGTGTTAAATAGGAGTCAGCATACACCTGCCATCATTTAAAGTGCCTCTGATTAACCCCAAATAAAGTTCAGCTGCTCTAGTTGTTCTTTCCTGAAATTTTCTTAGTCGCATCCCACAGCAAAAGCCATGGTCCACAGAGAGCTTCCAAAGCATCAGAGGGATCTCATTGTTTAAAGGTATCAGTCAGGAGAAGGGTAGAAAAGAATTTCCAAGGCATTAGATATACCATGGAACACAGTGAAGACAATCATCATCAAGTGGAGAAAATATGGCACAACAGTGACATTACGAAGAACTGGAGCTCCCTCCAAAATTGATGAAAAGATGAGAAGAAAACTGGTCTGGGAGGCTACCAAGAGGCCTACAGCAACATTAAAGGAGCTGCAGGAATATCTGGCAAGTACTGGCTGTGTGGTACATGTGACAACAATCTCCCGTATTCTTCATATGTCTGAGCTATGGGGTAGAGTGGCAAGAAGAAAGCCTTTTCTTACAAAGAAAAACATCCAAGCCAGGCTACATTTTGCAAAAACACATCTGAAGTCTCCCAAAAGCATGTTGGAAAAGGTGTTATGGTCTGATGAAACCAAGGTTAGACTTTTTGGCCATAATTCCAAAAGATATGTTTGGCGCAATAACAACACTGCACATCACCAAAAGAACACCATACCCACAGTGAAGCATGGTGGTGGCAGCATCATGCTTTTGTGCTGTTTTGCTTCAGCTAGAACTGGGGCCTTAGGTAAGATAGAGGGAATTATGCACAGTTCCAAATACCAGTCAATATTGGCACAAAACCTTCAGGCTTCTGCTAGTAAGCTGAACATGAAGAGGAACTTCATCTTTCAGCATGACAATGACCCAAAGCATACATCCAAATCAACAAAGGAATGGCTTCATCAGAAGAAGATTAAAGTTTTGGAATGGCCCAGACAGAGCCCAGACCTGAATCCGATTGAAAATCTGTGGGGTGATCTGAAGAACGCTGTACACAGGAGATGCCTTCGCAATCTGACAGATTTGGAGTGTTTTTGCAAAGAAGAGTGGGCAAATCTTGCCAAGTCAAAATGTGCCATGCTGATAGACTCTTCCCCAAAAAGACTGAGTGCTGTAATAAAATCAAAAGGTGCTTCAATTGAATAGGGCTCTGTATAAGCACACAGCATATTTATTTTACAGAAGTTTTTAGTTAGTGATGTTCTATCCAAAAGCAAGGTCTTCACTAACTAAAAAACTTCTGCAAAAAAATATGCTATGTGCTTATATAGAGCCCTATTCCATGGGCCGAATCACAATTTAATAAGACTATATGTTTCTGTGGAATGTGAAAGACTCACAAGAAATGTTGATAATATGCAAGAAATACATAGTCCATGTTAAAGGCCCACTAAATTCAGCCCAATGTAGCTGTTATTGGTGTGGTTAAAAAAAAAAATAGGTACAGTATTTTTAGCACACAATCTTGTGCTCTTTCACACCATAAAGAGCACTTACAGTGAGGTAAATGGCCCTTTAAGTACTGTATCTTTGGTGTTCAAGAACCTGATCATCTTCATTTTAGATGTTTTCCTCCTCTGTGTGTTTTTTAAATTAGATTTAGAGTTTTGGGATAGAAAGATATTTCCATTATAACTCATGTGTGGTTATTTATGGCTTTACTTGATGAAAAATATACTGGACATAGTATCATGTTGGCTGAGGAAAATATAGGAAACAAAGTCGAGAATATGATAATTTAATGGCTAGCTAGCTAAGTGGGGTTCCCTGGTGGTCCAGTGGTTAGGCTTTGGTGCTTTCACCACCGCGACAATGGTTCAATTCCAGTGAGGGAACCAAGAGGTCACAAAATCCTTGTTTGGACCTGGTCAGTACTTGGATGGGAGACCACCCTAGGAATACCAGGAGCTGTATGCTGTGGCTCACTCGGGAAGAAGACTGGGCTGCCGGGCAGTATTCCAACATGATAACAACCCCAAACACACCTCCAAAGGCGACCACTGCCTTGCTAAAGAAGCTGAAGGTAAAGGTGATGAACTGGCCAAGTATGTCTCCAGTCCTAAACCCTATTGAACATCTGTGGGGCATCCTCAAAATGAAGGTGGGGGAGTGCAAAGTCTCTAACATCCACCAGCTCTGAGATGTCATTATGGAGGAGTGGGAGAGGACTCCAGTGGCAACCTGTGAAGCTCTTGTGAACTCCATGCCCATGAGGGTTAAGGCAGTGCTGGAAAATAATGGTGGCCACACAAAATATTGACACTTTGGACATTTCCACTTAGGGGTGTACTCACTTTTGTTGCCAATGGTTTAGACCAGGGGTCACCAAACCTGGTCCTGGAGGGCCGACCCAGGCCTGGATTTGTGGATATCCTTGCTGCAAACAGGTGAGAATCTTGTTTCTTCAGCCATCCTGATTGACTCACCTGTTTGCAGCAAGGATATCCACAAATCCAGGCCTGGTGCGGCCCTCCAGGACCGAGTTTGGTGACCCCTGGTTTAGACATTAATGGCTGTGTGTTGAGTTATTTTGAGGGGACAGCAAATTTACACTGTTATACAGGCTGTACACTTACTACTTTACATTGTAGCAGAGTGTCATGTCTTCAGTGTTGTCACATGAAAATATATAATAAAATATTTACAAAAATGTGAGGGGTGTACTAACTTTTGTGAGATACTGTATATATAGATGAATAATCAGAGTAGTGCAGTACATAGTGATACCTTTTTTATTAGACAAACATATTCATAGTCTTCATGACTAGCTTTAGAGAGAGCTCACCTCTCTTTTTCAAGTCCGAAGCATAGTATATAAAGTGTACATTTGTGTTCACATTTGGATGACTAAAACAAGGTAAAAAAAAAATTCCTTGCTTAGAATTCTAAGAAATACATAGCCTCATTAAATTAGGGCTACGTTTTAAAACGTAGCCATAACTCAAATTTTACGTGTTATGTTAAATTAGTCCCGTAATGCAGCCCGCAGGCGACTTGCGTGTTAAAATGCAGCATTGCCGAAAAAAGCCTACAGTACGTGTTGAGCAACGCTGAACTTTGCGTTTGTAAATCCTTTGATCCGTCAAGCCTGTGGCTGCTACTTGTTCAATTAAGCTATTTAATTGCTAAGAAGTCACATGCGAGCAAGCCCGTAACATGCAAATGGAACCCAAGGCCCAACATGTGCTGGAGAGGACTCGCAAGGGGGGCAAAGTCCAATACGTAGCACTTGTAGTGCAAATAAAAACACACTACTGTACATTTATTTAAAGGGAAAGTGATGTTAGGTCTTAGAATTAACAGCACAACATTCTAAAGCCCGCAAATCGTCCCCGAAAAATACTTTATTTCATGTTTATATTTTGTGTCGTATGAATCCCGCCAATCAATGTGTTTATACATGTAATGGAACTCGCATGTAATAGAATATCATATTTACGCCTTTATTGATATTACATTATTCTGGAATGTGGGTCCGATCGCAAACTGGAAATCTACCCTACTCTTTTTCAGTGACTTAACGCTGGCGATCTCTTTTTCCATTGGCTACGTGTAAAGCTGTAACTATGGTCTACACTAATTGATCAACCGAACAGGCCACAAATGCATCGTTCTACAAAAGAGCTGCGATTTTCAACTCAAACCCACAGCTCGCAGCCCCTTACAATTTAATAGCACCGTAAAGCAGCCACATTTCAAGCCTGCAGCCATTACAGGGCTCAGATTGGATTTACGGTCTTCTAATTTAATGTGGCTAACAGTTTTTACACAGTTTTTGCAAATGTGCCCACAAATGCTTCGCTCTTCAATCCATAAAATTTTTAAACATTGCTTCCTTTAAGCTTATGCCCGCTGCATTACACCGCTTCTTTTGCAAAGCCAAGTTTGGATTATACACAAGCTGGCAATCCTACCCACGTACAGCCATTTCAAGGTTAATGCCTATCATCAGCGTTGGGCAGGATCCCAGCTTGTGTTGTGGACCGTATGAGTAGGTAGTTCACCACAACAACCATTTAATACATGGTGGGCAAAAGAGCGATAGAAGCCCTCCACCGTACAGTAGTACAGTAAATAAATAGTACATTTGTGTTCACTTTGAATATGTAAAAGAAGTTTAAAACGTGTTTCTTGCTCAGAATTCCGAGAAATGCAGTTATTACACTGCATTCTGGAAAGCTGAGCAGGGACATGCAAATGTGCCACAAATGTTTCGCTCTGTACGTGGGGAGGAATCTGCCCCACGCTGATGTTAGGTAGTAACTTTGAAACAGCTGTCCGTGGGTAGGATTCCCGGCTTGTGTATAATCCAACCTTGACTTTGCATAAAAGCTGTGTAATGCAGCAGGCATAAGCTTAAAGAAACATGTTTAAAATGGTCTATGGATTGAAGAGCAAGGTTCCCAGAATGCAGTGTAATAACTGTTTTTCTCAGAATTCTGACCAAGAAACAAGTTTTTTAACATTCAAGTGTGAACACAAATGTACTATTTATTTACTGTACTACTATACGGTCTATTGCTCTTTTGCCCACCATATATTAAATAAATATATATATATCAGCATCTGGCATTAAATTACATTACACAGACAAATGGGATAAAGAGCTCACAGACATCGCAGAACACATCTCTCATTGTTCTATTGCATTTTACGTCATTGGTGGGCTCATTACTAATATCAAGTGAAGATATTATAAAATTATTTTGAATAATTTGGAGGAATTCTTTGTCACAATTTATTTCATGAGTCAAGAAGCCAAATACCCTCATAAATGTAACTTTCAAAATCTTTTTGTCTTTCTGCTTCTGAATATAAACAGCCACATAAAGGGAACCGGGTTCCTCTTGTAGCGAGATTTATAACCCACAAATTGAGATCATCTAATGTGTGTAGAACTTTATGTAGGTGACAATCACTACTTAAAAGGGTGAAATCCTACGGATTAAATATTAAACTAGAGCAGAAACCCCAGTGGGGGTCAAAATGGACAAAGCATCAAATATCTGAGAGTCACGATAGTGAGGGGGAACTTTCAAATACAGAAAGATGGAAAGATTTAGGAAGTTAAACTTTTGAAGGAATTTGGCTTTTGGCTTAAATCGGGACAAGGAATTTCTGTCACATCATCCCATATAATTTATTAATGCCTTCACTGGGTATTAGTAAATTACAGCGTCTCAATAAGCCCACCAAATATGTTTTATAAATATATATTAATATCCCAGTGTAAAGTGTATCACTCTAAATAAAATGTTTGTCCAATAAAAAGATTATAACTCCTTATTACAATGCTCTTATATATTCATTTATATATCTATAACAACGGCACAGTGTCTTTTTTTAATGCTTTAAAAGATCAGCTTTAAACATTACCACATTTGTGTTTTGCATGAACAAATATATTAAAGGGATATTAAGTGAGATGGATTATGAGTGCATGTGATAGAGAAGAATTAGTAGTGTATGAAAACATTTTTTGCATGAAAAAAAAACAATAATAAGCATTTCTAAACTTGAAGTTAGCAAAATATCTTTACATTTCTGTCAGTTGAAACTTAGGGTTAACACGCTCTAAACCCAGGCTAGACTGGTATACAATTTGAAAAATTGTTTTGGCCAGTCAGGAGGAAGTAAAGACTGAAAGATTTGTATCACAATCTGTCAGTTGCTGTCTGTTTCTTTTCTCTCTGCCTGGCTGCTTATGGGCAATTTCAGCTGTGACCCCATCAGCAATCATTTCCTTTAGAGGTAACATACTGTACCCTGCAGGGTACACTTTATGTAAGCTTCCTAGGGGTATGAACATCCACACATCAGTAGCTAGCATACAAATATGGAAGTTCATTCAACTTTTTGATATATTACATATTTTTCTACTAATTAGTAGCTGTTTATTAGGAAACATTTGAAACTTACATATCCCTTTAAGTAAAACCGGTAGCAAAAGGCTGGCATTGTCACAATATATATATATATATATATATATATATATATATATATATATATATATATATATATATATATATATATATATTTATTTATAATTATATACACGCACATATATATATAAGTATAAATAAATATAAACTTTACTTTGAAGTTCACACAGTAGGTTTTGTTGGTGATTCATACTGAAAATTAAGTATACTGTGTTTAAGAGTCATAGATCTATTTTAATGTTTATTGGCTGACAGGGCCAACACCCATAATCTATTACATAAATTAATGTTTTTTTTCAGCTTTGAGAGCATGATTCGAAAAAAGAAAATATGCAGTGATGCTTTATCAAATACCCTCTTTCAGATGAACCAAAGGACAACAAAAAATATTTTCAATGACCTTTCAATAAATATCTCTGATAACTCATCTCAATATTGTTTTTAAAAGGCTGTTGTTGGTGTGATTTTTGTTTATTAATTTAATAAAATAATTTAATAGTGATGTGACCAACAATTACCTTTATTAACTGAATAATTGAAGGCAAATGGAAATATTCTATTTCTTTTCTGCCAATGAACAGCAATACAGATGTATGAGTCACACTCATCAGCAAATAACACCTACATAATATAGTATGCTCTTTACATCTACTTTAGTTTCAAATGAAGTTGAAACAGATTGTACTTAATATTATTTCATAAAAAACATGCTTTTAAAAATAAATGTATTGCATGCCCCTTAATATTTAGCATAATTTGACATTGGTCTCTCCTCCTGATTAGCCTGTTAAAATTTGGAAGCAATCAGTTCTCACAATCACAAATTAAAACACTTTTCAAGATGTTTAAATGCAATGTTTCAGCTAAATATTCTTTATCTAAGTGTAATATGAACATTCATGTAACAGATGGCTTACAATCTTGTGAATTTTAATCATAACATATTTTAAATTTGTTATACTAGAAACATATATTTTATGACTGTTAATAACTAACAGGTCCATTTACTATGCCCATTATATCTACGTAAAATATCTGTTTTAATTAAACCTTAATGAAGCATTATGTACATTGCATGCGTGAATTCCTTTTCTGTGTTCTATTCATCTATTAACCTTTCCATACAATTAGAATTACAGTACATTGATGTTTCTGGATTAAGATATCTGGAGATGAAAGTTGGACATCTGAGAGGTCACTCACATCACTCACTGTCTGCCGTCTCCTACATGGTGGCACTTCACACCAGAAGAGAACTGAAAGTTTTCCAATCCAGAGGAAATACTTAAAGTTCATCTTAATACTGGTGAAAACACTTGAAACCAGAATCAAGAAGATCAGCCAGTACCAACTAACTGATTACTAGAGACCACTCTCTAATGGGAACACCCATGATTCCAAATCTTATAAGACACTGACATATTTTTATCCCTTTGTCTGGGACTGAAGATTCTGCAATGGACAGGTAGACTCTTAAATATTTATGCAATATGCCTGCCACAAGATGTTATGGAACAAGGAAGGAAAGGCGACACTTTCTTGAGCTCACTTATTAGTTGATCTGAGCAGAGAAAACAGCTGGATAAATCTTACAAATGTGGTGACGGTATATATCAGTTATGTCCTAAGTTAAAAGGAGCATATATTAAGCATAAGCTGTGAGGAAGATGATTCAGCATCAACCAGGTGCATAATTCTGCCCAACAAATGGACATCCTTGATATATTCCACATCCATAAACCAGTGGTGCAGTCAGGAACCAATTCATCTTAAGAAAATGCTTTGCTGAGCCATACAGTGTATTTTGCTCATTGCAAAATGGCGTAGCATTCATACACACCTCTTAATTCAGGAATAGAAAGGTGAGTTATAGAACAATTTAGCTCATGTGTAGCAGATCTCACACTAGAAGGATAGTATTGAAGATAGTACTGATGATGGTGCTATTATGGACAGCATAGGTATGGTTAGTGTAAACTAATTCTATCAGCCCAACATGATCTCTTTAGCGATAAAGCTTTTAACTTGCACCAAGCAGTCAGGGTGGGATTTCAGTTCTGAAGCAGGTGAATTCCCCCCTTCTTTCTCATCTGACCTCAATTATTTCCAAGATAGCATAGAAATCATTTTTGTGGTCAGAAAATCTGGAAGAGCTCCATGGTCAGTTTGTCAAGCCCTGGAGATATGTAACAGTAAGGATAGTTTTTCAAGGTGTTTATTTTAGGTTTTTTGCTCATGAGACCTATCTTTTAAAAATCTAGATATCTGGAGGAATAAAAGCCAGAGCATTACAATAGAAGTCCATCACCTGTCCTGCTCTAAGCAATTGTAAGAGGCAGTATCGGAGCCAGTCAATGGAGGGCCATGGTGGATTATTGTTTTTTTTGCGCTAGCCCCCCCCCCCCATATTTACTCACTCAGTATTTTTATATATATATTGTGATCGTTTGCCCCCTAGAGGATAGTGCCAGGTACAGAAAGATGAAGAGTTCTTGACAGGAGTGATGGAGTTAAACTCCTGGAGAACTTCTAATTGGCCCCAGCTGAAGCTTCACTTTAAAGCCTGAAAAGCAGACATGGGGAGGGCTGCTGATTTGGCTCTGGCTTAAGGATGGCTGATTAATCTCTGGCCTAAGGGCTGCTGGCTAGGCTCTGGCCTAAGGGCTGTTGGCTAGGCTCTGACCTAAGGGCTGTTGATTAGGCTCTGGCCTAATGGCTACTGATTAGGCTCTGGCCTAAGGCTGCTGATTAGGCTCTGGCCTAAGGGCTGCTGATTAGGCTCTGGCCTAAGAACTGCTGATTAGGCTCTGGCCTAAGGGCTGCTGATTAGGCTCTGGCCTAAGGGCTGTGAGCTGTGTGTGAAGCTGCAGTCTGTTTGGAGAAGCTGGAGAAGAGAACCATAGACAGCTCAGCTGCTGCTGGATCCGGAGAGCTGGGATGATCTCTGAAGTAAGACAGTAAGGGAGACTACTTATAATACCAATTGAAATACAGAGATACACTGACATGTGAGTAAGGATTGCCTGGAGTGTACAGCCAGCATCAGAACAAGAGACACTGAAGATTTCAGCGTGATCTGGGAGGAGAAAGAGACAGAGCTCCTGAACAGGACCTGGCGGGACTTACAGAGTGGGTGCCAGAGCAGCTGTTCTTAAGAGAATCAGTCTGTGTGACTGCAACAAGATTTACTAGAGAGACTGTTTGCTCTAAGAGGAGAGGACCTGCAGAGAATCCATTTCAACTGAGAGAGAGACTGGACTTAAAGGTACCACCCCTCTGTGTGAAAAGGTATTGTTCTACCTGCAGACCGAGAAGCGGGCTCAGGGCTAGTCAGGGTGTTCCTGAAAATAAGCAAGCCCGTTTGTGTAGATGTTTCTTTTATGCTGTAGTTAAGCTATTGTTTGTTTTGAAGCACTTTATTAAAGCAAATATAAAAGTATATCAGGAAAATCACAGGAGCAACCGCTAGCCAAAGGCCGACCCTGTCACAATATATATACCGTATTGGTCCGAATATAAGCCGCACCTTTTTTCAGATTTTTGAGCTTGCGAATTAAGGGTGCGGCTTATATTCGCGACTGTCAAAAAATCCTTGCCAATTTGCGAACTTTGCTTGTAACTCGTGCGACTTCTATTCGTGAATGCAAAATTACTGCCTTATTGCGAGTTAAGGGTTCCGATTTTCGTGCTTTAGACTGCGGTATTGAATAGTGATTTACGGTTTTAGTAAAGCCTGTAACCTGCAAAAAAAGCCTGTTTCTTGCAATGGCTGATCACTTTGAGAGTCTTTTTCTCTCCAATTTTACACGTGCGGCTTATATTTGAGTACTATCTTTTTTCTATTTTTTTCCCTTGAACTTTATGGGTGCGGCTTATATGCAGGTGCGGCTTATATTCGGACCAATACGGTATGAAGCACAAGTGTGATGAAGCACAAGTGTGACTCTGGTTGAGTGATTAAACAGTTCCACCTGTGACTACCAAAGCAGGAAACAGAATCACAGCACGTGGAGGGCTGCTGCTGCTGCTGACCTGTGGAGATACAGACACAGAGGACTGAAGGAAGTTATCTTCCATTTGTGGACATTACTAAACCTAATGTAAGCTTTTTATATTATTTTTTACTTTGTATTAAAACTTTATTGACCATACCTCTCTCTCCCTGATGACTGCATGCATAAAGCTGACTGCACATATAACCCTGCACAAGTGACAGGATCTGAGGGCCTGAATAATCTGACATAAATGTAAGGAGATTACCTATTTTTTAAAGAACTTTCCTCATTTGCAAAACCTACTACCTTAGAGGAGCCTCTTTTCTCCTTGTCTATTTTTCAGCACTAAGGAAAAAGAAACTGAAGATAAGCGCCAAGCATCTAAAGTCACAATATAAATATATATATATATATTTATAAATATATACACACACATATATATATATAAGTATAAATACATATAATCTTTACTTTGAAGTTCACACAGTAGGTTTTGTTGGTGATTTTTACTGAAAATTAAGTATACTGTTTTTAAAAAGAATTGAAAGGTAACTGTTTAATAAACTTTATATGTTTTTAAATTTCTTACTGAGTCAGGAATTTGTCATAAACTAATTTTAGAGAGAAAAATAAATCTACTAATGGTAAGATTGTGTGTGTGAGAGGGGCATTTCTGGAGAATGGGTTTGCATCTACTGTTGCAAGATTATCTGCTTCTAAGCATATATGGGGATGGTTGGTTTTAAATTAAGTGATACCCAATTATTTAAGACACTTTCGTCACATTTCCTCTTTCCTCCCCAAATGACTTCCTCCACTGATAAGTAAAAAAACACTCACGGCAAGCTATGATATGAAATGCCCATTCCATCCCATTTGAGTTCACTAATTTCCAGGATATCAATGTTTATTTTTGTATTGAATTACAATCAGCACTGTTTTGCTAGTCTTCACTAAATCAGTTATATTTAGGATTAATACATTATTGAAAGTTTTCTTAAATAACTTAAATGTCTATTTATTTTCAGTTATTCTAGGCCTCTGAAGCCTTTTCCTGTTTTTTGCAATTTCGGATCTCACATGAGGCGTCATATGATAGCGATATTCAAATTATCAATGGGACAGGTACTCTGGGCTTACAATATTGGGTATATTATGAGCACTCAAAAGGCATTTCTCAGAGGTTAGATTTAGGTATATGATGTGATAGCTCGGAAGTGATTTATGAGTACACTTCACTCAGATTTTTGCATAAAAGAGCAATGGTATGGAGGACGATAGCTTGTACCAGCAACTATATGATGACAGTACATAAGGACAGACCTTGTTGAAATAATTGTGCAAAATGTAATTTCACTTATTTTGATAATCAAATTTTATATATATTTTTTGTACATGCTATGTGTAAAATAAAAAGACTTAACTTTAATCCAAATAAAATAATGCACTTATTTTGTTTATTGAAGGAGCACAAAAATCTCCATATGTGCTCTGAACCATTAAATAGAGGGTGAAAAGCATGTGGAAAATATTGAATGTGAGTGTAATGGTTTTAATTATTTGTTATAATAAACCTTGTGTACATACTTCCCGATTGGTTTGGCTTTGCGCTTGTCCATCCCACCCCTCTTCTTGTTTTATTAACTGTTTTTCTTGGAATTCTGAGCTGGAAGCAGGTTTTTTTAACTTGCTTTAGACATTCAAATGTGAACACAGATGTACTATTTATTTACTATCGCTTTTTGCACACCATATTATAAATGATTGTTGTGGTTAACTACCTACTCATAACGTCCACAACACAGGCTGGGCTCCCGCTCCATGCTGATGATAGCCAGTAAGCTTGAAACAGCTGTACATGGATAGAATACTCAGCTTGTGTTTAATCCAACCTTGGCTTTGCATAAAAGCTGTATAATGCAGCTAGCATAAGCTTAAAGGAAGCCATGTTTGGAAAAAGGCTATGGACTGAAAGAGCGAGACACTTGTGGGCACATTTGCATGCCCCAGCTCGGCTACCCAGAATGCAGTGTAATAACTGTTTTTCGTGGAATTCTGAGCTGGAAGCAGTTTTTTTTTTAACTTGCTTTAGACATTCAAATGTTAACACAGATGTACTATTTATTTACTATATATATATATAAATATATATATATATATATATATATATATATATATATATGAGTTTCCTGAATGTTATGATCTGTTGAAATATTGTGGCGTTTTGTACCATAAAACAGGTATTGTAAAGGTTTTATACACTTAAAAATATAACACACATAATTGTCTTTATTGTATGTAAATACATTGTGTATTTTATCTGCAATTTTGCATAATACAGTGGCGTAGATATTTTTGCAGTGTAGATTTACTGTGTATTGTGTGATCCTCTATGTCATCATACAGCCTTGATGAAGTAAGACAAAAGATGCTAACTGCATACATCGCATCACATTTGATTCACTAGCTGTTCTTGCTACAAGTCAGTTACAGCCATACAATTTCAATGAAATTCATTAATGTTTGTGGCACATTTCAAATGTCATCACATGCAGTTATATACAGGGAACAATAAGATAGTCAAGACATATCTAGATCAAAGCATTTTGAAAGGTTCATCAGCTCACTGTCTTTTTCTCGGAAGTTCCTCGCATATATTGAAAATGCTCAAAGTAGAAGCTCCTTAAATTATTGTAAGAGCGTGTATGACATATTTGTAAAAAAAAAACAATTATGTACAGATATCGCAAGGTATATTTATTTAATAATATATTCTATATACTGTATATATATATATAATTCTGTTTTATTTCATTATCACATATATAATTGTCAGCAGTGTGGTTTGCCAAAAGTCGTTGCTAACACTGCGGCCCTCGCGCTAACGCTGCGGCCCAAAAGCACTCCTTGCACTGCTGATGAGCGCCGTAGGTGCTCATCCCTATGACGGGACTTACACCCCAAAATTTATGGACTTAGCAGCCACAAATACGAGCCGCGGGACTTAGAGAAAAAACAATTACAAACTCGCAAAAATATGACCTTAGCGCCCTAATCCTGCGCACTTAAAAACATTAAAAACACAATAAATACACATAATAAACACATAAAAAGCTTACCTACAACAAGTGGGGGCACCCTGTACCTATTCAAGTCAAGTTACACATCAATTTAAGTATAAATTCAAGAGTTTAGGCACCCAAAAGCCACAAAAAATTGGCAGCCGAAAAAAACGAACACGAGGCTACAGGACCCTAAACACGCAAAACACCAGCAAACACATACGGATTTTCCGAAAAAAACGTACAAGTTCCAAGAACTATTAACTATTAACAATCATCCACTGCCTCGTACCACACACATTAGCCGCCATTTTACAACACTAACTTACACAATGCGGAAGGACACAGCTACCCTAATGGATTTTCCTTGCGCACGCAGCCTATTTACACTACACATATTGTTGACACTTACACAGCAGCTACACAACACTCAAAACCGACATTGTATGCTGCATCAACATCAAAACAGATTGTCAGCTCTTCAACACAATGCGTCCTGCATAGATTACTACAAAATAGGTAAAGTATATTCATTTATTCATTTATTAATTATTTCATTAGCATTCAAAAAAACACCGCCAACACAGCTCATAGCACACACACAACCAATAGCCTCGCAATGAGCACCAACGGATCTCGGAACACCAACAAAATGAATGTCTCAACCAAACACCATTACCTGCCTTACAATCTTATTGCTGTCATTTTTTGACGGGCAAGTCACTAGTTGTGAGCCTCATTCAATCTAGGGCTCACAACTCGATCGCAGACAGCCAAATGCCTGCAAATGAGTTGCGTCCTCCCATTGCTCTACTTTTGCAATGCTATTCAATTGGCCGAGCTTGCAAGTTAGGGGCTGATAGCGAAAATCGGAAACCATTGCCGTCGGACGTAGCATTTGCGGGTTTGAACATGTGACGGGAGCAAGCCCGTAACTCCCAATGCAGAAACAGCCAATGGAAACAGAGATCATCATCATGACCAACCTCCAGGCCCGTAACTCGTAAGTGAACCTCCATTTTCGAAATCCTACGGGCTTCAACCTCCATACTAACAGTGCATTTTACTATGCACAATACTGATATTAAGCATTGATTGTTTCAACCTTACCTTAGCAGTATATTTTATATATAAATACAATTGTATTACTAATAATCAGCCATTAACATACAACATATGCTGCTAGATATTATATTTAGCAGTGTATGTTTTGTTTAGTATAATACTATAAAATATACTTCTATACAGGGAGTGCAGAATTATTAGGCAAATGAGTATTTTGACCACATCATCCTCTTTATGCATGTTGTCTTACTCCAAGCTGTATAGGCTCGAAAGCCTACTACCAATTAAGCATATTAGGTGATGTGCATCTCTGTAATGAGAAGGGGTGTGGTCTAATGACATCAACACTCTATATCAGGTGTGCATAATTATTAGGCAACTTCCTTTCCTTTGGCAAAATGGGTCAAAAGAAGGACTTGACAGGCTCAGAAAAGTCAAAAATAGTGAGATATCTTGCAGAGGGATGCAGCACTCTTAAAATTGCAAAGCGTCTGAAGCGTGATCATCGAACAATCAAGCGTTTCATTCAAAATAGTCAACAGGGTCACAAGAAGCGTGTGGAAAAACCAAGGCGCAAAATAACTGCCCATGAACTGAGAAAAGTCAAGCGTGCAGCTGCCACGATGCCACTTGCCACCAGTTTGGCCATATTTCAGAGCTGCAACATCACTGGAGTGCCCAAAAGCACAAGGTGTGCAATACTCAGAGACATGGCCAAGGTAAGAAAGGCTGAAAGACGACCACCACTGAACAAGACACACAAGCTGAAACGTCAAGACTGGGCCAAGAAATATCTCAAGACTGATTTTTCTAAGGTTTTATGGACTGATGAAATGAGAGTGAGTCTTGATGGGCCAGATGGATGGGCCCGTGGCTGGATTGGTAAAGGGCAGAGAGCTCCAGTCCGACTCAGACGCCAGCAAGGTGGAGGTGGAGTACTGGTTTGGGCTGGTATCATCAAAGATGAGCTTGTGGGGCCTTTTCGGGTTGAGGATGGAGTCAAGCTCAACTCCCAGTCCTACTGCCAGTTCCTGGAAGACACCTTCTTCAAGCAGTGGTACAGGAAGAAGTCTGCATCCTTCAAGAAAAACATGATTTTCTTGCAGGACAATGCTCCATCACACTCGTCCAAGTACTCCACAGCGTGGCTGGCAAGAAAGGGTATAAAAGAAGAAAATCTAATGACATGGCCTCCTTGTTCACCTGATCTGAACCCCATTGAGAACCTGTGGTCCATCATCAAATGTGAGATTTACAAGGAGGGAAAACAGTACAACTCTCTGAACAGTGTCAGGGAGGCTGTGGTTGCTGCTGCACGCAATGTTGATGGTGAACAGATCAAAACACTGACAGAATCCATGGATGGCAGGCTTTTGAGTGTCCTTGCAAAGAAAGGTGGCTATATTGGTCACTGATTTGTTTTTGTTTTGTTTTTGAATGTCAGAAATGTATATTTGTGAATGTTGAGATGTTATATTGGTTTCACTGGTAAAAATAAATAATTGAAATGGGTATATATTTGTTTTTTGTTAAGGTGCCTAATAATTATGCACAGTAATAGTCACCTGCACACACAGATATCCCCCTAAAATAGCTAAAACTAAAAACAAACTAAAAACTACTTCCAAAAATATTCAGCTTTGATATAAATTAGTTTTTTGGGTTCATTGAGAACATGGTTGTTGTTCAATAATAAAATTAATCCTCAAAAATACAACTTGCCTAATAATTCTGCACTCCCTGTAGTGGGGCTGAAAATTAAGATGCTGAATATCAACATTGCAAGTAATACAAATGTTTTAGATCCCCATGAGACCTCTAAGTAAAACCATGGGAAGCCTTTTAAAAACAATTTTTAATAAGCGTATTGTTTTTCATGATAAAATTACTAGGAAATTGCCCGTTAAAAATGCCTGGAGTAAGCCTGGCAATGCTGTTTGCCACACAATGTGAGGCTATGGGCCCTCTGAGCACCTTTGGCGCTCATTGCAATCCTTTGATCCTAAACTTTGCAAGGTGTGCTGTTATGGCCCTGTGGGCTCACCTTGCAGACTAAATCATGCATGGTCGATGGCTCGCCTCGCTTCGCGAGGCTCGCAAACGTGACCAACGTTCTTAAACTGACAATTATATATATGTGATATATATGTGATGTTGAAAAATACACTTTCATTTGCCTTTTAAGGAATCTACCAGTTGCCACTGCTATCCCACAAAACTCCAAAGTAAAACAAATTCAAGTGGCACCAGTTAGTTTTCTTCTTTTTGTGGGAGACACAGAATTACATAGGATTGCATAACTTTACATATTAAATTGTCTTCTATAATTTCATAATGTGAAAAATTCATATAAAAATACATACACCCAACCATTACTATATATAGCCATATATATATATATATATATATATATATATATATATATATATATATATATATATATATATATATACATTTTTAAATGTGCTTGTCATGATTTAATTGTTTAAGGACTCATATTGCCAGCAATTTATGAATATGTCTGAGGGAGCATGACATTGTTACTTTGGGCTTATGTATTATTGTGTGGTTATATGTTGCCTGTACATGGTTATTATGTATCCTAGTTATAATATATTATAAGAGGGAAAATGTTATACAGAACATACGTGGAATTGGTAGAAATGCTCTGCATAGATGTTAGCTGCAGATCATTGCACACTCATACATACAGACCTTGGGTCAAGACAGATGCATGTACTTAAAGTAGTCCTAAGGAAACACTTGAGTTTAACTTAAAGGTTTGTTCACTAGATATCTGGTGAATTTGATCACAAGAGATTTGATAGCCAAAGGTTGCAAGCCAGATGAGCTGACATCACACATACACAAATGTACACAATGGCGTGGTATTGGAGAGTATAAATATGTTAGTTTAGCAGACCAAGTGGGAGAGCCAGTGATGCATTCAGGGCAAGTCCCAAGGAGCAGAAGACCTATGCTGAGGCCCGGAGAGTGTTGCTAAACAGGTATGCCCCTGAGACTTACTTGCACAAACTCTGCACGTACAGCAAGGGCCTCGGGAACACCTACTCTGAAGTGATGTGTCGGATGAGGCATGCCTGCCTCAGTTGTTGGAAGGGGAAAGGGGCAACCACATTTGAGGAAATTTTGGATTTGGTCCTCATCGAACAATTGTATTTTATTTGTCCTGATGGACTGAGAGCATGGGTACAAGATCGAAACCCCACTGCAAGGGAGAAGGCTGATCACCTAGCTGACCATGTTGTGACTACCAGGGGTGAGACCAGGAATAGGGGCTCCAACAACACTACCAAAGGGGGACCCCCAGTCTCAGCACCAGTCCCCGGCCACCCTATAGCCAAACGCTCTAACCCTGCTACTTTACAAGATGGCAGCCGACCTCAGGTGACCACTGGAGTGGCCCCTCATCCCACATTACTTACCAGCTCGCATCCTGTCACCCAGAACACAAGGGGTGGAAAGTGTTATGGTTGTCAGCAATCAGGGCATATGAAAAGAGAATGCCCCAATGTATCGCACAGGGAAAACAGACATCTCACTAAGCCTGTCTACTATCTGGGGGAGTGGTATGTGGAACCTGAGGAGTCTGGAGTGATCCAGACCAGATCCAGAGAGGGGGATTTCTATCACCCCATAAATGCTGTGCAAACCAGTTCAGCTGGCAAGAGGAACCAGCATTTCCAAAAAGTTTTGGTCCAGGGAAAGGAGGCAAGTGGATTTTGAGATACAGGAGCTGCAGTGACTGTGTCCATCCAGAAATAGTACCACGCACAGCCAAGCTCCCTAAGACCTTGGAGGTCATGGTGGCTGGAGGCCAAACATTTTCCATCCCACTGGCCCGGTTGCATTTGGATTGGGGCACTGGGAAAGGAGTTCTTAAAGTGAGAGTTATGCATGGGCTCCCAGCTGAGGCTTAGTTGGGCAATGATTTGAAGCATCTAGAGAGCTGGTATGTCACTGTTGTGACCAGATCGCAAGCTGCCAAGGTCACCAGGGATGGTCTAAGTGACAAGGACGAGGCTGGGTACCTGGAAACTGGGGTAAGTCCATTACCTGCTGGGAAACTGGATCTTGGCTGGGGCTAGGCAAAGTGCTGACAAGAGAGAGAAGGGTCCTGAGGGAGATGAGTATGTGTGGGAAGAAGAATTGCTGTACAGGACTACCTCTGAACATGAGGGAGATGGCATGAGATTGGTTCAGAAGCAGCTGGTTGTTGCCAAAAATTTTAGAGCGAGATTGCTAGAGATAGCTCATGAGGTACCCTTAGCTGGACACATGGGGGTGAAGAAGACATGGGATCGCCTTACCAGGGTGTTCTACTGGCCGGGGGTGAACAGGGATGTTACTAATTACTGTAGCTCCTGTGATGCCTGCCAGCGATATGGTCCCTCAGGAAGGGGTACCCGCGGCCATCTGAAACCATTACCAGTAATAGATACCCCATTTCAGAGAGTGGTTATTGACTTGATAGGACCTTTGGCTAGGAGCAGCAGGACTGGGAAGCAGTACATTCTGACCATAGTAGACTATGCCACCCGATATGCTGAAGCTGTTCCCTTGTCTAAGATTTCAGCTACCAAGGTAGCAGAGGCTTTATTGGGGGTTTTCTCCCGAATGGGGTTCCCTAAAGAGATCCTGTCTGACCAGGGTACACAGTTTATGGCTACAGTAACCCAACAATTATGGAAGTTATGTGGTATCAAACACCTGAATTCCTCTCCATACCATCCCCAGACCAATGGCCTTTGTGAGAGGTTCAATGGTACCCTTAAGAAAATGCTCTGTACTTTCACAGAGCAAGAGAAGGATTGGGAGCATCTACTTCCCTACCTTCTCTTTGCCTACAGGGAAGTACCACAGGAGTCCACGGGGTTCTTTCCCTTTGAACTCCTTTATGGTAGACAGATAAGGGGACCTTTAAACATGATCAGAGAAGCATGGGAAGGTGACTATGGGCAACACCAGGTTTTGGTAGCCTCATACATCCTAGCTTTCAGGAAGAAACTAGCCATGTTAACTTGTTTGGTTAGGGACCACATGCTAGAGGCTCAGGCCAAAGCCAAGAAATACTATGATAGGGGAACCAAGGAGAGGGAACTGCAGGTAGGACAGTCACTCATCCCCAGGATAAGCTCAAGGCAATCTGGGAAGGGCCCTACCCAATTACAAAAAAATGGAACCCCCATACATATGTGGTAATGGTAGACCCCGAGAGAAAGGTCACAAGGGTGGCCCACATAAACAGACTGAAAAATACCAGAGGTGACCCCAACATTTGCTAGCTATTTGTCTGCCTACCGGCAGTGACCCAGAGGAAGGAGTCCTAACTGACCTGTTAGCCCCAGCTGGGCTCAACAATCAGATGGAGGTGGTAGGACAGTCCTTAAATTTAAGTGCAGCCCAACAAAGGCAGCTGGTGGAAACTCTGGCCCCCTACCAAGCCCAATTCTCTACTAGCCCGGGGTGTACCCCTTTAGCAGTACATGAGGTCCTAACCGAAGGTGGCCCCCCATTAAAACAGACCTCCTACCGGGCACCAGAGGCAGTGCGGGCCAATGTCTCAGTTGAGCTGCGGGAAATGCCAAGATTAGGGTGATTGAATATTCCAGTAGGCCGTGGGCTTCCCCAGTAGTAGTGGTGCCTAAAAAAGATGGGACCATTCGTTTCTGCGTGGACTATCGTAAGCTAAGCGACAGGACCAAGACTGATGCTTACCCTATTCCATGCATGGACGAGTTGTTGGACCATCTAGGTACTGCCAAGTACCTCACCACTCTGGATCTCTCCAAGGGGTACTGGCAAATTCCCCTTGCTGAGACAGCTAGAGAGAAGTCGGCCTTCATTACCCCCTTTGGAATTTGCCAATTCAAGGTGATGCCATTCGGGATGAAGAATGCCCCTTCAACTTTTCAGAGGTTAGTAGATCGATTATTACAGGGGCACCAAGGGTATGCTCAGGCTTACTTGGATGACATCGCCATATTTAGTAATACGTGGGAGGATCACCTTAAGCATGTCAAAAGTATACTTAATACTATCAAGGGGGCCAGATTGACTATTCACCCAGACAAATGTCAGTGGGCCAGGGCTGAATTACAGTATTTAGGCCATTGGGTGGGCAGTGGGCAGATTAGGCCAGAACTAGCCAAGGTAAGAAACAGGAAATGGCTTTTCTGGGGACTACAGGGTATTACAGAAAATATATTCCCTGTTACAGTGCCATGGCCAAACCCCTGACTTACTTGACAAAGAAGAGGATGCCCAGGATGGTGGACTGGACCCCTGCTTGTGAGGTTGCCTTCCAAGCCTTGAAGGATTCTCTAACATGCTCCCCTGTATTAGCTGCTCCCGACTATCAACGGCCCTTTATTGTACAAACAGATGCTTCCATGTATGGACTGGGGGCCGTGTTGAGTCAAAAGGATGAGCAGGGATGTGAGCACCCTATTGCATACCTCAGCCGAAAGCTGCTAGCCAGGGAGGTGGCATATGCAGCAGTTGAAAAGAAGTGTCTGGCTGTGGTATGGGCCCTTAAGAAGCTACAACACTTCTTGTATGGGAGAGAAGTTACTGTGGTTACTGACGATAATCCCCTGTGTTGGTTATCCAGGGTGGCTGGGGATAATCGTCGTTTACTGAGTGTCTTGCCTTGGGCAACCTGTAACCTGAATGCAGTATTCTCTGCCTGTACCATTTAGGCATTGCCCTCTTCAGAAGCCATCTTTTGTGCCACAGAGAACATGAACTACATGATTCTGCTGGGGTAGGTTTGAACTAGGTTCATATCAAGCCCCCTTGAAGAAGCAGACTGTGACCGTGCTAATAAGCCAAACTTTTGGCTCAGACAAGCAAAAGTTTACATCTAACATAAAAACAATGAAATGAACCAAATGTTTTATATTACAGGCACCTATTCAACTTTTCAGTAATTCTGTGATCAGTAAGTTAAGACTTCTGAAGCAACCCAAGACTACAAACACGGACAGAATCAAGAGGACTTTATATCAAGCTGATAGTTTTAAGGTAACAAGACAAAAGGATTAAAATCTAGGACACTCTCCTGGTATGAGTGTCTTAATAAAAGAATACTATATAATAATATTTTAAAATTCAGTTTCCAGCTCTCACAATACAATTATAAAAAGAAAACATTGTACTGGCCCTATCTTCTGTCTAAAAAAATCATGATGTAAAATCATTTAAATCAAAAAATTGGGTACAATTTAGAATTGTTATTTTTTTGTTTGTCCTGTTGACAGTGAATAAATGAGCACTGTAGTTTGGGAAAGATAAAACATGATTGGGATGCATAGTTATACCCCACTTAACACTACCCATTTGAGTGCTCTTAGTGCTCTTTTTCCATGTAATTACCCACTTATTGCTAAACCCTGCTATAGCGCTCTTTTTCATCGCCAAACTGTTTAGCTTTTTAAATTCCTGCTCAGTGCTCTCCGATTTGCCATCTATGGCGATATAATACCCTGTAACACTTTTCCACATAGGGTTCCTGCATGCAGAAATGCGTTCGGAGATCTAAATGGGGTATTACTGTATGTAAAAACTAGCAACATTAACAGCTATGTAACTGACATTCAGGGAATTTACTAACAGGATGTGTGATGAACCATGCTCACCATGGCTCGTTGCACATTAGTGCTACTCAGGTCTCCATGAGATTTACTATATCACTGGTATAATACAGTAACGCCTGATGCAGCACTGAACATACGTCCCCATTCACCCTTTTACATGATCACGATCGAAATAGCTCATGTGTGTTATAAAGGTCAGGCATGTGCAGGGCTGTCTAATGCTGCAGGCACCATATTGGTTGGTAAACCTGCAATGGTGTATAATACAAGAATTATTACGTACAAGCGACTTGCCTGTCAAAAATGACAACATAAAAATGTGAAGCCTTGCAATGATGTTGTTTGCCACACAATGCGAGGCTCCCCCCCACCTCTAACTTTGGGCCTCACAGTGAAAACATTTGGTGCTCATCGCAAGGCCTGTAAAGTAGAGGGGGGAGAGGCTAGGAATGAGCGCCCTCTACTTTACAGGCCTCGAGATGAGCGCCTTCGCCAAGGGCATGTTTGAGCCCATAACTTTGCAAGCATTACAGACAAACTCTTTCAACCCTGTGTCTCTTTCCCCCTCTTCCTCCCCAGTGTCTCTTGTTCCCTCTCTCCCTCCCCAGTCTCTCGTTGCCTCTCTCTCCCTCCCCAGACTCTTTTTGCCCCCTCTATCCCTTGCCAATATCTCTTTGTCCCCTCTCTCCCTTTCCTGTCTCTCTTTGCCCGCTCTCTCCCTCCATGTCTCTATTTGCCCCCTCTCTCCCTCCCCTGTCTGTCTTTGGCCCCTCTCTCCCTCTCCTGTCTGTCTTTGCCCCCTCTCTCCCTCCCCCTGTCTTTATTTGCCCCCTCTCCCTCCCCTTTGCTCTCCCCAGATCCCGTCAACCTCAGCCCTTATCCCCTTGACCTCACCGGGAATATCCCCAGCCCCACTCCCCGATCCCTGTGGCCTCACCATGAACTCCCCCCCCGGATCCCCTGAGCCTTACTGCTATATCCTCTTCTGGTCTTCTTACGTTGATCCTGTCTCTCTGCGCTTCCCTGCCTCTGGGGATTGGGGCTAGGGTAGTTCCTTGTGAGGCCGAGGGGATAGGGGGGTGAGGCTGAACCCAGACGGTATCCTTTCCTATAACCATGGGGTTCCTTATGGACCCCCATGGCACCCCAACTACAACCACAGGGGTTTTCTGGACCCTATCCCCCTATGATCCCTATCATCCCTGCATGGTCACTACTCTCCCAATTAAATAAATTACATTCAAAAAAATTACAGTAAAAACTACATAAAAATGAAATAAACAAAAAATAAGTCTGCAACACCCTTCCCCTAAATTTTCGTTTTTTCAATAAATATGCTCATCCATGTTGATTGGAGAAGTCTGTCCTCTTCTCTCTTGCTTGAAGACCTTTAGCTCCTCATCTTTGGCCCACAGAGAGGCCCTCCACCTAACAAACCCTCCACTCCATAAAAACAAACAATGGAACTCCTCCGCTGTAAGCTTGCAATGTCGTCTGTGATTGACTCTTTCAAAGCCCTATTTTGCCTGGCTGACATTTTGACCAATTAGTGTAGGGGGAAATAGTGGCCTCTGGCTAAAAGCTAACCAATAAGAATGCACACATTTAAATCTGTGCATTCTTATTGGTTGACATTTTAAACATTCAGAAGATGGAACGTAGCTTATATTCAGAAACAGGATTAATATGATGGAAACATATTTTAACCAATCAGAAGCCATAAAAATAGTTTATAAGGTGAGGGCATGGTCAGAAAGCCGTTCGTCAGTGGGGGAGCTCCCCGGAGGATAATCTCCATTAGTTTTGTTATTTTTTTTATAGAGTGTTAGTTTTTGTTTAGATGAGGAGCCAAGGGTGTTCAAGCAACATGGATGTGCCAAATTATCCATGGGTGAAAACTGGTGACAAGAAAGTCGTGGATCATCACTAGATAGTTTTCCAAAGGAGGGTAGGTAAAATGTCCACAACAAGCTTAACTTCATTTTTTTTTCTATATGGTCTTTTGAAAAACTAAACAAGATAATAGAAACAACGTTTTTAGAAAGAAAAAAAATAAACACAACCTTTACATTTTGCACTTTACATGGAATTATTCTTACTCATTCAAAATCTCCTCCGACCTCAGGAAGCTGATGTGTTGAAACCAAAATGGTATATTCAACAGCAGCGTAATTGCAAATAAACAGTAATACATTAAAGACTGCATTATTTTTGTTTTAGTTTTAAATACATAAAGTATTTTAAAGTGTAGGCTTTAATAAGAGTACATTTTAAAAATATAACCACAGTGGTCCTTAAACTAGTGAAATGATGCCTAATCCCAAAATAATGAACTGTTGAAGCACTCATTGACTTTAAATATTCTATTTCATATGCCCCATTTGTTTACTTTGAAAATGTGATATTATGATGCTTTAGTATATCCTTTACACATAAGATATTTGAAAAATAATATTTAGATATACTCAGATCCATAGATGAAATGTTAATCTGCGACAAATGTTTTGCACAGGGGACCACTGGACTTTTACATAGTTACATAGTAATTAAGGTTGAAAAAAGACTTTCAGTCCATCAAGTTCAACCTTTTAAGATCTCCTCTGATCTGCAATATGCAGATTAAATATTAATTAATTAGTTATTAATTAATTATTAATCAATAATTAATATGTTTTTATTTTTTGGGGGGTTGTTAAAATGTTATGGGTCCCGAGATGGCAATGTTTAATACTGCATTATTCTTCCCCTTTCTAAATGATGATGTAATGGCCCCATAATGGCATGAAATGGTTAATTATGTTCAACGTTATAATCACTATATAATATCTCGTTCATGTGTATTATATGGTATAAGAATTGCACATGGTCATGATTTGTGTCAAACTGTCAGATTTACCCCAGGATAGGTGGCGCTAGGTCCCGGTAATGGGAAACTTTGTTTCCACTATTTTAAAAGGGACATAGACCTGAATAACCCACTGGAAGGCCTGGAACAAAGAAGGGATTAGACTAATAAATCAGTTAGGCTCCTGGTCTACAGGGGGTGAACAGGGAGTATGGCATCATTTGATGGACAGGTTTCCCACGTGACCCAAAGATGGACTTATGGCTGGTGTAATGTTTACTGAAGGTTGAGGCTTGTTATGATCGGATTGTGTTATGTACTGTAACCTATAAATCAGTTTCCAGTTTGGGCTTACATAATCTATGTGTGAGTGTCATTCTGGCGGAAAGATAACCCTTGCATGGGATTATTGTTGCTGATCCTGCCTGGAAAAATAGTTACAGCTGGCAACATATTCAGCTTCTGCCTGCCTGTGTATCTTTGGTGATCCCAGTGGTCATTTTCCTGGTACTGGTCCATGTGCTGTTAGCAGGGATACAATGGACCTCTCTAATCTACTGGGTAGGATTGACCTAGGATCTCTTCAAGCCCAATCAAGCCGCAGATTGTGACAAGGAAGAATTATAAATCAGTTCTATTTATAACTCATTAGTTTAATATTTGACTGACCACTGCACTAGTTAAGATATAGGTTAGAATTTATAATCTAGTCAATAATTATATAAATAAATGGTCTAGCTATGGTGTTTTATATATTTATATAAGTCAAAGATAAAAATGGGGTTCAAAATATTCCTCTTAAAAATATGAGTCATGTTATTAAAGGGATTTTGAAATAGTTTTACTACATGGAATAGGAGCACCAAAACACCACAATTTTCAGATGTTAAAAGCTGAAAACAAATAAGCCTTGTATCCCCTGCCAATTCTCAGACTACTAGTACAGAAGGATGAAAAACACCCCAAGATATGACCTCAAATGGCAGAGAAGCCAGCATGGATCTTCTCTAAACGGGAGGGCAAACTGGCAGGGTGCAATAGAAAGAAATTGAACTAGGCTTTCTGGTTGAGCCCCTCTAGATGAGTTTACAACAACATAAAAGTATATGTTTTTACTTTATTAATCCTATGCCTATAATACATTAGATACTTATGCAGATTTTATGGAGATTAGGAAGCATTACAAAGACCATAAATAGCAATTAAAAAAAAAAACTAATTTTCTTATGATTATTATAAATTAATAACATACAATGAAAAAAAGTAATCTTCTACAATATCCCATTTAATTACTTTATCATCGAAATAACACATTTAATTGGTTTGATTTTAAAATTAACAATATTTGGAGTAAGTTAATGAATGATGCTTTCTCAGTAGGCATGGATATTTAGCCTTAATTTCTTCTTGCATCAGAAGAGAAAAAAAAAACATGCCTACAGTATTCTAACTTTTTATGTATTTATTTACAATATACATTCACACAAAGAGCCTCATTCAATTGTAAACCCATAATTACCTCCAAACTGAACGTTTGGCTCCGGGTCACATTTTTCTAAACCTTTATTAAATTGTCTCTAACTCGCAACTGACCTCTCACAGCCTCCACACAGAAATCATGCACTCGTAAGTAGGATTTCAGGGGTCATGATCATATGATCGGATAATATTTAAGCATGCCCATAATTTACTTTTTAAATACTCGCAATACTTCTTAGACACAGCCAATAGTAAATTAGACCGTCATCATGACATCAGTAAATCATGGAGTTTAAACTACAATTAATTACTGTTTAGTAGTACAATTTGTGATTGAACTCGCAATCCAGCAATGTAGAAATCTATAAAACCATTAAAAGCGACTGTTCTAGTAAATATAACACAGAAGCAACAGCTACAAAAATGTATATTTTTTATTGCAGAATTGCAAGCTTGAGACTGTTGTGCAATTAATTCTAATGCTTTCATTGCTTTCCCAGGGCCTCATTCAAATGTGATTTGGCTAATTAAATAGGGCTCTATATAAGCACATAACATATTTTTTATAAAGAAGTTTTTAGTTAGTGAACTTCTATCCAAAAGCAAGGTCTTCACTAACTAAAATCTTCTGTAAAAAAATATGCTATGTGCTTATATAGAGCCCTATTCAATTGGCCAAATTGCATTTGAATGACGCCCCCAGTATTTTAAGTGCAGTAGTGTGTGTTTATTTGCTGCTGCAGTTACTGTATATGAACCAACTTGCGAGTCCTATCTAATACTCGTAAACATTTTTGATACATTTGCCATTTATGAGTTTGAAGCAAATGCAGGCTTGTTGAATGTTTGTAATTGAATATGGATTTTGAGTCATTAGCACTGTTAACATTTGCGGGTTTTGAAAAATAAAAGTAGATAGGACAGGGTTACATTTTTTGACAACCCACAGTGCTTTTGATCCTGTAACTTGCAAATAGAATGCAAGTTGCTAAATATAGCCAATATATCAGTTATATTTTAGGCTGCATTACGGGTTCAAGTAATTGAGGTTTGTCCATTTGATTCAGGCTCAAAGAGTTTAAAAGATAACAGGATAGCTAAAATTGTCTTTTACAGACAGACTCCCATGTCACCACATGACCGCCCAGCGTATATGGTTGCTGATCTCCTAATTTATGAATATCACTTTGCAAATGTGTTCTAAATAAATGTTGAACACTTAAAGCGTCATTCAAATGCGATTTGGCAATTGAGTAGGGCTCAATATAAGCACATAGCATATTTTTTAATAGAAGTTTTTAGTTAGTTAATTTCTATCCAAAAGCAAGGTCTTCACTAACTAAAATCTTCTGTAAAAATTATGCTATGTGCTTATATAGAGCCCTATTCAATTGGCCAAATCACATTTGAATGAGGCCCTATAGGAGGTATGGTGCCTCTTTTTTACTTTATTCAGATAATTTGCCTATAGCTTCACCTGCAAACATAAAACATGTGCCAAAACAGCTACTTTTTAACTGCAATACAACTTTTAGAAGGTTGGAATCAACACAATGCAAACACAATGCAATATCCATATGGAAACATTACACTATAAAGCATAGAAGCTGGTCATTATGCCGATATTTTTGACTTGCTATGATCTTTATTGCTATGAACCTTGGACATTCATTACAATTGTTGAAGTGTGGTAATAATGGTTTTGCTCTTTCAATATTACCAATTAAACTATTATAACTAGAGTATTCAATGACTTTGGAGCTAACCATCAAGTCTTGTGTGCTACCTATGAAATGTTTCATCAACCTTTTTGTTCTCTTTCATGTTGTCCTGCATACCACTGATCAATCATGGATCTTTTCATAACTAATCTGATCTATGTAAATTATTGTGAATATCCTACAGTCTTTAAAATCACCATTTTATTGAAGATACTCAAACGTAACCCCTTTACCGTATTTTCCTCCGTCATCTCCCCTAACACAGCATAATTAAGCATGAAAAAAAAATCATATATAAAATACATCTTGATTTCTCTGCAGGACCCTGAAGGGATCCATGATATATTGGTGGATGTGGTGGGTATGAGAAGGGTGTTTACATCCTGCAGTGAATGATGCAAGGAGTCTACTTCTGGACCAGTGAAAGAGGATGGGCATTGTCTCTCTCTCAGTCTTTACAATGACTCTTGGTTCTCTCATTCCCCACCCTTCTCTTTTAAGCAAAGTCTTTAAAAAATCAGAATTTCCTGAAAAATGCTTTGTACCTATGGCTTACATATCTTCTAATATTGTTAGTTTGGTACTTACTTGACAAACAAGCGTCCTTATTCTTGAACTGCAGTGATCCTCTAATGGTTATTTGTCTTGGGGATACTTATTCAATTATATATATATATATATATATATATATATATATATATATATATATATATTTATATATATATATATATAATTTATATGGAAAACACATACAATACATTGATTGTCATTGTACTATACAGTAATCACTTTACTTACATTGTTTATATTTCCACGGATTCATTCCATGTACAAAATACTGGACAAGTACTTCCATATGGCAGATAGACACGGTCCAGTACCATCAACATATGCAACATCTTTGCCACAAGCAGTACAGTAATTACAGAAAGTTATATATGTGTGGTACATTCAGATATACATAAATACATTACATTAATCATTATTCAATTGACACTGACTCAATCAGAAACAATTAACAGTCTAAGTAGCATACTTACTCTATATATGAGAATATTTATTAGTAAATTATAAAATTAACACCAATCACAAAAAATCCTTAAACTGATGAAAGTCTGAAAATTGAATTTCAACATGGAACCATAATATCAATTCTGTTGCCTTTTTAGGTTTTATCTTTACTAAAACTATAAACTAAAATTTGTGAGATAGATTTTATGTTGATTTGGACAAATAAATTATAATTTATACAAACATATTCATAGTACATGGTCTTGCCTCCAGAACAACCTTTAAACTCTGCAATATAACAAATCTTTTGCATAGATAGAGGAGCTTGGAGACATTTTTGCTGTTGTTTTGCTTTCTGGAGAAGGCGAGAAAACAAAACAAAAGACAACAGACAGTAAGAGCTAAACACGTGACTGATAAGGCACTTAAGGGAATCTCGCTGTGAAAATAATTTTTCTTACTAAGCTTCCCCACACGTGTATTTCTAGTTAGGTATCATTTTAATAAAGCTACAATTCTACCTCAGTGCCAAAATCTTAACTAAAAAAATTGCACGTTAGCTAAAAAAAGAGCATATCAAGACTCAAAGGTTTTCTTTTGTGATAAATATACAGATACACGTTACATGAGAGCCACCTAGCTAGGATTATAGTTTTATCCTTATTGTTATAGTTCAAGAAAAGGGTTATTTTTTTTTTTTAATATAATAAAAGAAATAAACAATAATCTGCTTAAAAATCTTGTTTTCCTCTTCAAACCATCTGGGAAAAGTTTGATAAAAAAAACTTTTAATAATACGAAAACTAGTTCTGTGGATTTTGATTTATCAGTCTATTAATTTGTGTTTTTTGTGTGTTTTATTTGCGTGTTTTATTCTATTTCCACAAGCTAGAAGATTTTAATTAGGTCACCTCCCTAAAATGTCATCCTTAATACCAGTAATGATCATACCAGATCTCATAAAATTGGATTTACACTGTTTTGTAATTACTTTTTATATCCAAGACATTGTGTTCTAATTAACTAACATATTCTTTTTTTACTGCATTTGTAATGTCATTCCGGTTTTCTTCTGTTCACAGTTTCAAGGTGCAGTGGAGAAAAAGCTGAATTTGTTCTTTAGAAACAAATTAATTGTTTGTTTTTTATTTGTCAAAGTGTTATTGTTTGACAAAAAATATATATTTCTGGATATTCCTCCAGAATTATTTGCACCATTAGTAAAGATGAGAAAATAGGTCTGTGAAAAAATATTGTTTATCAGCTTAATCGTAAGCTTAAAATATGATAGAAATCTAACCATCATTGTGATAACATTATTAAAAGAAAAAATCGGTGTATATATATACATATATATATATATGTATATATATATATATATATATATATATATATATATATATATATATATATATAAATAAATATATATATATATATATATATATATAAATAAATATATATATATATATATATATATATATATACTAGCGACTTGCCCGTCAAAAATTACATGGCAATAAAATTTGAAGCCATGGCAATGCTGTTTGCCACACAATGTAAAGCTTTTGCTACTCTGAGGACTTTCAGCGCTCATTGCGAGCCTCTCCCCTCGTGTCTTGCAAGTTTTGTGCTTTGCAACGATCATCTTCGGCGCTCGTCGCAAAGACAGATATATAAGTAAAGCATTAAATATACCATTTTTTTTAGTACAGGGTAAATTAGAAAATGTTTTCAGGTCTCAGAGCATAATACAATGATTTAAATATGTAACTGCTTTGAGAGTGTTATCGCTGGCAGCCAATGAGCAGTAATCCAGATACATAAGTGCAGTGGAAAGTATACATTTTTATTTTCCATTACTAATTAATTCTTATTAAATTAATGTACGTTAATAATTAAGCAGGAATGAATAAATGTATTAGGAAGTGCGAATCATTAATGTAAAGTAATGGCAGTGTAAAATATGCTATTTAGCGTTTTTTCTTTTTTATATAATTTTTTTAAAAATAATAATTCATTCATTTATTACTTAATACATTAATATACTTTACCTATTTCTAATTAATATATCCAGCAATCAATATCTTGAGGAACTAAAAATCTATTTTTATTTTTATGCAGCATACAATGTACAGTTGGACAGTTACTGCCCTGAGGAGAAAAAGTGTCAGCAATGTGCTAAGTGTGCAGGGCAAACCATTTGTTTAGTCGGGTAAAGCGCCATTTTAGATTTGTAATGTTATTAGTTGCAAGTTACTGTTGTAAAATGGCGCCGATTGTCTATGTGTTAGGTGGCTCGCGAACATTTTCCTTCCTTTCTAATAGTGTATTTTGTACCTCGTGCATTCCTGGCTATAAGTGGTACATGGCTGGCAGTGTTTTGTGCGGTTCGGCGTCATGAAGCCTCGTTTACATTTTTTCCGCCCGCCATTCTTTTTCTCGCTTTGCCGATTTTCTCAAAACTCTGCAAATTTGGCTTAAATTCGCCTGCAACCTCACTCCCAGACGTCCTGGCTGTCCCCCCATGTTGTGTGTGAGTTTTTTGTTTTTTTTCATTTTCCGTGGTTCGGCGGTTAACTTCGTATTTTTCCGAGATCGTAATATTTTTTTCTAAGTTTTGCGTTCCTCAACTGATTGCAGCCTAAGGCAATCGTGTATTTCCTAACTGCTTGGAGGCTAAGTACAGCGTTTTTCAATACCTCAGCGGCTTGCCTCGTTTTGCGAGGCTCACACGAGCGCCTTCGGCGCTCATTTCTGCCTATGTCCCGCATGTTACAATGCCTCAACTGCTCACCTCAGTTTGCAAGGCTCACAGGCGATAAGCGCCGATGGTCCATGTTTCAATGCCTTAACTGCTCACCTCGCAACAATAAGTGCTCCGACCTTACAAAACTTCTGTGCTTCAACGGCTCACCTCGCTACTAGAGGCTCGGAAACGTGATGACGAATTGCAATTTGACAATTATAATATGTCATATATATGTATATAATATATATATATATATATATATATATATATATATAAAATAAATTAATTAGTTGTTAATTAATGGTTAATTAATTATTATTAAACAATTATTTATTTTTATTAATAATTAATTGATCCAGAGGAAGGTAAAAAGAAAAAGACCCCAAGTGAAACTTAGCTAATCGCATCAAAGGAAAAAAAAGTATTTCCTTCCTGACCCCAGTTACTGGCGATCGGATTTCTCCCTGGATCAATATACTCTCTCTAATTATCCATGATAACCCTGAATTCCCTTTTTAAATAGAAATAAATCTAGCCCCCTTTTAAAGTTATCTATCAAATTCGCTGTCACCACCTCCTCTCGTAGAGAATTCCACAGATTAACCACCCTTACTGTGTAGAACCATTTTCTTTCTTTAAGGTGGGATCTTTTTACTTCTAACCTCAAGGGATGTCCTCTTGTCAGTTGAAAATCTCTTGGCACAAAAAGCTCACTTGACAAATCTTTATACTGACCCTGGATGTATTTATAAGGTAATCATATCTCCTCTTAGAAGCCTTTTTTCTAGAGAAAATAAGTTTAATTTGGTTATTTTGTCTTCATAACTTAGCCCCTCCATTACCCTTATTAGTTGTGTAGTCCTTCTCTGTACCCTTTCCAGCTCTAAAATGTCATTTTTATGTAGTGGTGCCCAAAATTGTACTCCTTATTCCAAATGAGGGTTTTCTAGAGATTTGTATAGTGGCAGAATTATATTTGCTTCCTTGCTTCTATACCCTTCTTAACACATGCTAATATTTTATTTGCCTTTGCAGCTACTGCTTGGCTTTGAGCACTGTTACCTAGGTGGTTGTCCACAAGTACCCCCAAATCCCTTTCAATATCTGATGCCCCTATATTTGCTCCATTAAGATTATAAATTGCTATTTTTCCTTCCCAGATGCATAACTTTTCATTTATTCATATTGCCATTTAGATGCCCAAACCTCAATTTTATGTAAATCCCTTTGGAGGTAAAGTACATAATTTTCTGATTTAATTACCTTGCACAACTTCGTGTCATCAGCGAAAATGAAGACATTACTTTGCAGTTCCACCTCTATGTCATTAATAAACATGTTAAAAAGGAGAGCCCTGAGGACCCCCACTTACCACATTAGTACAATCGGAGTATGTTCCATTTACAACAACCCTTTGCTTCCTGTCTTTTAGCCAGCTCTCAATCCATGAGCAGATATTTACTGCAATTCCGGTATCTCTTAGTTTGCACAATAGTCTCCCATGTGGCACTGTATCAAAAGTCTTTGTAAAATCCAAAAAGACTACAAATACTGAGTTGCCTTTATCCAGGTTCCTACTAACCTCCTCATAGAAACTAATTAGATGTGTTTAACATGACCTATGCCTCATCAATCCATGTTGACTCCTACTTATAATCCTGTTCAAATAGACATATTCTTGTATATTATGCCTTATTAACCCTTCTAAAAGCTTCCCCACTACATAAGTGAGGCTCATTGGCCGATAATTCCCTGGATTTGCTCTATCACCCTTCTTAAATATAGATATTTCATTTGCATATATATATATATATATATATATATATATATATATATATATATATATATATATTGAAAATAAAAAGTATATCTGTGTTAACATTTGAATGCCTAAAACAAGTAAAAAAACCTGCTTCCAGATCAGAATTATTACAATGCATTCTGGAAAGCTGAGCAGCTGAGCAACTGAGCATATATATATATGTATTTCTCAGAATCCTGAGCAAGAAAATATGTTTTTTTACTTATTTCAGACATTCAAATGTAAACACAAATGTATTTCTTTACTATATATATATATATATATATATATATATATATTTGTATATATATATATATTGTGACGAATGTATAATAGTGACCACTGTATATATTGCCACCTAGTGGCCAGGGCACCAAATAGTCTCTGTTTTAGCAGAAGTCTTTTCCACATCTTTAAATAAGTAACAGCGGATGAAGCATAGGGCCCGCCCGTCTCTCCCATATGCTTCACCCCAGGGACCCTTTGTTATTGCAATATTAACTTACTGCAAACTAACAGGTGAAGCACTCAGCCTCTTCCCTGGGGTAAAATAAGTCTGGTACCTTCATTCAGTGCCTCTGACAGCCTTGGCAGCTCCACACACGCCTAGACCTTGTCTTCTTAGGCAACTCTGCCTGGGAATCCTCAGTATTCAATTCCCTTACTTGGTGCCTTTGTAGCTTCACCTCCTGAGTCTGTAGTTGCTCTTTCTGTCAGCTCTGTTAGTCCAGCAACTGCAAACAGCACACACTCCTCTCTGTTGTCCAAAACTTGCAGCCTTAGTAAATAAAAGGGTTTGCTTTCAAAGTTCAGAATGTAGATGTACACAGGACCAGCCAGCAAGCTCTTCTCTGTGGCTTACACTGGCTGCTAAGCAGCAGCACATAACCTGGACCAGAGACTAGTCAGCACCCTTCCCATGTCTTCTTTTCAGGCTTTAAAGTGAAGCTACAGCTGGACCAATTAGGAGTTCTCCATGAGTTTAACTCCGTCACTCTTGTCAAGAAACTCTTCACACTCTGTACCTGGCATCATCCACTAGGGAGTAAGCGGTCACAATATATGTACAAGATTTAGGAAACATTTCTCCTATTAGTGCAGTAGGTGTTTCCTCCCTTCCCTCCTCTCACCTGAGGAAATTTTCCCAGCCATCTGTTGCTGCTCCCTTTGAAGTTCCTGCATCTCCTCAGTGTTGAGCTCTTGTCTGTGCCCCTCCAATAACTCTTCAATGTCTTCATTACTGACCTCCAGGACCATGGAGTATTGGGCTAGGTTCAGTCTCAATTTTCCTCAAATTTACAGCTGTGACAGTGGAGTATATTGAAATGGTCCTTCCAGAACTCTCTCAGTGTCAACTCAGTATCCGCGGTCATCTCAAAGCACCTCTGGAAGAGGGCCTTGATATACAGTTTCATAAAGTTTGAGTAGACCTGCTGGTCATAAGTTGGAGTTGTGTTTTCCAAGCCAAGAGGGAGAGCAGGAGCATTGTCCATTTTTAACAAGGCTTCAGAGGCGGTTCTTTTTCCTGAAAATATTTTTTACATTGGGCCAAATACATTATTCATCCATTCGAAAAAGAAATGCCTGGTTCCCTGGCTTTGCTGCTGGCCCTCCACATTATACTTAACTTGTTTTTTTAATCACATTTTCTCTTTTGAAAACTCTGGGTTATCACAGTGATAGACTAGTAGAGGCTTAAGTTTTAAATCTCGACTAGCATTTCCTCACACCAATGACTTCATGTTTAACTGTGTGTTGAGAAAGCCTTAACCCATTTGTAATAACAAAGTGTTGACACATGTTACAGAAATAAGACATTCTTAGTATATTGAAAAATATGCAGACCCCTCCACAACAAATTATAGTTACTCTTTTCTTAGGGGGTAAGTGTAAGAAATATGATTTTTAGTCTAGAAAACATACAATTGTGTTTATCTTAGTATCTATATTTTTCTACATTTTGATATTTTATTGTTTTAGGCTACTAATAACTTGAGTAGAAAATCAGTAAGAAGCTGTTTACTTAAAAATAAGAAAATTACAAAACATGAAGAGTAAGTTTTAACCCACTAGCATATTTATTTTGCAGCACAAAGTCCACAGCTTCATACTTTGTTGATACATTCCTTAAATTGGCACAGTCACTTAGATTCTGTATAGAAATATGTGTGTATTGGCAATGGTGTGGGAAGTCAAGGCCCATTCCCAGCTAAATAAGAGAATGGGGAAGTGAGCCATCATTGTACCAAATAATAACGTATCGTTAAAAAAATAAGTTATGGTGTTGCTAAATTAAAAAAATTTAAGTGATAAGAATAACATGTAGAAAATGGAATCACATTTATGTTTGATTTTATAAAAAATATAAACCAACCAATGTTTATATAGCCAAAACTTAAAATACATGGGGCCTCATTCTATTATCGGCCGTAAATCGGCCGTAAGGCTGCGATTCCTTGCGAGGGTTCAGTTAACTCGCGATTCTATTATACGGCCCCGCAAGGATCTCCTTTTACGGCCGGCCGCATATCTTGGAACCGGCCGTAATCTGTGAAATATAAAAACTGAAAAATAAATTCAAGCCTGCACTGTACAGCTCTGTAAATGCTAGGGATCATATTGGGGGACATGAGGATTAAAAGGAACCCACTCTCAAGCTTGCACATCTGCCCAAACCCGAGTTCAAATTAACAGTTTATTTGCCGGCTGCGGCGGGGGTGTGTCTGAGGTGCTCCAAGCACTCTGGACTTTTTACATGTATATTTTACGGATATTAAAAATTAAATATTTTACGGATTTGAGTACAGGATAATTATGTGCTATTTTTTCTAACACCTAAAATCCCTTTATAGTCTTCTCAAAGTGCAGGATGGCTTTATTTGAGCTATTTTATGTGCTTAATTGGTGCTAGCGAGACCTTTTTCCTGCAAGTAACTGCGGCTCGTTTTTAGCCTTGCAGAGAGGTTTCCCGGAGCAATTGAATTGCAAATCTCTTGCGGCCGTTTTAGATCAAAGGCTTTCCTCCGGCGCGATCGGCCGCAAGAGATAGCAAGGCACCGGCCGCAAGCCTGCCGGAATCCCCGGCCGTAAGGGAATAGAATAGCCGAATAGCTTGCGGACGGTCCTTGCGGCCCCGCAACGGCTGCGGCCGATAATAGAATGAGGCCCATGGAATGTCCACATTCTAGAACATATGTTGAAAATGTTGAAAAAATTGCAATAAAAAGACTAAAAGGCTAAAGATGAAGACTACACAAATGATTCTACTTGTGAAACATATTAACTTAACAGCAGCATGTCACCAAGCAAGGGTCTAAACAATAATCATCTACTGAACCAAAAACATTATCTTTATAATAATGTGATGTAATATCATCAAATATACTCTTTAGGTGTTATTCTTTTGTTTTATATGAATGTTTAACTATGTTACTTCATTAATGTTATACTCCTCAATGTAATTATGAAATATAGTTTACATTTCCTGTATTCCTAAGAAGCCCCAGCATTAACATATTCTTACCTTCTGAAGTCTATTTTTTTATTGTTCTCTCTCATGAGAGCTGCCATCTTGCAAAGCTGTGATATTGGGAGGGACTTTATACTACCAGTGTATCATGCTCATGGGTGTAGAAACTGGGGGCATGAGGGGACAAATCCCCCCAGATGTTTCTTTTTTTGTATGTATGTATATATAAGCTATTTTACGGCCTATGTATACAATGAGCTGTATCTCCCCAGAATTATTTGGGCGCATACACCCTTGATCATGCTGTTAATGAGCAGTCAATAATATACTTGGTGTCATAAAACACTGATTATGTGAAGTACCTCCCCTGTGGGCAGCCGTAACCTAGGAATATGCTACTATCATATCTACATGGAGGAGGATAAGATTTTATTAATGACCTTAGTTTAAACATTTATATAAAACAAACAAAATAACTAATGTTCCCTTTAATGAATGCTCTTGATCTGGGATTGGGGTCTTAAACTGATATATATAAATAAATCAGTTTACAAGACTGAAAATCACTCTGTGGGTATTCAGTGTTGATGAAATCATCAGAGGAAAGTTACGAGAGAGGAGAAGAAGCTGGGGTTGGGTCACAAAGCATAAGGGCAACACAAGAGATCTATGGAGAAAGAATCAATAAATAGGGTAAACATGTTTCTAATTTAGGGATCAGAGAAATCTTTTGGAAAGAAATACATTTAAAGGAGAAACTTACAGTATGATGAACTTAATCTCAACATTATACAATTTTTAATAATCTCTAAGTGAAATGATATATAGATGTGTGTTAATGCTTAATTGAAACTTGAGAGAACGACGCCTTTGTTTATACCATTATATTCCTCTTAAATAGCTTTCAAACAACCAACATACCGTAGGTTGGTTCAGGTTCAGATATTCTTAAAATTGAAAAATACCACAAATTAAAAAAAAAAACAATTTAAAAAAACTAAAATATATTACCTGAACACCTCTGTAATTTATAGATGAATGTATTACTATTCTGTACAATAAGAAAAAATTGTTACTCCAGATTATAAATTACATTATTAGACTGTCATTACTGGAAGGACAAAAAATATATATCAAAATAAAGTTTTAGATATGTGTAGTAAATAGTTTAGTGTATTGTAATAAATGGATTTATGATATACATTGTAATTAAGTCACAATATCACTTTAAATACACAACTAATTATGAGTTGCTATGTCTCTATAACGTAGTTAGACATTTACTTAAAAATTACTAAAGTGCTAAGTGCCAAAACTTCATCTACTTGTAAGATACAGTGCAAAAATAGAGTGTTAAATTAATACATATGATGTATTTACATTAATAAAAAGCTAAAGTGCTAATATATACATGCTTAGTGGGTCAGTCACTGAACTGTCTGTAGTGACAGAACTGGGGATCCTCCACTTCTCCTCTTACTATTAGTGATACTTAGTGATGTCCCGAACAGTTCACCGGAGAACTATTCACGGCGATTTTCGCATGTTCGCGTCCGCCGCGAACGGCGAACACATTCGCTTTTCGGTTCGCCCCCTATACTTTATTATTGAGGAAACTTTGAACATCATTTATTTTATTTTATAATTTTTTTTGTGTAATCTATGCCTGCCTGCCAGCTTGTGTGTGTGACAGGCTAACACCTAACAGCTTATATTGTGCTTATTTTCACTACTCATACCTGGTGGTGTAACATACATTGAAAACAACCATTTTTTTCCTGTAATCTAATTTCAGTTGCCTGCCTGTGTCAGGCTCACAGCTTATACAATATGACATAAAACAATACTTTTTTGACTGTAATAGATTGAATAGCAATTGCCTGCCTACAGGCGTGTGTGTGAAGCCTATTGCATCTACTCTGCCAACTTTTGCCAGTGCACAGTGACACTCATATCTGGTGGCACCTTAGATTGCACGCGCAGTGCCCCAAATTTGAAGTGGGAGGACCGACCAAGCATCTTTTTCCATCTCCCGCTTCCAAAAATCCATGCCATATACACGTCCCCTGATAGTGGACGTAACAGGGATTAAACCGATTGGAATAGTACTACTTAACAGTACACAACTTATAATAACGCAGACAGAGGCAACGCGTATAATCTTCCATGCTGTGCAGTGGAAGCCCCCAGACTCTGACCTGTGTATAATCTTCCATGCTGGGCAGTGGAAGCCCCCAGAATCTGACCTGTGTATAATCTTCCATGCTGTGCAGTGGAAGCCTCCAGACTCTGACCTGTGTATAATCTTCCATGCTGGGCAGTGGAAGCCCCCAGACTCTGACCTTTGTATAATCTTCCATGCTGGGCAGTGGAAGCCCCCTGACTCTGGGAGTCTGAAGAAGAGGAGTCAGAGGAGGAAGGTGGCTTTGAGGAGGTGGAAGACCAAACACAGCAGGCGTCCCAGGGGGCTTGTTGTCACCTTTCGGGGACCCTTGGTGGCTGGGTGGAGGAAGAGACCTTCAATGACATCAGTGAGGACAAGGAACGGGACATGGCTAGCTTGATATCCAACCTTGTGCAAATGGGGAGTTTGCGGTTGTGCAAAGGGACTGTTTGCGGTTGTTTGCGGTGCATTAAATGGGGAGATTGGTCTGTTACTGTGAAGCGGGTGTAACCCTTACACTACCTGATCGATACAACATCATACCTGATGTTTTAAAGCATGTTATTCTAAACAATTTAGGAATGTTATGTGATTTATGCACTCAACTATGTAATTTTCCGTGGGAGTTTTGCCATGGATCCCCCTCCGGCATGCCACAGTCCAGGTGTTTGTCACCTTGAAACAATTTTCCCATCCCTATTGTGGCCAGAAAGAGTCCCTGTGGGTTTCGAAATTCGCCTGCCCATTGAAGTCTATGGCGGTTTGCCGGGTTCGCCCGTTTGCGAACATTTGATGGAAGTTCGGGTCCGCTGTTCACGAACCGAAAATTTAATGTTTGTGACATCACTAGTGATACTAACTACACTAGCTTAGAAAAATAAGAAACAAGAAAAAACTGCATACATGTGGTGGTTTTGGGGGCCTGTCACTTATCCCTTATAAAACTAAACTTGTACTGAGCTTCTAGTAAAACTACTATATTTATCTATAGCTCCTGACCCAGAGTTTTAAATAACAAACTTGGTAACTATCATTGTTTGAATGTACTTGATTAAAATGTATAAGCAAAAAAGATCTAGTTGTAATTTTTTGATATTCAAACAACCCATATCTATATACTTGATGTAGTATTGTAAATATTTGTGTAACAAATTAGTATCTGTATTAAAAATCAATATACTATACAGGTGATAACAGTGTATATACAAAACATTTAATCATATCCACATGTATAATAGTTCTTAACTGGTTCTTAGCTTGTATGACTGTTTCTTTCAAGTGGGAATGCCAATTTCCCATGATTTACTACATAGACAGCATTTGGACAGTGGCTGACGCGCACGTTTCGATGCTGCTTCTTCGTGGGCCAGTTTGAAAGCTATTAAAGAGGAGTATAATGCTATAAACAAAGGTGTCTTTCTCTCAAGTTTCAATTCATTTAGGGATCAGCCAGAACAACTTAAACTCACTTTCCAGCACATCTAGTGACTTCAACCTTGTTCAGTGACCATACTAGTCCCACATTAAAATCAGGTTTGCATATATTTTGTTACATCTCTAGCGAAACATCATCATCATTTTTATACCTGCAAGTAGCTACATGGATACATTTAGTTGACATATCCTATTACATAGCCTAGGGTATATATAGTAGTCACGCAAATCTTTTTATAATACATTTAAAGGCTGGATTCACTTTAAAACAGCCATACAATGTCTCCTTTATCCAGTTAAATTGATGTTAATGTTGTGGTGGAAAAAATAAGAAAAATGCCTCCCTCATTGAACTCTATATACCATATGGAGACATATTGTTCTCTCCTCTAAATATGATATATAAATCCTTTTGTACTTTATAAGGCCCACCATAAAACAGCCACACAAGGCCTATGTCTCTTAAATCAAGGTCTCTTTTTACATACAGAGAAATAATTGTTGTTTGTTTTATAAAAACCTTAAACTAATTTTTAAAACCAGCCATACAATGCATATGGCCCATTCACTAAACCTCCTAGTTAAAGGACTTTTAAGTCCAAAATGTATGTAAACTTATGACCTTGGTAAATTATGATCACCACAGTGATCCATTCATTGCAGTGTGACCATTCATACTGTTAACAACAAAAATGAATAGACAAATCCTTATCTGTATATGAAAGAGTATAAACCCTGCTAGTATAATGTATAATAACTACTATCATCCAGCCTGATTCAATTGCAAGCCCACACCGTATGTCTGCTGGCGTGTTGCAGGCTCCTGTTCGCCTATGATTCCAGATCTATTCAATTAAAGGAGCACGCAAGTTACAGGACCAAAGCCGACGCCGTAAACCATGCACTCGTTCGTAGCATTTTAATGGTGCGAATATGATCAATTAAGCAAGACCGTAACCTCCCACTTCTAAACAGTCAATAGAAAATGAGGTTGTCATCATTAAGGCAGTTAAACATGGAGTTTACATGTCAATCAATTAGGTTCGGGGGTCCGATATGCAATAAGACTCGCAAACCCTTAAAATCCAGAATTATAAAAATGAATGCCAATACTGTTCTAGTCCATGTGGGTAGCCTGATATGTATTAACTCATTGATTCCCAAGATCGATATAACCCCGAAATGAAATATAAAAATAAATGTTATTTATTGCCGATTTGCGAGCTTGAGACTGTTGTGCAACTAATTCTGATGTCTTTCATCGCTTTCCCTGTTATTTACAGTGCAGTATTGATTTTTTATTTGCATTTACAGTGCTACTATCAGGTGTTTAACCTCCTTGCAGGTTGTAAGTTCTGGGTTTAACCATTGCAGAGTTTTCAATCCCGTAACCTGTAAATCGTTTGGAGCCTGCAAAAAGACACCAATTGAATAGCAAATTAACTTACGGGCTCCAGTAACTTACGATTGCTCAATTGAATCCGGCTCAAAGTCTTTTGTCTAGTTTGGCCCTAAACAGGTTATAAATACATTTTACAGAAACTACAGCCATTTCGGTGAAACCACCAGCACAAAGTACCATTGAGTATTAGATCATTTTCACATCCACAAAAGCTTTATTTACAGGTTTGGATACACTTTGATTGCTTTTCAGAAGATGTTTATATAAACATTTTACAGAGAGTCACATTCAGTTTTATAGAATAAAATCCGCCATTTTTATTTTTTTAATTTCTATTCTTTGGTGTAAAGCACCGGATATTTTTTTCATTAGGTTGGAATTTGTCAGTTCTAATAGTCAATATATATAATAAGTGGGCACTGAAAAAACATCTAAAAATAAAGAAATAAATGAATGAACAATATTAATATTATGAATTAATACTCTCAAAGCATAAAATACAAGTTAGATGACACCATAATGTTACAAAATCCTTTTTCGAAATAGATTTAAGTTCAATTGAATCTTCCAATCCATTGCTTCAGTCCTCCAAGACAAGAAAATAAATACAAGAACCAGAAAACAGAATGATAGAGGGAGTAAAGCAAATCAGAAAAGATAGTGTAGAATTAAAAAAATATATATGTTATTATTGCACAGTAAAATACAAAATCTGAGGTGATACAGTATCATATGTTAGAGCTAACATGCAAGAAGTATAATCTATAAAGGATCATTGTGATATTTTTTTTCTATATGCTCTTTTGTATCACTAAATTTGATAGTATGCAAAACATTTTCAAAAGCATAAAATAAACAAATAAATAAGCACAACCTTTTTATTTTCAAAATTTGCATACAATTATTCTTTATTGCAGGTGGTCCCTTCTTATATTTTCTGATCTGATTGTGCTTGCTACTTTCTCAATATAAGAATAGAGCTAATAAGCTTTCCAGTACTCCGAATGAAAGCCCTTGTCATTTTTTATGCCACATTCACATTGTACAGATTGAATTAATAAAAAAATCGTTTCCTCCCACCACAGGAAGCAGATCAGCAGCAACCAAAATGGTACATTGCATTGTTGTATAATTGCGTAAAAATTAGTAACTTAAATACATTATTGTTTTTTTATATTCTAAAGAGCCATTCTGTCTCTTTCCAAGTGCAATTCTGTAGATCTTCAAAAAAATATTTGTAATTTATGACTATAGTGGACCACAATCTTAAAATCATACTGTTTTATATAAACTGAAAAAAATAATCAAGAAATGGCATCCAAGTGGAAAATGGAGATTCAAGATACAAACATAATGAATGTGTACAAAATAGTTGCTCTCATTGTTCTAACAATAAAAGATCAACAGAAAATATAAACTATTGACCATGTTTGAAGCAGCAGTGAACCAGATATTTAGGGTCATGATAAAAGTTTGTTGAAGAGCTAATTATAAACGATTGCTTTAAAGGGTCTCTGTCAGTCTTGACCTATAATCACACTCTGTCTAAGCAGTGATATAGATGATGTGATGAAGTGGGTACATTCAACATTCATTACAGTGAAGCATGTGAGCAGCAATTGATCTAAGAATGCTTGACGTGGAAGTTCATATGGTGGTGTGCCCTTTGTTAGAAGTAATTCAAAAAACAATTAGCTGTATAATCTGTAGCAAAAGAAAATGAATTACTATATAATGGAAATAACTTTTTTACGTTTGTTAAAAGGACAATTCCATATTGTACACCCAGTTTAAATGATAATTAAAATAATTCAACATGGACATATGGGTACCCTTATTATTCAATTAAAATGTGCACAATCACAAAGTTACAGTATGCCTTGTGTTATCAGTTTCCACTGGGTTTGTGCCCTTTCCGGCACTTTGATAGAGGAACACAATTATAGGAGGCTTTAATGCTTTTCCAAATTTTACTATAATATACAAAATAATAAACCAAAACAAATCCGATCAGAGCATTACCTTTACTGATATACAGTTCCCTAACATTCTGCTTTCATCCAGTTAAACCTGGGTGGAGCAAAAACAAAACAAAATAATAGTTCAGCTTCTATGTCTGTCTTTCTCCAGCTTCAGACACCTGTATGGCACTTCTCTCCGGGTGTACATATTTCTGTGTCTTTTCTACTAACTTTTTAAAAGAAATACTTCTCTCTGTGTTTCTCTCTTTCCAGCTCCAATAAATCAGTCCTGTGTGTCTGTCTTCTGCTTCAGGCAAACTACATATAGTTCTTTTCACAGCATCTTACAGGCTGTGAAAAGAACTGGCTGTAGGCCCAAACACAGCTTCACACACTGCCAGCTGCAGAGAACATGTGGGTACACCATATTTCCACTAGCAGTACTCAGTTGTAGCTAATCAAACTGCTCAGGGAGGTTAACTCTTTCAAATCTCCTGGGGAATGGAAACTTTGTAGAGTCTGTGGCTCATAGTAATCCCTTATATTACTCTGTAACAGCCTGTAAAATTCACTTTAATAATAAGTGTCTCTTATGATATTTATTTGTGTACTTATATCTTAAACGTGATGCTACAACTAAAATGAAACCTCCCCAGTTTATGACTTTGATCACATCAAATCTGTTAAACTGTCTGGTAGTTTTAAAAAGATAAAGTGTTGTTTAACCTCAGCTTCATGTTTAAAACTATTCAAAAGTACAAGTAGGCTTACCTACTCACATCAACCTTGCATCTGTGTTGTGGCTCTTTTGTTCACCTTGCGAGTCAATGCTTATTAAACCAGGAAGCATCAAGGGGAAGAAAGGGAGTACATCAGAAATTGATACAGTGTGATTTAATTTTGGCAGCAGCAAAGTGGCTATGAAATGGCGATATGTGATGTTTGCTAATTTTATCAAGACCCCTACAACTCTCTCTGCCTTCACCTATCCTGATCTTAGAGTATTTATAGATATTATCTTGAATTGACCATTTCCCTTGGATACCACTTGTCTGCCACAAGACCAAACATTTATTTGAGCCCACATATTGTTTTGCCAGCTGGCAGCAGCCAGCCCTGGCATATATGTGGGATCTGAATACCCTTTGAGTACCAGACCCTGTCTAATAATTTACACATGCTGGAATGGCCATATACATTAATGTGCTACTGGGTAACTTAAGGTTTCTATTAATAATATTTTTATAATTTGAAGTTGAGCGCTGCAATATATAATGATTTCTTATGAGAACATTTAGCAGCAAAGCATCAGCTATGAGTCACTGGATAAATATAATTTCATATGCATTTGCATATACCATATATCAAGGAGCTTTACTTAATTAGAAATTAGTATGTAATTGTTGTGCAGAGGGGAGCTTACAGAGTAATCATGATAGGCAGAGCATAAATGTTTTTTGTTGTGGAAAATCCAATAGACCAGATGCAACATCAAGGTCATTGTTGTAGAGGTCCATTTAAGAGATTAGGATAAGAGGGTAAAGGCCTTAAAGCCATGCTAGTGGTGGACAGAGAGGGAATATATCTTCATGATACAAAGGTGCAGGTTTAGAGATCAGCTATGAATGGGTACAAAAGGAGTGAAAGTTGGACTGGGTGTTGGGTGGCAATGGGACAGTAAATGTTTAGGAGGCTTCATAGCATAGAGGGTGCCATAGTAAAATAGAGGAAGAGTGATGAGGTAGGAAATTTAGGAACAGCAGTAAACAGGACGACAGCAACTGGACTTGGTGAGACATGTGCACCTTCCAAGGAAGATTATATATGAGGAATTTTAAGAAGTCTCATTTGAAGCTCCTTACATGAAAAAGTGCAATTATCATGAAATTTATGTTAGTGTGTGTTCCATCAACGTAAATGTACTCAAGCCAATAGTATGAAGTATTTTCTAACTAGTATGTGGAAAATCCAATAGGTCAGATGCAAGATCAAGGTCATCGTTGTAGAGGTTAGTTTAAGAGATTAGGATAAGAAGGTAAAGGCCTTAAAGCCATGTTAGTGGTGGACAGAGAGGAAATATATCTTCATAGTACAAAGGTGCAGGTTTAGAGATCAGCTATGAAGGGGAGGTTATTCCAATGAAGGTGTACAAAAAGAGTGAAAGTGTGGAAGTTGGACTGGGTGTTGGGTGGCAATGGGACAGTAAATGTTTAGGAGGCTTCATTGCATAGGGGGTGCCATAGTAAAATAGAGGAAGAGTGATGAGGAAGGAAATTTAGGAACAGCAGTAAACAGGACGACAGCAACTGGACTTGGTGAGACATGTGCACCTTCCAAGGAAGATTAGATATGAGGAGCTTTAAGAAGTCTTGTTTGAAAAAGTGCAATTATCATGAGATTTATGTTAGTGTGTGTTCCATCAACATAAATATGCTCAAGCCAATAGTATGAAGTATTATCTAACTAGTATGAATCATAGGATACATATTTTTCTGGAGTAAACCTTTACATTGTCTTAGATGTTATACAGTGTACTTCAGTCCGTTTTTGTCAATAGCTTTAGATCTTACATGCTTGAACTGAATAGTTTTACTTTGCAAACTGATGATTACATTATGGGTAAGGCGAGCTTCAATACATTTCCTATTCTAGATTGATTTTTTTTTTTTTTACTACAAAATACTTTTCTGTTCAGCTCTTTTCATTTAGGTGGGAGAAGCAAAGTAACATATTATAACAGAATACTTCATGTTCAAAGTTCAGAACAGAAAATGTAAAAGGGAAAAAACAGTTTCTGAACTGAACTGTTATGGATTCAGCATAATTAGACTTTGATGCCCTGTGTAAGAAGAACTACAGAATATTGTATCATATAAATTTATAAGTATGTGAGCTTTTTTATAATCATATTGGGAAATAATATGCACGGAGAATCTCTTCCTATAAATCCCTTTTACCTACTCTTCATGATGTGTTTCACATTGAATTTTTTATTTGACAAACAGAGGAAGTAAAACATTCCTCTCTTTCATTTCAAGAGACACATGTTTTATTAATATAATAAATTAAGCATTTATAATGCCAAAAATAATTGCCCAGCGTTCGTGTTAATGACTGATTCATGCTTCATACCTCTGATCACAAGATATATATACACATATATTTTTGAAATAAAAGTGACTTAAAGGACTGGCTGGAGAAAGTAGTTTTTTTATACATTAACCCCTTTAGTATCATTGCTAGCTTGTCATTGTATTATTTATCTTTAAAGAGACACACATGTGGATATATAGTATAGGCTCCCAGTACAAACAGTAATTGTTATTACACAAAAGGAATTCAGAAATGTACATAGGATTGAGCCAATGACCTAAAACATCGGAGGCACCGAGTGGATGATTTTGTGTATTCTACATAGAAAAAACAGGAGAGGTATTATGTGGCAGGAACAAGGTTGGTCAGTAATTTACCTTACAGCAGTGTTCTGTATCAACTATAAGCGTTGTAGAGCTTTATTTGTCAGTCATAGATTAAGGCAGTATCAGTAGTCCAGTTATAATGATATAGTAGGGAAGGAGGTATCAAGTACTCTATCCTGGTTATGATCTTTACATGGAAAAATCAGGATTTGGTAATAGTTCACACTTGTTTTTAGTGTTAGACCACAATCTAGAGCAGCCCCCAAGGTTTTATAGCTGGGAATTTTTACAATCTGAAGGTCCACACTTCTTTAGCCCCAGGAGGTTGCTGTTATCCAGCGGTGACCCACCAGAAGTACCTCTGTATTTAAAAAAAAATGTCAGCTAATTCCTACTAATACAATCTTGGAGCTGTTGTAGACATATATTAGAAGCACACTGTCATGATTTAATTGTTTAAGGACTCATATTGTCAGCAATTTATCAATATGTCCAAGGAAGCATGACATTGTTACATTGGGATTATGTGTTATTGTGTGGTTATATGTTGCCTGTATATGGTTATTATGTATCCTAGTTATAATATATTATAAGAGGGAAAATGTTATATAAAACATATGTGGAATTGGTAGAAATGCTCTGCATAGAAGTTAGCTGCAGATCATTGCACACTCACACATACAGACCTTGCAGATGCAAGTACTTCAAGTAATCCTAAGCAAACACTTGAGTTTAACATAAAGGTTTGTTCGCTAGATATCTGGTGAATTTGATCTCAAGAGCTTTGATAGCCCAAGGTTGCAAGCCAGATGGTCTGACATCACACATACACAAATGTACACAAGCGTGTGGGATTGGAGAGTATAAATATGTTGTTTTGATCAATCAATAAAGGTTGAGAGATAGTTTTCACAGAAACAAGGTGTGAGACTATTTCTGTGTGTTGTATCCTGACTTGGGGAGTGGTCTTGCCATGGGCCACTAAGTAAGCTGGATCCAGTATTCTCGGCCTGTGCCTTTTGGGCCTTGCCCTCTTCAGAAGCCATCTTTTGTGCCACAGAGAACAGGAACTACATGATTCTGCTGGGGTAGATCGTGACACACACATCGGATGTTCTACATCTGGGTAAAAGTACAGATAAAGTTGTGTGCCATCAGCATAACAGTGATAGTTGAGGTCATGTCTTCTGATGATCTCTCTCAGTGGTAGCTTGTATTTACCAAACAGTATTGCGATAAATTAGAGCTTTGTTTAAATCCACATAACAGGCACATGGGTTTAGAGGAGTAAACACCTAGAAGAAACCCTCTGCAACCTGCCAGTAAGAAAGGATTTAAACCAGCTGAGAACAGAGCCACCCAGTTCACAGTAGTTCTTCAGCCGCTCTATTCATATTCCATCATCCACTCTGTCCTTTTGCATATGTGGCAACATAGCAGTCCTCACTTTAGATTTCCCTCTCCAGGATGTGATCATACATCGTTAATAACTCATCATACTTCTATCATTTCAGCTGGCAGGATGTCTGAGTCAACTACTGAGTCTGAGGCGCGGGCATCAGCTCAGTCCAAGTCCGATGCCGGTGTGAGTGCCCCTGCCCACCAGGATCCGTCAGGAGGCAAGGAGAGGATCCAAGGGTCCCAGATCAGAGGAGGATTCAAGATTTATGTGGTCAATGCGGGACTTGCTGGACCTTCAGCCAGACCTGTGGCATTTGACTCCACTGGCCCTCTCCTCCCATAAATATATTTTCCAACTGGGTCCTCCTACTAGCTTACTGGCTGTCTGCATGTCCCCGCCTTTTAGACATGCAGATGAGCTTACAAATGTATTTGTTGTCTGAACTCTGTAAGGTTGAGATCTTCTCTTACTCTTATGCTCATCATATACTAAATTGATGTTGTGGAAAACTCAGTCCCACAAGATCTACTGCACAAAACAGAATCTGCCACTCACTGATGATAGAAAGTAAGCTTAAAAAGTTCTGTATGCAAATGATTCTTGGTTTGTGCCAAATCCCAACCCATGCTTTGCTTAAAGCTGTTTAAATTCAGCTAGCATACGCTTTAAGGGAGCAATGTATAATAAGGTACATTGTCTTCTAATTTGCATGTCCGCCTTTTAGGCATGCAGATGAGCTTACAAATGTATTTGTTGTCTGTACTCTGTATGGTGGAGATCTTCTCTTACTCTTATGCTCACCATAAACTAAATTGATGTATATATAAAGTATATATATATATACTGTATATATATATATATATATAATTTCAGCATTTGTGTCTCTGTGACTGTAATATATTATTTCTAATGGAGTATTTTTGTTTTTAGCTGTGTGAATGTATATCATAATTTTAAGTTTCCTTTGCCAACCTGTGGATTGATGAAGTTGATTTTGGCTGTTGTTTTTTTCTGGCACAATTGTGCATTTCTGCAGGATCTCTAGCCAGCTTGTGGGGCACCTCATAGCCCTGGAGATCTCTGAAATGGGACATACAATGGTATATGGCTACTAGCTATTAAGCAGTTTGAAGGAGAATTTCTTTATAAAGAATTATATTGTGACCAAGTCCATTCAAAAATATTTTTTCATATTGTGGGCTTAGTTTACCTACCTTCACTCTAAGATCAGGTTTCAAGTGCTTCTAAGTGAATTTATTTACCATAATGTATTAATTATCTATACCTATACAAAAGTTTAAGGTAGTGCCGGAATTTATGGATGGAGCTGTAGATCTTTAAATTCCCATGCCCCTATCAAAAAATAGGCATTAGCTTTCTGAATATGGATGGGGTAGAATTCTCCTGCCTCAGTGTCATTCTATTCACCATACATCTACATTTCATACTCCCATTGTCTTCTCTTCTTTACGGTGTTATGCTTTTGCTATATTATTAATATTATCTGCAATAAGGACTCTGTTAAGCCTATCCAGTTGTGAGTACTCACTCACCTTTCTTGCTATTAATCTCTTTTCCTTTATTTTAATTAATATCAAATATCTGCTTTCATTACAATGTTATACAAGCCATTTATAAAAGCCATTTATTACAAGCCATCAATATTAGACTGTCATTGATTATTACATATACTCCACCTACAGGTATCCTTCTACGTACTCAAACCAAAATTCAAGTTCTTTTCAATTTCATTAACATATTTTCAAACAACCATAACACACAAAACATAGTTTGAGAGCTGACTAGCGGCTCCGCCCACCACTGACCTCTTACTCCTGATCTCACTTCCTGTATCACCCTCTTATCTCTACAATTCAATTATTTTCTAATCTCTTTATTACATCGTATAACTTGTACATGTGCACAGAAATGTTCCATTAGAAACTCCCATGAAAACACATATTCTCCCCCACATACAGATCATGTCTATTGCAATTCAATGAAAAGCACTTTCTGTTTTGTCTCTATATTCGCTGGCTTTACTTCCTGTTACAGCTTTTTAAACTTCTCATGTTATTTATATCATGTCTTTATTCAATCCATTACAGTAACCACCAAGGACATGCACAAAGCAATATGTTAAAGCTACCCCTACACACACATATCTCAATATCAGAATCACCACGTACACTGAGCATACAGGTACCATCTTCTATTTCTTTTATTATTACATAGTTACATAGTAATTGAGATCAAAATAAGTATTTCAGACCATCAAGTTCAAACTTTTAAGATCTCCTCTGATCTGCAATATATGGATTAGTTGTTAATTGATCCAGAGGAAGTCAAACAGAAAAAAACAAGTGAAACTTTGCCAATCATCTCAAAAGGGAAAAAAATATATTTCCTTCCTGACCACATATACTGGCAATCGGATTCCTCCCTGGATCAATACTCTCTAATTATCCAGGATAACCCTGAATACCCTTTTTAGTTAAAATATATCCAGTCCCCTTTTAAAGTTATCTATCAAATCCGCTGTCAACAATTGCATGCCCATCTGTTAAAAGATGAGCCTTCAACAAGTGGTGAGAGTAGTGAAGTGTTTAAAGCCAGTCATGGTAGGTTTGATAATTTTAAAAATAGAACTTGCATTTACAGTCTGGTGAGACATGGAGAGGCAGCCAGTGCCAACAAAGAAGCGGCCAAAGCTTTTTTTTTGTTGGTTTATTGACTATGTACAGGTTGAGGGGTTTATTCCCCAGCAAATCTTCAATTGTGACAAGACTGGTTTATTTTAGAATAAAATGCCAAACAGCACATACATCACTCAAAAGGAAAAAGCTATGTCCGGGCACAAGTCAATGAAGGACAAACACAATTTAAGCTTCTACTAGTAATAACCCCCCACATTTTCAACAGAGATAATTTAATACAAGGAAGTTGAGTGTAATGTTGAGGGCCAATAGCTACTGCTCCCCTCCAGGCTCGGAGGACTATGTGCTGGGGACCTTAATTAAAAACTGTGAAGTTATTGCCCACTAGCACAACTCATCCAATCCAGCAAATGAACCAGAAGGTCATCTCAAACTTTAAAAAATGGTATACCAAAACCCTCTTTCAGAGTTGAGGTGACCTGGGGTACTGTATTGACACTGAGAGTGTTCTGGAGGCCTGGTAGGCAGTCTCTTACAAGACAATGAACTGTGCCTGGAGCAAATAGTGGCCAAAAGCTAAAATTTCAAGGGACTTTGAAGGCTTTGAGGCTGAACCTAGCCCAATAGTGAAGGACATTGTGTCTCTGGGCAAGTCCAAAGACCTAGAGGTCAGTGATGAAGACATTGTAGAGTTAGTGGAGGAGCACAGGCAAGAGCTCAGCACTGAGGAGCTGCAGGAACTTCAAAGAAAGCAGCAACAGATAGTATCTGAGGAAAGTTCTTCAGTTCTGCACTGATAAAAGTGAATTGTATTCCAAATTACAAAATCTAGTTGAAAAGCATCACCCTGGCAAAGCTCAAGCAAGCCAAAATATGGACTTGTTCAATGATCAAACAATGTTTCACTTCAGAAACATTTTGAAAAGCAGAATCAAGTTTGTCTTAAAAGGTTTCCAGTAAAATTCCTTACATCAGAGTCTCCAGCAGGGTTCATGGATGTTAATAGACATAAAAGAGAAAGAACCCCTGTGTAGGATCCCGATATTTCATGGGAAGGGGACTCCACTTCCAATCAAAAACCTCTCTCATCCTGCTCCTCACCTCTCCAGTTACATTTTATGTTATTTTATTGAATTATTGTTTTTTTGGGGGTCTATTTAGTTTAAAGGTTGTGCATAAAAAAACAACCCCATTAATTAAAAGTAAATGTGAAATTTCTTGGTTTTAGAAAGGGATTATTTCAACTTGCATTAAAGCTTATCAGAAAAATGTGTTTGGTACTGATCGTTTTTGCTGTCAGGAACAAATTAACAATGAGTACTAATGAACCACTGTAGTTAACTTTTTAATTGTGTAAGGATTCCTAAATATCAATATCCGAAATAAGTTCCCTTGTTGTTATTCAGTTGTTCAGTCATGTCTGGTTGTGCTCATCTCAAGGTTTTCATGGCAAAGATAATGGAGTGGGTTGCCAGTTCCTTCTCCAATGGACCACAATGTATCTGACCTCTCTGACTATTACCTGCCCATCTTGGGTGACAGCTTCATTGAGGTATGCAAACCCCTTCACCACGACAAGGTAGCGATCCAGAAGGGGATGTTCCCTTACCTCAGCTGATTATATACAGGGTTGATTCACATTATTATGACTACTTTTGATGTCAGCAGCATGTAGCTGGCTTGCTGGGTATATAAGGTGACATGTAGGCATTCTGCAAAAATATCAACCATTCGCTGTCGTGGGTAAAATGTGTAATTTATCCAACTTTGAAAAAGGGATGACCGTTGTCTTTTGGGCCAAGGGTGGCAGTATTTATGAAACAGAGCAGTTTGTAAACTGTTCGCATGCTGCTATGGTTAAAGTGTATCATGACTGGACAGCACCATTGCGCATAACAACTCACTGTTCAATAGGAGGGGGCTACCAGATGTGTGTCTAAAAGGACAGTACAGCGAACTCTGTTGTGTATGGGGCTCCAAAGCCAACGGCTGCTCACTGCACACATGCTGATGAGGATTCATGATTAGAAACAGTTTCAATCTACACCACAGCATCAAAATTGAACCAAAGGTTTGGCTATTGACCGGACGGAGGATGGCGTGTCTGTCGGAAAACCTACAAGAACAAACACTCTGCAAACATTGTTGGAAGAACACAAACTGGTGGCTGCAACACTATGGTCTGGAATGTTTTCTTGACATTGTCTGGATCCACTCATACCTCTAGGACGTACTCTCAACAGATTGGGTTATCTATCTGCAGATCAAGTAGGTCCATACATGTTGACTGCCTTCCCTGGAGAAGATGGGATCTTCCAGCAGGACAATGCAGCATATCATAAGCCAGAAATGTCTGGGAGTGGTTGGAGGAGCACGACGAAGATTTCCAAGTACTTCCCTGGCCTCCAAATTCGCCGGACATTAATCCAATCGAGCACCTGTGGGACCACCTTGATTACTATGTTTGCTGTATGGATCCTCCACTACGCACTCTTCTGCAGCTGTCGGATGCACTGCAGTCTGCATGGCTCCAAATACCCCTGCCCACCTTCCAGCATCTTATTGACTCACTACCATGCCATCTAGCTGCTGTGTGTGCTTCACGTGGCGGTTATTCAAGATATTTGCTGGTGGTCATAAAAATTTGACTTGACCATGTATTTCCTAAGTTGTTTAAATGAAGCCCATGACTTGAAAGAAGCCAACGATCCCAAAATAGATTGAGAACGTATTTAATTTTTACAAATTCAGTTAATTTTCTGAATAATATATTTAGCTTTTGGCCAGCTAAATGCTAAAAGGAGCCATGTATAATATGGTATTGGAGTAAAAAGTGAAGATGAATTGTGCACTTATCTGCATGTCCCACCTAACTCCCCAGAGTGCAATGCAGTAATTGTATTTCTTGAAATTCTGAGCAGGAGATATGTTTTTAAACTTATTTCTAGACGGCCAAATGTATACATATATGTCTTTTTTTATGTTATAAATATGGCTTGCAAGCTCCTATCTTGGCTTGCAAACTCCTACTTTTGATAACTATCTATTTTACTTGTTTAGTTTCTGTGCAAATTTTTCATCAAATCAGGTTTTTTACTGTTCAGTCAATATATCAATGTCATAAATAAATTACCTAATAAATAATGAAGCTGAAATACCAATACTGCTGACTTTTTCACATCAACCTTTCTAACAAGACTAGAATCTTTGAAATAGATTTTAAGTCATCTTGAGCAAATATCAGTGTGGTACAGCTTTTGAGCTACAGGTACAAGATTAATATAAAGTGAATACACATTTTAATTGTAATATTATTTTATAACCGTCTAATAGAGAAGTTATTTTAGCTTTTTTTAGCATTCTAATAGTGGATGGCACTTTTGGTATATATTTGTGATCTTAATTTTAATTATGTATATTATTTTACTATGGTATAATTGGCATTCATTTTTACTGTAGTATAAGTAATAGTTTTATGAGTGGAGCAGGTTTACATTTTATATTTTCTTTATATATCTTGCAAGTTCAGGTACTGAACTACATTTTCTGCTAAGAAAATACTTTGTAGCCTACATATGTATCAACAGAATGATGGCAGTGAAACGTACGCCTTCTTCAATAATTCATTTAAGGTGGTAGTATATATTACACATTATAAGTACAGATGTAACCATGGAGACATAACTTTCTTATGACATTTCTGTAAGATAAGGGTTTCTGGGCTTCTTCCAGTGCATGCCCTCAATAACTTATTTTTTCTTTCTTTGTGCTGACTATTACTTGTTGCCAAGGAAACCAAAGAACTAAATCTGGGGTGAGAATATAGATTCCATAAAATAGATTGGTAAAATAGATATACCTATCATATCCAAGTAAAATCTATTTTACATAGCATTTTGACATATCTGGGTTTATTTATCAAGCAATGCTAAAAGTGACGACAAGTGAAGATAAAGAACCACTGAACTGTGGAGAACTGGGTTCTGTTGAATGAAAACGAATCACCTTTATACTTATTATAAACATTTTAGGGAAGTATATTAAATATTTTGGGATTACTTGCTTTATTTTGCCACTCATATTGTTCAGTATAGTGGCTGGAGCTTCCAATAGAACAAGGGAAGGTGATGTCACTGTTGGAGATGGAGACATCAACTTAGCTCGGCTTGGTCTAGTTACAACATAACACATGGAGTCTTCAGTGTGATTCATACATACTATTGTACAGCACACCAATCATAATGTACTGTAAATATATATACATTTTCACAATTATACTTCGATTATTTATATATATAGATATATGTATATATATATATATATATATATATATATATATATACAGTAGACTCTGAGTTAACCAGAACTCAAGCAACCTGAACTCTCAAGCAACCAAAAACAAAAATGTAATACTGTACTTTAAATAAAAATATAATTTTCAAGGGGTCAACATATGCCAGGAGCAAGGTTTTAATACCACAAAATGCTTACAGGCACCTATACGTCATCCACTGTATGTCTCTGTAATTCAATGTTACCTGGAAGCAGACAGGCATGAGTGACTGTTGGCGTTCCTTTCCCGGGTTCAGCACTCCACCCTCCAGCCGAACGTACCTGTGTGTGAGTGAGGAGTGAAAGCTGCTGCTGCTAGAACAGCCCTCACTGGAAAATATACTTAGCAGAGCATCCTATGTGCAGCTAATCTAGGCCTTTTGTTAATAGTGACTCCCAAGCAACCAGAAATTTACCAATCCCTGTGGTCTACTATATATATATAGGGGAATAATCAGTATTGCAGTATATAGGGATACCTTTTTTATTGGACAAACATATTTATTTATTATGACAAGCTTTTGAACATTTGAACTTTGGTGTGGCGGCCTCCTGCGGATCCACTTCCCGCCATCGTATTAGCCATCCAAGGGGTGGAAGTGGATTTGCTCTGGGGGTTGTCATGGTAGGAGTCTTTCCTTTCCTCCTTCCCTGCAGCAGCCCCTGCAGATAAACAAAGTTACAGGGATGTCTTCAGGGCATTTCCACTGAAATCCTCATGGTAGGTGGAGAGAAGTGGATCTGCTGGGCGTTGCGACAGTAAATAAGTTTTAAAGCTACATTTTCCTTGAAAGGGATTTCCATAAATTAGAGAAATGGGCAATTAAATGGCAGATGAGATTTAATATGAATAAATGTAAGGTTATGCATCTAGTAAGGAAAAATAGCCATGCAATTTATAATCTTAATGAAGCAAATCTAGGGGTATCTGATAATGCAAGGGATGTGCTTGTGGACAATCACCTAGGTAACAGTGCTCAAAGCCAAGCAGCAGCTGCAAAGGCAAATAAACTATTAGCATGTATTAAGAAGGGTATAGATGCAAGGGAAGCAAATATAATTCTGCCACTACACAAATCCCTAGTACGCCCTCATTTGGAATATGGAGTACAATTTTGGGCACCACTTCATAAAAAGGACATTTTAGAGCTGGAAAAAGTACAGAGAAGGACAACAAAACTAATAAGGGAAATGGAGGGGCTAAGTTATGAAGAAAGACTAACCAAATTAAACTTATTTTCTCTAGAAAAAATGGGTCTAATAGGTGATATGATTACCTTATATAAATACATCCAGGGACAGTGTAAACATTTGTCAAGGAAGCTTTTTGTGCCAAGAGGTTTTCAACAGACAAGAGAACATCCTTTGAGGGTGGTTAATCTGTGGAATTCTCTACCAAATGAGGTGGTGACAGCAGATCAATAGACAACTTTAAAAATGGATTGTATATATTTGTAAATAAAAAGGGCATTCAGAGTTTTACTGGATAACTAGACAGGTAATATTGATCCAGGGAGAAATCCGATCGCCAGTATCTGGGGTCAGGAAGGAATTTTATATATTTATTCCCTTTTGAAACAATTGGCAAAATGTCACTTTTTTTTTTTCTGATGGCCTTCCTTGGATCAATTACAATTAACAGTTAATCTGCATATTGCAGATCAGTTGAGATCTTAAAAAAATATTTTTTTCAACCGAATGTAACTATGTAAGTATGTGACCCTTATTAGATTACTGGTCAAGGAAGGCTAACTTACTCTTCTCCTGTATCAAATAGCTTTGAGCAAAACTAAGGTTGGATTATACATAAGCTAGGAATCCCACCCACGTATAGCTGTTTCAAAGTTACTGCCTGGACTGCAACACACCATGCTGATCCACTTGGCTTTCATGGCAGATATACTGGAGTGGGTTGCCAGTTACTTCTTCAGTGAGCCACAGCATACAGCTGCTGGAATTCCTAGGTGGTCTCCCATCCAAGTACCGAACAGGCCCAACTCTGCATGACTTTAGGGTGGTGTGACCTCTTAGTTCCTTGACTGGAATCAAACCCAGATAAAAGCGGTAAAAGCACTGAATCCTAACCACTGGACCACCAGATAACCCAATTATGGCATTACATTTTGACAATTATCCACATGTAACTGGTTAAAATGTTTGCAAGGCTCAAGAATCAAATATTGAAAACACACCAAAACACATATTTCTGTGAGAGTGTAGGTCTCAGTGCATCTTCACAGTGAGTTCATGTTTTGGTGATCTTCACTTTAGTTCTTGAGAAATAACCTCCTTTAGCAAAGTATTTTAAGATTGCTGTATGAATGTAAAAACAATATTAATAAAAAAAAAGGATTGTGCATGTAACATCCAACATTAAACATGTATTGGCTCGAGAATCACCACCATTGTACTTTGAATAAAGTTAAACTCTAGCAAAATAGTTAAATAGTACAGTAGTAAGTCAATGATTGTATATGCCACATACGTTTGAGAAACCCTAGGGGGGAGGTAGTCAATAGGTGGACCTGAGTCTGAATTAGTATCTCTGGTCCTTTCTTCTAGGCCAGCAATGAATTACTGAATTTATCATACACCTCAAATTAAACTTTCAAATGCTTAAATAAGCCATCAGTTACATGTTGTTCTTTTTTTCAAAGTTCACTTTACTATGTACAAAACAACAAAGTCAGAGGTGCTCATCAGAAAACGAACCAACCTTAATAGGTTAGTTCTATAGCCATGATAAGCCACTCTGAGAGCAACCTCTTTTAGCTCACTTGTGCCCTTCACAGGGAGAAATATCCTGTAGTATATCAGTCTGGCCTCACTCAAAAGCATGATCAAGCTTTGAAATACCAGGCAATTCTACAGCAAATCCAGACGCGTTTCGGTGTTTATTGGGCCTCGTCAGTGAGGTGCAGCTGAACTCCCTAAGGCACAGTGAGCAAAAGGGTCCATGTCTGGAGTACCCTATTACCCTTAGGGAGACTAAACCCTAAAGGTAATTTGCATATACAAAACAACAAAGTCAGAGGTGCTCATCAGAGAACGAACCAACCTTAATAGGTTAGTTCTGTAGCCATGATAAGCCACTCTACTATGTAAACATATTTTCTGTGTACATATATTCAAATGTCTATCCAGAAGAATTATAGATTTTGGACCTTGGCTTTCTTTTCAAACAGACAATTGGACCTTGTTGAATTTTCAAAAAAATATACTACCCTTGCCCTATGGGTTTACAGTTTGTCTTATTTAAAATAAAATCATCATCATTTTCTGAAGCACTTTACAAATATAAATAATGGATACAAAGGAAAATTTTTAATTTTATTAAACCTAAAATGATTAGGTTTCAAATGAAAACGTAAACAAATATTAGTTTATAGAGTAGTGATAGTGCCCATTTTATGTACTTTGCGGTTTATGCCCATTATCCACTAAGTAGAAGATGAACCCAAACATAAAAAGACACGGTGCAAAGTTGATGACCAAAAACTTTGTTGAGCTTTAACAACACATTTTGTCACGATATCAACCCTGGGCCCAGTCTCTCAGTAATCCTTACCTCCAGTAATTTGAGTGTCTTTGTGAGCACTCTTGCCGCTTTATTTGTAGCAAATTGTGCGTTCCTGTGTCGCTTTTGCACCACGAGTAGGACCTATTGTGACACCATATTGTACAAACCATAGACTGATGCATCAATTAACAAGCAGGCATGTGGACGGTGCACCAACTGGCTCCTATTTAAGATGCCAAAAGCATTGCTCCATTGTTTGCTCTTTTGCTGTATCTTGCTTTTTGGGAGATTAGATTCTAATAACATGTTGTGATCCCTTTCTTTGTACCAACCCATTCTACCTTTCAGCTCCTTGATCATTGGCTTGACATACAAATACCCCATACACTTTGGCTCTCGACATTTAACTGATAACTGGGACCCTCTTTGCTTTTCTTGACTCTCTAATATCTGTCTCCCTGACCTTTTGGTTGTGGTTTGGGACTTTTTTTGCTTGCTACCTGCCCTGATTCTTGCACTTTTTATGATACTGCACCTGCCTTTGGCCCTTTGTGACTGTGCTACAGTGATTTTGTCCTACTACAGGACCCCATCTCTATCTCTAGATAGTACACATTTAAAAAACATTAAATATAATAAATGCTTATAAAAGAAGCCACTACATACTATAAATCTCAATTATGTATGGCTCTAACAGATTTACAAGGACACATATAGGTGATATCACTATTTTTCCTCCTCTATTCTCTTCTCAGACCTTGTCTATAGATCCCATAAATTTGATTGACCAAGTACTTTATTTATGATACCTATCTTCTGTCCCATGTGGTTTTCTTATTCATCAGAATCCTTGCTCTGTATATTCCAATACTTGCGTTAAACCTTAATCAGTATTGCTTATGATTTGCTAAAGAGAGATGCAACTCTGGCAAAACTTGTCACTCTAACTAAAATCTTTGTCCAATAAAACTGTATCTTCAATACTCTAAGTATTCATTTAGATTTCTGGACATTCACAGCTACCTAACACTTCACAGCAGATCAGTTGAGATTTTAGGTGATATAATATACATCTCGGGTTCCTTGGTGGTCCAGTGGTTAAAGTGCAGTGCTTTCACCACTACGACCTGGGTTTGATTCCAGTCAGGGAACCAAGAGGTCACACCACCCTGAATCCAAGAAGGGTTGGGCCTGGTCAGTACCTGGATGGAAGCCCATCTAGGAATACCAGGAACTGTATGCTGTGGCCCACTCCAGCATCCCTATCGTGAATACCAAGTGGATCAGTGTGGTATATTAGGGTCCATGAGGTCACAGAGAGTAGGACACGACTGAAAAATACACACACAATGTCCGTCTCAGTTCTTATTAGTCAAAATGTGGGACTAATCTTACAACTGAAGTAAAGCTGACAATTTGCTATTGAGCAGCTTCAAATGAAAGCTTCCCAGACCATGTGTTCTTTTGGCAACTTTATTTCTACTTTTATTCTTTAAAAACAAGAAAATGGATATGAAAAAGGAAATGTGAAGCTTCCGTTAAGATCAATGCTTTTTTTTTTCTTATGAGGAAATATGGTTTTTCCAATATATTTTAATAAATAAATAATATATGGAAAATGCTTATCTTTTTATAAACTGGAACAATGCACATTAGTTTATAGACATTAAATGTAACATTAAGTAAGGAAAGTGCTGCAATAGTTTTTGAGACCCACATGAATTCTAGGATATGACAGTCATGATATATTTTGGTTACTTTCTACTGGCAAAACCTCACAAATCATAGATTAGACAGTCTGCTGTTTAAGTAGGTCTGCAAAGAGAGATGACAGAGTTACTCGTTTATCATCATTGTGGAGCACCTTTCAGTGTAAAACTGGTGATAAAACAAGTCCAGTCACAGGTTACTCCTACTCTTCTATTGCAGTTTGATGTGATCTGTTCTGATAAACTTCTCCTAGAGGTATTAGAGAAAAGTCTATTTCAGACACTGGATGTCTGCTGTCATTAGCTTTGCTTTTACCTGTGGTTATAAAAGAGTTTACCTTTTCTCAGCAAAATGATGTAATATAGATGAATACACTGAAACAAACTAGTCATAATTTCTCTGGGAATGTTTTATTTTTTTTAACATTTACTGTATATGTATATTTAACTTGTTTTAGACACCCAAATGTACTATATTTTTACTTTACTACTGTATTGTGGAGGCATCTATCGTGCTTTTGACCACCATAAATTAAATTATTGTTGTGGTAAACTACCTCCCACAAAATCTAAGCGAGAAAAAAAATGTTGCCTGAAAAAACATAACAGGATGAAAACCAGTAAGCCAGTAAAAACGAGTATGAAGCAAGTTACACTTAGCCAAAGCCAGTTTGGCGCTCATTGCAGGCCCCAAAGGCCGTAGCACTTGCCTGCAAGGAGCGCCGTAGGCCCCGAAGGCCGTAGCGCTTAGCTGCTGTAGGCGCCTATTGCAGGTCCCGAAAGCTGTAGCACTTAGCTGCAATGAGCACCGTAGGCGCTTATTGCAGGGCCCGAAGGCCCTAGCACACCACTTTATTGTAACTCACAAACCATCGGAAACCCCAAAACACACTAATTACTTAAAAAAATAACTTCAAATCTAACCCACAGAACAGGAGGAGAGCCAGGAAGATTGTGAGTCAGGTTGCTAGCTAATTTAAGCTTTAATTTGCATTTTTCGGACATAGAAAAACGACAAAGCGAGGAAAATATGGCTGCCATAAAACCGTAACTTTCTCGCCAAGCAAGTCATTTTGTACTAAACAAGTCAGTAACTCCCAAACAACAACATTAGGACTCTAAAATGGTGGAATTAACGGTTTTGTCTTGTGCTGGCACTCTATATATAGAGTGCACACTTTCAAGATTTGTGTCACTTTCTCCTCAGGTGATGAACAGTCTTACTGGACATTTTCTGCTGTCGTTATTTCAGAAGAGATTGTTAGCTCTTTGGGATATTGATTGCAGGGCATTACAGATAATAGGTAAAGTATATTAATTTTTACATTTGTTAATTTAAGAATAAAAAATATATACATTGTGGTATGGTAATTGGCTGGCGTAATTTATGAATAAATTGGTAACTCTTTAGGTTTTAGATTTCTGGCAATTAAAGATAATACATAAAATTCAATTATTTATTAATGAATTGATTGAGTAAAATCACAAAATTGTATTACATTAAAGATTATTAGTAAATTTTATGCTTACTTAATTTAATAACAGAAAATAGTTAAAGTATAAATAAGTTTACATTCATTGATTAATATTTAAAATAACCAAAAAAGGTGTCAAGATAATAGAATTTTATTACAAGTTACAAAAAAAAAAAACGTTCATGATGTATAGCAATATTTTCAAGAAACGAGAAATTAATAATATTTTTCATGTCATTTTAGAGTTAGCAGCTCTCTGAAAATTTTACAAGAGAATTGCTGAAGACAGTTTCAGACACTTGGTTGCCCACAGTGGACCTTGATGAAGAGAGAGTGTCAGCTCTGAAGCTTTTAACAGGGAATTACTTAGAGATCAGAGGTAAAGTAGATTAATTTATTCAATAGTTATAAAAAAAATGACTGCTTTTCCCACACAAAACTGTATTTAAGTCCATACACAAAAGGTTACAGATGATGACGCTTACATTTCTCTTACAGATTTCACACAAAAAAACAAACCATAATTTCAAGACCATCAGAAGTGGAAAAACTATTCATCCATTAGTACTTTGGGTAAGCAAATAAAATCAAATTACTATTACACCCGGTATATGCTAATGACATGGCGCGCATGTGGCGTCACGTCATTAGCATATACCGGGGGCTGGCACCCGGTATATGCTAATGACGTGGCGCGCATGTGACGTCACATGTGCGTCCAGGTCAAGAAGGAGCGGAGGCCGGAGCAGAAGCAGGTAAGTGAGGGGAAAGGGAGAGGGGGAGGTATTTAGGGGGGTTTAGAATGAGGAGAGGGGTTTAGAATGAGGAAGGGGGTTGAGGAGGGGGGTTGAGGAGGGGAGTTGAGGAGGGAGGTTGAGGAAGGAGGTAGAGGTTGAGGAGGGGATTGAGGATGGGGGTTGAGGATGGGGGGTTGAGGAGGGGGTTGAGGATGGGAGGGTTGAGGAGGGGGTTTAGGATGGGGGTTGAGGATAGAGGATGAGGATGGGGGGTTGAAGAGGGAGGTTGAGGAGGGGGGTTAAGGAGGGAGGTTGAGGAGGGGGGTTGAAGAGGGGGTTGAGGAGGGAGGTTGAGGATAAGGAGGGATGTTGAGGAGGGGGTTGAGTATAAGGAGGGAGGTTGAGGATGAGGAGGGGGGTTGAGGATGGGGGTTGAGGAGGAGGGGGTTGAGGATGAGGGGTTTGAGGAGGGAGGTTGAGGATGAGGAGGGAGGATGAGGAGGGAGGTTGAGGATGAGGAGTGGGGTTGAGGAGGGAGGTTGAGAATGAGGAGGGGGGTTGAGGATGGTGATAAGGGAGGAGGAAGAGACACAGGGAAGGGAGAGGGGGGGAAAGACACAGGGAAGGGAGAGGGTAGAAGAGACACAGGGAAGGGAGAGGGGAGAAGAGACATGGGAGAGAGAGGGGGACACAGAGGGCACAAGAGGGACACAGGGGGCAGCACATTTCCCACCCTCGGCTTATACTCGAGTCATTCATTTTACCCAGTATTTTGTGGTAAAATTGGTGCCTCGGCTTATACTCAGGTCGGCTTATACTCGAGTATATACGGTAAGTATGTTTTTATATATTGGGCATGGCGACAAAGAAAAAGGAGTGGCAATAAAATTATACTAAGAATGTATAATGTGAGTCCAAGAGACATTGAGCGTTAGTTAGTTTAGTTTGAGATTACTCCTTTTACATGTTCCTGGTGCACAAAGTTATGAACATTTATGTACAGTGAATGACATAGCTTATGATACTTTCCTATTAGCTGCAAAACATCAAAACTTCCTTGCAGATGATACTGAATGGGAGAGATGTCTAGAAGAAGCAGTACTATGTCAAATGCCAAGGCAGACGAGAGAACAGTTCTCATTAATTTGCATATTTTCAAATGTACCTGATGAATTAGCTTTCTGGAACAAACATGTATAAAGACTTCATGAAAAAATAAAGTGAGGCTATTTCAGAATTAAAAGCCTTAATGGAAATTCAAGAAGTTTGGCTTTGTCATGGATTAAATTGTTCAAGTTTTAATCTACCAGATGCAGGAATTATAGATGATATAAACTATAAAGAGTATGACTGTGACATTGAAAACGAAAAAGCAGAAGAGAAAATAGCCACTTTAAATACACACAATGGAAAGCATTTAAAGCCGTACAAAAAGCACTAGATGATAATATGCTCAAGGAGCAATATTTCTATCTAGAAGGACCCGATAGATTTGGCAAAAACAATTTATATAATTAGAAGTCAAGGTGAAATAGTACTTACCTTTGCAACTACTGGAATTGCTGCCCTTTTGTTGAAAGGTGGTAGACCTGTGCATAGTGGATTTAAATTGCTCGTCCCACTTTTGGAAACACTCTTTTCAGATATTAAAATGACATAATTTCAAGCAAAAAAAAATGAAAAAGTAAAATAATTATAATTGATGAGGCAACAATGATGTCGTGCCATGCTCTCAAATGTATTGATCGGTTGTTACGGGAAGTCATGGCTAATGATTTGCCTTTTGGAGGCAAAGTGATGTTGTTAGGTGGCGATTTTAGACAAACATTACCAATTGTTGTGCATGGAAATCGCACAGACATTGTAGAAACATGTATCAAGTCAAGTCCACTATGGAAACTATTTACACAACTTAAATTAGAAATAAATATGAGATCCGAAGGACAAAATGATTGGTTAATTAAAATTGGCGAATGAAAACCAGAGCTGATAAATAATTTGCCAGAGGACACTGTGGAAATACCACAATAAATGCTTTGTACAGATTCAATAATAGCAGCTATATTCAAAGATGGAATCATTAACAATGAAAACTCAGACCTTGCACAAAAAGTTATATTAACATCTAAAAATAAAGATGCATTGCATCTGAATAATGAAATTTTGAAATTAATAGATGCCACACAAAAAAATTATTACAGTGCGGATTCTGTTCTTGCTAATAACAAAGACAGTGAGGCCAACTTTACCACTGAATTGATCAATTCATTAACACCATCTTGAATGCCACCATATATTTGACAACTAAAAAAAGGGGCGATTGTAATGTTACTGAGAAATATGAACCCCAAAAAAGGGCTTTTTAATGGGACCAGATTAATTGTTCAGGATTTAAGAGACCATTTCATACATGCTAAAAATTCTGAATGGTATCCATAAAGGTGAATGAGTTTTCATACCAAGAATAGATTTGACTCCAAGTCATCATGACATTTGCAATGGCCAGTAACAAATCCCAAGGATACACTTTTAAGCCTGTTGGCTTCTTTTTAGAGAAACCAGTATAACTATACAGCTATATGTTTCATTTTCACAATGCAAAAATCCAGAAAAAATAAAAGTTTTCATTAAAAATACCGAAAGTAAGGGTGAGTTATTACATGATGGGAGAGTATTTACAAAAAATATTGTCTATTCTGAGGTGTTGTAACTTCAACCATCAGAATTAATACACGTACAGACCAGTGGTTAAATCCCAAAGACAAGCTTTAAAGTCTGTTGGGCTCTGTTTAGAGGAACCACTATTTAGAACAAACAATACATGTACAGAACAGTGGTTAAATTCCGAAGACAAACATTTTAGTCTGTTGGGCTCTTTTTAGAGGAACCACTATTTCAACAAAAACAATAATGAAGAAGTATATGATCGTACAGTATTTACACAAAATAGTGTTTATTACGAGTTGTGGTAGCTTAAAAAAAATGGTAACAATAAAAAAGGGCTTCATAAAACTTGACAAAACACAAAAACAACAAGCCCAACTCTATCGAGCATATGGCTTATTGTCGTCCTATGTACAGATACTCCAGTCTCTGCTGTGGAACTCTGCAGCTCCTCCATGGTTACCTTAGGTCACTGTGCTGCATCTCTGATTAATGCCCTCCTTGCCCGGTCCGTGAGTTGTGGTGGGTGGCCTTCTCTTGGCAGGTTTGCTGTTGTGCCATGTTCTTTCCAATTGGTTATGATAGATTTGATAGTGCTCCTGGGGATCATCAAAGATTTGAATATTTTTTTATAACCTAACCCTGACTTGTACTTCTCAACAACATTGTCCCTTACTTGTTTGGAGAGTTCCTTGGTCTTCATGGCAGTGTTTGGCTAGTGTTGCCTCTTGCTTAGGTGTTGCAGCCTCTGGGGCCTTTCAAAAAAGGTGTGTATATGTAATGACAGATCATGTGACACTTAGATTGCACACAGGTGGACATCATTTCACTAATTATGGTAATTGGTTGCACCAGAGCTTTTTATGGGCTTCATAACAAAGGGGGTGAATACATATGCACATGCCAATTTTCTGTTTTCTATTTCTAAAAAATAGTTTTATGTATATATTTTTCTAATTTCACTTAACCAACGTAGGCTATTGTGTTCTGATCCATTACATAGAATCCAGATTAACAAAACATTGAACTCAAGGCTGTAATGTAACAAAATAGGTAAAAAGTGGGTGAAAAGGGGGTGAATACTATTGTAAGGCACTGTAGTTAGGGGCTTTATTGTCTATATTTATGGGTGTCATTTTATGTACTTACAGGTTTTATTGTATGTAATAAAAGGACGACCCCTATGTTTTTGACCACAAAATGTAGAAGTATTTAATTAAGCCAGCCCTGCCAGCAAATATTCCATACAGGCCCTCAGGCCCATAGAACTTGCTCCCCTGGGTCACATCATACACTGCTCCCCTATAACTCAAGGTCACGTTATAAACTGCCCCCTATAAATCCATGTGTTCCCTCCTTACCAGGCCCATAGAACTTTCTTCCCTGGGTCACATCAAACACCTTCCAATTAACAGCTATGAGTATTCTGTGGTTGCTGGTGCTGTCATACTCTCAGAGTTGCTAGCCCAGGGCCCGGCCCCTCTCCAACGCATGAACACCCGGCAGCCCCATACACCAGCACGGCCTACTGCTCACTTACTCAGACACGTTGATCTCACTACTCAACCCCTTTTCAGTCTCTATGGCCATGCTTATCTTCCTACAGTCATCAGAACCCTACCGCCTTGAACATCATCCCACTACTGATACCCACATACCATACATTATACACATCATCCGAGTTAATCCGCTGGACTCCTCTACTCAATCTTTCCCCTTATATCACTCACCTCTCCGCACATCCTCAAACTTATTACTATCACACTTACCTCTTCAGAAATGTCATTTTTTTTTCACCTGACATATTATGCTCCTGTCTCAGGATTAGTGAAAATTTGAGTGAGTATATTCCTCCTTCTAGCTATGCATATAATGGTAGCAAAGTATGTATCAAGCATATGTATTCTTGAGCGGTTTTAAGGCAATCTGGGTCACATACTGGAGCATAAAACTGGTAGGTGTGTGTATCTGTGTATAGGCATGCACACATATAGCTAAACACATACATGCGAGCAAGGGCGGTAGAGAGCGGGGAGAGCAGCGGAGTGACTGAAACAGCGTCATCTAGCGTCTCACGCAAAGTCCCTCCGCTGTATTCCGTGAATACGACGACCCCCCCTCCCCAATTTAAAGGTCCAAATTTTGTCAAAAGAGGTCTTATATATGGAAAAATACGGTATTTAGGGGTTAGAGTGTATGTAATTATGGCTTTTATTGTACGTAGTTAGGGGTTTCATTCTATGTATTTAAGGGTTTTATTCAATGTATATTATGCACTGTTGGAAGTTCAATAAAAAAAAGGCTAAAAATTTAGCAGTGGTTACCACAACGTTCTGCAAGATTACACAGTAGTGTGTAATGTATTTTTACAGGAGGATTAAAAAAAGGGTTACTATACACCAGTGGTTCAAATAACCCAGGTATGTATTTCAAAGTAACACTGTGTAAACACATATGAGGCAATTACATGCTACAGTGCAGGTTCAGTAATAATTGCATTACCCGTGTTCACACAATGTGACATGGAAATTAAGAACGTTATGGGTAGCATTCAGGAATGGTTTGGGAACCAATACAATACAATGTACAGAAAGATACTGTACATTGTAAATTAATGGACATTTACACATGTGTAAAATAACATGGAATGCTTTAGAATATAAACATTGTTTAGGATTATTCTAGAAAAATACATAGCGCATAGGATATGTACAAAGTAAGATTATAACAAGATTTATAAATCTGTTAAAATAAAAAAAATATTCAATTTTTACAAAGAGATGCTTTCTGAGTTGATTACAAATAAATTGATAGAAATTGCATGCTATTACAATAAATACTTTCACTACAACTTCAATGGATTTTTGTAATTTTTAATAAAAACATGGAACAAAATGTATACATTGTTATATATGTTAACAAAAAAGGGTAAAATGATGGGTTACTTACAGATAACAGTGTAGAAATTGCATGTAATCATAATAAAAACAACTATATATATCACATATATAGTTGTGAGCATACGAGTTGTTGCTAACGCTTGCGGGCTCGAGATGCTCTCCTTGCCAGCAACTGCAACCCTCGCAAACTTTACGTCGTTACGCAAACAACATACGAGACGCGTTACCACCCATTACGACCTCGCAAAAAACGGCTGCAACCCGCGGACATCAAAAAATGAAAAACACAATAAATTCACACAACACATACATAAAAAGCTTACCTACAGCAAGAGGGGGCATCCAGGACCTCAAAAAAATGAAGTTACACCTTAATTTAACTCAAAATAAAAGAGTTTAGACACTACAAAATTCTCTAAGCGAGAGAAAAAATGGCAGCCCTCAAAACGAAAACGAGGCTTCAGCACTCTAAACATGCAAAACACCACCAGAAACACGCAAAACATCACAAAACACATACGGATATTCCGCTACAGACGCATATCATACATTAGCCACCATTTTAGAACAATGCGGAAGCACACAGCTACGCTAACGGTTTGGTCGCACACAATTACACTGCACACATTCATCACGCTTACACAGCAGCTCCACACCACTAATGCTGCAGCAACATCAAAACAGATTGTCAGCTCTTCAACACAATGCTTCCTGCATATATTAATTCAAAATAGGTAAAGTATATTACTTTATTAATCTATTAGTTATTTTATTATTAAACACCAAATAGCATTAGCTCACTTACAATTTCATTGCCGTCATTTTTTGACGGGCAATTCGCTAGTATATATATATATATATATATATAAATATATATATTGTCATTTTTTATAAAAAAATATAGAACACTATCATGGCGTTGGGGGGGGGAGGATGGGTTGGGGGGGAGAGACTTGCATTGTGTGGAGAACAGCATTGCCAGACTGCAATTTTTATTGCGGTCATTTTTGACGGGCAAGTCGCTAGTATATATATTTTAAGATTCGGACGTGTTGTGGTATATCAATATGTTGTGCATTATCATTAAGTCAGAATAAAATGCAAAATGATGTAGGTCAGATACCCAGTTGTATTGATGTACAGTCATACAAGTAGTTAGAAATTTATTTTTATTTTAATCCCTCTGCCAGACCATGAAGAATCCATGATACCTTGGTCGAAGTGGTGTGAGAGGGGTATTTACATTTCTGAAAAACTATGGTTGAATTCATTGATGCATCTGGATAGATGAGGGGAAGGGGTGTGGTGTCAAATCCAATCTTATTCAGATGTCAAACAAAATCTCTTGACTTATTCCCTCTTCCAACACCCCTTACTCTACTGATAACTACAAACATACACCCAATCATCAAGCTCTCAGGATGTGTTTTAACAAACACAAAATGGATTCCTATACGCATAGTCTTAAAAAAGTTCAGATTTATATATAAATGGCTGATAATGTTGCTATTTTGGCACATACTTGACCAACAAGTGTCTTTTTTCTTGAACTGCAGTACTTTACAGGAAAAAGTACACTTAAAAAAAACTGCTTTTTTAATTAAAAATATAGAAATTGTGTAGTTTTCCAGTTACTTCTCCATGTTTGGGCACACAGAGAGCTGCCATTATTACCCTTCTAATCTCTCTTTATCACCACACATTTCCAATCCTCACTTTCATTCATTCCTGTTCTATAAACAAAATAATCTATACTTTAGAACTAAGATGTACTACTTTAATAATGTGCAAAGCGCCTGGAAATGTACTTTAAATAAAGATAGATACCTGAAGTTTTGGTGCATTGAGTAAAGTAGTGATAAGCTTATTTAGCCAAATATCTTTTATCAAAACTATCAGTTTTGCTTTACTACACTTTGATGACACAGATAGTTCCCACAATGCTTTGTGGAAATGATTGTTGTTTGGGTTAGAACTAAATTGTATAATGAATAAACAAGAACTTATTTTAAGTTGTGATAGGTCACAATCTGTACCTCATGACCAGTGGAGGAGCTTGCATTATTTCAGCCTCCAATTGTTTCTTACTTTTTGATTTCCGTTATATGCTTCATTTCTATAACTACTAATTGTGACCTAGTCACTTAGGGCCACATCCAATTAGCCAAATTTGAAATCCGGGAGCCCGTAAGTGTGGTCGCAAGCTAATTTGCTATTCAATTGGGTCTTTTTGCGCGCTACGGGCTTGAAAATATTTTGTTCGGCAAACTTGTAACTTACAGCCTTCAGAATCCTTTGATCTTTCACTTTCGCAAGGCTAAAATCGCAAATCGCTATTCAATTGCTCAATTTACCTAAACTTGCAAATGTATCCACACTCGTAAACCGCAAATGGAGGAAAAAATCCTATATGTGCTAGAGAGGACCCGCAAGGGGGTTAAACACCCATTCGTAGCACTGTAAATACAAAAAAAAGATCAATCCTGCACTGTAAATAACAGGGAAAGCGATGACAGACATTATAATTAATTGCACAACAGTCTCAAGCCCGCAAACCGTCAGGAAATAAATTAAAATGGTATGTGTCATTTCGGGGTTAAAACGATCTTGGGTATCAATAAGTTAATACATATCAGGCCACCCATATGGACTAGAACAGTATTGGCATTTATTTTCATAATTCTGTATTTTCCATGTTTTGCAAGTCTGATTGCATATCGGACCCCCGAATCTGATTGAATGACAGGTAACCTCAATGTTTTACTGCCGTAATTCGGACAGTCTAATTTGCTATTGACTGTTTCGAAATGGGAGGTTACAGGCTTGCTTAATTGATCATGTTCCAGCCCTCATCTGCCCAGAAACAGTGCATGTTTTACGACAACGGGAGCCCGCAACTCACTCGCAGACATGCGGTTGTCTGCAATCGAGTTATGGGCTTGAGATTGAATGTGGCCCTTAATATTTATCTTTAAGCTTCAGACTACTCTAATAATTACCACTCATGTACAATTCACCCTCCTAAGTGTATGTAAGTGGTAAGTATTAGAGTATTCTGAAGCTTAAAGATACATATTAAGTGACAAAGGGCCTCATTCAATTTCATGTAACACAACATTTTGGCTGCTGATTACATTTTATGCAAACATTTAAATGTATTTAATTGTCTCTAACTCATAATTACAGGCTCACAGCATGCACACGCAAACCATTAACGTGTAAGTAGGATTTCAGAGGGCAAGATCATTTGATGTGACAATAACTGAGCAAGCCCGTAAATTACTTTTTAGACAGAGCCTAAAGTAAATGCGACCGTCATCATGACGTCAGTAAAACTTGGAGGCTACAATTAACCTTCAACTCTTGGCTAAGCATTTATACACACAAATAGGTAATGTTTGCCGATTGGTTTCACTCAAGCAATCTTGAAACACAGTAAAGCATCTGTTTAAGTCCATGTGGGTGGCATGATATGTATTAACCCCTTGATTTCCGGGATCGATATAACACAAATAAAAGTTTCAAATAATTATTTTTTATTGCAGTTTTGGGAGCTTGAGTTTGTTGTGCAATTAATTATAATACCTTTCATTCCTTTCCCAGTATTTTAAAGCACAGTAGTGTGTGTTTATTTGTACAAACAGGTGTTTAACCCACTTGGGAGTCCTATTTAGTACTCGTATATCAGTATGAAGGCAATTGCGGGCTTGTTTAATTGTTGTAATTGAATATGTATTTTGTGTCCTTAGCACTGGTAACATTTACAGGCTTGAAAAATCAATGGAGGAGATAGGACAGAGTGATGTTTTTGACAACCGCAGTGCATTTGAGCCTGTAACTCACATTTATGGGCTACATTACGGGTTCAAGTAATTTCGATTTGGCCAATTGAATGAGGCTTAAAGTCACTAAGTCACTAATAGTAATTATATACCACTTGGCTTAAATAAAAGAGTTGTGCCTTTTACTATTTTCAGTAAAAGTAAGAGTCTCATATACCTTATTATCATTATTAGATTTTATTTATAACGCTCCGACAAATACCGTTGCGCTGTACATAAATTAGGTTCAGACAATGATAAATACAGATTAACATTTAGCAAAGGAGGGAGGGCCCTGTCTTTGAGCTAGGAATCCAATGTCATTGGTAATTGACGCAGTGGGAGAGGGAGGGAAGATTAGGAGTTCAGTTTTAGACATGTTGAGTTTGAGATGGTGGGTGGACATCCAAGAGGATATACTAGAGAGGCAGTTGGAGACGTGTGTTAGAAGAGAGGGGAATAGATCTGGTGCGGAGGTAGATTTGGGTGTCATCTGCATAGAGATGATAATGAAGCCCAAAAGAGTTTATGAGGGTACCAAGTGAGGAAGTGTAGATGGAGAAGAGGAGGGGGCCTGGGGCTGATCCTTGGGGTACACCAACAGACAGGGGGTGAGGAGAAGAAGAGGTGTCAGAGAAGGAGATACTGAATGATCCATTTTGTAGGTATGATGAGAACCACGAGAGAGCAGTGTCTCGAATACCGAGGGAGAAGAGGATATGGAGTAGAAGTGGATGGTCGACAGTGTCAAACGCAGCAGAGAGATCTAGAAGAAGAAGAATTGAGAAGTGACCTTTTGACTTGGCGGCTCTGCCTGAGCGAAGCATGGCGTTGTGTAATTTTCTTCATTATTGGAGTGCATATGAGGGGCCTACTGGTGTCATGAGGATTCCAGGGTGGGCAATCACAAGGTGGCCAGTGGTAGGTAAGTCCCAGAAACACACACACAAAAAATGACAAAATAAATAAATAAATAAATAAGGCAGCACGAGCTACTCCCCCACCCGCCCCCAGAGTTGCACCACTTGCACCACTGCTAGCACTGCCCCTGCTCATGACATGGCTGATTTATTTGCTTCTAACTGAGATATCAGGAGTAGGACAGAAGCTAACAATGAAACACTGGGGGCCTCATTTAATTGGGTGCCGTAACTCAATCGCAAATCACTGATCGAGTTGCATCCTTGCTCTATGTTTACGTAGCTATTTCATTGGCCGATAATCACAAACCATGCTATCGGCAGTAAGCATTTGCGTGCTTGAACATGATTGTGGTTCAAGCAAGCAAACTCGGAGCACTGTAAATGCAAATATAAAATCAATATAGCACTGTAAAACATTGTAAATGATGGGTAACACCATGGGTGACATCAGAGTTAAAAGCACAACATTCTCAAGCTCGCACATCGCCATAATACAATACTTCATTTCATGTCTGATTTCCATCCAAAGTCCTGCGGGCTTGAATGACCTCCAAGCCAGTAACTTGTTATTCAAGCCGTAGGACTTCAATGAAATATGGAGGTTGGATTCCGAAGTCATGCAGGCTTGGAGGTTGAAGCCCGTAGGACTCTATGACGAAAATTGAACATGAAATAAAGTATTTATTTATGCCGATTTGCGATCTTGAGAAAGTTGTGTTATTAAATCTAAGACCTAACATCACTTTCAGTTTTAATTACAGTGCTGGATTGCTATTTTATTTGATTTTAAAGTGCTACGATTTGTAAGTAAGCCCTTTACGACACCTCCTTGTACCAAGTAACCTGTGGTTCGAGTTTATCCATTTACGGGCTTTACGGAATGGCAAATTGGAGCAATTGAATAGCGAATCAGTATTTTTTGCCGCTGCAACTCTTTCAGCCGTGATAGATCAAAGGCTTTGAGCGAAGTAAGCAGCGATCAAACAAATCGCTAGGAACGTAGCTCCTAGGAAGTAACTTGATCGGAGCAAACAAACGGAAGGCAATTGAATAGCAAAGTAGCTTGCGACCTCCATTTGCGACCCCGGATCTCTAAAATGTAGCAATTGAATTAGGCCCTTTATCTTTAGCTAGCCTAGTCAGCTTAATAAGCTGCAGGTTAAAGCTCAAATATTTTTGCCAAATCATGAAAAGACAGGATTTCCTAGAGATTGTGATACTGGAAAAGATTGAATAAATACTAAGAAGTGGGTGGCAGAGGGAGAGATGGATAGGTGATCTCATTGAAGCAATGAACATGAGCTTGATGGAGCCTAGAGGGGTAGTGGCTGACAGATGCGCTTAGCTTCCTGCAGCCTATAGGGTCACAGAGAGTTGGACAGGACTGAACAACTAAACAACAACAAACCATAGCAGTTATTTAAAAAAAACTAATTCAGAAATGCTTGGAATTTATATGCAGCATTATGATGTATAATGACCTAAAAATATTTACAACAAATGAAATTCTATCTGGTTGGCTAGTTGTAATGCACGTAGTGAAGTTTTACAATTATATCAACATCATGTCCAATAATATATGTCCAGATGTTACATGGGAGTTAAGCGAGGGGCCCTCTCCCACCATTCATAAGCTCTTCCGGCCCCCCTCTTCCTGGCACAACTCATTTCACTTTTGATTCTCAGCTTGGAAGGTGTTTCTCTGTGATTCCTTGTCTTTTGGCTTGCACCAAGACCTACGTTTTCAGATATTGGCCCTTATCTATCAAGCAGCGTGATTGCCCATGTCCAAGGTCACACCTTTTTTCTATATTAGGATAATCCGGCCCTCTAAACAGACTAGATTTCCCTAGTTACAAGCAAATATATCAGCTACCCCTTAACATTAAAGTTAAAGTTTAGTGTTTTTGAAATAATCAAATCTGCTTTTCTTCACCATCTATCATGAGTCCAGGGGTGGGAGAGGATCTGGTTTAGGGCTGGGCGTAGGAACTGGGGGAGATGGTGGGATAAATCCCCCGCAGAATAAATGGATAGGAGACACAAAAAATAGCAAAATTAAACGTAATCATGCATTACCAGATTTTGAGCTATATGTCTTACCCATGAAAGCTTTGACCCATAATTTATCTGTTATATATAAAAAGTTGGCAAATATATATATATATATATATATATATATATATATATACTAGTAATTGCCCGTCAAAAATGACAGAATTAAAATTGTAAGGCTGGCAATTCTGTTTGCCACACAATGTGAGGCTTTTGCTGCTCTGAGCACCTTTGGCGCTCATCTTGAACCGCTCTGCCTGAGCGAAGCATGGCGTTGTGTAATTTTCTTCATTATTGGAGTGCATATGAGGGGCCTACTGGTGTCATGAGGATTCCAGGGTGGGCAATCACAAGGTGGCCAGTGGTAGGTAAGTCCCAGAAACACACACACAAAAAATGACAAAATAAATAAATAAATAAATAAGGCAGCACGAGCTACTCCCCCACCCGCCCCCAGAGTTGCACCACTTGCACCACTGCTAGCACTGCCCCTGCTCATGACATGGCTGATTTATTTGCTTCTAACTGAGATATCAGGAGTAGGACAGAAGCTAACAATGAAACACTGGGGGCCTCATTTAATTGGGTGCCGTAACTCAATCGCAAATCACTGATCGAGTTGCATCCTTGCTCTATGTTTACGTAGCTATTTCATTGGCCGATAATCACAAACCATGCTATCGGCAGTAAGCATTTGCGTGCTTGAACATGATTGTGGTTCAAGCAAGCAAACTCGGAGCACTGTAAATGCAAATATAAAATCAATATAGCACTGTAAAACATTGTAAATGATGGGTAACACCATGGGTGACATCAGAGTTAAAAGCACAACATTTTCAAGCTCGCACATCGCCATAATACAATACTTCATTTCATGTCTGATTTCCATCCAAAGTCCTGCGGGCTTGAATGACCTCCAAGCCAGTAACTTGTTATTCAAGCCGTAGGACTTCAATGAAATATGGAGGTTGGATTCCGAAGTCATGCAGGCTTGGAGGTTGAAGCCCGTAGGACTCTATGACGAAAATTGAACATGAAATAAAGTATTTATTTATGCCGATTTGCGATCTTGAGAAAGTTGTGTTATTAAATCTAAGACCTAACATCACTTTCAGTTTTAATTACAGTGCTGGATTGCTATTTTATTTGATTTTAAAGTGCTACGATTTGTAAGTAAGCCCTTTACGACACCTCCTTGTACCAAGTAACCTGTGGTTCGAGTTTATCCATTTACGGGCTTTACGGAATGGCAAATTGGAGCAATTGAATAGCGAATCAGTATTTTTTGCCGCTGCAACTCTTTCAGCCGTGATAGATCAAAGGCTTTGAGCGAAGTAAGCAGCGATCAAACAAATCGCTAGGAACGTAGCTCCTAGGAAGTAACTTGATCGGAGCAAACAAACGGAAGGCAATTGAATAGCAAAGTAGCTTGCGACCTCCATTTGCGACCCCGGATCTCTAAAATGTAGCAATTGAATTAGGCCCTTTATCTTTAGCTAGCCTAGTCAGCTTAATAAGCTGCAGGTTAAAGCTCAAATATTTTTGCCAAATCATGAAAAGACAGGATTTCCTAGAGATTGTGATACTGGAAAAGATTGAATAAATACTAAGAAGTGGGTGGCAGAGGGAGAGATGGATAGGTGATCTCATTGAAGCAATGAACATGAGCTTGATGGAGCCTAGAGGGGTAGTGGCTGACAGATGCGCTTAGCTTCCTGCAGCCTATAGGGTCACAGAGAGTTGGACAGGACTGAACAACTAAACAACAACAAACCATAGCAGTTATTTAAAAAAAACTAATTCAGAAATGCTTGGAATTTATATGCAGCATTATGATGTATAATGACCTAAAAATATTTACAACAAATGAAATTCTATCTGGTTGGCTAGTTGTAATGCACGTAGTGAAGTTTTACAATTATATCAACATCATGTCCAATAATATATGTCCAGATGTTACATGGGAGTTAAGCGAGGGGCCCTCTCCCACCATTCATAAGCTCTTCCGGCCCCCCTCTTCCTGGCACAACTCATTTCACTTTTGATTCTCAGCTTGGAAGGTGTTTCTCTGTGATTCCTTGTCTTTTGGCTTGCACCAAGACCTACGTTTTCAGATATTGGCCCTTATCTATCAAGCAGCGTGATTGCCCATGTCCAAGGTCACACCTTTTTTCTATATTAGGATAATCCGGCCCTCTAAACAGACTAGATTTCCATAGTTACAAGCAAATACATCAGCTACCCCTTAACATTAAAGTTAAAGTTTAGTGTTTTTGAAATAATCAAATCTGCTTTTCTTCACCATCTATCATGAGTCCAGGGGTGGGAGAGGATCTGGTTTAGGGCTGGGCGTAGGAACTGGGGGAGATGGTGGGATAAATCCCCCGCAGAATAAATGGATAGGAGACACAAAAAATAGCAAAATTAAACGTAATCATGCATTACCAGATTTTGAGCTATATGTCTTACCCATGAAAGCTTTGACCCATAATTTATCTGTTATATATAAAAAGTTGGCAAATATATATATATATATATATATATATATATATATACTAGTAATTGCCCGTCAAAAATGACAGAATTAAAATTGTAAGGCTGGCAATTCTGTTTGCCACACAATGTGAGGCTTTTGCTGCTCTGAGCACCTTTGGCGCTCATCTTGAACCGCTCTGCCTGAGCGAAGCATGGCGTTGTGTAATTTTCTTCATTATTGGAGTGCATATGAGGGGCCTACTGGTGTCATGAGGATTCCAGGGTGGGCAATCACAAGGTGGCCAGTGGTAGGTAAGTCCCAGAAACACACACACAAAAAATGACAAAATAAATAAATAAATAAATAAGGCAGCACGAGCTACTCCCCCACCCGCCCCCAGAGTTGCACCACTTGCACCACTGCTAGCACTGCCCCTGCTCATGACATGGCTGATTTATTTGCTTCTAACTGAGATATCAGGAGTAGGACAGAAGCTAACAATGAAACACTGGGGGCCTCATTTAATTGGGTGCCGTAACTCAATCGCAAATCACTGATCGAGTTGCATCCTTGCTCTATGTTTACGTAGCTATTTCATTGGCCGATAATCACAAACCATGCTATCGGCAGTAAGCATTTGCGTGCTTGAACATGATTGTGGTTCAAGCAAGCAAACTCGGAGCACTGTAAATGCAAATATAAAATCAATATAGCACTGTAAAACATTGTAAATGATGGGTAACACCATGGGTGACATCAGAGTTAAAAGCACAACATTCTCAAGCTCGCACATCGCCATAATACAATACTTCATTTCATGTCTGATTTCCATCCAAAGTCCTGCGGGCTTGAATGACCTCCAAGCCAGTAACTTGTTATTCAAGCCGTAGGACTTCAATGAAATATGGAGGTTGGATTCCGAAGTCATGCAGGCTTGGAGGTTGAAGCCCGTAGGACTCTATGACGAAAATTGAACATGAAATAAAGTATTTATTTATGCCGATTTGCGATCTTGAGAAAGTTGTGTTATTAAATCTAAGACCTAACATCACTTTCAGTTTTAATTACAGTGCTGGATTGCTATTTTATTTGATTTTAAAGTGCTACGATTTGTAAGTAAGCCCTTTACGACACCTCCTTGTACCAAGTAACCTGTGGTTCGAGTTTATCCATTTACGGGCTTTACGGAATGGCAAATTGGAGCAATTGAATAGCGAATCAGTATTTTTTGCCGCTGCAACTCTTTCAGCCGTGATAGATCAAAGGCTTTGAGCGAAGTAAGCAGCGATCAAACAAATCGCTAGGAACGTAGCTCCTTGGAAGTAACTTGATCGGAGCAAACAAACGGAAGGCAATTGAATAGCAAAGTAGCTTGCGACCTCCATTTGCGACCCCGGATCTCTAAAATGTAGCAATTGAATTAGGCCCTTTATCTTTAGCTAGCCTAGTCAGCTTAATAAGCTGCAGGTTAAAGCTCAAATATTTTTGCCAAATCATGAAAAGACAGGATTTCCTAGAGATTGTGATACTGGAAAAGATTGAATAAATACTAAGAAGTGGGTGGCAGAGGGAGAGATGGATAGGTGATCTCATTGAAGCAATGAACATGAGCTTGATGGAGCCTAGAGGGGTAGTGGCTGACAGATGCGCTTAGCTTCCTGCAGCCTATAGGGTCACAGAGAGTTGGACAGGACTGAACAACTAAACAACAACAAACCATAGCAGTTATTTAAAAAAAACTAATTCAGAAATGCTTGGAATTTATATGCAGCATTATGATGTATAATGACCTAAAAATATTTACAACAAATGAAATTCTATCTGGTTGGCTAGTTGTAATGCACGTAGTGAAGTTTTACAATTATATCAACATCATGTCCAATAATATATGTCCAGATGTTACATGGGAGTTAAGCGAGGGGCCCTCTCCCACCATTCATAAGCTCTTCCGGCCCCCCTCTTCCTGGCACAACTCATTTCACTTTTGATTCTCAGCTTGGAAGGTGTTTCTCTGTGATTCCTTGTCTTTTGGCTTGCACCAAGACCTACGTTTTCAGATATTGGCCCTTATCTATCAAGCAGCGTGATTGCCCATGTCCAAGGTCACACCTTTTTTCTATATTAGGATAATCCGGCCCTCTAAACAGACTAGATTTCCATAGTTACAAGCAAATACATCAGCTACCCCTTAACATTAAAGTTAAAGTTTAGTGTTTTTGAAATAATCAAATCTGCTTTTCTTCACCATCTATCATGAGTCCAGGGGTGGGAGAGGATCTGGTTTAGGGCTGGGCGTAGGAACTGGGGGAGATGGTGGGATAAATCCCCCGCAGAATAAATGGATAGGAGACACAAAAAATAGCAAAATTAAACGTAATCATGCATTACCAGATTTTGAGCTATATGTCTTACCCATGAAAGCTTTGACCCATAATTTATCTGTTATATATAAAAAGTTGGCAAATATATATATATATATATATATATATATATATATATACTAGTAATTGCCCGTCAAAAATGACAGAATTAAAATTGTAAGGCTGGCAATTCTGTTTGCCACACAATGTGAGGCTTTTGCTGCTCTGAGCACCTTTGGCGCTCATCTTGAACCGCTCATGCAGCCTAAGTTGTGTGCCCTGCGAGGTCGCAATTGCGTTTTCAACATCACAAACGTCACCAACATCGCAAGATCCACAACTATATATTTGATATATATATATATATATATATATATATATATATATATAAATACTAGGAAATTGCCTGTCAAAAATGACGGGAATAAAATTGTAAACCTGGCAATGCTGTTTGCCACACAGTGTGAGGATTGCGAGCCTCTCCCCCCGTGTACTTCAACTTTTCTGCTTTGCAATGATCACCATCGGCATCGTGAGCCCCATGATGAGCACCTGGGTTAAGTGTTACTGCCTTGGGTTAAGTGTTACTACCTTGGTGTAAGTGTTACTGCCTTGGGTTAAGTGTTAATGCCTTGGGTTAAATGTTACTGGCTTGGGTTAAGTGTTACTGGCTTGCATTAAGTGTTACTTCCTTCAGGCTTTTTTTTACTACCTTCAGCCGCGTTTTGATCCTGTTACCTTTTTTTGCCCGCCATTTGTTTTCTCGCTTCGAAGATTTTTGATCATCAGAAAATGGTAAATATGCCTCAAATTAACTTGCAACCTCACTCACAGGCTCCCTGGCTCTCCCCATGTGATGTGTGTTAATGTGTAAGGGAATTTGAGGCATAATTGTGGCTTTTTGGTGGTCTTTGCAGTTTTAGTGGTTCGGGCATTTTACATGCTTCGATCCTAAGTCCTTGTGGGCTCGCGATTCCAGTTGCATGGATCGGCCCATTTACGTGCTTCGGTCATAAGTCTTACGTGGCTCGCGACCAACACTGCAAACGTGACCTGCAGCCTTGGTCCACAACTATTATAGTGACTAGAATATTGCCCGTCAAAAAATGATGGCAATGAAATTGTAAGTGAGCTAAGGGTGTTTGGTGTATATATTGTGGCTGATGTAGCGTCGTTCGTTTTCTATGTTGTGCGAGTTTCTCGTAATATTAGTTTTTTATGTTGTGCGAGATTTTTGGAATATGCGTAGCTGTTTGGTGGGCTTTTTCGGAATATCCGTAGGTGTTTGGTGGTGTTTTGCGTGTTTATGGTAGTGTTTTGCGTGTTTAGGGACGTTTAGCCTCGTTTTCGTTTTGTTCGGCTGCCATTTTTTCTCTTGCTTAGGGGATTTTCGGGTCTCTAAACTCCAAAATTTGTGGTTAAATGGAGGTGTAACTTCACTTGCAGAGGTCCTCGGTGCCCCCCCTTGCTGTGAGTAACCTTTTTATGTTTTTGGTGTTGCGCGGGTTGCGTCCTTGTTTTCTAATCTCGAGGGTGTTTTTCGGGAAAACCGTAGGTGTTTGGTGGTGTTTTGCGTCCTTAGACTGCTGTAGCCTCGTTTTCGTTTTTTTCGGCGGCCATATTTACTCTCGATTAGAGAATTTTTTTGTGTCTAAACTGCTTTAATTTCAGTTAAATTGAGGTGTAACTTTAGTTTTCGAGGTCCTGGATGCTCCCTCTTGCTGTAGGTAAGCTTTTTATGTATTTGTTGTATTTTTCATGTTTTGATGTGCGCGTGTTGTGGACAACGTTTTTTTGCGAGGTCGTAATGTGTCGTAACGTGTCTCGTATTTTGTTTGCGTTACGGCGTAAAGTTTGCGAGGCTCGCAGTTGCAACGCGAGCCCGCAAGCGTTAGCAACAACTTGTATGCTCACAACTATATATGTTATATATTTGTATATATAAATTATATATATTGAAACAGCTGTACATGGATTGGATACTCAGCCTGTGTTTATTCCAACCTTGGCTTTGCATTAAAGCTGTGTTAATACAGCATGCATAAGCTTAAAGGAAGCCATGTTTGATAATGGCTACGGAATGAAGAGAGAGGCATTTGTGGGCACATTTGTATGTCCCAGCTCAACTTCCCAGAATGCAGTGTGTTTTTCTCGGAAATCTGAGCTGAAAGCAGTTTTTTTTACTTGCTTTAGACATTCAAGTGTGAACACAGATGTACTTTTTATTTACTATATATATAAATATATATATATATATATATATATAAAAGAACATTTTTTCCTGCTCAGAATTCCAGGAAATACAGTTATTCCGGTGCATTTTGTGCAGTAGAGTTGAATTATCCCCCACAGATTTTTTTGTCCTATGTCAGTGTGTCACATGATGAAGCTACAATGCTCAAATCTAATCTGTAAATGCTAAATTTAATTTATTTTCTTCAAATGCAGATTTCCTGCCAATTAGCTACGTAATAAAAAAATGAAACCTTACTATTTGACCACAACAATGGTCCTATGAGTGCATCTACCACTGTAAATGAATATAATGATTTGAAAATAAGCGGATAAAAGAAATTTAATACAGACCATGACACAAATAGATTGATTAAAACGTATTTTCTTTAATGCTTTAGGTGCTGTTACTAAGTTTGTTTAAATGAAATGAATTTAATATTTTTATCAGCAGACAATAAAATGATCTGGTTTATCCATTTGTCCCGATACTAATGGAATGACCATCTAGTTATGAGCAATATGGGTCATGTTATGCTTCATGTTTTAATGTATCACATATAATAGTTGTCAAACTGCGATTCGTTGTCACGCTTGCGATAAATCGCAGTTTGACAACTACGACCGTTCGTAAAGCCCCATGCATGTGCATTGCACATCATTAGCCGCGCATGCTCACTGCTAAGGGCCCGCGGCTGCTCATTGCGCTGCGTTAGTCACACATGCGCACTACGCCAGGTGAACGCATTGTGCACGCAAGGGAGGAAGAGGCACACGGGAGGAGATGAGACACACAGGGGAGGAGGGGAGAGACAGACAGGGGAGGAGGGGAGAGACAGACAGGGGTAGAGGAGAGAGACATGCAGAGGAGGGGGGGGAGAGACACACAGGGTAGGAGGGGAGAGACACACAGAGGAGGAGGGGAGAGAGACACACAGGTAAGGAGGGGGAAGAGGGGGAAGAGACACACAGGGGAGGAGGGAGGACAGACACACAGGGGATGAGGGGGGATAGACACAGGGGAGTGAGAGAAGGGGGAAGAGACACAGGGGAGTGAGAGAAGGGGGAAGAAATACATGGGAGGGAGAGGAAGAGGTTAAAGACACAGGGGAGAGGGAAAAGACACAGGGGTGGAAATGGGGGGGATAAACACAAGGGAGGGGGGAAGAGATATGGGGGGACAGGGAGGAAAAAGACACAGGGGAGGGGGAAAAGACACATAGGACGGAGAGGGGGTAAGAGGCACACAGGGAGGGAGGGGGAAAGAGACACATGGGAGGGAGAGGGAAAGAGACACATGGTAGGGGAAAAGAGACACCGGGGGAGGGGAGGGGGAAAGAGACACTGGGGAGGGGGAAAGAGACACGGAGGAGGGAGAGGCAGGGAAGAGACATAGGGGGAAAAGAGGAGGGGGGAAAGAGACACAGGGGAGGGGGAAGAGACACATTGGGGGAGGGAACAGACCCAGGGGAGGGAGAAGTGGGGAAGAGACACAGTGGAGGGAGGGGGGAAGAGACACAGTGAGGGGGAAAGAGACACAGGGGAGGGAGCAGTGGGGAAGAGGCACAGGGGAGGGGGAAAGAGACACAGGGTTGGGAGAGGGGGGGAGAGACACAGAGGATAAGGGAACAGCCACAGGGGAGGGAGAGGTGGGGAAGAGACACAGGGGAGGGAGGAAGGTAAGAGACACAGGGGAGGGGGAAAGAGACACAGGGGAGGATGAGGGGGGAACAGACACAGGGGAGGGGGGAACAGAAACAGGGGGGGGAGAAGTGGGGAAGAGACACAGGAGGAAAATAGGGGGGAAGAGGGGGGAAGAGACACAGGGGAGTGAGAGAAGAGGGGGAAAAAACAGGGGAGTGAGAGGAGGGGGAAGAGACAGCGGAGGGAAATGGGGGAAACAATGGAGACACGAGGGTGGGGGGATGAGACAGAGAGGGGACGGGGTAAAGAAACACAGGTGAGGGGGATAAAGCACAGGGGAGGGAGAGGGGGAAAGAGACACAGGGGAGGGGGAAAGAGACACATAGGAGGGAGGGGGGTTAAAAACACGGGGGGAAGGAGACACAAGGGAGGAAGAGGAGGGGAGAAATGAGACACAAGGAGGAAGTAGACAGGGGGAGAGACTCGCAATAGCGGCAAAGGCACTCACTGCAAGGCCGGTGATGAGCGCCAAAGACGTTCATCGCGAAGCCAATAAAATAGAGGGTGGGAGAGGTAGAGGGGGGAGGCTCATTGCGAGGCCCACGATGAGCGCCGATGGCACTCATTGTGAGGCCCGTGATGAACACCGAAGGCGCTCATTGCAAGGCCTGTGATGAGCGACAAAGGCGTTCATCACGATGCCAGTAAATTAGAGGGGGAGGTTCCCATTGTGTGGCAAACAGCATTGCCAGGCTTAACTTTTTATTGCCGTCATTTGTGACGGGCAAGTCGCTATTATTTATATTCTTATTAATTGTCATGTGCTCTCCAAATTAGCCACAATAAATCCTTTTACTTGGGCCCAAACATATTCTCCATAGCAGTAATTGTACCCTTAACACTCTGTCACCCCAAAACTAGGTTGCATTGTTTATGTTATTCTTAAAGAGTATGACAAATTAGACATAAATTATACTAGCCATTAGATTTTAAAATACATCATCCTTGAGATAGTCAGTTCTGTTTTTTTATTATTATGCAAATGAGCATATCACATATCATATTTAGCTGCTTTGATGTTCTAATTAGGATTGCAGTCTGCTAGTTTGCCTCTGGTGTCAAGAACAATGTTGTCATGCAGTTATATCCCTTCACCCACCTTTATCGAGCACACTGAGCTTCAAATTACCATACTGAGCCACACATTAGCATAAAAAAGTTGCAAATAATTAAATAATGCCAAAAAGTAATATTTGCTGATCAGGCTCACAATCAAGCACTCTATAAAATGCATTAGACAATCTGTTCTAGTCCACCTGGGTTTCTTTATATGTATTAACCCCTTGAGTCCCAGGATCAACATTACTCAGAAATAACATCTAAAAATAATATTTTTTTATTGCATATATGTGGGTTTGAGACTGTTGTTCAATTAATTCTAATGTCTTTCCATGCCTTCCCATGCTTATAAAGTACAGTATTGTGTGTTTAATTGCTGTTACAGCTCTAATAAGTGTTTGAATAAGCCCTTGCGAGTCCTATTTAGTACTAGTAACATTTTTGACAGAAACTTATCAATATATATCAATCAAATGTGTGCTAAAACAATATGTTAGTTTAAAACACAAAGACGTGGAAATCATTGATTTAGGACCAATTACTAATGAAACCATTACACCAACACACTCTACTTTTAAAAGTAAGTATAAAAGTTAAACTGATCTCATTATTTGAACCATTAAACACCTGTTTGTACATATGCTGATAAATACCTTTTTGGCAGTATAGATCCTCTGCCTTGTCTGGTTATACTTCGGTACACTTGAAGCAGTACCTCTTAGGTCACATTTTACTTTTTTGGAATCAGTTCTATACTAATGGGAATATCATTATCCATTGTTATTGTCACTCTAACCTTACCGGCAGCCGCTAAAATTCTTTCACTTCCCTCTTCCCTCGACCTCTAACAATGGACAGATTCCCCAACTCACTGTGATAGACACTCCCTTGACCTTATTTTTATGAATGTCTGCACAACTTGTTGTCTGCCCACTCCCTCTATCTGACCAACACCTCATAACCTGCAACCTCATGCAGCCTTCACCTTTCCCCAATCCCACAGCCACTATCCACTCTTTGACATTGTAGCAGAGGACTTAACTTACTACCTGTCCACTGGATTTTATTCCAGCACAGCTTATCCCTTCCCTCTCTTCCACACTTTTCCCAGCTCTCAAACACCTATTCAACCTTTCTATAAACACTGACAAGTTTCCATCATCTTTAAAACATGCTATAATTACACCCATTCTTAAGAAACCCTCATTTGACTCTGCCTCTGCATCTATCGCCCCATCTCTCTACTTCCGCTGGTAACCATACTGCTCGAAAGTCTAGTCTACAATCTCCTTACCCAATTAATTTCCTCTAACTCCCTTCTTGACACCTTCCAATCCGGCTGCCGGGCCACAACACTACACAGAGACAGCTCTTACAAATGTCACTAATTACTTGCATACAACCATGTCAAAGGGTCACTTCTCTATTCTAATTCTTCTGGATCTCTCTGCTGCCTTTGATACCATTGACACCTCCTTCTAATCCAAATTATCAACTCCTTTGACATTTGTAACACTGCTCTCTCTTGGTTCACATCTTACCTAAGAGATCCACTCTTCTGATATCTCTCACTGTCGGCAATGCCATTATCAGAATCAAAATGCGCTGATGCCTCTAGCCAATCACCCCTTGGGGTTGTATCCCATTGTGATTGGCTAAAGGCAATAAAGCCTTCTGTTTAAAACAGATTGACAGGTGCATTAGCCAATCAGAATATGATATGGGGGTGTATCCCATTCTGATTGGCTTACACCTTGGCGCCATCTAATTGGCTGAAATTTGATTGACAGCATTTTTAGCCAATCAGAAGGTGCCATTGGCAATTTTCTTCAGGAAAAGACTCTAAGAGGCTCATTAGTATCATTTAGAGCGCTGATTCTTCCAGGGCCCAGCTGGGGCTGAAGAGGAGGAGGCCGGGGACATCGCAGGGAGGTAAGTTCAATGTATATTATTTTTATTTTACTTTATTTTGTGTTTGTGTGTATATTGTAGTAATGTAATGTTAATTTTTAACAGGGGAGAAGTAAATAAGAAGGATGGGGAGCACATGCTGGAAAGGTGAGTAGAATATTTAGAATATTTAGAATGTATATTTATTGTATGCAAATGCGTTATACTAACTTGTTTTTTTCCCCCCTAGGTTGGTGATCTGAAGGGACATCTGCAAAGATAAGTGGTCTTAATTATTTTATTTTAGGTTAGAATTAGGGTTTGTATATGGAGAGAGGATTTATTGTATATTAAATAGGGGAGATGTATTTTAGATAGATAGGGGGGGTATGTGTGTATTTTAGTATTTAATGTATTTTAGATAGTGTGGTATGTGTATATTTTAGATAGGATGTAATGTATTTTAGATAGTGGGGTATGTGTATATTTTAGATAGTATATTTAATATACTTTAGGGGGTATTGTATTTTATTTTATTAGTATTTATTGTAATGTACTGTATGTATTCTGTATGTATTTCCTTTCCAGGTGTGTAATTTTTTTTATATTTTCTGTAGTGGGGGGTGGGGGTTGTAATGCAGTTTTTTTTTTTTCTGTAACATACCTTTTTTATTTTTTGTAACTTAGGTTTTTTTATTTTCTGTAATGTAGATTTTTTATTTTCCCCGACTTAGGTATTTTTTAGTTTCTGTAATGTAGATTTTTTATTTTCTCCGACTTAGGTTTTATTATTTTTTGTGAGTTTGTTTTTATTATTTTCTGTAATTAGTGTGGTGGTAGGGTTTATTAGGGGGTAGGTAGGTAGTGTACGTAGGTAGTGTAGGTGTTAATAGGTTAGTGTAGAGAGGGGTTAGTTTAGATTTAATGGTTTATTGGGGGTTATAGTGCAGTGTAGTGTTTGTAGTTAGTGTCATGTGGCTAAAGTTAGGGTTGTAACTACCCTATATGGGTCTTTATATACCTTTATGGGACTGATGGGATTAACTAGAGGCTTATGAGGGTCTGTATTAAGCCCTCATGAGTGCCAGGGTTAATTATTGGCTTATGGGTTCTTTATTGACCCCCATGAGTGACAGGGCTAATTAAGGGCTTATGGGGGTCTGTATTGACCCCCATAAGTGACAGGGTTAATGAAGGGCTTATGGGGGTCTGTATTGACCCCCATAAATGACAGGGTTAATTAAGGGGTTATGGGGGTCTTCATTGACCCCCATTAGTGATAGGGTTAATTAAGGGCTCATGGGGGTCTGTATTGACCCCGATGAGTGACAGGGTTCATTAATGGATTATGGGGGTCTCTATTGACCCCCATGAGTGACAGGGTTAATGAAGGGCTTATAAGGGTTTGTATTGACCCCTTTGAATGACAGGGTTAATTAAGGGGTTATGGAGGTCTGTATTGACCCCCATGAGTGACAGAGTTAATTAAGTGGTTATGGGGGTCTTCATTGACCCCCATAAATGACAGGGTTAATTAAGGGGTTATGGGGGTCTTCATTGACCCCCATTAGTGATAGGGTTAATTAAGGGCTCATGGGGGTCTGTATTGACCCCGATGAGTGACAGGGTTCATTAATGGATTATGGGGGTCAGTATTGACCCCCATGAGTGACAGGGTTAATGAAGGGCTTATAAGGGTTTGTATTGACCCCTTTGAATGACAGGGTTAATTAGGGGTTATGGGGGTCTTCATTGACCCCCATTAGTGATAGGGTTAATTAAGGGCTCATGGGGGTCTGTATTGACCCCGATGAGTGACAGGGTTCATTAATGGATTATGGGGGTCTCTATTGACCCCCATGAGTGACAGGGTTAATGAAGGGCTTATAAGGGTTTGTATTGACCCCTTTGAATGACAGGGTTAATTAAGGGGTTATGGAGGTCTGTATTGACCCCCATGAGTGACAGAGTTAATTAAGTGGTTATGGGGGTCTTCATTGACCCCCATGAGTGACAGGGTTAATTAAGGGCTTATGGGGGTCTGTATTGACCCCCATGAGTGACAGGGTTAATGAAGGGCTTATGGGTGTCTGTATTGACCCCCATAAATGACAGGGTTATTTAAGGGGTTATGGGGGTCTTCATTGACCCCCATTAGTGATAGGGTTAATTAAGGGTTTATGGGGGTCTTTATTGACCCCCATGAGTGACAGGGTTAATGAAGGGCTTATAAGGGTTTGTATTGACCCCTATGAATGACAGGGTTAATTAAGGGGTTATGGGGGTCTATATTGACCCCCATGAGTGACAGGGTTATTTAAGTGGTTATGGGGGTCTTCATTGACCCCCATGAGAGACAGGGTTAATCAAGGGCGTATGTGGGTCTGTATTGACCTCCATGAGTGACAGGGTTAATTAAGGGCTGATGAGGGTCTGTATTGACCCCCATGAGTGACAGGTTTAATTAAGAGATTATGGGGGTCAGTATTGACCCCCATGAGTGACATGGTTATTTAGGGGCTCATGGGGCTCTGTATCGAGCCCCATGAGTGATAGGGTCCTTTAAGGACTCGCAAGGCGGGAAATTTGAATTTTGATTTCAGCGGGGGTCCCTGCCCCACGGCAAGGGTTGATGTGGGGTTAATGTTGGGACCCTCAGTGGGTCCCAATGGGGACCCCCATCACTGGGGGGTTAATGTTAGGTGCCAGTGGGGGTACTTACAGTACCCTGCTGCCGGCCTTAAGTGTTTGTGTTCCGCTGGTCCTTTAAGGAGCCGCAACAGGGAATTTATAGCTTTTAAATGAATGGGGGGACACGATCGTGACCCCCACTGCAAGGTTCAATGTCAGGAAATTGCGGGGGTCCACCATGGGCACAGTTGGGGGGTCGCAGCGGGGGTCCATTCGGTTAATGTGGGGTCTCAAGCTTTTCTCGGACCTCTGGGTAAACTTGTACGTGTTTAACAGTGTTTTTCGCTGTCCTGGGTTGTGGAGCCTCATTTTCATTTGTTTCGCCCGCCATTTTTTATCTTGCTTAAGTGATTTTCGAGTGGCAAAACTGGGGAAATTGGGGTTAAATTGGCGTTCAACCTCACTTCTAGATGTCCTGGCTGTCCCCCCGTGCTGTTGGTGAGTGTTTTTTTATTAATATTGTGGTTTTGTGTGTGTTTTCGTGTTTTTGTGTTTGCGCGGTTACATGTTTGTTTTAGGACATTGTGAATTTTATTTTTCTAAGACCCGCTGGTCGTTATTTTGGGTCCCAGGGTCTTTTTTTTTCTAAATGCCGCGGTCGTAATTTTTTGTCGCAGGCAGCAGGCAATGAGGGAGAGGAGAAAGGGAAGAGAGACACAGGGGATGAGAGACACAGGGTAAGGACAGGAGGAGGGGAATATAGACACAGAGGAAGGAGAGGAGGAGGGGAAGAGAGACACAGGGTAAGCACAGGAGGAGGGGAAGATAGACACAGGGGAAGGAGAGGAGGAGCGGATGAGATACACAGGGGAAGAGAGGAGGAGGGGAAAAGACACACAGGGGAAGGAGAGGAACAGAGACACAGGGGAAGGAGAGGAGGGGAAGAGAGACACAGGGGAAAGAGAGGAGGAGGGGGAGAGACACACAGGGGAAGGGGAGGAAGAGAGACACATGGGAAGGAGAAGAGGAGGGGAAGAGAGACACAGGGTAAGGAGAGGAAGAGAGACACAGAGTAAGGAGAGGAGGAGGGGAAGAGAGACACAGGGTAAGGAGAGGAAGAGAGACACAGAGTAAGGAGAGGAGGAAGGGAAGAGAGACACAGGATAAGGAGAGGAGGAGGGGAAAAGGTTGTATTTTGTCAAGGTTGCGTTGCTGAGAACTATATATGTGATATATATATATATATATATATATATATATATATATATATATATATATATATATATATATCTTACATTTGTTATTGTTGTATAGGCACATCTGTCAGTGACTGATTTATAGATGTAGAATACCCAAATATTTATTACTGGAGTATGAGTACTTTTAAATCTTTATTGAATGGGACAATTCTTCGGTAAACAAATATGTTTGGTGTACCATTTCAAAATGTCTTAATTCTTAACATTTCATTAATATTCAAAATATACCAAAGCCCTTCACAAATCAAATTGGAGTGCATTGAAGGTCACTTTAGTTTGATCTTATTAAGATGATATGTGTCATTTCTACGTTCATTATGTTAAAGGGAAGTTGGGCTATTAAACAATGGTGAGCCAGTGAAAGCCGCACAAGTGATGATGAATTCCAGCATATAATTATATTATGAACCTCTTACCTTGACCTTTTCAAAGCTGTTCAGGTGACTGAGAAAATATATACTTTGGAAAATTATATCTACATGTGTTTTAATGGAATTATATTATTTTTATGTTAAATTACACATTTTTTTATAGTGAGTTATTTAGATACTAGATTGCACCAAATAGTGACATGGCAGTTGATTACTCATAGATGACTAATGTATAAACCTAAATACCAAGTAATTCTAAGTCATTTTCCAATATATGAGATTATGAATAATTAAATATTATCGAATATTATCAAATATTGAAATATAATGCACAACTAACTTCTAGATCACATTGCTGTCAATATATTTTAAACTACATAAATGCTGTAAGAAGTGTATTCTACAAAGGTATTGTAGTTTACTTAAACACAGTATTTTATGTTGCACACAGAGATTGCAATGACATATGTGATAGCTGGATATTTAGTTTAGGGTCTTTTAGAATCAGTAACTGGCTATCCATGATTCTCAAAATTCCAGGGGGATGAGGCAGTGTCTTCACTAGGAAAGTTGGCTGTCTGGGTATCCACAAATTGAGGTTCAGGGAGGAGGGCTAGGAAGCCAGCAAGACTTCAATAGAGTGCATGGGGCCTTTGGTCTGTCTGACAATTTCAAGTACATACAATTTAGTGGTTAACTGCAATATAATAGATCAAAGAGATATCACTTACAAAATACTTGACATCGTTTGACCTTTGTATATTGAAACAAATCATTTAAATTGTTGTCTGACAACCTAGTTAACTATGTTTGATGTCTAAATCAGCACCGCAGACAGCCCCATTGAAGTCTATGGAGCCGATGTATTAAACACATCTCAAAACACAATATACATATAACAAGAATAATATCAGAGATGAAAAGGATGAATTGGGCACCAGTGGGCTAGTCACTTGGGGGAATAGTCTTTATGGGGTTCTGGAGATAAGGAGGGCCACCTTGACTTGGTTTTATACCAAGTCAAATTTTCAAACGCTTCATCCATGGGAATCAGAGCCAGTGATTTTAGCCTTTTAGGGCAGTTTAGACTAATGTTAGAACAACTGGGGAAAACAAATATTCTGTTTCTGATGAAAAGTACTCTGATTTTCATATACACCCTGGCCCCAAAAAGCGGGTTGTGACATGGAATATTCACACAAGATATCTCCTACTGTAACTTGCTAATGAACCCCATCACCCTTCTGTCCAATCCATTATGAATGCCTCTGCTAAGCTTATCAACCTCACTTAACAATTTATGTCTGCAGCAACTCCACTGGCTTTCCATAGCCACCAATTCATATAACCTTAGTAACAGTGCTCCTCCTTATATCTCTGCCTTCATTTTCAAATATTTCACCAACCTCCCCCTTTTCTCTTCAAATCTGTCTAGGGTTTGTCTAGATTGGTCATCCATTTATGAGAACCCCCCTTTTTACTGCAATGACTGCAATTATACCTGGGACTTAATGATAAACAATTATATCACCTGCAGATGGTGTAAGGCTGCTGACAAAGACCGCTCCAGTCACATAATACACATCATTTGTTCTCTGCAAGGTTTGCTAATACATTTATTTGAACAAATGTTTGGTTTACTACGCTCCCTCTAATGCTATAGAGCACCATTACTACATGTACCAAAAATGTACCAAGCATCATTAGGTGTAAGTGTTTAGACATGCAGCCCTAGATTTTTGGTACTCTCTCGCTGTAATAATCCAAGACTCAAGGTTTAATGAGGGAATTAGATTATTGCCAATGTAATATTTAATTATTTAAAGGGCAATTTACCTCACTGTAAGTTCTCTTCAAGATTGTATGCTAACATTATCTATTGTTTTAATTACACTAATAACAGATAAACAATCTAAAGTATTACATGAATGTTTACATACAGTCTATTCTGCCCACTCCCTGTTGCCCGAGTAATAACAGATTGCTCAGTGTAGCGTGCGTGGCTATGGTGATTTCCCTGGACTCAGGACTGCACTGACCAATTAACCCAAAGCTGACCTGTTTAGGTGAGTCCAGCATTCCATGTCTTCACAGATATATGTGTTAAGGTTTTTTTTTTTTTTTATCTACACAGAGAGCCCTGGTCAGTATTGCTCAAATTCCAGAAAGGCAAGAAAGCAGAAACCTGAATTTAAATATAAAAATTACAAGGTCTGTTCCCTTCAAACTGGAAATTTAAGCAGTCTAACCATCCACTTGAATGAGACACACACCCCTGCAACCTGATTGGTTGCAGTAATTTAACAACATGTGGGCAGTCTATTATACATTTGAACACAGATTTTATTTTATTGTATTTCTCAGTGAAAAATGCACGTATGTCAAAAATTAAAAAAAATAGTTCAACATGCTTTTAAAAGATCTTTACTATGATGTAGTCCAAATTGTACTGAATTAAGTGGCACTTTAATGTTAATGGAGATTGAAACATCACTAGTTTTTTTAGTCTGCTCTCGTTCCATCAAATAATAATGGATAGACATTTATAAATATGGTTGGTCAGTATATCAGACAGTGCAGAGCTCGGTGTTGTAGTATACTGATCTAACACAAGGTAAATAAATTGATGAACATATATAAGTCAGTGTCCCCTCTGTCTTTTCTATATTTCTATTTTTTGTGTCTTTTCAAAATTCTCCTTCTCTCTCAATCATTGTATTTTGATCAATGGCAGCTCATACTATAAAACATGCAGTAAGAATAGATTCATTCATCATACAGTGCTGGACGTAGTGTGACTACTGAGTCATGTCTTCTCTTCTGAAAAGCAGGTAAGGACGGGTTATTTGTCATAGTCTTATTTATCTGCCAAATCCCAAAGCTGATGTGTTATTACAGGTCACTTGAAAGGGTCACTACTTCAACTAAAGAAACACATTTTCTGCAGAATAACAATGATATTGCTAACTATCAATCATCTAACTGTCCATTTTTCGTACAGTTTTATGTTCTTATGAGCACACATGGGTATATATTATGCAGGGAATCTCAGGAATGCAACAGAATATGTTTAATCTGCAAAGCTAACTTATTGGTGTCTTGTAAAACAAATCGAATCAATAAAAGTATTTATGTATGATGTTCTAAAAGACAGATGGTTTGGATGAACTGTACAATCCTGTTTTAGATCTGTACTATATTACTACTTTGATGCTGCATTTTTGATGGTTTCCGAAACAATGTTGAAATAATCACTGTAACTACTATCACAGAATTACGTTATAACAAAAGTATTATTAGATGTATTTATTATATCACAATAATTTTTGTATGCACGTTCAATAATGCAAACATATAAACAGCATTTTTTGTATTTAAGCCTTAGAAATTATCTTTTGATGTAGGCATATAATTCTTTTATATTTATATAAAATCTCTAGTTAATTTAGATATAAACATACTCTTAATTTTCAGGGTAACTTAGATTGATATTTTCATGTATGTGGTTCATAATAATAAAAATAATAATAAAAATAATAATATTTATGTGTAAAGCACCAACAATTTATACCCCGATATACAAGTGGAAAATACATTTTATATAGAGGGCGTGTGACACTTAAAGGCATAGGGAAAGTTCCTGCATTTTACCAGGGATATACTATATCTATGTATATATTTACTTTCATTAACTTTGTTTATATTAAAATTAGTTATTAGCTCTGCCTTTACTGCCTAAAATCAAACAAATAGTCCCCGTATGGGTCTGCCCACTGCTGAGTATGCAGACACAGACTCAGGAGGGCTGTATGTGCAGTGTACTGTCCTAAACTATCAGAGACCATGTGTCTTCAGTATTTTGCAGAATCTTCCTGAGAGGTGGTCACTGATTGGTTAGTATGAGACACTGCACAGCAAGTACAGCAGAGTCTTTGTCTTCATGAGCTGCAGAGGGCAGACCCAAGTAGGTAATATTTGTTTGATTTTAGGCACTAAAACAGAGCTTATAAACACTTCTTAATAAGATACCAGATATATTATGTACCTAGTAAAATCCAGAAACCACAAAAACAATGCTGATACAGAAAGAAAAAAGGTCCCTGCTCCATTGTTTCGTAGAATTTATTTCAGATGCCTAGCTAGAGGTACAGCAAGTGTTACTTGGCCCACTTTGGAGAAAGTGTTTTTCTATTGCCCTTAGCCCCTATGGTACAATATGGGGGTTACTTAGTCAACTTCTGTATTGTAAGACTGCTCAATTGCTCCATATAGATATATAGAGCCTCATTACAATTGAGCAATTGGAAGTTACAGTAGCCCGTGATGGAGGCCACAATTTAATTTGCTATTGAATGGATGTTTTTTTGCGAGACGTGTTACGGGCTTGAAATCCTTGCGGTTTTTACAACTGTAACTTACACTCCATCTAAGACTTTGATCTTACAATCAGAAATCACTATTCAATTGCTACAATTCCACAAGCCCGCAATTGTTTTCACACTTGTAAAAGGCAAATGTAGAAGAAAATCCTACAAGTACCAGATGGGACCCGCAAAGGGTTTAAAGACATATCCATAGCACTGTAAAAGCAAATAAAAAATAAATACTGCACTGTAAATGATGGGGAAAGCGATTAAAGACATTACAATTAATTGCACAATAATCTCAAGCTCCCAAATCGGCAATTAAAACGTATTTTATTTATTGTTTCATTTCAGGGTTAGATTGATCTCGGGAATCAATGAGTTAATTCATATCAGGCCACCCACATGGACTAGAACACTACCGGCATTCATTTTTATTATTTTGTGTTTTGCGGTTTTGCTAATCTGATCACATATCGGAACCCCAAAAGCTAATTGATTGATATGCAACCTCCATGTTTTGCTGAAATGGGTAATTAAGGCCTTGCTTAATTGATCATGTTCCCGCCCTGAAATGTTACTTATGATTGCATGGTTTACGGTTTTGGCTTTCAGCTCTTAACTTGTGGGCTTGTTCAATTGAATAACACCGGAATTGTAGCAGACCACGAGCCTGCAGCAGGCCCGCAGACATACGGCCTTTATACCGCGAGATGTGGGCTTAAAATTGAATGAGGATCATATTTTATAGAACTAATACTCCAGGCCCCTATCATCCTTGAGAGGAAATAACAGAAACAAAAGAAAAAAGGACAAGGTCAGGGCTAGGATTTGATCTTAAATGTGGGACTTTCCTTCAAAAATGGGAATATTTTGGAGCATAGGTGGGACAGTGGAATTTCAATTGAAAAGAGGACTGTCCCACCAAAAGAGAGATAGTTGGGAGTGATGATTTGTGAGTCAACACAGTTTATTTCAAGATATGATGGTCAACGAGTATGGCAGATCTACTACTAGGCTGCCTAATGATGAGAGGTAATAACCTCAAAACAGTGCTGTCTGTCTTAGGCTTCCTGGCTTGTGCATCATCCATCCTGGGCTTTGTTTAAAGTTGTATAATACAGCAGGCATATACTTAAAAGGAGCCATGTTTAAAATGGTATTTGGATTAAAGAGAGAAGCCTTTGTGGGCACATGTGCATGTCCCAGAATGCAGTGTAATCACTGTATTTCTCGGAATTCTGAACAGGAAACAGTTTTTTTTAAAAACTTTTTTTAGACGTTCAAATGTGACCACAAATGTACTATTTATTTACAGTTCCAATGTACGTTGGGGGCTTCTATCGCTCTTTTGTCCGCCATAAATTAAGTGATTGGTGTAGTAAACTACTATCCCACAAAATCTACTACCCAAGCTAGAATCCAGCCCCACACTAATGAGAAGAAGTAATTTTGAAACAGTGCTGTCTGTGGGTTGGTTTCCTGGTGTGTGCATAATTCATCCCGGGCTTTGCTTAAAGCTGTGTAATACAGCAGGCATATGCTTAAAAGGAATCATGTTTAAAATGGTATTTGGATCAAAAAGTAAAGACTTTGTATCTAACATGTATGTAACTGCCCAGTTTCCCAGAATGCAGTGCAGTAGCTGTATTACTTGAAATTCTGAGGGTGGAAAGAGTTTTTTTACATTTAGATGTTCAAATGTGAACACAAATGTAAAAAGCTCTATGTACATATGATTTTAAGCTCAAAGACAGGTGTTACAATTCGCTTTCTTCAGTTGGGCTTGATAAGGCTGCTATGTCCAAACCTACCCAGCAGGTCTTTCAGGTTCTTTTGATCCGTTCACCAAGGCAGCTGATGTATCTAAAATCATCTTCTTTGGATGCATTATTTTAAAATGTGAGGACACAGGATCAGCATACAGGATACTTCATCTGGACAAGTGATGCTGGAACTGCTTTCTTTTGTGGTGTAAACTTCATAACAGAATTATTTTTTTTACGTACTGACCATCAGAGAAAACTTTACTAACCGATTACAACATCACATTCTAAAATCAGTTAACTCTTCATGAACCAAACATGTAACATACAGAATCTAAGATAATAAGTCAAACACACATAGAGAAGCAACATAACATACAGTAATTAACATACTTAGGGTAATCAACATAACATAAAAACATAATAAATAGCTATAACAACTAGTGAGTACAATCCCTGCGCAGGTGGGTCAGACAAGGTATAGTTTCCCCATCCTAAAACCACATATACCCAGGAGGCAGTCCTGATAGGAGTCATTATGTGAGTTCAAAGGGTGTTCAAGGGATAATGATAGCTACTACCCTCTTTTATATGCAGCATCCCTGTGATCATCTCTATCAGATAAACACCAGCATGCTGCAGCATTAAGTCTATGTGTAAGTTATTTTCTGCGATGGAGCAACCAATAGTCCATTAATGTTCTTAGTCCCTAGAAGGATGCACTCAGTCTCAGTATGTTTTCCCCTGCTGTAACAGGAAGGCTACTCAACCCCATTGGGGCAAATGTGGAAAACAATTCCCCTAGGCCTCCCCCTACCTGAGGGCTGATTCTGACTGTGCAGGGCAGATTTTTATCATTATTCTCCTGTACAAATCCCAAGGAAGTGACTCTGGTGGATCCCCTGCCAGCACAACCCTCCCCAACCAAGTTGATCCCAACAGCTGTCCTGTTGTACCTAAAACAGTTCATGGGCCTATGGGACCAAAAGTGGGCAATACTTTCCTTGCAAGAAAAAAAATGACCTCAGTAGCTGTACCTGTTGGCTGGCATCAATCTTGACCTTTGCTGTAGCCTCCATCAATGGTTCAGAGTCCATTACAATTTTTCCCAAGGGCCAGTGAGCACAACTGCTCCAATCCAGGTTCTCTCCTTGGCCTGGGGTCTGTAAATAGTCCATTTTCAACTCTACCGGCCTGCTATTAGCAGTGGTGCACCAACTAACTGGGAATAAGTGGTTCTTTGGTTGTTGGTCTTGGGGCTCATTTCAGTTGCTGCCCCTGGATCTGTGTCTTTCTCTCTGACAATGTACAGCTGGAGCCCTATTGCTGGTTCAGAGTCTAGGTTTGGTTCTCACAAGAACCCAGGAGCATGATAGCTTCCCCATAGGCCCTCACATTGCCCTGCTTTCTGTTAATTACTCTCTGGGCCTTCTTCCGGAACGACACTTCCCAATGAATTAGTTCTCTGTGAGGGCAAACTAAAATCCAAACAGTTGTATGCTTCTAGGCCTCCTGGTCGCAGGATGTATCTTCTTTATCCTGGTTTCTGTCTGGTAGGATCTCAGGACTCATCCTTTCTCCTGCCCCCTGGTCTGTGGCTAGCTCCCTGACTGTTTTTATCAGCTAGAGCCCCACTACCGGTTCACAGTCTATGTTAGGTTATGTCAGGTTTGGTTCTTTCAAGAGCCAAGGAGCATGGCGGCTCCCCTCCAGGCCCTCTACTTGGACTACTTTCTGGAAATAATCCTCTGTGCCCCTTCCAGAACTGCACTTCCTAATAAATCAGTGTTTTTAAGGGCAAACTAGAATCCAAAAAGCTGTATGCTTCTAGGGCATCCTGATGGCAGGATGCATCTTCTTCATCCTCACCTGGTTGGCAGGGCTCCTTTTAACAGTTTTGCCAAGTCTTATCCTGAACTGCCTTCTCCAGCAGTCCCAAATAAAGCTCTTCCCACACCAGAACTGCCAGCCATTCAGTCACCCAAAATCAAGTTGCTTTTTAGGTTGATCCTAAAGAGCTAGAAAAACTGGCTATACATTATGTTAGCCATGTATTTAATAATCCTTGGGAAATTTCACTTTGTTGCTGTATTTATATTCAAGTGAGCAGATCAAACATATTAATTAGTTGATTTAATGTTCTAATAAGGATTGCAGTTGGAATGCTATCAGGCAGTTAGATCCCCTCTCCCATCTGTATCAACTCTCTGAGCCTCACATTAGCATATTGAGCCATTTATTAAAATAAAGGAGTCGCAAAATCACTGATAAATATTTCAGGATATATTTACTGTCAAGAAAATTTTAAGTACAATGTATAAACAATGTATAGACAGTTTGTAATGTTCTTTAAGATAATATCACCTTCCTGTTGGGGTGACAGAGTCCATTTAAAAACTAGATTACCTTACTCCAATTTTGAAAGCTGATAGCATAAAGACATTTCAAGTGAGATTTTATCCTGGTGGCACTAAAAACATCCTGTTTTAAAGTGCCTTATTTGACAGCACTGAATAATAAATCCATAAAATGTCCAACTTATTACCTTTTAGAAAGCTTCTTCTAGAATAAAAATGTTCTCTACCCCAACCCACTATGTTGAGCATTGTATTGTATTACAAATTATATTTTACACATAAAGAGTTAAGTTAACAACTTCTCATTCCATTTCCATTCAAGTCAATTGAGATTGATATTTTTCATTATAAAAACATTAAATATTATTGCTCACCTTAGAAAGATACTAAGGTAATGATTGCAAACTTTTAGAATTCAGTAAAAACATATTATGGCAAACTGGCATCTTAGAAGATTGTATTGCCTACTATTATTTTGTTGCATCCCACTGTGATATGCTCTTAGTCATGTTGTTGTTTAGTCATTCAGTCATGTCTGACTCTCCATTACCCTATGGACTGCAGCATGCCAGGCACATCTATCAGCCATTGCCCCTCTGAGCTCTTAGTCTTACCTTAAGCAAATGATCGCAACTGGGTGAACACAGATGTTCTTTGGGTAATGTAATCTTCCTATGGCAATGTAATGTTCCTCTCTGCATTCTTTATACACAAATCTATTGTGCAAATATCACATTACCGCAAAGTACGTTTTTGTATTTCCCCTATGTAAACTAAAACCATTTAAAGCTATTAAGCATCGTCATGACTGATTTTGGGGCCATGATGGGACCACCTTCACCCCACATGTACCACTGTTATCTGGGACTCTTACACTTTCTGCCAAGGATGTTTATGTGACAACAAATAGTTAACTGCAGCAAATTGAATGAGTATATGGCCGCCTGGAATGTTTGTTAGGTCAGAGGGGGCACTGCAGGGAAATATGGGGTAATACATTAAGCAGAAACTTTGGTGCTGATGTGGAATTCCCAGATGTTGCTCTACTCCCTAGTCTAGTATAGTCATAAAGTGATATGCTTCACCTAGCATTAAAACAGTGATCTGGGATATGGAGTGACCTGTCCAGATAACCCCAGCTCTTGTGTATCTGGCGATGGGAGGGGGGTTGTGGCTGATGACCTCCTCTAACAGAACGGGTGTGGGTGAGATCTTTCTGTGTTTTATCTATGTAACAATAAAGAAGTGATCAGTCTTCCATACACTAAATACCGGTGTGGTCTTATTTGTCTGCGGTCCCATGACTGATGTCCGGATCTAAATAGCTCATGTGCTGAGATGAGAACCAACAACCTATAAATGCTCCCTGTAAGCTAAATCAGGAAAAGTAGGGGTGCATGGGTCCCTCAGTTTTTGGGTTGTGATAAGTATCACCTATAATAGTGATCAAATATGAGTATTGCCTGTGAGGTGCGTTCTGCGAAGTGGTACTGATTTATGGGTACAGCAGAACCTCAAGCAACTGTGGCAGTGGAGAGACAGAGGGGGTAGATGGAGAGGGAGGGAGTTAGAGGGGGAAGGGAGAGAGGGAGGGAGGCAGAGAGAGAGCACTCTGCACAGGCATTACTCATATGCTGATTGACAGGCACTGTGGAGAATTGCTCGACTGTTATGGGTGAGTGCGGGGTAGATGGAGAGGGAGGGAGAGAGAGAGTCGGAGAGAGAGCGAGGGAGAGAGAAAGAGAGGGAGGAGACAAAAAGAGAGGGAGGGAGGAGGCAAAGAAAGAGCATTCTGCAAAGGCGTTACTCACATGCTGATTGACGGGCACTGTGGAGAATTGCTCGACTGTTATGGTTGGGTGTGGGGGTAGATGGAGAGGGAGGGAGAGAGAGAGGGAAAGAGAGAGAGAGGGTCGGAGAGAGAGCGAGGGAGAGAGAGAGAGAGAGGGAGGAGACAGAAAGAGAGGGAGGGAGGAGGCAGAGAGAGAAAGAGAGAGATAGAGGGAGGCAGAGAGAGAGGGAAAGAGAGGGGGAGGCAGAGACAGAAAGAGAGGGAGAGAGGAGAGGGGGGAGAGAGAGAGACAGAGAGCACACAGAGAGCAGAGTATCTGCAGCAAAACATCATGGGATTGTAGGCTTTTGTTCTCACCAATCACATCTCTACCCATGAAATGCAGCAGCTGCTCTGAATATCTGTACTGTGCTTCTTTTGGCTGGAAGGTTAGTATAGAGTACTTGAATTCAGTTTTTCTATTGCTTAGTACGAGGTGCCTATGTAGGTGGTGTGGAACCCAATGTTTTTTTATTTAATAAACAGCAAACAACCTGACACAATTATCCAAAGACATTTGATAAAAATTGGACTTGAATGCTCCTAGGATTGTAAGTCTGTGAGTTTTAAATCTTATGTGCTCTAGTGAAAGCTTTGTGTACACTTTATTTTAAGCTCAAAAACAGGACCATCCATTCTTTTTTTCTTCTTCATTTTGTTAATGTTGTTTGACTTCAACTTACACTTGCGGATTCGATAGATAACTTTAAAAGGGGACTGGATTTATTTCTAATTAAAAAGGGTATTCAGGGTTATCATGGATAATTAGAGAGACAGTAATGGTCCAAATTTTTTACATTTCCCCTTGAGACAATTGGCTAAGTCTCGCTTGTTTTTTTTTTTTTTTCTTTCTTCTCTATTTGCCTTCCTCTGGACTAATTAATAATAATAAAAAACAACAACAAAAAAAAACATTAAATAATTGATTAATAATAAATTAACAACTAATGAATTAATAGTTAATCCGCATATTGCAGATCAGAGGAGATCTTAAAAGGTTGAACTTGATGGACTGAAAGTCTTTTTTCAACCTTAAATACTATGGCCCTCATTCAATTGCGATGTGGCCAATTGAATAAGGCTCTAAATAAGCACATAACATATTTTTTTTTAATACGTTTTTAGTTAGTAAACATCTATCCATAAGCAAAATTTTCACTAACTAAAAACTTCTTTTAAAAAAATATGTTATGTGCTTATTTAGAGCCTTATTCAATTGGCCAAATCGCAATTGAATGAGCCCCTATGTAACTATGTAACTATGTAACTTGTAAAGCACTACAGAATATGTTGGCGATTAAAATGCTAAGTAGAAAACACATTTTGTTCCACTATTTAAGCATGACTATATTTGGTGTTGCTCCTTAGTATCTAAGAGTCATTCTATTTATAACTTTTTAGTATCTTTGTTACATTTGAAGTATTAAATGTTACATAAATATTAACTGTAAACTACTTGTTTGTTTGTGCATACCTTAATAGAGTAAATCGCAAAATATATAGTGTATAGTGTCTCTCCCCCTCCTCTCTCTCCTCTGTGTCCCCCTCTACTTTACTGGCCTCGCGATGAGCATCTTCGGCGCTCATCACAGGCCTCGCTATTAGTGCCTTTGGTCTCATCATGGGCCCCGCAATGAGTGACTTCGGCGCTCATTGCGAGTCTCTCCCCCTCTCTATGTCCTACCTTGCCTTGTGACTCATTTCCTCCTCCTCTCCCTCCCTTGTGTGTTTGTCCCCCTCCTCTCCCTCCCTTGTGTCTCCTGCCCCCCTGTGCTTTTACCCCCTCTCCCTCCGCTGTGTCTCTTCCCCCCTCCCCTGTGTCTCTTTCCCTTCATGTCCTTTCCCCCCTCATGTCTCCCCCCCTCTCCCTGCCCTGTGTCTTTTCTCCCATCCCCTGTGTATCTTCCCCATATCTCTTCTTCCCCCCTCTCCCTCCCATGTGTCTCTTCCCCCTTCTCTCTCCCCTGTGTCTCTTCCCCCTCCCTCGTGTCTCTTTCCCCATTTCCCTCCCATGTGTCTTTTCCCCCTCCCCTGTGTCTTTCCCCCTCCCCTGTGCCTTTCCTCGGTTCTCCTCTACATCACCTGTGTCTCTTCCCCCTCCTCTCACTCCCCTGTGTCTCTTCCCCTCCTCTCCCTCCTCTGTGTCTCCCCCTCCTCTCCCACCCCTGTGTGTCTTCCCCTGTCCTCTGTGTCTTTTCCCCCTCCTCTCACTCCACTGTGTCTCTTCCCCCTTCTATCACACCCCTGTGTCTTGCCCCCTCTCCTCTCACTCCCCTGTGTCTCTTCCCCCTGTTCTCCCTCAGCTGTGTCTCTCCCCCCTCCTCTCCCTCCTCTGCGTCTCTCACCCTCCTCTCTCTCCTCTGTGTGTCCTCCCTCCTCTCCCTCCTCTGTGTCTCCAATCCTCTCCCTTCTCTGTGTCTCCACTCCTCTCCCTCCTCTGTGTTTCTCCTCCTCTCCTTCCTCTGTGTCTCCTCCTGCTCCCTCCCGTGTGTGTTTCCCCCTTCTCCCTCCCCTGTGTGTCTCCCCCTTCTCCCTTGTGTCTCTCTCCCTCCTCTTCTGTGTCTCTTCCTTCCTCCTCTCACTCCTCTGTGTCTCCCCCCTCCTTCCCTGTGTGTCTCCCCCCTCCTCTGTGTCTTCCTCCCTTCTGTCACCCGTCTTTCTTCAGCTCTCAGGCACCCGCTCATGTGCGCCCCCACCATACCATGCGCATGAGCGGGAGTTGCTCAAATCGCAGTTTTCAAACAGCTATTTGTTGCAAGCGTGATGATGAATCGCAGTTTGACAACTATTCATGAGCTATCACGATCCTATCCCCCGTCTAACTCTCCCACCCTCTACTTGATGGGAGGCGCTCACTGTGAGCCTCTTCCCCCTCTACTGGCCTAGCAATGAGCACCTTCGGCGCTCATCACACCTCCTCCCCTGTGTCTCTTCCCCCCTCCTCTCACTCCTCTGTGTCTCCCCCTCCTTCCCTGTGTGTCTCCCCTCTCCTCTGTGTCTTCCTCCCTTCTGTCACCCGTCTCTCTTCCGCTCACAAGCACCCGCTCATGCGCGCCCCCTGCCGCGCAATGCGCATGAGCGGGAGTTGCGCAAATCGCAGTTGTCAAACTGCGATTTGTCGCAAGCCTGATGATGAATCGCAGTTTGACAACTATTAGATGTGATAATTAACTGTTCTATTGAGTTTGTTTCGTTCTTTCAAGAGCATTTAATGCTATCTATTTATTGTACAATGTAACATAACTTGACATATTTATCCTTTTATCAGCATATCATAGGAATGCAATTTAGTGGCACAGCATGTAAATTAGTGTCATTGTTAGCTAACTAGATTTTATGATAATATTTGTAAAACAACAATCCACTCACAACATTGTGAGAAATATAATATAAGGTTGTATCTCTGCTGTCAAAGCAAACAGCAAATACACCCTGCTCTTTGCCAAATTTCATTCAGAATTATATGCCCCCTTGTATTCTTAGCCTTGTGTTTATTTTATGTTTAAAGATAAATGGAGGTTTCCCTGTTATTACCTTTTTGTAATCTAACACACGATGCTTACATCAGAAACACACATTGCATTAATTCATTCTTTGCACATAAAAATGTATTATATTTTAAAAAGAAAATGTTGTTTCCACACCACCAGAGGTACCTAAATAGGCACCTCCTACCAACCAATAGAAACACTGCATTCAGGTACATTTTTTAACCTTATACTAACCTTCAAGCAACAGCAGCACAGTTCAGAATTCCAGAACAGCACTGTTCAAGCTGCTTCCTTGTGGTGGGAACAGAAGACTACACATCCCATGATGCTTTGCTGCAGAGACTGAATCCCCAGACATTTCAACAATGTTGCAGTTGCCTCTGATTGGCCATGACAAATTATACATTTATTGCAAATTTAGCTTGGATTTTCAGGGGCATTCCTTCTGAAAACCAACTGCCAGAAAACTGAATACATTTGCAAACTAGGGTAAGTTTATTAATATTTATTTTGGAATTTTTTTTCATGGAAAACATTTTTTGCATACAATACTGATTCTCTTCCATCAGATGCATTTATAATCCATGAAATTTCTATATACCTAAATTATTTTACTGTTTATCGTCATACGCCATCCCATCTGTAAAGAGGTTCTGTTAATCTATCCTCCTCAAGCTATAGGGAATAATAATATAGGGAACATATACAATATACTTTCTTGAATTGCTTGCTATATTTAACAGTTCATATTTTTTCTATCTGAAAGCCTTAAACATTTTTACTCTTCCACGTCTACAATAACTCTTTATCTCACTCCCATTAAATATTTATCAAGCACATTCACATACATTTTCTTCCCACTTCAAACACCCCTATGCTACAATGATCAAATCCTTAAATTGCTTATTCCTACTTAACTGGTTTAAGAGCTTGTATTTTTAATAAATGCACTTTCCCCCTACTGTGTCTATAATCCTTTCTTTATACCTTGCTTTACGCCACTTAAAGTAAGTTCTGCTATTTACTGTACCTTGAGTTATTATTTATTGACTGCTCTTATCTACGATTGCTACTTTATTTATTTCCAGCACAGACGACCAACAAGTCAATGAATAACAGTAATGCAAAAAGCCTAATAATCAAAACCAACAGGGACCATTAAAATATAAAGTATTATATAGTTAAGTTTCTTTTGAACATTCCATTATAAACATATTTTTCACGACTTTGTAACTTTGCTTTGGTTTGAACTATATTTTTGTATTTCAGGAGAGATTGAGAGTCTGATTTTTTTTCCAACCTTCATGAAATTCTGTCCAGCCAAAAAATAAGTTGATTTATGTTTAATTTTAGGGTATTTTTCCCATAGGAATTTCTTTAAATATTTGCTCACAATTTTTTAGATAGCTTAAGCTATTTTTGAGATATAATAGTTTAAAATGTTAATGTAATGAGCTATGCTCAGTATAGACTTGTGTATGTGAGCTAATGTCAGATTCCAGGCATTTTGATTGGTCAGTTATGGTCATGTGGATGGTCGGATTACCCATTAGGCCAACTAGGCAGCCGCCCAGGGGCACTTCCCTATGAGGGGTGCCACTTAATAAAAAAATGGTCCCTAACTTAAAAAAATTAATGTTGCAGTTCATAGACTGGATACTAGGGGGTAACCACCTCAAATAAGACAGTTACAACAAGAAAGGGAACTTACACATATAGAAAAGGCATATCTTGCATACTCACTCGCAGGGGCACCTCCACTTCACTGCCTAGGGGCTCCAAAAAGGTAGATACGGCCCTGGTCATGTGACATGTTTTTATAGATATAGCTCACCTGCAATGGCAGAAGTCCACTGTCACATTCTGCTTCTTCAAGGGGGCTTGATATGAACCTAGTTCAAACCAGCAGAATCATGTAGTTCCTGTACTCTGTGGCACAAAAGGTGGCTTCTGAAGAGGGCAAGGCCCAAAGGGTACAGGCAGAGAATACTGGATCCAGGTTACCCATGGCAAGACCACTCCCCAAGTCAGGATACAACACACAAATAGTCTCACACCTTGTTTATGTGAAAACTGTCTCTCAACATTTATTGAATGATCAAAACAACATATTTATACTCTTCCATACCACACCCTTGTGTACATTTGTGTATGTGTGATGTCAGACCATCTGGCTTGCAATCTTGGGCTATCAAAGCTCTTGAGATCAAATTCCCCAGATATCTATAGCTGACTAGTGAAAAAACCTTTATGTTAAACTCAAGTGTTTGATTAGGACTACTTGAAGTACATACATCTGTCTTGACCCAAGGTCTATATGTTTGAGTGTGGAATGATCTGCAGCTAACTTCTATGCAGAGCATTTCCACCAATTCCACATACTGTATGTTCTATATAACATTTTCCCTCTTATAATATAGTATAACTAGGATACATAATAACCATGTACAGGCAACATATAACCACACAATAACACATAATCCCAATATAACAATGTCATGCTCCCTTGGACATATTCATAAATTGCTGACAATATGAGTCCTTAAACAATTAAATCATGACATCCACCAGATGGGACAAAAGAGTGAAATATCAAATGCTTTAAAAGTATATTGCCTGCAATGGCAGACAGGGCGAGCGAATGATAGTTAAAGACGTGGATGTAGTTGTTTGTTCAGTTCCGGTAGAGAGGGGGAAGAGAGATCTTAAAGGCCTAGCATCTGCTAAAACTCCTTCTGTCTGGTGAAATATAACTTTATATAATAAATCTCAATTTCATTAATGTAAATAGTCATTCACATATTGCTTTTAACCATGTTACACTTTAATTATCATACATTAACAAACACTTGCCATTACATTTGAGCAAAGGTATACATTACTAAATCTTTCATATCATCCACACAAAAAAGGTATATAGGATTAGCAAGTCTTTATTTCAGCTTTGGAAACTTTGGCATATGGTGCCAATGTGACAAACACACTACTTTATAAAACAGTAGTACATAACTGCCACAGTCTTCCAGTGCATGTGGGTGTTTATGGAATTTAAGGGGCCATTTTCCTCACTGTAAATGCTCTTCATGGTGTTAAAGAGCATAAGGTTGTATGTGAAAATAATATTTGTTTTAATTTTAGTTTTAAATGTATGTTTACATACAAGTCTATTCTGCCTACTGGCTTGTGCATGAATAATAACAGATCCCTGAGTGTAGTGTGCTTGCATTGTGTGATTCACTATGTGAAAGACTATGATTGATAGCAGTTTACACTGCAATGACGAGGTAACCCAAAGCTGATGTTTTAAGTGAATCAAGCATTCCATTGCTGCACAGATAGATTTGTTAAGGTTTTGTTTTCCTTCTTTGATCGCTACATGGAGCTCCACCAGAGCAGATCACTGGTCTGCATAGCTCAGATTCCAGAGAGGCAGGAGCAGAAACCTGAGTTTTCTTCCATAAGAAAAGAATAAACCCATTACAAAATCTGTTCCCTTCAAACTGGAAATATAAGCAGTTACCAATTACTTGAATTGGGACATACCCCATGCAACCTGATTGGTTGCAGTAATGCAGTAGCATGTGGGCAGGACTGTTATACATGTAAACACATATTTTATTTGATTTTTTTTCCTCAGTGAAAATGCATATATTTCACATATTCAAAGTGTTTCAACATGCTTTTAGGAGATCTTTACTAGGCTCTCCAAATTGTGCTGAATTAAGTGGCCCTTTAAGGCTGTCTGACATAAGGCTATCGTCAGGCTAAATTATCCCAAACTGCCAACAACAGATGTCCATTTCCTTCTTATCTGCAGTGAAATCTACTTTTCTATGTTAATGGTCATTAGGCAGCAGTTGCCATCCATCAATTTTGGGGGGAAAACAGATCAGCATTTATTTGCAGCCGCTTTAATTAGAACACATTTCACTTGTATAACAATGCATACTACTTTATAGATACATTAACACTTATGATACATTAAGATACATTAACACTTATATACACAATATGAAACTTTCTTTAATAACACTGCAATTTGTTACAATTAAATTGTCACATAGACACTAGATTTTAAACATTACAAACACAACATTAATGTGGAACACATTTAAAAATAATAATTTCTACTTGCACTGTTTAGGCTTCAAAAAGACCTGTTAGTTGAAAAATGAAAAGGCCAGCTTTTAACATAAAAAAATAACTCTAAACAATTTAAAAAAATGATACAAAGGAGTGCACAGAACATTTATGAATAAAAACTTGATCATGTTTATTCTCATATGTTGCCCTTTTTGTGATAACTTTTACAATTGTTCCAGTGTAAACAAAAACATGTCTGCTGTTCTGCTGAGCTTGCAGACACTTCTCTTATTAAGTTTAGAAGTCTTGGTCTGTATAGGATAATATATTTATTTAATTTTACATTTAATTTTGCTATTCTTGGTAGCCAGCGATACTTACTATGCATAAATAATTTTTCATTTTGTAAAAAGACCAAATACAGTATGGTTATACATGGAGTTTTTACGGACATTATAGGACCTTCAAAGGTGTTGGCTTACATGTGTAAGCACGTATGTTGATATGTCAGTTGTTTAGGAAATGTAAAAGTTGTTTTATATTCCCTTTCGACTTTAAATAATACAATAATACATTCATAAAAACTAGTTGCATAATTTCTCATTTTACAAATTGCGAAAATAAGTTAGTTAATTAAAACTATTTTATTATAATGCAAAAACTGCATATAAGTATAGTTAAGGTTGCAGAGCAAAATAGGGAGACTTAAGGCTGGAAAACACACGGAATCTGGAGCCATGCAGACTGCAGAGCATCTGACAGCTGCTGTAGAGTGTGTGGTGGAGGCTCCATATGACAAACATGGTAATTAGGATGGCCCCACAGGTGCTTGATGGAGTTCAAGTCTGTGGAATTTGGAGGCCAGGGAAGTACTTGGAAGTCTTTGTTGTGCTTCTCCAACAACTACCAGACAATTCTGGCCATATGACATGTTCCATTGTCCTGCTGGAAGATCCCATCCGCTCCATGGAAGACAGTCAACATATATGGGTGTACTTGATCTGCAAGGATAGATTGAAAACTCAATCGATTGAGAGTGCCTTCCAGACGTAAGAGTGGACCCAGACAATGCCAAAAAAAACATTCCCTAGACCAAAATGCTGTTGTTACCAGCTTGTGTTCTTACAACAATGGTTGCAGAGCTGTTGTTCTCGGAGGTTTCATGCCTGACATGCCAACATCCGTCAAGTCATTGGACCAGAAAATGTGACTCATCAGAGAATGCAATCCTTTGCCAAACAGCAGAGGTCTAATTTCGGGATTGTTTTGCAAATTAAAGCCGTCTCTGACAATGAATCTTCGTCAACATGGGTGCAGCGATCAGCCGTTTGCTTCGGAGCCCTATAAGCAACAGGGTTCACTGTACTATCATTGTAGACACATGTCCAATAGCCCACTTGTTTGTTTGGACAGTAAGTTGCTCAACTGTAGTGGGTCGATTGGCCCTCACACCAATTCACAGGCAACATTCAGCTCTGATATCAATGGCGCACAGTGCTCCGCAATTTCAAAGCTGTTTATTTGCAATGGTGCCACTTGTCCAGTCACTGTACTCTTTAACCACAGCAGCATATAAAAAGTTCACAAACTGTGCTGTTTCATAAATGCAGTCATCCTAGGCCTGTAAGCTAATGATCATTCTTTTTCCAAAGTTGGATACATTGCACATTTTACCCAGGACAGTGATGGTTGATATGTTTGCAGAATGCCTTCATGTCACCTTGAATACTGTACCCACCAAGCCAGCTCATGGAACGTGCCGTATTTCAATGACTACACACTGCTGACGTTGAAAGTAGTCGGTGGTGAATTTAAAGTGACACATTCAGTCACTACCTAAATCCTGCTAATTTCCCTTAAAGGACATCTCCGTAATTTACCACATTCCGACATAATAAATTAAAACATTATAATTCTTTCCTTGTCTACTTATCTCAATCCTCACATGTTTATCCATTAACCATCTATACATTATGATTGTCTTCACAGGGTCAGAGTCAGGTTTCCATAGTATATAAAGCTACGTAACATTTTGGAAGTTTATAAATAAAGTGTAATTATATTAATAAGAAGAATTACCAGAATATTTTGTTAAGTAAATAGTATTTTTTACACTACAGTAAATAATTTGGATACATTTAAACTGTGAGGCCATTTGTATAATGATGGTACTTTCTCTCTTACCTGAGCTTCTAATCAAAGCGCAGTTGTCTGACATCTTATCTAGTTAAGTTACCATACCGGGTGCATCGCAGATCATATAATTAGGCTGCGGTTTTTACATCTGGGTTTTAAAAGCTGTTGCTGCTCTACTCCTGAAGCAGATGCCATTAACCTTCCAGCTGAAACCGAAAAAAAAATGTTTTAAACATTTCTGCAAAGAATCTGTGATGATCAAATGATGATTTGCCCTTCACCAGCCTGGATAAGGGCCCTGTCTGTTACAACATAATTTTCAAGAGAGTTGTCAAGCTTCCTTAACTCTAAAGGAATAACCTACTCCCTCGTTCTTATAATAAAGGAAGTTGACCACATTATTTAAACTGAGCAATTTAAAACCATATTTTGGTAAACTGGTTTCATATCCTTTAGTCATGCAACATTATCATGACATTTATTTTATTCAAAGAAATTCTGTCCATCCCAGGCTCCTGGGGTGAACTTTAATGAGCTGAGAGAGGCTGATATGCTTAAAAAAAATCCATCAGCCATATATATATATATATCTATATATACTACTCATAAGGTCCACAACACAGGCTGAGATCCCGCTCCATGCTGATGATAGCCAGTAAGCTTGAAACAGCTGTACATGGATAGGATACTCGGCCTGTGTTTAATCCAACCTTGGCTTTGCATTAAAGCTGTGTAAAACAGCATGCATAAGCTTAAAGGAAGCCATGTTTGATAATGGCTAGGATTCGCACGTCCCAGCTCAGCTTCCCAGAATGCAGTGTAATAACTGTTTTTCTCGGAACTCTGTGCTAGAAGCAGGTTTTTTTACTTGCTTTAGACGTTCAAATGTGAACACAGATGTACTTTTTATTTACTCTCTCTGTCTCTCTCTCTCTCTCTATATATATATATATATATATATATATATATAGTGGTAGTTTGACCTGCTACCTTCTAGATTAACAGCAAGAAGTGAATGTATTCTTTTAATCTTTTTATTAAAAGTCCAAAAAGTACACCACATTATGGCTTACATCAGCCAAAGGTATGACAAAACACATATTTCTCTTGTATATATCTTCCTCAGTAGAAAAGGGGAGCATTCAACCCGCGCGTCTCTCCGAAACGCTCCAACCGCCAGGGACCCTTAAACAGTCTTTTGAGGGACTCTGTCCAGTTTGCAGTTAGACTACTGCCTTCTCCCTGGGGTTACTTTACACAGATTCTTGTAAGGAAAAATCTAATCCTTGACTCAAAATCTCTGGAAAACAGCTTCCCCTGGGACACAGCTTCCTCTCTGGGACACAGCTTCCTCTCTGGGACACAGCTTCCTCTCTGGGACACAGCTCCTCTCTGGGACACAGCCCCTTTCTGGGACACAACAGTCTTCTGACTGCAATCAGGAACAGACAGCAAGCTTCTTCTGTATCTTGCTCTTTTGCTGCTAACAGCAGCTCACCAACAAGAGCAGATTTCACACACTGCTCATAGTGCTTAGGCCAAAGCCTAAGTGAGAGAGACTCCACCCATCTCTCTGCTCTGGTCTTAAAGGCAATCCACAAGCTGGGCATCAATTAGCCTCTGATCACTGCCCGGAGTTAACTCTTTCCTTCTGCAGAGAAATCTTCCAGCCTCTTTAATTAAACCCATCTCTAGGGGCACTCTTTGCTTCACTCTGTTACAATATATATATATATATATATATATATATATATATATATATATGCGTGTGTTTTTTTTTTCAAATTGAGGATTCCATCTCGTGTTAGTATTGCTTCAGACTTGATAAAGACAGTTTAAACCTCTGAACCTCTTGAAAGCTCGTCAATATAAATAACACGTTTGTCCAATACAAAAGGTATCAAATTATACTGCAATACTCATTATTAATATATATATATATATATATATATATATATATATATATATATATATATATATATATATATATATGGATTAATAATTACTAGATTACTGGACATTCATGGCTGTTTCACTCTTCAATATATAAATATATATGTAAATTTGTATTGACACCTTCACTGTACTTGAAACATAGTAAATTGCCGAAGAGGGACAAATTTTTGAAACAGATATATTATTTGATTGTATTATTGTAATAGCTGGAGTAATATATGCTGAAAGCTCTAAGATATTTTCCAAGCACATACCATACTGCCATCTCCTTTCTCACAGACTCTTGGAAAATGCAACAGGAGAGAAACTGCTAGGGTGGAATAGAACTACTTTTTCCATACATTTGGGTTGAGGGTCCTAAAAAGAGAGACTTTTAGGGGTTTGTGTGAGAGATTTGAAGAGGGACAGTCCCTCCAAATCAGGTACAGTTGGAAGTTATGCAATAAAATAACAATAGCTTAGATTCACTGAGCTTTCCTTGGGCCACAAGTGGCCACAGTAGAACAAAAACATGCATCATAGATACTTTGCAGCCTTAATGGTATTTATTAAGCTATTTTCCTTATTATCTCTCATCTTAATGTGAGTCATTACCATTTGGGCTCTTTACAAGAGTGTTAGTAATGTTGTATGCAATTATCCAGCATGTATTGCTTTATGTACCTACTCACCTCTCCCTGGGGGTTACACATTTTGCCAGATCCTTCCAAGACCTTCATTCTAGATGTCAATACATGAAAAATGGAAACAGGGAATGTGTTATCACAAAAGAAGAAATATCAGGGCCTCTACATCCCATGCTTATTTCAGTAACAAATTCCTCCCAGCAGACATGTACTATGATATGACTGACAGAGAACTAATGGCCATCTACCTGACATTTGAGCAACAGAGGTATCTGTTGGAGGAAGCTATATATCCCCATCCCTGTCCTAACTGAATATCAAAACTAACATACTTGGAAAAGGCTTGTCATTTGAACTCCAATCCTGCAGATGGGGATCTCTTCTTCCTCTAATTTCATTCAATTTTATTGTCCAGAAACCAAGAAAACAAAGATGCACAACCTTTTGTGACAGTTTCCACATTTCCGATCAGATAGTGGATAGTGTCAGCTCTTTCTCAGAAGGTCCAGTGATCCATCCAAAAAGCACAACAAAACCTACCGCAAGGAATACAACATACTGCCCATTGGTTCTGTGTACACCTGATATATCTTAGTATTTATCACAATCTTTCATCAGTGTTCAACGCACAGACAAATGGGCAGATTGAACCCTTTAACCATTCCATGGAATAATAACTACATTCCTACAAATCATAGAAACAGCAACTGGGCAGATTGGATAACCGTGGCAGGATTTGTCGAGCATGACTGTAAACAAGACTCCACTAAAATAGCCCCTATATACCTTGTCTATGGCTATCAATCTGCCACTTTGTCCACTGTTTTAGGGCTATCTGGAATACCCATTGTGGACATCTGCTGCAGATCTGGAAGAGGTTTCTATCTTAAGATGACTACTTGTGGATGTCAGTCTGGATTGCAGAGACCAAATAAGAACATGTGTACGGTGGGTGTGCTTTCTTTAGTGTGATTACCTTGATGCAACCCTACTTATATTTGCCATCTGCAAATACAATGAAAATAAACCAGCCACAGTTTGCTGATATACAGTATTATACATATCTTATTGAAACGAATGAAAGCAACCAAGAACTATTCCAGAAAACCATTGAAACTCAACAACAAGCTCATGTATTCTAGCGATTTCAACTGTCCTTATGAAACTGAAGTATAAAACTTTGTAATAGAAATCTAAAAGTTTGCAAAATGTAAGTTAATATCAGTGATAGCTAGTGATCACTTATTCTTAGTTAATTAGCCTCATTCTAGGAGGTCATTATACCATATCATAGTCTAGCTGAATAAAAAAAAAAAAGGAAGTTCTAAGTTGCTCATTTTTAGGTCTGCTAGTGCAATGTATTTTTTTAGAAAGGAACATTTTAAACACTTGAAAATGATGGCTCAATGTTGTTGTTTGACATAGCTGTAACAAAGAATATGTTGCGTATTTTAAAATTCATCAGAACACATAATCCGCACTTGATTGCCCCAGTCCAGTAGATTTTTTCATTATTGTCTACAGTTTCCCATTCAAATGAACAGGAAATGGGTTTGGGGGATCAATAACACCAACCGCTTAAGTTACTAATCCCCATCCTTGTGCTGTTATGGAAACTCTATTTGGGCGGTAGGTGTGGAATGGGTGCCAGGAGTGGAGGAAAGTCATGTTTCGTAGGTGAAGGCAACTTAGTTTGATGGTTTATCCTATAGCCTGCTGGTCTATATGGCCTAACGATGAGTAGATGGGGCTTGTATACTAAGGACATATTGCTGTATTCTATTGTAAACATATTGGATATGGTGGATTTAATTAACTATGGTAAAATATTTTGTCCATATCTTGAGAAGATAGAATTCCCAAGAGAAGACTCTGATGCTGGGAAAGACTAAAGCACATGAAGAAGGGAACCAGACACATAGATGATGCCATTGATTGAGCACAGAAGGTAAGTGGCTGACAGGTGTGCTATATACCCCAAAGCACCAGGACATGGTGGGAATGGAGGTGAAGCTTTGGCCTCATCCATTAAATTGATGATAACCCATGTCTTTTATCACTTTGATTACTATCAGCCCCCATTGTGAAGGGGAAAAGGGAGTGTATGGATAAAAAAAGTGGGACCTTTTCTGGTTGTTGGTTAATTCCTACCATTATCATGATTACCAATCACCATTACTTTAAAAAAAATAATTCCTTTCCGGAAGCAACAGACAGAAGAATGATGATAACAGTAGACACTAACATGTAAATATGGACAGTCAAATGGTCCTCCTAATACACGCTTTACTCCTGGCACCTAAAGCGATTAGTGTAAGTAGTTTATATATGTATGTATTAGGAAGGATATTGTTTAGAGCTGGATTAGGCTAATGTGTTTTATGCTGTTTGAGAGGCTCGTCTAGTATTGGCTATGTGTAAGTGCTGTGACTGGTGAATAAGCCACTGTAATGCTTCAACGTTTAAATAGTATCAATATAAACAGATTTTAAGTTTATCGTGATTAAAAAGTGTATCTTTTTTGAGAAAACAGAGAAAGGCATTAACTGTATTCCTATCATCTACAAACTGAAGATGATCCCATCTTTTTTTTAGGCTGTGGCTTAGTCTTCGATGCAGTCGCCTATATACTGCACGGCTTTATTGTCACAACCTGGGGAAATTTGCTACACAGCCTGTACAAATTACACTGTAATCTAGTCCATTGACAAATAGAAACGGAGACAGGTGAGGAGACTGACAGACAGAGAGACAAGATGAGAAATAAGAGTAAGACACAGAAACATTGATGACAGATAAGAATCAATGAAGGCACATCTAGTCTGTCCATGCTATGCTCATAAAAATGTGCCTTAATTAAGTCTCTGAGACTACATATAGTGATTTCCAAGAATACTTAAATTAATTGTATTTGACCCAATCACTTCCACATTAGAGAGGAGAGAGAGAGCCGGAGAGGGAGATGGAGAGATATAAGGAGCAATACCAAGGTGCTTCACTAGAAGGGTCTCATATGTGCCCCCGGGGGGGCTTAAAAAGTCCTCACAGTGCTTTAAACTTTTTTATTTTATCCAAAGCAAAATGGTCAAATCGCTGTAGGAAATCAATTCATTGGTAATAGAGGTATCACATATATAGTTGTGAGCATGCGGGTTGTTGCTAACGCTGTGGGCTCGCATAGCGAGCCTGCAGCAACTGCGGCCCTCGCAAAATGAGGGTCTCAGTTGATGGCAAGAAGTGCTAAAGGCGCTACTTGCGCTGGTGATGAGTGCCATAGGTGCTCATCCCTACGACCCCCTACGACTTTAGGCCCACAAATGCGGACCCTCGCGAAGCGAGGGGCCGCATTTGTGGAGGTGGAGGCTCCCATGTCGGCTGCAAAACACCACAAAAAACATACAGATTTTCCGAAAAAAAAATACGAGGTCCAAGATACATTATTAACAAGGACGCTAAATCATCCACAGACGCGTACCACATACACATTAGCCGCCATTTTACAACACTAACTTACACAATGCAAAAAGTACACAGCTACCCTAACGGATTTTCCTCGCGCACACACACTATTTACACTACACACTGCACACATTGCTGACACTTACACCTCAGCTCCACAATAGTGCAAACTGACATTATATGTTGCAGCAACATCAAAACAGATTGTCAGCTCTTCAACACAATGCTTCCTGCATATATTACTTCAAAATAGGTATATTTTGTATATATAGGTATATTTTAGTATATTCATTTATTAATGTATTAATTATTTCATTAGCATGAGGCTCGCAATGACCGCCGAAGGATCTTGGAACACCAACAAAATTAATGTCTCAACCAAACAGCATTACCTGCCTCACAATCTTATTGCTGTAATTTTTTGACGTTCAAGTCGCTAGTAAATAATAAAGAGAAGAATTTAGGAGTGCAATTGGGTATTATTTTCTAGGTTAAGACAGTAATAATGGCTGTGTATTGTGTACTGCGGACGCATTGCAAGTTTTAGAGGGTCGTATGTGGTCCCAGACATAGACAATGTAACAATCATAATTTCCTGCTTGTCTGGCATTATAAAACACTTCAATCCAGTACCATACAAATGTATAGTTACATAGGTCACAATTTGTCTTACATCTCATGCAAACCTAACTCATCCCGTGAATACTTTGAAATTTTAAAGATATCAGCAAAGCCTAAGGGATTCTTCAGTTACTTTGTTTCTGCTCAGATTTTCACATTACACTAGGAAATGACATTTTACAATCTGGCTTTTATGTTACAAAGAGTATAAAAAGATTATTTTGCTGATTAAACATGAGAGCTGAAAGCATGAAGTGACTTCTTTGTCTGGAAATAAGTGCTATAATACTTTTGGAAAGCACATGTCTGCTTTTTTTTCTTTTTCAACTTTCCTGAAGGTCACATTTACATAACAGTTCAAGCTGCCTGCTCATCCATTAAAAGGAATATTTCCTTTGTGTTGGATCTATGGATACTGACACACACGACAAAACCTTACATCTCTTAGAAAAATATTATCCAGACAGATTTATGGGCTCTCTTTAAAGTTGAATTGGTATTTATTACTTACCCTATAATAACTGAATTGTATGGTTGATTGTTCACAGGTACTAATATAATATAAATACATTAGTAACCACTATCTTTAGGCAATAAACCATAAAAGAAACTGCTATAAAACAGATTGAAATTGTGCTACAAGTATTTACTACTGCACATAAATTAATCTTTGAAAACGAAAAGAAGAATAAAATTGCAGAAGGCATAGCTTGTTATTGAACAATTGTCAAGGTCAAACGTACCTATTTGCCTGGTTGGATTGAGAAAGTAAGCAAATCAAAATGTCACTGCTAATGTAGCTTGTAAAACGATTTTCTTTTATATTCAGTGTGGCCTTTATAGTATGTAGATATATATATGGATTTTAGATATTTTTTGGTTCACATGCTTTGGAAAACTAACAGAAAAGGCAAGAACGGTCAGAAGAAGAGCTGATATTCTTGCCAATGCACTATTGATTATATTATCAGTTTAACTGTTGTTCAGCATGTAGTAAAATGTACAAATGACCATATCGAAAGTATAGTTTTAGAGGAACAACTGGACAAAATATTGTTATACGAAGGTGATAATGGAAGCAAGATGTATATGTGTTGGCTGTAAACGAGTTTTCTGAAATCTTTTTAGGACAATGATTCCATTAATGACACCTCTTCGCTGAGGCTGCCAAGCTCTTCGGTCTAGAGGTCAGTTTGAAGAAGACAGAAGTTCTCCGCCAGCCTGCATCTCTGGAAGATTACTGTCCTCCATACATCACTATTGACAAGTCCAATCTGAAAACAGTCCACCAGTTCACCTACCTGGGTTCCATCATTTCCTCGGACAACAGACTCGCAAAGGCAAATGGTGTATTTGGCAGGTTATATAAAAGGATTTTGAATAACAAGTATCTAAATAAATGCATCAGGGACAATGTGTATAGAGTTGTTGTGTTGACCACCCTACTGTACAGCTCTGAGTCGCGGGTTACTCATCATCTATGACTTCTTGAGTGCTTTCATCAACGCTGCCTCCGCACCATCCTCAACTTCCACTGGAATGACCATGTCCCCAATACTGAAGTCCTAGAACAGGAAGGAGTCATCGGCATTGAGACCATGCTGTTGAAGACACAGTTGTGCTGGGCAGGACACATCTCTAGGATGGAGGCTTCTAAAGATTGTGTTATGTGGTGAGCTCACCCCTGGTAATCGTGATAGAGGAGGACCAAAGAAGAGGTACAAGGACTCTTTGAAACACTTTGACCATCATGGATGGACGGCTTTAGCTTTCTACAGCAAGGCCATGAGGCCTCTTTTAAAAGTACACACAGGGCTGATCTTGAGAACAAAAGAAGACAGAAGAAAAATCTTGTCACTGCAGCACCCGAACCAGAGCAAGCCTTCCCATGCAATCACTGCAGTCTAGTCTGCCTGTTCCAACATTGGCCTCCTCAGATACGAGAGAGCCTGCAGATGTGGAAAACAACCTTTTTAAATCTTCGTTTGCCACTCCCGACCCTCCCTGACACCCCCTGCTGCCACTCCTGGATCTGTCGGATGCCCCACTGCTGCCGCTCCTCCTCATCTCCCCTCTGCCTCTCTCTTCTCCTTGCACTGCTCCTCTCCTTCTCTCCTCACTACCCCCCCACCTTAGTATAAAAAAAAATGCAAATTGAAAGTAAAGAATATTTGATTTTTGTTTTTACTTTCTATAGTAACATGTTTCACATTTTTTGTTTTCCTTGCAAACGACCATACAGATAAAATGTGATCCCAGTGGTCCTTTAAATTATATGCTGACATAGATAACCATACTATTTTTTTTTTATGTCAATTTCCCTTAAACATTATCCTATAGTCTGGACTAATTAAAGAAGTCACCACTTGTGTGTTTGTCATAAACAGATAAGAATAAGATCATGAACTGGATCTGCAGTGTTTTTATCTCTATGAGATTTTTAGAGGTGTCACAGAAACCCATTTAAAGGCCATTATTTTAATTGCACATAAACTTAACCTTTAATAGTTATTGTTAAATAAAATGTTCCCCATTGGGACACAAGATGTCTAAAACAAGCTATTAAATCAGCTGCATGCATTAACCTGCAAATTCAACTCAGTTCATTTACCTACAAAAACTATTTTAAACATTAAAGTCACATGAAAATAGTTATTATTATTGTATATTTAAAGCTCCAGCATATAGAGCAGCATACGTACAATATGGAATAAATACGCATTTTGATATAGATGGAGTCCAGGTGCCCTGCTAATGAGTGTTTACAATCAAGTGAATCATTAGGCAGGATCAATTTGAAAATGAGATGACTGTACGCCAGAGAAAGGTATGAGTCAGCGAGAACACAGTCTAATTTGTGTAAGTAGCAGATATTACGTGGTAAGTTCCTCTAAATACAAATTGCAAAGATCATTTAAAGCTAACCAAATTAGAGAATAGTCTAGCAAAGTTTGGATGGGAATTCCATAGAGTTTGTGCTGCAGAAGAAGAATCCTGCAAGTGTGTGTGGGAAGTGTTGATGATAGGTTAAAGGACCAATGCGCAATGAAATAAAACATATGTTTGAAAACTTATTGTGATGAAACAAAGTTAAAGTTTTGTGAAAAATGCTGCAAGGAAGTCATGGTAAATTCTGCTGACAATGCTAAGCAGTTTAAAGCAACTATAATCAATGTAAGTTTTCTCACAATTAATTTTGAGATGTTAATAATTGATCTTTATTACTTAAAAGTGATGAAAGCTGAAGTTACAGTGGTCCTTAAAATTAATGTGGTCCTTAAAATGCTGTGATAGAGACTTGAAAATCATGTGGGAAAGCTTTTAAATTATTTAACATTCATAAAGAATTGACATATTAATAAACATTTTTGTTACTATAAGAACAGACAGTGAAGCTTGTCATGTTCAGGAGGACCCACTGAACTTTTGAGGACTGTTGAACTAGTGGGGAGAGCCTGGATTAACATGGGCCGGTGTTGCTCTGTTGGCATGGGGTGGGTAATGTTGCCTTCGGTATGATTGGGGCACATATATGACTTATGATTGTAATGTTAAGTATGAGAATCCCCATAGCAGGTTTAGTATTTAAACTCCCCCGGGAGTTTAATAATGGTATTACTGGGATCTCTGTGGAAAGAGGGGTCCAGTTATGGGGTCATCTGGTTGTGAGGTAGAAAGTTTTTAGCAAATTAAGGGTTGACTCTAATCATAAAAGTAGACACTGTGTCTGCAGAGGGGTGCACAATATCATGCCAGAGGAAAGACTAATATGACATGGACGTGTTAATTATCTAGGTAACCGGAGATCAAAGGGCCTAATAAGTTAGAGACAGTGGCCAGAGCAATGGAGGAAAGTACTAACCCATCTTATTAATCATATTTTAATAGAGACTGGAGTTGTGGTTCAGTATATGACCCCTCTGTAAATTTCTATACCATGATAAGAATGGGGGTTCTAATAAAATATGTTGTGTGGGACTCCTAGCTAAGCGGGTGCAGCAAGAGTTAGCAAACTGCCTACAGGAACATCCCACCACCTAGACCTCATTGATTAGTAGATGCCCCCTGCTAGGTACAGAGGAGCAGGAAAGGAAATTGCTAATATGGGGATGGGCTCTGCATCCTCTATAGGTTAAAATGTGTGGACAGTTTAAACATACATCAGCATTGTGTATGGTTTACACTGGGTATTTAGTAATTCTACGCAAGGGAATTATTGCAACAGGCCCTATCTGATCCTTTGCTCCTAATCACTGGGTTGTATTGCTCCTGACCTGTGTTTCTGTGCTTCCTGTATACTAGTGGAGGTGGTATGCTATGCTGGGTTCATTGTTGCTAAACAGGGATATTCCAAGGAACCCCGTATGACCTATGGGGTGAGATTGATCTAAGAACTTTTTGAGCCCAACAGAGACCATAGGATCATAACAAAGCTCTCCCACAATATCTGCATATCTAATGAGAATGGAGGCTTGCCCACACAGCCAATGATCTTCTTCATGTGGCCAGTCAATCAACTAAAACTAATAGTATTCGCTGTATCCCTCCTCAGCTACAGAATCCTCAGACACTTTTGCATGAATAATACTGTGCTAACAGTACAGTGTAGAACTGATTTTCTGGAATGCTTTGCAAGTGGTGAAAGGTGTAATACTGTAAAAGTGTAGCAATGAATGACCATTAAAGTAAATATTCTGCAAAGCCCATATATAACATCCACATTTTATATTATCATCATGTTCTCTGTTTTACCTAGTTAACTAAAGAAATAATAGAAAGGCATCAAGTCTTAAACCAGGAACTAATTCCGAGACTGGAAACATCTACATCTGAATCAGAAACTCAGTTGCTCTCTGTGTGAAACTCAGTTGTTCTTTACAGAGTATGAAAAGTTGAAAACACATCTATGTCAGATTAAAATGCCTCAGTCAGTGCAGTCTCATTACATGTACAGCAGATCATGGAAGGATTCAAATACATTCCCCCCAAAAATCCACCCATCTATTCAGCAGCCATTTCAAAATGGAAAAAACTTTTTTTTTCTTTTTCTTAATACCCATTTGATTGTGCAGAGCACAACTTGTGACATCAGTGATTCTTTAAGATAGCCATTTTAAGTGGGTGAGTCATGAAAATGAGAGAAATATGAGACAGATCAGAACATTTTTAAATAATAGGATAATCAATGATAATCAAGAGACATCACAGAGTACATTTTCAACTGATTTTAGTGTGAAAAGGTTATTTCCTTTTCTGGTAGGTGCTGTTTCGATAGGGTGTTAAGGATAGAAATTGGAATACAGGGTTTCTAGTAAAGCTGGAAACCACTAGCAACAATCACAGGTCAGGCTGCCATATAGCAAAACTTCTCAGCACACAAATGAGCAATAAAAAGTTTGTATGCGATTTCCCCAAATTTTTATTAATTAATGATGAATATTTTGTTAGTCTTATCTACTATTCTTTCTGTAAAGTGGTACTTTTTTATATTATCCTTAAATATTCTGATAAGACATGGAACTACAATGATAAGGCCGTGATTGTATAGTGGTAGCCCAGAAAGATAGTTTGGGATTGTCTTAGCTTTTAGTTAATAATGATTAGATAAATTATATAAGCACACAACATTAATTGTCGAATAGGCATATTTAAATGCTATCCAAATGGACAAATATATGCCTTCTTGCAGATAGAAACTTACCAACCTATGTATGAAATGTTATCAGCTACGAACAATTCCTGTATTCTAAGGATATAAAACACAGACTGTTGGATATATCTACCTGCACATTTTAAATAAATGTATCCTTTCCACTCTTGGCTGGGACTTCTTGACTCTGGTCACTCCAGTCCAAGAGTACTTTGTTTCATAACAATTCCAATTTCCAACTTCAAATTGTGACCTCTTGTTCTTGTATTCCTATTTAGTGTGGAACTTTATTAAACCCTTTGATATATTTGCAGATTTCTATCATATATTATTATTATTATTATTAACTATTATGTATATCACTCCAACATTTTCCGTAGTGATCTACAGGGGAAGAGAACAAGGAAGAACACAATATTAACAACTGCAGAAAATGGAGTGCCTGTTTGAGCTTAAAAGCTTTGAAGAAAGTGTTTTTTTCCCAAAGCACCCTACAAGATTGGAAACTCACTACTTGCAATCTAAAATGAATGGAAGAGACAGAAAACTGGGGAAGAAAAGATGAGGAATAGCAAGGGTCATGAAGTCAGTGAAAGTTTGCTTAGGTAGGAAGGTGTGCAAAGTTAGAAAGGTTTTTTATTTAGTGGGAGAGGGAAGGGGTCTGATGAAAAGTCATTTGAGTTGAATGGCTCTAGTATGTAATATGTTATCTCCCCCTAGTGGCCAGATAATACAACCTGCAAATGGGAAAGTCAGGTGATTTTACTATTATGTAGCTGCAACAATAGAAGGTGGGTGGGAAGTGGTTGCAGGAGACAGAGTGATTGATATATTCCCTTTCCCTTCTCCCCTCTAATCTATACATATTCAGGTCATGCAGTGTTATATTATAAGTTTTGTCTTTTAAGCCATGAACTATTTTAGTTGCCCTTCTTTGAATTGTTTCTAATTATTTTAATATCCTTTTGAAGATACAGACTCCAGAACTGGAGAGAGTATTTGAGGAAAAGTCTAAATAAGTATCTATAGAGTGACATTAGTAACTTTCTTTTTTTTAACTGCTAATTCTTCTGCCAATTCAACACTGCATCCTACTTGTTTTTCCTGTGGCTTTGTTGCATTGACTACTTTTAAATCATGCAGTACAACAACTCCCAAAAGCGCATCAGTTGCCATCTTAACTTTACCATTAAGTAAATATTCTCACTTTGGTCTTGTGCCCCAGTGAACATTGAATTTTCTATCCCACATATTTAACCATTACTATAGTTTTGTTAAATCTTTATGCATTTAACTTACACCTCTGGGAATATCTACCATATCTTAAACTATTGATTTAACAACCCTAAGTATGAGTTTCTGCACTGTAAGAAACATTGAGAGTACAGTCACTTTCCATCAGGTCCATCATGCATTACAAATTTTATCTAAATGTTCATATTTGTCATTAAATTTAACATTGTTCCCCTTGGAGATAAAAATGTCTAAAAAACCCAAAGGAATAATCTTACATTAGGTTGCAACAGTGAGAAATATTTTGTCATTTACAGAGTGCCTGTGATTTTTGGTCCTTTCAGAGCTTCTCACCTGATCTGTGCCAGGCAGTTGAAGGAATAACGAGGTTCATGGGGGAATTTATGCTGCCCTAGGCCTTTTCAGATTTTTTTTTAAGTTTTCAAAAATATATAATATACTATGCTTTTATTAGGGTTTCTTGGTGGTCCAGTGGTTAGGATACAATACTTTCACCTTTGCAAACTGGGTTCGATCCCAGTCAGGGAACCAAGCGGTTACACCACCCTGCAGACAAGCAGGGATGTGCATGGTCAGTACTTGGATGGGAAACCAACTGGGAATACCGGAAGCAGTATGCTGTTGCTCAGTGGAGAAAGAACTGGCAACGCACTCCAGTATCTTTGCACAAGCATGACCATGGATATAAAGATGTGCCTGGTGTGTTATGGTCCATGAGGTCACGGAGGGTCAGGCACGACAAAACAACAACAGATGCTTTTTATTAGCTTGTACAAAAAAATATACAGTATGCTAAGGAAATCTACAGTACGCATGACCATCCTTTTAACATATTTACATTCTCTCTCTCTTTCATTTGGACAATTATTTCCCTGCTGTTTTTAAGTGATTTTCGATAACTGTGTTGTAATTTCTCAAGAGACCATGTTCTAACTTGGCACTTGGAGGAACAAAGTGGGAAATTTAAAAGTGCTTTGCATAAATGTTTAAAATATATGCAAATCTTTAGCCAGTTTTCTTGCTGCTCACAATATTTCAATGTTTTATATGTAATTTAAATAAATTTACATATTCTGGTAAAAAGGAACTGGTAGGAGTTGAAAAACACCTCTATGGAAAGAAAGTGTACAAAATGTCCACGGATTGCTTATTTGGATTTGTTTATTACATTTACCATACTAAGAAACTGAACTGGAACGTTTTATCATTTACTTATAAATTCATATCTTAAGCATTACTTGGTTTTATAAAAATGAGTGGCCTACAGCATGTAAAAGTTAAATTAATGTTTACGCCTCCCCTGTCCCAGGGATGTAGGAGCCATAATAATTCTGGGGGGATACAGCTCACTGTATACGCAGACCACAAAATAGCTTCTATATATGTACTGAAAAATCTGAGGGGCTTTGTCCTACTCAGCTACCCCAGTTCCTACACCCATGTTGAGTTGAGGCCTCATAGGGACAGGAACCACTGGAAATTATTGTTCTTCTGCATACTTTTATTTGCATTGTTCAGTTGTGTGCGTTTGCTTCCTCCAGTTGTGTCCATAACACACCATGCTGATCCACTTGGTACTCATAGTAGAGATACTGGAGTGGGTTTCCAGTTCCTTCTGCAGTGGGCCACAGCATACAGCTTCTGGTATTCATAGGTGGTCTCCCATCCAAGTACTGACCAGGCCCAACCCTGAGTGGTGTAACCTCATGGTTCCCTGACTGGAATCCAACCCAGGTCGCACTGGTGAAAATAACAGAATCCTAACCACTGGACCACCTGGGAACCCTTTGTTCAAACTATCCTTTATAATATACAAAAAGCGAGGCAAAGAAATATAAATGACTTAAAGGTATACATACGTTTCCTGTATTTCAAAAGTTTGGTAAGAAACAGGCAATGATCATCAGAAAAATATGTGTTACATAGATACGTTCAGTGTACTTACAAATATGTAGGTAGGGAAGTAAAGTCCAGCTTTGCATACCCACAGGAAGATTACATAACCAAGTACACACAGAAAATGCAGCTAGGTATAGAGTTTGACCTTTCAAAGGAAGTACTCGCTGCAGGATAGAATCACATGTTTGCGTGGGGTCTGAGCTTACAACTGAATCCGAGCACAAGGTTATAGAGTGAAAGAGACTACATATCCCAGGCTGATTTGCAACACAGTAACCCCAGAGTAGTATACAAATGTATCTGATTTCTCCTGACCGGCAAAACAAATAATGACTTTTATGCTAATCTTAGCAGGGATTTTGTTCTGGGTATCAACTGACAAAAGCCTCAGCTTGCAAACTGAATGGATTTAGCAACTATCAGGGTGAGTTTATAAATGTTTATTTTGGTATTTTTTCATGCAAAAAAAATGTTTGAATACACTACTGATTCTCCTCTATCAGATGCATTCATAATCCAGGAAACTTAGATATGTCTTTAATGAGACATTAGTTAAATTCATTCAACTCACTAGTTATGCTATGGTGGACAAAAATGTTGCTATTTATCTCTGTGTTTCTTTGTATGTTAGTTTTTTTAATTTAATAGAGTTTTATATAATGTTTTTCAAAATGTCATGTGTAAGGCTGAGGTGGGGGTAATGGTTTTTATCATGTTGCAGTTGGGTTTCTGCAAGGATCTGACTGCCCCTAGATAAACCAGATCCCTTGTAATAAGATCTGATGCCCTCAGGAAAATCTGATTCCATCTAAAGATCAGCCATTCCAATCATATTATTAAAATATCATATTGGTATGTAGTTTGGGAGGGGAGAAGACAATGGCAATCTACCGGTCATCTAAATAAATTATATTTATATATGTTTTTTAAACAATATGGCATGGTTCACTCAGTTAATTACTTAATAAAAAGTCCAGTATTGCTTCATGACAGACACTTAAAGATTGAAAAAAAAACATAATTGTTGGGAGAAATATGACCCCTTTGTTCAACCACCTTATGCGGATGTGTTTTTCTGATGTCTTGAGCCTTTGTGATGAAAATAAAGTGAAACAGGACTTTTTAGATTGTGGTATCCACTTAGATTACACTCTTTAGGTGGGGATACTATCATAGTTTATAATCAGAGGCAAGCAGATCTCAACTAACATTGCTTATGAGGATATAAGAAGCCTATAAAACTTATATATAGCAGATTTTTGTGTTATAAACCCAGAAAATGTTAATCAGACATTTTTCCATAAAAAATGTGACCTTGCAATCAATAACATTTATAAGAAGAAACAAAAAGATGATTAATAGAAAAAGTAATTGAAATTAAATTAAATTAAAACCTACAACACCCTGGTTGCATAAATGTGCACACCCTTTTATAATTGCTATGTGTATCTCCATAGTTAAAGGGACTCTGTCAACCCAACATGATTTCATTTTAAAGAACATTAAAACGGTTTATACGTTGTACTAGCAGTCTTTCTCTGCAGCCACTTCTACCCTAAAGTACTGACAGCACTGGAGTACTTCAGGACACATTTTTTAAAGATATTCGAATCATTGAGAAAGCCACAATTCACAGGGCGAAACGCGTCTGTCAACCTTTTTTATTAATATTTTTATTAATATTGATATTTATATTTGAACATTAATAATACAATATTTTTTTATTACACTTTCTAGACATGGTTGTATTATTACCCCTATGATCACATGATCCTGATTCATATTATCATTCACCCACATAGTAACACTACGATTATGGTAAAAATAGTGAACAAACATAGGTTCACAAATTTGAACACACATATATATAGATATAAACACCCCCGTCATGTATCGTGAATCCCTAGAGGAGCAAACGGAATGACAGAAGCATCAGAAGTACCAGCTATAAGGCAATTATACATTGGGAAGAGTTGGAAATACCCCATGTAGTGAGGTTGCTCAAGGTGAGGGTTGTACCTCTATCTATTGTAATACACGGGGATACGGAGACTGTATGAAATCGTGCTTATCTACACTGGTGCACTCTCTCCCACCCCTCTTGTTTTTCTCTGCAGTCAATCATTTCTGAAATATTTAGAATTGATTTTGTGACTCCTGTACTCTAATGAGTATTTGATAAGAATGGGAGACGGGTCTTATTCTTAGATAACATTGCAGGTCTTCATTTTGGCCACTATAGAGAGAGACAAGCAAACTGTAATCCTAATTAGCATATCAAAGCAGCTAACTTGATTAACCAATCATACTTACTTTCAGTAAGTATATTGTTTTATAGGTTTATTTTGTAGTTATGGGATTGTTTAACATTGTTAAGCATAGTGTGTGTTTTTTAGTAATACAAGTAGAGAAAATACTTTCATGTTCTTGTTAGTTTCTGGTCATAAACACATGTAGAAGAATAGATTTTCATAATTGGCTTGCTCAAAAGATCTAGGGAATAATTATTAATTTAACTTTTAAAGATAGAATTTATTTTGGTGGAGCACAGAGCACCAAATGAAGAAAAAACATATATTATGTGTATCACATATATAGTTGTGAGCAGCAAAAAATGTTGCTTACGCTGATGTCATCAAGGGGGCATGGCCATGATGTCAGTACGGGTGGGGCCTAACACCTGATCTTAACAGAAGCTGGCGTCCATTTGCATTTCAGAGAAAGACAGTAAAGTGAGAGCAAGGTAAAGGTGAGAGGTACAGAGTGAGAGAGACAGGTACAGAGAGAGAGAGTAAGGTACAGAGAGTGATACAGGTACAGAGAGTGAGACAGGTACAGAGAGAGACAGGTACAGAGAGAGACAGGTACAGAGAGAGAGATAGGTACAGAGAGAGAGACAGGTACAGAGAGAGACAGGTACAGAGAGAGAGACAGGTACAGAGAGGGAGGGGTACAGAGAGAGAGAAAGAATTACAGAGCAAGAGTGCGCACAGACAGAGAGGGCGCACAAAGACAGCGTACAGAGAGAAAGTGCACAGAGAGAGAGTGCACAGACAGAGCGCACAGAGAGAGTGCACAGATAGAAGCAGAGAGAGTGCACAGACAGAGAGCGCACAGAGATTGACAAAGAGAGGGAGGGGTACAAAGACAGAGAGTGCACACAGACAGAGATCACACACAGACAGCAGTGCACACAGAGCGCAGATGGAGAGAGCGCACACACAGAGATCGCACAGAAATCGACAGAGAGAGAGAGTACACACATACAGCGCACACAATGAGCGAGAGACAGAGTGCACAGAGAGAGAGAGTGCACAGACAGAGAGCAGATACAGAGACAGCACAGAGAGAGGGACACACAAAGAGTGCACAGATAGAGAGAACACACACAGAGGGAGTGCACAGGGAACAACACAGAGAGGGAGGGGTACAGAGAGAAAGCACACACAGACAGCTCACACAGAGAGGGAGAGAGAGCACACAGAGTGCACAAAAAGAGAGAGTGCACAGAAAGAGAGCGCAAAGAGAGAGCGTGCAATGACAGAGAACAGAGAGAGTGCACAGACAGAGAGATCAACCACAGACAGCACACACAGAGCAAGAGAGAGCGCACAGACAGAGAGAGCACACATACAGAGAGAGTGCACAGAGAGAGAGTGCACAGATAGAGAGCAGAGACAGAGAGCACACAAACACAGAGTGTACAGAGATCAAAACAGAGAGGGAGGGGTACAAAGAGAGAGAGTGCACAGACAGAGAGAGAGAGTGCCGATAGTAAGAGAGAGCGCAGACAGAGAAAGCACACAATGAGAGAGAGAGCACACAGAAAGAAAGAACACACAGAGATAGACAGAGAGAGAGATAGGGGTACAGGGTGAGAGTGTGCACACAGAAAGAGAGCACACAAAGACAGCCTACACAGAGAGCGAGAGAGAGCTCACAGACAGAGTGGAGAGAGAGAGAGAGTGCGCAGAGAGAGAGAGTGCACAGAGAATGCACAGATAAAGAGAGAGTGCACAGACAAAGAGAAATAGTGCACAGACAAAAAGGGCACAGAGAGAATGCAGAGAGCACACAGAAAAAGAGAGAGCACAGAGAGAGAGAGAGAGCACAGAAAGAGCTCACAGAGAAAGAGAGTGCACAGAGAGAGAAAGTGCAGAGAGAGCGAGAGCATACAGAGAGAGAGAGAGGAGAGCGAGACACACAAGACAGAGGGAGAGAGAAACAAGTCCCAAACGTGAGGGTCGTACGTGACAGGCTTGACTGGGCTGCAATGAGCACAAAGGCGGAGGAGCTCATCGCGAGGCCCGTACGTTACTGGCTTGAGGGGGGTGGGGTGGGAGAGGCTCAAAATAGCTTATGAGTTCCAGGCTTCAAAAATATTACGAATTTAACAGCCGCCATTTTTTCCAAGCGGCAGAAGCCTTTGAGGGACCGACAAAAGACGCCAATTAATTAGAAAAATTAACTTACAACCTCACACACAGCACAGGGGGAGAGCCAACGAAACTGTAAGTGAGGTTGCAAGCTCATTGCGGGGCATGAAAGTTGTGGGTTGGCGAGGCCCGCAAGTTAGAATTAGGAGAACCTTCTGTGGCAAACAGCATTGCCATGGCTTCAAATTGTATTACTTTCATTTTTTGACAGGCAAGTCGCTAGTTATGTATAATAATGTGACATGAAATAAAAATAATAAAAATACAGAAAAATGTCCCAAATGTGGCCTTGTTTTGGGGTTCTTCAAATTTCCAGAGCCTAGGACTCTCAGAGTGTTAAGGGTCAGTAGGAATTCAATGAGCTTTTTATAGCTTGTGCACCCAAGAGAGCAAGTAAAAGAGAAAATATTGCTGCTCAAGAGTGTAAGGAAGATAGTAAAAAAATATAAGGAAAATATGTTGAGAGAAAAAGAGAGAGGCAACAAGAATGGTCAGTGCCAATATACATGGGGGCCTAGGGCAGCATCCAATTTAAATGCATTAGTGAAACAAGTACTTCATTTTTATAAATGCAGTGTTTAAAGGCATGTCTACGTTTCCTGGGTTATGAATGCATCAGATAGAGGAGAATCAGTAGTGCATGCAAACATTTTTTTTTGCATGAAAAAATACCAAAATAAACATTTACAAACTCATCCTAATGTTTGCTAAATCTTTTCAGTTTGCAAGCTGCAGCTTTTGTTAGATGACACCCCTGGAAATCCCTGCTAAGATTAGCATAACATTCATAATTTGTTTTGGCCAATCAGGAGAAAGCAGAGGTTAGCTGAAACATTTGTATTAAACTCTGGGGTTCCTATGTTGCAAAGCAGTCTGGTATATGTAGTCTGTCTCTCTCTCCTTGTGTTCCGATTCAGCTCAGACCTCACCCAACCATGTGATTCCATCCAGGAGCAGTACTTCCTGTGGTCTCTACTAGAAATTCAAACTCTGTATCTGGCTGCCTTTCCTCAGTGTACTTGGTTATGTAAGCTCCCTGTGGGTGTGCAAAGCTTACTTTCCTGTCTATAACTTTGTAAGTGCACTGAACTTATCTATGTAACACATATGTTTCTGTTTATCACTGCATGTTTTTACCTAAACATACCTTTAATTGAGTTAATAAAAACTCATAACTATTAATAATCTTGAAGTTTGTCTAAGGGCTAAGAAAGACAAGTCCCAAAAATCAACAGACTATTAGTGGAATCCTCTTCTGAGTCGCTACCTGGTGCTGAAGTAGCTTGAGTATCGTAGTGAAGCTGTGAGTTAAAACATGTACGGTCACCCAAGATGGGCAGATCATAGCAGAAAGGTCAGAGGTGACTATACATTTTAAGTCTTGATCGTTTTGGGGTTTGATATGTATTTTGCTGCTTCCCCCCGATAAATGTAATTGTTATATATACTTAAAAGATTGACAGTGCTATCTTTTAATGAATTCTGTGGGTTTAACTAAATAAAAAAAATGTTGAGCTGACAATTAAAAATGTAGTTATTGTTTACACATTTTTCTTTGTTCCCTGTGAATGAATGAACCTCATTATTTAATATGCTGACTGTTCTATTCTTAAAGTGGCACAACTAAGGTTAATTTATTTCTACATGTTTGTTAATTACTCCCCAGGGGTCTGCATGCATTATTTTCAGTCTAAAAACATATTCTGAAATTAAAATGAGCTATTGCTACTTCTTGTTTTAAGATTACACCATATTTGAATTCACTTCAATGTCCCCTTAAACATATTAGAGTTAAAAATATATATTTAAAACAACGTAAGTTCCACACAAAAGTGTAAAGATTTTGAGAGATTTATTAATATTATTATTGTTAATCTTTATTTTTATAGAGTCAACCATTTTCATATATCTATCTATAAGGGTACAGTAAAGTGGAGATGGCACAACAAACATATTAAAACAATGAAAACATTTACAAAATATAGAAATCAAGATAATACAACAAGACAACAGATGAGCTGAGGTCTCTAACGAATTTACAATCTACAGGGAATGGTTAAAATGAATTAATAGTCACTGCGTGTTTTGTGCAATACTATCAGATCTAGGAGTGATGCTACTTAATACTTTGATAGTCATATAGCATGTGGTGATCTGCTTTCTTCAGTCGGGCTTGATAAGGCTGTTATGGCCAAACCTACCCAGCAGATCTTTTAGGTCCCTTCACCAAGGCAGCCAATGTCCCTAAAATCCCATTTCTCTAATTCAGCATTTAAAAGTATGAGGTAACATACATAGGGCCTCATTCTATTATCGGCCGTAGGAGATGCGGGGCCGCAAGGACAGGCCGCAGGCTATTTGCCTATTCTATTCCCTTCCGGCCGGGGGCTCTGGTAGGCTTGCGGCCGGCGCCTTGTTATCCCTTGCGGCCGCAGGAAAGCCTTTGATCTTAAACGGCCGCAAGAGTTTCAGCTGCAAGAAAACCCTGGTTGCTATTCAATTGCTCCGGGAACCCTCTCGGCAAGGCTAAAACCGAGCCGCAGCTTACTTGCAGCAAAAAGGTCTCGCAGGCACACAAATAAGCACATAATAAAGCCATCCTGCACTCTGATGAGACGATAAAGTGATTGGGGGTGTTAGCATTCATAGCACAACATTCCCCTACACTCAAATCCTCAAATAATTTTTATTTTAATTCATGTCAAATATCCGTGGACAAAGTCCCGAGGGCTTGGAGCACCTCAGACCTGCCCAGGCTGCGGGAAGGAAAATAAACCGTTAATGAAATATCGGATTTGGGCTGATGTGCAAGCTTGAGAGGGGGTTGCTATTAATCCTCATGTCCCCCATTATGATCCCTAGCAGTTACAGAGCTTTACAGTGCCATCTTGAATTTATATTTGCTTTTAAAGTTTTTAGACCTTGCGGCCGGTTGCATGATATGCAGCCGGCCGTAAGGGGGATATCCTTGCGGCCCCGTCTATTTGAATTGCAAGGTAAAGGTAGCTCTACACAGGGCCATAAGATGGCCGCAAGGAATTGCAGCTTTGCGGCCGTTTTACGACCGATAATAGAATGAGGCCCATAGTATGAGGTAACATCAACTTTTTAGCCCAGTCCCACAACCACATAAATAAGAGTGCAGATATTGTTAGCTCCCTCAAGTCGTTATGTGGCCAGAGTAAAGGCCTGTTTCAAAAATCTTAATCCATCCTGGACGGATCATATGAGTGCAAAGGGGCTTGTGGTCAGAGGGATTATGGCATAGCCATATTAAGAATGTACTACATTTAAAGGATCAGTTATTTTTGTAATTTGTATCAATTGGTACCATCCTATGATTCCTCACAATTTTCATAAATTATCTCGTACATACAATGACATTTAAATGGATAATTAATTTAAGTCTGGGACGTTTTTATGGCATAGTACATCGAATATAACCTGGGGCTCTTAGATTTTCTTAATGGATAAGCAATTTATCTAAACTAACATGTGCTCAGACTTTGCAATGTTCTAAACCACCAACATTTTTGCAAAATATAAAATACTAAGTTAAATTGTGGGAGCCACCAAGGTCAGAGTATGCCATATTTAATATTGCCTATGTTTTTATTCATATTCAATCTTTGTCATATGCGGAGGCTAAAAGTTTTGCTACTGTAAATATTATTTTACATGTTTTATTCTTTAAACACAATAAGATTAAAATACATTATGCTAATGTTCATGTTCTTTTCGGAGCTTTATAAAAGGTGTTATTGTTGTCCTTCTATAAAAGTAATTTACTAAATTCTGAACATTTGAAACAGACATAAAGAACATGCAATTATATGTAATCACCTTTTTTGCACAATGTATACAGAATTTTCTTCAAACACCTAAATGTATTTGTACAAAACTTTAAATTAGAATCGATAAACCATTTGACATAAATCGTGATGCCAGTTCATTATTGTTGAATGTCTTTATTTTATATATTACTATAATCTTTACTGTAATTTATTTAGATAATGCCAACATATTACATATTTATTTTACAATTCTGTAAAATGTGCTTACAGTAAATACAAAAGACAAACAAAAAAAGGGAATAATTACAGTTCAGAAGGGTTTGAGGCCTTTACTGTGCCTTATAGAAGAGATTAATTGGTGAATATTAGAGTGCATGGTAGTACACTTCAGTGAATAGATGAGTTTGAAGCTGGGTAAAAGTCTGATAAAGTGGGGTAAAAAAATTATCTTTTAGAATCATATGGAAAATCATGTAGACTAAGAAGATTAGGTAATATTGATGAAGAAACACTTAATGATATGAAGAGAGAGGCAAAGTTCGGAGAGTAGATGAATGAGAGATGTGATGGGTTTAATTTTATAAAGAGCCCTGTAGGTGAGTATCGAGTTCCATGGTGGTCCAGTGGTTAGGATTCAGTGCTTTTACCGCTATGAGCCTGGGTTTGATTACAGTCAGGGAACCTTGCAGTCACACCCCCTTGTAACTATACAGGATTGGGCCTGGTCAGTACTTGGGATGGGAGACCACTAGGAGGAATACCAGGAGCTGTATGTGGTAGCCCACTGGAGAAGGAACTGGCAACCCACACCAGTATCTCTGCCACGAATACCAGGTGGATCAGCATGACCATGAACATAAAGATGTTCCTGGTGTGTTACAGTCCATTAGGTCACAAACTAAATGATGCAAAAAGAAAAGGTGAGTTTCAAATGTGTGAACCTTGAGAATATGGAAAGGAAGTGAAGTAATTGCAGAATGTAGCAGCAGATGTGGGGTGATTGGTGAGATGGATAGGTCTAACTGAAAGATTTAAGAAGGATTAGGTGTAAAGATCCCAAACAAGATTGAGTTGCAATAATGAAGGTAGGTCATAATGATTGGGGGAATTAAGATTTTGGTTGTGTTTTGGATGAGAACTGGGAAGATTTGGGGGAAATTTCACTAGACTTAATTTACATAAGGATCAAATGTGGAGACAGAACAAGAGTATGGAATTGAGAGTAACCACAACACAACCGACATGGCATGTTTGGATGATAGCGGAATTGTTGACAGTGAGAGTGATGTTAATTGTTAATTTTAGGTGATGGGAATAGACACTGGATAGGCAGCTTGTGATATGGGTTAGAATAAAGTGGGATAGGATTGGAGAGAAAAAAATTGGATATCTGTACATAGATGCTACTGAATCTCATTTGAGCTTATTGGTTTATCATGTAGAGAATATGTAGAATGGGAACAGAAAGTGGCCCAAAACTGAACCTTGAGGTGCTTCCATGGTGAGTGGTGTGGCTTGAGGTAATGCCAAGGAAGGAGACACTAAAAGAGCTTTTAAAGAACTAAGATTAGATATTTTGGATTTGAGAATGTTGTTTGCAACTTTCATGACTTTAGTGACATTTTTGTTTATATTAGGAAATATCTGTTGTATATCAAGTTTCATAAAATGCACTGCATGAGTAGAACGTACAATTTAAGTGTTACTTTGGAAACAATAGTTAAAGGTATTAGAATATTAATACACACTACTTATATTTCAAGAATGCAATTAAAATGTCAAGGATTCACTGAAAGAATGGAGGACAAACAATCTAATATTAGAAGGGAGGTTAGCCCCTAATAAAATAAACCAGAATTGAGGGTACAGATATTTGGATAGTTTATAAAACGAGAGCACAAAATTGGGCAGGGGTTAATTTCTTCCTATCAATCAACATCTTATTTGAATTCTTCAGTCAATAAATGAAATAAACCCAGAAAGTGTTTGATGTGTGCAATAGTAAAATTAATCAAATTGGTATAAATTTCAAGACAATCTTTGGGTGCAATAAATGACAATATATAGCGCACATTAGGCAAAAACCATTATGCTATAAGTACGAGGTCATTGATTCAATTATTTTAAAATGGTACAGACAAATTATTATTATACTAGTAGACAATATTCAAATCTATCACCGTGCCATTTTTCTGCTGATTTATTATTTCTACAAAAACAAAATAAAGCCACAAAAATAATATTGCAAAAAATATATTGGAATTTATTTGAAACTGCTCTCAAATTTTTGTTATACCATAGGACGTTGGAGGCAGCGGAGTAGCTACAGCTTTTGCCGCCTGTAGTTGCCACCCATCTAAATAAACAAGGTGTTGACCCCTGCTCCCACTCTCAATACACAAAGTGCTGTCCTCAAAAAATCACAGAAAATCTTACCTAGCTATGTTAATCACCCATCCCTAAAACGCTGAGAGAGAACTGCTATGAGTGACAGCGGCAAGCCGTAACTGTGATTTACAGCACTCCTTCCATGAACTTTTGGCCTGATAATAAATTAGGAGTTACTCTGGGAGACTTTTTCCCCCAGTACACTATGCTAACAAAACTTTACGGATCACTCATAAATCTGGGCACTGCCATAACTGCAAAAAGCAGAAGAAAGATTTATGTGTTCCAAACACATAAATGCATTGCTACGTCTCTCCCAGAAGCATCTAAAGTGACAGTTAAGCACCAAAAAACACTACAAAATTATGAAATGTCAACATTATTTGACACTTAACAATCCGGTATCAACAAATGTGTAATTAAGAAATATGATATGTTAGTATTAAGCCTGTTTTATGATACAAAACCCAGAACTCAGGGGGTTAATACACAGCACAAAACTATGTTGCCTAGTCACAAATGTTCTAATGCATTGTCCATAAATATATCATATTTCAATAAATCACATATAATAGTGGTTGTAATTGCGAGTTTATCAGTAATGCTATGTTAAAAGCTACGGGCTTGTGCATGCACAATGAGCACCGAGGACCGCAAGACTTTGGCATTTTTAAAAGATGGCGACTGAAATGATGGCCTGGTAATGAGCACTGAAGGCACTCATTGCCAGGCCCACGATGAGCGCCAAAATTTGTAATTTTGAAATGTCGAGGGCTGCAATGACTTTTAAAAAATAACTTTAACGGCCGCCATTTTTTTCAATCCCAGTGGAAAGATAATTTGCTATTCAACTGGCATTTTTTTAAAAGTCAGAAAACGGCTATGCAAGAAAAAAATGGCGGCTGTAAAGACATAATTTTTTTTCAAGCCAGTAAATCAGAAACACGTTTCGGGCTTGGGGAAATTGAACTATTTCCCAAGACTGAAAATGGTTTCAGACATGTAGAGCACAGAGGAGGAAGAGGGAGGAGAAATACACCGGGGTGAAAGCGCGGGGGGGGAACAGGGAGGGAAATAAGGGAATAAAAACAAAAGGGCAGAGAGAGGGGGCAAAGAGACAAATGGAAGGGAGAGGGGGAAACAGACACAGGGGTCAGAGAGTTGGGAAAGGCCCGCAATGAGCGAAGAAGGACCGAAAGTTGCGGGTTGGACGACACCTGCAATGCGCGTCATGGCCAAAGGCACTCATTGCGGGGCTCGTGATGAGCGCCAAAGGTGCTCATTGTGAGGCGTAGGAGAGGCTCGCAATAAGCGCCATAGTCGCTCTTCTCAAGGCCTGCAAGTTAGAGAGGGGGAGAGCCTCGCTTTATACAAGTGCTTTATAATTAAATCTAAAGTTTCCTTGCTGCAGAAGTTATGGCACTTGCTAAGGAACTTCCCACTCATTATAATATTTATGACGTTCACATTTCCTATTGGTTTCTAGGGCCGTCTCATCCGTATAGCTTGGCTTGGCTACTCCCTGCATAGAAATCTGTTGTGTTAAGGCAGGATTTACAGCTGTTCGCTTAGTGTCCTAACCTGGGGGATCAAAAGATTTACATTAGTGTAGAACCTAATTTACATGAGGACCTATATTGGGGCATATTTAAAGACTCTGTCAAAGAAGTCAAACAGCTTTCTAATTAAAGTAATTAAAAGTCCACTGAAAGCTACACAAATCTTCTGCACTTGTCTTTTCAACTGTATATATTTGTATATACCACCGCTCAGTTGTATGGATTTCAGGAAGTACATCTGTTCTATTAAGCAGCACTTATACACCAGTTTATTAAATCAGCAAATTAAATAGCACACATTGCATAGAAATACACATTAATTTAAAAACTAGAAAATAATCATATTTAATTAATTTATTAGGTAGTGTATACAGGCATTTTAAAATGAGTTTATTGCTCATACTGTAATTAACTAAATCTCAGTTGGAACTATCAAGCAGAGATTTTGTTCAGTTGCCATTCACCTGAAAAGTAAGTTCATTAAATTTCTGCATCATCGCAATTATATTTATAAATGCATTGCAATACATTTGGAATCCAATAATTATCAGCATGAGCAAATTTAAAAAAATAAGATTTAGCAACATTAAAGTTTTGTAAGAAAAATAGCTGAGCATAAAACAGAAAATGAATCCATTTTAGAAATTACAAGAAAGCATTCAGTTTTAGGCCAAAATGTAACCTAATAAAGATAATTTCTCTAATATAATCACAAGAAGTAATTTTACAGATACAGTCGAGGCAGTGAAGGTTTTCCATCATTGCTAGCAAAAAGTGACACGGGAATAGACGTAATTACAGTCTGCTTCTAAATCTTAATGATAGTTGATGAATACAGTCTGTTCTAAGATTTTGCTCTAGTGAATCACACAGAAGACTTAATTAAACAAAGTCTTTTAGTTTGGTCACAAAATATCGACTTGTTCTTTTTCTAAGACAGAAAACTATATTGTAATATCTTATTTTGTGTAGTTTTGTGTAATTTTAGGTATATGTAATATTTAAAAACAAAGAATACATTGATTTTGAGATATTTACAATAAGGATAAGTGAAGTGATTTAAAAAAATAGTTCAAAGTCATAAAGATGTGTATGTTTGACAAAATGTTTATGATTTTTTTATATCCAGGGAAATCATTGATAGTATTTATTGCAACTTCACATTAAAAAAAGTCTCATATTTATATAGAATGCTTTTAGGAATTTAAAAATGGGTTAAATTATTTAATAATGTTTAAATTAAATAAATAATTATTAAATACTCCGTTTTGCTTTAGACACTTGGGATGATTGGTATGCACCTTGGACTCTGATAACATCTATATTCAGTTCTATTGAAAAGGAACATTAAAGTAGGACCTTTTCCATCAAGCACCATGCAAACAAAGGACCTCATTCATTTGTGATTTGGCCAATTGAATATGGCTCTATATAAGCACATAGCATATTTTTTTACAGACGTTTTTAGTTAGCGAAGACCTTGCTTTTGGATAGAAGTTAACTAACTAAAAACTTCTGTAAAAAATATGCTATGTGCTTATATAGAGCCCTATTCAATTGGCCCAAACTATCCATGATAGAAGCACCCAGGACACAAGTTGAGGGCCCTATTCTATTTTCCAGTTCATACATTTATACACACTTAAAATCACTCTTACTGTTGCCATATATACTATTAGCTACTTGCAATTTACCGGCCCACAATCACTACGGGCCAGTCAAAGATACTAAACCGGGCTTAGAACTCCATTGGCTTTAGCACAACTCGAATATTAAAAACTATAAATAATTAAAGTTACAAAATTGATATTCTATTAGACACGTAGCGCTAGCTCGCAAATAAAGTCTGACCCGCAACAGAAAAAAAGCATCACTTTTCTGTGAAAAATAGTATGAGTACTACACAGGACTCGCAAGGGCTTCTTCAAACACTCATTAAAGCTGTAACAGCAATTAAACACACAATACCGTAATTTAAAAGCATGGGTAGCTATGGAAAGACATTAGAATTAATTGCAAATATGTAATAACAAAATAGTATTTTAAAATGTAATTTCTGAGTATTATTTATTATCCCAGGACTCAAGGGGTTAATACATATCATGAAACCCACATGGACTGGAACAGATGATCTAATGCATTTTATAGAGATCTAGGTTACGCGAGTGTGAGCCCGAGTTTAGGCTTAAGGAGGTAAATTGCAAGCTGGAGTCAATAGAATACATCTAAACAACAGCAAAAATTACAGGCAAAAGGCATTTGTGAGCAGCTAATAGAATAGGGCTCTGAATCTGCTAAAGTGAAGGTTATCTGTGAAAAAAATGTATGCTAACATACTTCACAAATTTATTTTTTATCAAGCTACAGTGCTGCTTTAAAAAGAGTTTTGATAGTAAGACTTTGTAAAATTTTCAGATATATAGTTCAGTCAACTGTAATAGTAATGACTATAGCAAGTTAACTCATTTCCATAGCAAAACCCAGTATGTTAGTAAAGGTATCTTAGCGTTAATATATTATCCAGTAAAGGATGTTCCTAGATTCAAATTTGGAGCTCTGCATAAGTAATGTTGGTTAACAATAGTAAACAAGCACCTATTAAATACTTTCTCTGTGAATGTGAAACTACCACCAGTGACCCATTCATTACTTTTAAGCCATGGGTTAAATGTACTAGCAGTATAAAAGTATGGAAATACATGAAGCTACCAATATGAGTAATTATGCTTATGTGTGTGTGTTTAGTCCTTCAGTTATGTCTGACTATCAGTGACCATATGGACCGCAGCACGCCTGGCACATCAGTGTGTTTCTGGCTGTACCTACGCATATGGTTTTCATGGTGAAGATACTGGAGTGCGTTGCCATTTCCTATTCCATGGGACTACAATTTGTCTGACCTCTCTGCTATGATCTGCCTGACTCGGGTAACCCTAAATGGTATAGTTCACAGCTTCACTGAATGACACAAGCCTGTCAACCACAACAAAGTAATGATCCAGAAGGGGATTATGCTTAATTGGAGCCTCATTTAATTAGAAGCCCTCATCTCGTGATATACAGGCTGTATGTCTGCAGGCATACTGCGGGCTCGCACTCTGCTACAATTTCAGTGCTATTCGATTGAACAAGCCCGCAAGTTATGGGCCGAACGCCGAAACCCTAAACCATGCACTTGTACGTAGCATTTCAGGGCGGGAACATGATCAATTAAGCAAGGCTGTAGCTACCCATTTCGAAAAAGTCAATAGAAAATGAGACTGTCATCAACGGCAGTATAAGATGGAGATTACATGTCAATCAATTAGCGATTACAGGTCCGATATGCGATCACAATCACAAAACCGCAAAAAAAAAAAAAAAAAAATAAGTGAATGCTGATACTGTTCTAATCCATGTGGGTGGCCTGATATGTATTAACTCATTGATTCCCGAGATTGATCTAACCCAGAAATTAAATATACAATTTAAAAAAAAATTCTTGCCGATTTGCGAGCTTGAGACTGTTGTGCAATTAATTATAATGTCTATCACCGCTTTCCCCATCATTTACAGTGCAGTATTGATTTTTTATTTGCTTTTACAGTGCTGCGGACATGTCTTTAACCCCTTAGCGGGTCCTCTCTAGTACTTGTAGGATTTTCTTCTACATTTGCCGTTTATGGGTGTGAAACCATTTGTGGGCTTGAAGAATTGTAGCAATTGACTAGAGATTTGCTATTTTAGCCATCATAACCCTTGCAGACTTGACACATCAAAGGCTTCTGGATTTTCAGCCAGTAACCTGTAGACCGTTTGCGGCTCACAAAAAGACGCCAATTGAATAGCAAATTAGCTTATGGGCTCCATTACGGGCTCCAGTACCTTATAATCGCTCAATTGAATGAGGCTCCTGGTGTCTTAATTTATAGCAGATATATTGCACCCCAATACATATAATATATACGTACATACATAAAACTTTTGCTTGTTCTGCTCTACAACTACTATGTAAACATATTTTCTTGTTACTCTCTTCTCCTGGCTTGGAACATTTTTTTCCCTCTAGCCCACCTACCAAACCTTACTAATTCTTCTTCTTTCCTTTCAAAAACGTCCTCATATCTCTTCCTTTCTCCCAGTCGTCTCCCTCCAATCTCCTCTCCAGTTTCTTTGCAAAAATTCCCTTCCCTAAAAATTCTCCCATCCATCTTCTAAAACTCCTCTCAAGCCTCTTTTATGTCAGCTTATCCACTTTCTCATACCTTGACCTATACACCTCCTATAATTATCCTCATTCCCCATCTTTTTTTCTGAAACGAATGGTGATATTCAAGATCTACTTAAATCATATATTATGTTTATTAACTGGTTTAATAAATTAACCAAAAATTCATGCTTCACCTTGTTGTCTTAGATACAGAATAGTCTTATGCCATATTTGAGTGCCTTCTTGTGCTAACTACTACATCTTTTACTTCAGTAATAACTTGTATATGCTCCATACTTTCAAAAAACAAATATTTTACATTTAATCCTTTAACCCTTTGGGGGATGTATGTGTTCTTGCATATCTCTTTTTCAAAATTACTGTTACTCATTTCTGTTCTTTCTTATATCTCTTTCTAATATATACAAAATGCACCATTTTAGTAGTTCTTATTTGAAGTTAGAACTCTGGTATTCACACTAGTAACATATGGATGTGAAATTATTCAGGAAATAAAAACAAACTGTTCACTTGAAGGTTTGATCATGATGTTGAAGCTCAAATATTTTGGCTATATAATAAGAAGACAGGATTCCCTAGAAAAGACTCTGATGCTGGGAAAGATTGAAGGCACATAAAGAAGGGACAACAGAGGTGGAGATGGATTGATGAGGTAATTGAAGCAATGAACATTAGCTTGATGGAGCTCAGAGACCAGTGGCTGACAAATGTGCCTGGCATTCTGCAGCCCATAGAGTTACAGAGAGTCCAATATGACTGAACTACTAAATAATATTGTATATTGTATATATAGTTATATAATGTATGTATATTGTTCTGGAGATTTAGTTTTAAGTACTGTTCATAAACATTAGCTAAATAGTTCTTACTAGTGATCTAAAAGTGACACCCTGTCTTTTTGCTACATGCACACTCCTGAATATTCTCCTTTAACAGTCCTCTTTTTCCTACTATATTACAAACATTTATGTCACCTAAACATAGTTTCTGCTTCTTACTTGTTTTTGCTATCAATACAGTTGGAACCACATATATGTGCCTGGCCACAGGAGTGTCCATTTAATTCTGTATTGAGTAGATAAGTTCATGAACATGCCTCCTTACCTGGCAGGTAGTTTTGCCCACATATAACTTATTGCAGGCACATTTAATTATATATACTACACCTGTGTAAAGACAGTTAAACTTTTATTCAGCAAATTATTTACCCAATTAGGGTATTATACTGTGGGTGTTTGTGAAATACCCATATTACACTGGTAGTCTAATTATCTTGTGCCAATGTGGTTTATATAAGGCTATATTTGTTTTTAGCTGTATGAATGAGTATTTTTAGTATTTTTGACTCATTCTACACATTATGTATATCATTACACTATATTGAAGGGCATTTAGCCAGCTTGTGGGGCACACCATAGTCCTTCAGATAGGAGGTCTCTGAAATGAGACACATGGATTTTGTTGTATAGATGTTATCTTCTTAAATGGTTATTGTATACCTTTATTGAATTTGATGATTGATTCATCCGACTAGGATGTACTAAGCAACTTAGAGGAGTATTATATTTTTAAAGTGTATAATAAGGTTCTTGATTTTATATTTGTGGTTCTATTTGATGGGTACTGTTAAGCACTGGAACGATAGTATGGCTATACTTATTGTTTCATATCAATACATTTGCAATATTTATCATGTTTGGTCCTCATTACATCCACAGGAATCTGTGTTTGGGTCCATTCACTTTAGTATTTTTATTAGTGATGTTAATAAAGGTTTATATAGAGAAGTATTCCAATCTGCTAAAGACACACAAATACCTGCAACGTGGCAGGCAGACCACAGAATTAAAACCAAATCATAAGTAATACAGATAAATTATTTATTTAATTGTGGTAATTCTTTAGATTTGTTGCGACTAATTAACTTTTTCACCCTTTACTGGGATTAGTTATAATTGACCAATGAATAATTGAGTTAAATCATCAGACATTTTGTCAGATATTTCCAGATTAAACCTTTTTTTTTTAAATAAAAAAACTGATTTTTGGTTTCAAATTTGGCCACAATTAAGTATTACACAATTTCAGTTATACAACAATAAACTAATTATTGCCTGTTTTTGTTTAAAAATGAAACAAAATTAAATCCAGTATGTTAAATGTATATGAAAGGTTCCTGGAATTTTCTAGAAATATACTATACCTGTGTATCTATTTACTTTTATTTATTAAGTGCTTATAAGCTCTATGTTTACATCTAAAATCATACAAATTGTTCCACTATGGGTCCCCAGTAAAACTTTAGTTACATTTATAATTCATATTTGTCCGACTAATGGTAAGTACAAATAACTTCTGTGCATCCAATACTTATTTATAGTACACAGCATTTTCCAACTATAACTTTAAGAACAAAATGTACAGTAACAATATGTGAAACAACACAATACTTATAGGTTTCATGAATGTTAATGAAATTACAGTATATATGCATTTTCTGATCTACTTTACAATCTTTTCTTTATATAAACATTAATACATATCATGCTTTATCTTTAGTTTCTGCTATTTTGTTTCATATTAGTACATACCACCCAACACTTCAAATAGTCAAAGAACACTTTTAAATTGTCAATTGTTGGGTGCCTAGCCTTATTAATTGAATTATATATATATATATATATATATATATATATATATAGTTGTTGTTGTTCAGTCAACCAGTCATGTCCAACTCTCCATGACCCTAGAGACCAAAGTCCGCCAGGCACATTGTTATGTCTCTAGTAGTGATGAATAAAGTTATCTTGGCAAAGATACTGCAGTGGGTTGCTTCATTCTCGAGTGGACCACAATTTGTCTGACCTCTCTGCTATGACCCTCCCCTTCACCATGACAAGGTAGTGATCCAGAAGGGGATATATATATATATAAATATATATATACTAGCGACTTGCCCGTCAAAAATGACGGCAATAAAAACTGAAGCCTGGCAATGCTGTTTGCCACACAATGTAAGCCTCTCCCCCTCTACTTTACTGGCCTTGTGATGAGCGCCTTTGGCGCTCATCACAGGCCTTGCAATGAGCCCCTTTGGAGCTCATTGCGAGTCTCTCCCTCTGTCTACTTCCTCCCTCGTGTCTTATTTCCCCCCTCCTCTCCCTCCCTTGTGTCTCCTTCCACCTCGTCTACCTCCTTTGTATCTCCTGCCCCCCTGTGTTTTTACCTCCCTCTCCCTCCCGTGTCTCTAAACCCCTCCCCTGTGTCTCTTTCCCCCTTCTCCCTCCTATGCATCTCCCCCCCGTGTCTCCCCCAACCCTCCCCTGTGTCTCCCCCAACCCTCCCCTGTGTCTGTTCCCCCCTGGCCTGTGTCTCTTTCCCCCTCAGCCCTGTGTCTGTTACGGCCTTCCTCGTGTCTCCATTTCCCTCCCTTGTGTATCTCCCCCCCTGCACTCTCTCCCCTGTGTCTCTTCCCCCTCCTCTCACTCCCCTGTGTCTCTTCCCCCTCCTCTTTCTGTGCCTCTTCCTCCCTGTCTCTTCCCCCTCACCCTCTGTGTCTCTCCCCAGTCTGTGTCTTCCACCCTCTCCCTCTGTGCCTCTTCCCCCGCCTCTCTCTGTGTGTCTCACCACTGTGTCTCTTCACCCCTTCCTCTGTTCCCCCCCCTCTGTGCCTCTTTCCCCCTCTCTCTGTACCTCTTCCCCCCCTTCCCTCTGTGTCTCTTCCTCCCTCACCCTCTGTATCTCTCCCCCCTGTGTCTCTTCCCCCCTCTCCCTCTGTGCCTCTTCCCCCCTCTCCCTCTGTGCCTGTTCCCCCCTGGCCTGTGTCTTTTTCCCCCTTCCCCCTGTGTCTGTTCCCCTCTCCCCCCCCCCCCATTTCCCTCCCATGTGTATCTTCCCCATGTTCTCCCTCCCGTGTGTCTTTTCCCCCTCCTCTACCTCCCCTGTGTCTCTTTCCCACCTATCCCTCTGTGTCTCTCCCCCCTCCCTCTGTGTCTCTTCCCCACTCTCCCTCTGTGCCGTGCCTCTCCCCCCCTCTTCCCCACTCTCCCTCTTCCCCACTCTCCCTCTATGACTCTCCCCCCCTCTTCCCCACTCTCCCTCTGTGACTCTCCCCCCCCTCTTCCACACTCTCCCTCTGTGACTCTCCCCCACCCTCTTCCCCACTCTCCCTCCCTCTTCCCCACTCTCCCTCTGTGCCTCTACCCCCCCCCCCCCCCTCTTCCCCACTCTTTTACTTGCTCTCGGGCCGCTCTGCGCGCAAGCGCGGCTCGCGCCGCACTCTGCGCATGCGCGGCTCGGGCGCAGAGCGCGGCTCGCGCCGCGCTCTGCGCAATGCGCAGCACTTTATAATTGTCTAACTGCGATTCGTCTGAAGCGTGACGACGAATCGCAGTTAGACAATTATAATATGTGATATATATATCACATATATAGTTGTGCCGAAGGCGCTCATTGCAGGCGCTCATCGTGAGGCCCCTGGGACTTTTGGCTGCAATGAGAGCCAAAGGCACCTCCAAGACGACCACTGCCGTGATAAGGAAGTTGAAGGTAAAGGTGATGGACTGGCCAAGCATGTCACTTAACCTAAACCCTATGGAGCATCTGTGGGGCATCCTCAAATGGAAGGTGGGGGGAGCACAATGTCTCTAACATCCCCCAGCTCTGTGATGTCATCATGGATGAGTGGAAGAGTACTCCAGTGGCATCCTGTGAACCATGCCCATGAGGGTTAAGACAGTGCTGGAAAATAATGGTGGCCACACCAATTATTTACACCTTGCCAACAGTTTAGACATCGATGGCTGTGTGTTGAGTTATTTTGAGGGGACAGAAAATGTACACTGTTATACAGGCCGTACACGTACTACTTACATTGTAGCAGAGTGTCATTTCTTCAGTGTTGTCTCAGGAAAAGATATAATAAAATATTTACAAAAATGTGAGATACTATATATATATATATATATATATATATATATATATATATATACTTTTTTTGGAGAGGCTAATTAGCTCTGTGTCTAGCAGTGACTGGGGCAATGGAACTTACATGGAGGATTTTAGATATAGAGATTTTTAGAGATGTTACTACAAAAAAGGCAGTGTGAAAGACAGCATCCTCATCCAATAGGAGGCTGTGAGTGACCTAGATATCTAAGAGGGCAGGAGGTGTTGAGAAATAATAAACAATGAAGCACTAAAATAGAAAAATTGTCTCTCTCAGTCCCAAAAGGAACAGTCCTACACTTAGTATTTTTATTGATATTTTCAAAATATTATGGATAAAAAGAGTCTTCTATCTGCCTGTTTAACATTTTAATAATTCACTGTATTTCTGTCTTCTATGTATGTATACTGTGTATGTAAGGGCTAATGCTATATATATATATTTAAATACAGAAAACATATAAAGCAACAATAAAAACACACAAAAAAGAGACATAAATGAATATAATAATACACAAATATACATAATTTGAATATAATGGACCAAGGTAATTGATACTTGAATAACATTATTAGATAGCTGCCTAGTAAAATATAGTTATCTTTCTTTCATCTTAGTTTTTTACCAACTCAAGACATTGGAATCTCACAACATATCCATGTCATATTTGGATTTTAAAACGTAATAAAAGTTTTAGATTTGACAAATATTCTGTTATGCCCAGGGAGACCCTAAAACTACATAGAGGACTGTAGGACTGCCAGGGGCCTGAGCCATACCGGGCCATTATTTCTCCCCATTTCTCTTGCATATGTCCTCTGTACTGAAGTGTCGGGACTATGGAAGCCATGTTTGTCACTGGGAGTTGTGTGTGGGATGTTGGTCAAGTTGTTTTACTGTGTGCTTTGTTTTAGTGTCAGCCATCTTGTGGGGGATGAGCCATATTCCATGTTTTACCCTTATTGCACAGCTATTGATGTATGGAAGGTACTAAGCCATGTTTAGTATCTAAATGCTGCATTTTCCCCAGAGAATTCACTAAAGTGTTCTAGTAGATTTTCCTGGGGATGTGGGGCACAGGGTACAATCTGCCTGGTTGGGAAGGGGTTCAATACTTCCCAGGAGGGGCTGCCAGATTCCAGGCGATTAGTGAAGCAAACAAGGGGGGCGGACCATTGCCAAAACATCACACTAAAATGATTATCTCAGCAAGTGTAGATCAAGGGAGAGGAAGTGTGTGACAAAGCTACTGCATTGATTTCTGTTTGATGGGTGGACAGCTCCCAGAGGGTCAGGGTGGGAGCTGATGAAGATGGGTGGGACTGTGTGGGAAATAAATACACTGTACCTGATCAATAAAGTATTGTTAGAGTTAAAACATACATCAGCATTGTGTAGGGTTTATTCTGGGAATATAATAATTCTACAAAAGGAAATTATTCCAATCGACCCTTTGTGATACTCTACAGCTAATTCACTTAGAGTGTACTGCTTAATTGCTTTCTGGGTTCCTGTGGTTATATGCTGTGCTGGGTTCATTTTTGCTAACAGGGATTTTCCAAAGAACCTCATGATCTACTGGGTGAGATTGATCTAAGATCTTTCTGAGCCCAACTGAAGCTGTAGGATCATAACATATTCTATATCCATGGTCATGACAGTCAAACTATTGGGTAGCAGATTTGTCTTCTGCTATGTTCTCAAGGACAGATTTATTCTCACATTACTATATCTTCCTATTTTCTCCATTGCTTCAAGTTGTTTATGAAGATTCAAAATATGGCGAATTTGAGGCTGTACAGTCCTTTGTAGCTTCTCATGGTCAGTAAGTCCAACTTTACTTATCTCCTCTTAATTGGTGAACCTACTCACAAAATGTTGAAGCTCTTTTTTGAGTTTAGATATACCCTCTTTTAAAGAATTCTCTGCCGGTCGAAACTGCTGTATTAAGCCCTTTTCCTAGAAATGACCTCAAATTATCTTATGGGTAATAAGTAATATTCATCTTTGTCATTTTTTTATTTTTGATTAATGCTTGTTCAGTAGACATAGACAGCCTTATTAAATTGCGATTCAATAAATTTAAAAAGGGCTCTATTTAAACACACAGCATATTTTTTTATATAAGTTTTTAGTTAGTGAACTTCTATCCAAAAGCAAGGTCTTCACTAACTAAAAACTTCTGTAAAAAAATATGCTGTGTGCTTAAATAGAGCCCTTTAGAATTTGCCGCAATTAGAGGGAAAACGACTCTCTCAAAGTGATCAGCCATTGCAAGAAACAGGCTTTCTAATTAGTGCTGTAACTTCTTTTGCAGGTTACAGTCCTTACAGGATGTTAGAATCACTAAAACCGTAAATTGCTATTAAATTGCTACAATACCGCAGTCTCAAGCATGCAAATCGGCACCCTTAACTCGCAATCGCTCAAATCGGCAGTAATTTTACATTCGCAAATTGCTATTCAATTGCTACAATGCAATCTCAATCAAGCAAATCGGCAGTAATTTTACAATTGCGAATATAAGCCGCACACGTAACGCGCAAGCTCGCAAATCGGCAGTCATTTTTTTATGGTCGCGGATATATAAGCCTTACCAGTATGTCGCAAACTCAAAAAACTGAAAAAAGGTGCGGCTTATATTCGGACCAATAGTGTATATATCAGATTCATCGGACAGAATGTTCTCATCAGCCTTATTAAATTGCAATTCGGCCAATTCTAAAGGGCTCTATATAAGCACAGAGCATATATTTTTTACAGAAGTTTTTAGTTAGTGAAGACCTTGCTTTTAGAAGTTCACTGACTAAAACTTCTGTAAAAAAAAAAATGCTATGAGCTTATATAGAGCCCTATATAATCGTTTGAATCGCAATTTAATAAGGCTGCAAATATCCTTTAATTCTCTCAGATGAATAATCCCTACTTCAGAGCCCTTGCAAAAATTGTGCTGAAGCAATCATTTAGTTCACAGGTTCCAAAAAATCCTCAGGGAACCCCAACAGACCAGGGACATATCCATGTCAGAGTGCAGGTGTGCTAATTAGTGCTTTCCAAATATAATTATTTATTTTCCTCCACACCTAATAATAGGATTTGAACAGGTTTTTTTCACATGAAAGAAAGATTTTACAGTAGCTATTATAGCTCATTGACTGTTATCACTGGAACGTAATGGGATAATGGAACATTAAAGGATCACTGAAGTAACCCATTGTATTCTACACCATCATGTAGAGAGTTGAAAGGCATGTTTATGAAATTGCTGGTAAATTGTTTAAGATAGAGAGACAATTACAATCACTTATCCCCCTGCTCCATACCCTCTGAATATGTTTCCACCACTTATGAAGCATTACAGAACAGCATTTCATAGAGCATTAAACCATGCTAAAACATCTATGCGTCATGCGATAACAGCTGATGATAGATACAGAGCAAGCAGGACCCCGAAGCTGCTAGTCTCTAATAGGAATTGCCTGACTCAACTTAGCCCATTGACTAAATGGGCACATGAGGTATGTCACTGGACGTATGGCCAAGCCTGCTTCTTCATTATTTAAGCAGCAGCTTGTGATAGAGCTTCAGATCCTAAACTAGAAATAAGTAATCATTTTTATAACTAAGCCAATTCTTGATCAGTTTTTAAAAATTGTACACAGTTTACCAAAATGATTTACCTGATGGTGTGCAGCAGTTTTGGTCTGTGCCATCTCCCTCTATTAAGGAAATATGGTCAAATAATAAAAAATAAATGTCAAATGATGAAATACAAATGAATTATTTTACCTTTTTTCCTTATTACGCATTTGTAATATGGAAATGGAGCATTGTAGATGGTTTTCAAAAAATATAGAAAACTAATAGCCTGGAGGAAAGGCAAATAGGATACAAAAAAATTGAATTTATTATAAAATATGAAGTGCTTGATAAGGGGAAATACTAAAATCGAATAGATACAGTCAACAATGAAGTTAATAAAACTAAAAATATTGTTCTTTAGTATTTTAGGACATTTAGAGTATTCCTAGTAGGGAAATGTATAAATATACACTAACTATATGTAAGCTTAAAAGGTTCTTCATTGGAAGTTGGAAAACTTGTAACACCTCAATATAGCCTTTAGCTCTTATCTTGGACACAAATACTGCATTAAAGATAACCATTAGGCTGAATTACCAGAAATACTGTTTTCTGGGTAATATTGAACATATAACACAAACATGCTGCAATGCACAGTGGTAATGAGGGTATTTCACAGCTACAATAAGCTCAGTTTTAATATAGAAAGTCAACTGCCAGTTGATATCACGAATGTCACTATAAAATGTTATAATGTAAACTCTGAATACTTATGGTTGCATTCTTAATTTCCAGATGGTTCCAAAGGAAAAATATGCCTATGAGCTTTGAGGGTTCTTATTCACTGGACAGTCTCCATCTACAGCAAGCAAAAACAGAGCATGAGCTTGGGTACATGGCTTCCATAGGAAATATTGCAAGTGAAAAACTTACAAGAATCCCTTATGTGTGATTGCTATAGATGAACTGTCCCCTGCCTTATAGTGAAGTTACATAGTTACATACAGCCTTATCAAATTGCAATTCGGGAAATTCTAAAGGGCCTTTATATAAGCACAGAGCATATTTTTACAGCAGTTTTTAGTCAGTAAACTTCTATCCAAAAGCAAGGTCTTCACTAACTAAAAACTTCCGTAATTTTTTTTTGCTCTGTTCTAATATAGAGCCCATTAAAATTTCAGAGAATTGCAATTTAATAAGGCTGAAAGTAATTAAGGTTGAAAAAAGACTTTCAGTCCATCAAGTTCAACCTTTTAAGATCTCCTCTGATCTGCAATATCCGGATTAGTTATTAATTAATTAGTTGTTAATTCATTGTTAATTAATTATAAACAACAGTTTTTATTTATTTATTTATTTTAATTATTAATTAATACAGAGGAAGGCAAACAGAAAAAAAACCTAAGTGAAACTTAGCCAATCGTCTCAAAGGAAAAAAAATAATTCCTTCCTGACCCCAGATACTGGCCATCGCATTACTCCCTGGATTAATACTATCTCTCTAATTATGCAGGATAACCCTGAATTCCCTTTTTAATTATAAATAAATCCAGTCCCCTTTTAAAGTTATCTATCGAATCCGCTGTCACCACCTCCTCTGGTAAATAATTCCACAGATTAACCACCCTTACTGTGAAGAACCCTTTTCTTTCTTTAAGGTGGAATCTTTTTACTACTAACCTCAAGGGATGTCCTCTTGTCAGTTGAAAACCACTTCGCACAAAAAGCTCCCTTGACAAATCTTTATACTGACCCTGTATGTATTTATATAAGGTAATCATATCTCCTCTTAGACGCTTTTTTTCTAGAGAAAATAAGTTTAATTTGGTTAGTCTTTCTTCATAACTTAGCCCCTCCATTCCCCTTATTAGTTTTGTTGCCCTCCTCTGTACCTTTTCCAGCTCTAAAATGTCCTGGTGCCCAAAATTGTACTCCATATTCCAAATGAGGGCGTACTAGAGATTTGTATAGTGGCAGAATTATATTTGCTTCCCTGGCTCCTATACCATTCTTAATACATGCTAATACATGGCTCCTGTGCTTACTGAAAGACTGAAATGTTCTTGTAAGGCCCAGCGAATGCTCATAGTGAGATAAATCCTTAAGTGTAAACTCAACTTCCCGCAAGAGCAGATGAAAGCCTTATGAGACACGTAAAGAGCAACAAGCTCATATTACTCCTTAGCCCAAGATAAATAATGTTGTGTTAATAGATTTCCCACAAAATCCATAGCACCAGTTATTTACCAGCCCCACACTAGTGAGATCCAATAAGATTAAAACAGTTACAGTAGGTGTCCTAACTTGTGCAAATTCTTGCTATGCTATGCATAAAAGCTGTGTTATAAGGACAGGCATATGGTAAAAGGAGCCATGTATAAAGTGGATCAAAGAGTGAAAATACATTCTTGTTTGCATGTCCCTGCCCAGTTTCCCAGAGTGCAGTGTAACAACTATGTGTCTTGGAATTCTGAGGAGGAAATACATTTTAAACTTATTTTTAGACATCCAAATTTGAACACAAATGTACTATTATTTTTTTTAAATTATTTTATTATTTTTTTACTAAGTAATTGTAAACACAAGGAATAGAGTCAACAGAGAGGCAGTAGTAATATCTTCTAATTTTTATCACAATCATTATAAGGAGATCTGAATGATAGCAGAGATAAAAATAGATAGCTCAAGATTGCGGGTAGTACTGCCAGCAGTGATATAACCCGCTGGCTTGAGCTATTGTTTGGCCTGACATTGAGCTTATTATAGTTCTTCATACTCCATGCTGAGTTTATTATAGGTATTCATACTGCATACAGTATAATTGGTCTGCTGAAACTTTTTTGAAGTCCCTATCATTGTCCCATGCTTTTTATATAAAACATAACCTAGAAAAAGTCAGCAGTGTAGCCCTTCTGAAGACTCAACCAAATTATAATGTATGGAACTATGCATGCTGGTATAACCATTATCACCAGACGTGTTTTATGTAAAGAAAGATTTTGGCCTAAACCTGGAATAGCAAAAAATGATATACAAATTCTGTATACTCCCACAATCTATTCAAAAATGAATATATAGAGGATGGTGAAAGTCGCAAATATACACTTTACATGAAAATAAAAATAATATAGCAACTCTCCTTCTAATTGCCAATGGAGGGCATACCTAATGCATTTCTATTTAATATAGTGGGGAAAATTCTAGCTTGATTAGTAAAAACACAAACTTTCTTAATTAATCAAAATTACACAACAAAAATCATGAACGGTTAAAATATAAAATGTATGTCCAGGGTGATGCACACTAATAATGTTATAGGAAGATAGATCTTCCAGAAGGGTAAAGGCATTTTCATAATCAAATACCCAAAAGGATATAAAAAACATGTGTCAAGGATAAATATATACAAATGAATACAATCAAATTCATCCACTTGATAAGTGTATTGCCTTAATAGGCTAAATTAGTTCACATGTGTATTTAGACAATATACAAAGTAGAACAAAGTCCCCGTAAAGTTCTGTTTGATACAAACAAATCACTTAGCTGTTTTACACCAGAAATCAATCTAATAAAGCCCTTGATCTATAGCTATAATGTTGTGAATCTAAATTAACTCAAAAATGTTTTTGTGTATAAGACTACTCCTAGTAGGTGAGTATCTCTGGAGCAGGGGAATTCTAGCCTTATATGATTAAACTATTCTATGGATTTCCCATACCCACCCAGCAAAGGGCCTCAAAAGTAGATTTATCTAACGTGAAGCCCATCATATGCCATCTGCCAATAAAAAACATCTAAGAATTCATACAATATCCACACTCCAGATCAGTCTGACACGCTTTTCACAAGAGCTTCTACAGAGGAAGACATACCCTGCTGGAATGTATATACCAAAAAAAAAACATTCCTACAAGACAACAGCATCATTTTCATTCATGCCTCTTGGTATCACCATATTTAACAGAATGATCCATTGACTTTCTGCTTTAAGGAGTGCAGTTCCATTCTTGATCCATGATGGGTCAAAAATGTCTGGCTTCCATAGTTCCTTTGGCTTTATATTCCTTACTATTTCTGATATTACCAAGGTGTCACCAATATAGATCTCACTTCAAGGCTAGTCATGACTATGTATCTCATACCACACGGACACTGTAGACAATAAATAGCACCTCAAGAGATACTTGGAAAAATTGATTATGTGTTATTTTTTTAAGTTCTTCCATCTATTTACGTTAATTAGATATGGATAGAAATGTGTAATCAACAAACATATAAGTGCTACTAGGAAATGCATGCATTCTCTGATAATCTAAAAACAATATTAGCTGTTGAATTACACCAGCTAATATCAAGTTTAGATTATTACAATTATTATTTGTTATTACAAGTATTATTTGTAATGCTCCAGCATATTCCATTGTGCTATACAGGGGTAAAGTACAAGGAAGAAATAATTTTAACACATTGCAACAGAGTGAAGAGCCCTGTCTTTGAGCTTAGAATCTAAAGTACATAGTGCTTCCCCCAAATATCCTAATCAACCATTATCTGTTCTAAGAACAGTGGCATGATTTTTGAGAATATTCACTATTTCTCTCCACTGCTGATTATACACATGTGATTTTTCTCCTTGACAAGTCAGACATAGGAGGTTCCACCAAGATTATCATGTGTCTGGGATGTCATGGGATTTGTTTCTTGGAATGCACAACAGACAGCTGTTATGACAAACTGATAGCGTATTTGATTTTTATTTAAAGTTTAAGGCTAATGAGGTTATTCCAGAAATGTTGCCCTTTATCGTTTAAGTTTTTATAGAACAAGAGTACACTCTAGTAGTCATATGTTATGATTACACTGTTTTACTGTTGATACAATCCCATAATACACTAGGAAATTAATGACATTATGTATTCTACCATTGGTTAAAAGAAGGCCATGTGACCACAGAGGAATGTGGCCACATGGAAAATATCTGGTATATCTAGGAAGACAGACAAACGATTAGCGGGAAACTAGGGAGCAGGAAAGGAAGGCTTCAAGATATTAGAGGATCTTTCTTTCTTTTGGAATGTGTCCTGGGATATTCTTCTTACTATCTCCTGAAAAGAAAACCAAAACAGATTCCTTCACTCATCACTGATGGATTTCAATTACACACAGGGGTATTCTTTATTAACCCCAACTTGGTAAAGTCTAGATTTATTTCCCTTATATTTTGTAATTCAACTGAATTAGTATAATATACAATTTGTCTGTTATATTTACCAAATTGATACAAACCCCAAAGGGTATTGTCAATCATAAATCCCGATATGATTGTCAATCCATACATTTTGCATTTTTGTGTACTATTTGTACAAAAACAGATACATTGATTTGCCTAACCTATGTATTCAGCTGTATTACAAAACTATCTGTTCTGATAACATTTTACCAATAAACAAATTTAATTAGCCTCCATATCATAGAATATATTTATTTTATCACAATAATCTAGTAGTTTTAATATTAGTAATTTCTCTTATTTGTTCATATTATTACTTTATATTCTGATTACTACATGGGGTTTTCTACAAATTTTGTTATTGGTAATTTTGAGTATATCGATTATGCATTTATGAATATATCATATAATTGAAGTTTAATATCATGCATTCCTCTGTTACATAAATACTGATGTGATCTAAACTTAATAAGATTTCAGGTGTTGCTCTTGATTTTATATGATCGATTATCTGCATTATTTTACTTGTTCTAACAGATACATTTTTACTATGCCTTGCTATTATGAATAAACATTACTTGTGTATATTTGTCTTGATACTAAACTTAGATTATCATTCTACTCATTTAGAAATTTTTGTTATTAATAAAATTACTGACATAAAAAATTATATATTTCCATAAGACTTTCCATGTTATTTAAGAATCCAACTTTTTGTGTATGTAATGGTGTATGAAAAGCCCTTTTGATAATTCTGTTGCTGTTACCACTTTCCTTCAGTTTACCTCTAAGTTCATTAGAGTGTTATTTGAAACTTTCAAGATCTAAACAATTCCTACATATCCTTAAAAATTCAGCAAAAGGAATCACCTGTTTCGTTAGCAGGCAACTGTGAACTATTATAATAGAGGATACTATTTGTAGCAGTCTGAAAATGTATTTGATATGTCAATCTCATTATCATTCATTATCATTACATTTCTGATTAAACTCTGCAAAACAATTCTTTGTTCCATCCCACAACATAAATAGATCATCTACCTTAGATTGTAAGTCTGAGAGTTTCTATCCTAAGTACTTTGGGAATAGCACCATGGACATTGGATTCCTAGCTCAAAGACAGGCCCTCCTTGCTTTGATATTTGTTAATTTGTATTTATCTTTGTCTGAACTTAACTTATGTACATCGCTACAGAATATGTGCGCGCATTATAAATTAACTATAAAAATAATAATAATAATAATAATAGTATACAGCATAACCAGAATATGACATTGTCATTGTACTGATTCATTTTATCAGAAAATACAATCTCTTGCTCCCACCATCTCAAATAAATATCGACATCGGTTGGAGCTTATGCAGCCCTCATACCTGTTTCACTAATTTGAAAAAAAAAAAAAAAAAACATCAAGAAACAAAATAATTATGCTCCAGAACAAATTATAGTAACCTAATAATAAATACATTTTTTATTACAGTTTTAGGTAGATTCCATACTTAAAATACTACAAGACAATGGCTAATTGAAGTGTATAGTGACTTAATGCCACAAGTCGTCAACAATGTAGTCTCATTCAAGGTTAAGTTTGTTAAAGACATCCCTAGTATATGGTAATAAAAAATCTTAATCAAATATATAAATATCTGCTACCTTGTTGTACCAAACACTATTGGTTTATCTGGTGAACTATTTTTATGACTGTGAATTTTGGGTAGTAAGTAGAATGTAACTACATGGGAGTTTTTTAACATATAGAAATGAGTATTCTTTTGACATATTGTGTTTTACTTCTATTATTATTATTATTATTGTTTATTTGTAACGTGCAACATATTCCCTAGCGCTATACATAAGTTGTGATCAAGGCAAAACAATATTAACACATTATTAAAGATGGAGGCCCCTGTCTTTGAGCTAGAATCCAGTGCCCACAAAGCTTTCCCAAAGCACATTGCAAGATTGAAAACTCACAGACTTACTATCTAAAGGTTTTGGGTGTGGTACAGGAGAGTGAAAAATGCAGTGTGCAAAAAAGTGAAAAATGCAGGTTATAGGCTTCTTTAAACAGGTGTGTTTTTAGTGAGGTTTGGAAGGATTTGAAGAAGGAGGATAATCTGGTGGAGCAAGGCAAGGAATTTCAGAGAATAGCGGCAGCACAAGAAAACTCCTGAAGGCGGGAGTGAGAGGAGGTGATGAGAGAGGAGGAAAGAAGAAGGTCATTAGCAAAGTGAAGAGGGTGGTTGGAGGAATATTTGGAGATGAGTGCAGAGATATAAGGGGGTTCAGTGTTGTTGAGGGCTATGTTAGTTAGGGTCATGATTTAAAATTTTATTCTGGAGGCTACAGGAAGCCAGTGTGTTTAGTACAGTAGAGTCTAGCGGAGGCATTCAATATGGATTGAAGGGGGGATAGACGGATGGTGTGTAGGGAAGCCAGAAGTGAGTTGCAGTAGACAAGACAGGATATGGTGAGGGAATGTATTAGAATCTTAGTTGTGTCTTGTGTAAGGTAGTGACGTATTTTGGTAATGTTTTAAAAATTGAAAAGACAAGATTTTGTTAGTGACTGTATGTAAGAAATGAAAGAGAGGGCAGGGTCCAATAGAATCCCAAGACAACAGTCTTGGGAGGTAGGAGTGATGATGGCGTTGTTGACAGTGAGGGAGATGTGAAGAATTGACGCTGTAGTAGATGGTGGGAAGATTAAAAGTTCGGTCTTAGACTTGTTGCGTTTGACATGGTGGGCGGATATCCAGGAGGATATACTTGAGATTCAGTTTGAAACATGTGCTAGAAGAGAGGGGATAAATCAGGAGCTGAGATGTAGATTTGAATGTCATCTGCATAGAGATGCCACTGAAACCTAAAAAGATTTTATTAGGGTGCAAGTGAGGATTTATAGATGGAGGGGGCCTAGGACTGAACTTTGGGGTACATCAACAGACAGAGGGTGAGGAGAAGAAGAGGTGCCAGAGAACGAGACACTAAATGTTTGACCTTGTAAGTATGGTGTGAACCATGAGAGAGTAGTATCTCTGATTTCAAGGGAGTGGAGAATTTGGATTAGTAGAGCGTGATCAACTGTATGTAAAGATCTCAACCTGTGGACACACTAAATCTAGATTTATTCTCAAATTCACCTATTCCTATCAATTAATCTTCTAATGCAGGTTCACCTTGCATGAGTAACTCTTTCAGATCCTCAAAAGTACGTCATACCAAGGCATTAGGATCATGATCATTCATATTTTTATAAAATGTCTTTTTTTAACAACAATTTTCTGGCAAATAAATGCACATCTTTAATAACATTAACAAATCATATTTCATAGCTGGCTGTGTAGTATTATAAGTTATTGTACTATTATATATGTATTATTTATAATTATAACTAAGAAATAAAGATTTAAGATTTGTATGTATTCATTGGGCCAGTGTATGTATTCATTAGGCCAGTGAAAGTACGTTATAAGACCTGTATGTAAATCAGTTAGGTCCGCCCATTTTTTGCTTTTCTTTTTGATACAAGGCATTTTACTTGCTACAATAGGCAAAAGTGCTTTATTTTAGTTTTGGTAATAGATATCAGACAACTGAGCATTTAAAGCTTGACTTGTGGTCTGTTATGTGTATATTCTTCCTTTCAGAAATTTGCATAGACTTAGGGAACTGTTGGTCAAGTCTAGAGTAAGGTTACTAAAGTTTTTTTGATTTTGTTTTGAAATAAAAATAGCTTTATATGTCTAATATAAGTGACATGCAGAACATGATATAACTGAAATACAAATCTAAATGATTAATGTGATATAACATTTTGGATTAAATATTCAAAGCAAATAAACAAAAAATTAGTTGGCGGGTAACAGGAAGAGAAGAAAGTATAGACGGTTGATATGATGGATTGCAGGTCGATGTAAGATTCCAAAAGGTCAATATACCGTAAAAGTAATGTCGTTCTCACTGCGGATGCATTGAAAAAACATGATCCTACATATTGGATGGTTGCAAATCCCTACTGAGTTTTTTTTTAATGATGCTGTGTATAATTCGCAGTAATTCAGATGTTCTGTGGTATTACGGAATATCAGGTTTGGTGCCAAAGACCTGATATTGTTGACCTTCAAATATTCATGAGCAATTTTTTGACTTCAAACAAGTTTTGGAAATAAATAAATGTTTTGTTCACGAATAATATAGAGTTATGATTTATTGCTTAGATGATATCCTCCTATATCCATATGTTTAATGGTGACTACAGCAAGAAATTCTAGAGCCAAAGTAAACAACAAGAGTATGCAGTAATATTGTTCCTTCTATTTATTTAGGTCTTCTATAAATTATGAAGCAAGCATTTTAAAATAACGTATATTTTGTGCTGTTTTCTTTTATGTTTATGTATTAATATTTGATTTTGTTTATGATTTGTATCTCTCAAAACAAACTTAATAAAATATAAGTTTAAAAACATAATGTATACAAAATGTATCTGTGTCGACTATCAGCCTGATTCAATTGCAAGCCTGCATCTCATGGGATCCAGGCAGCATGTCTGCAGGCGTGCTGTGGGCTACTGTTCGTCTCCGATTCCGGAGGTATTCAATTGAGCAAGGGCGCAAGTTACACGCTGAAGCCTCAAGCCCGTAAACCCCTCCCATGGCCGCAAACTGTTAATGGGCTGGCCGCAGATGATTGACAGAGGGAGATTATAAAGTTGCATTCTACCAGCCCATGCATTGATTGTGTTGTATTTTTTTCTGAAGTGGCACACAGGTCCCGAAGTTGGAAGTTTTTCAGTGAGAGTGAAAGAGTAGGCGATTTGTGAGAGCATTATATTGCGGATTTGTTTATTGCTTTTAATCTAATTATGATTTTACACATACTGTATGTATTGGTGTGCCCACTGCAGCCTATGTAGTTACAGACCACAGCCAGGATCAAGATAGCTTTAGGAGCCAAGATCAATCAAGACCAAGAACCAAAGAATAGATCATATCTAGCATATGATAGCTAATCTGAATTGAAATTATGAGAATCATCCAGGTTCAATCTTAGATGTCAGATAGTTAAGAATGAACACAAAACAATGTATTATTAATCAAACTAATAACATATACCTTTATTTTTATCTTTCAGCCTCATGGAGGTCTGGGTCCAGTAGTGAGCCCAGCAGGAACTGGCACAGGATGAGGAGAAAAGAAGAGGAGCCCATCACCCCCCGGGATTTAAGCCCACGATCTCCCTCCTCCAGAGACTCAGCATCTTGCAATGGCCCTCCCACTGGAGGGATCAGCTGGACTTGACACAACCTCCTCCTCCCCTCAGCAGTGCGTCCACAGTGCCTCTCAGGTAGATATTCCTTCAATGACAGCCCCCCTTAACATGTAGCTCCCACAATATTAAAGCTATCAAATATCCAGATATCTAAGACATGATTGTTGTTAGCTAAAATGTAGACTATTACCACAATGGCAGAGGACTTGCAAAGTCTCACAATAGCATGTTAATGACAGACAGCATTAATATATGCACTAGTGAAGCATGTAATCCTGACCTCAATATCAGTCTGAGAATAGGTCCTTGGATCTGATGTAAGTAAAATTGAATCTGGTGTTTCCCCCTATTGCTGATATCATGGTTATCCTTTAACATGTGCTTACAGCTGTATAGCTGATGGATGTGAAAGCTATGTTGATGTACAATATTATATTGAGAAGGTGATAGTACACCTTTACCACTGACGGCACTGATAATCATATATTGTGACATGACACGTCATTATTAATGGTCATGGCCAGTGAGTTATCCTGAGAACTAGCAAATAGATAGTAATCTTTGCAGATGGGAATCAGGTGAGTTGGTATATTGTTTCAGTTACAGTATTTAGCAATGTACTGTACATGCATGTTTGTTTATTTTTTATCCTCCTCTGCCTTTTTTTTACCACTTTATTTCAGATTTTTGTTTTGTCAACACACTGTATGTGCGAAAATGGATTGGATTACACAGTCCAGAGGGTTAATCATCAGTTTCATTGAGCAGATCTAGACAAGTTGTAAGTGCTATGCACTGGTTTCTTCAATTAAATGGAGTGATTTGTGATGATCATTTTTTCATCAGATTCCGGTAACAGTGGTGCAGTGACCACATGTGATCCTGATGATATGCACCATGCTTATTCTAGACTATGACACTAGAGTAATGGTAATCCACTCCAGTAACTGGTAATCCACTCCAGTATCTTTGGCATGCAAGCCTTGTGGATACACACAGACAGAGACATAAGTAAGTGTAGTCGTACACAACAGAGGGACTGAACAACCAAATGTAAAATGTTCCCCTGGTACTTGATATATGCCATATGGCGGTGTAATTTGGCCATTATTTGTTGTCCCAATGTAGATGTGATGAGTGAGACGTATATAAGATGCTTTTTGTATTTTTAGGATCCACATTAGAGCCTCTGTGAGTGAAAAAGGGTTAATATGTCAGTGATTTGCATGTATATGGGTTTCAATTTAATCAGGTAGTGTGTCTTTAATAGTTTTCAGCATGTTGCAGCATGACTTGTCATATTGGCATATTCATGACCGTTACAAACTACGAGGAAAATTACATTATTTTTTTTGTAATATTTGATAGTTTGGCGTTGTTGTACAAGTAATTGTAATGCCTTCCATTGCTTTCCCCATATTTTAAAGTGCATTGGTGTGTTTTATTGGGATTTACAGTGTTACCAACTAGTCTGTAAACCCTTTGTGGGTCCTATTTGGAAGCCGTAAGCTTTGGGCTGACATTTGTCCTTTGCGGGCTTGCCTGTGAGTGTGCTGTTGAGTGATTTTTGCAATTGTATAGCGATTTGCAATTTTAGCGATCGGAAGTCTTGCAGACGTGAAAGATCACAGGCTTTGGGAGGTTGTAGTTCTGGGTTTAACCATCGCAAAGTTTTCAAGGTCGTAACCCATAACCTGTTTGGAGCCCGCAAAAAGAAGCCAATTGAATAACAAGTTAAAGATGGTCTCACTTACGGGCAACAGTAACTTACAATTGCTCAATTGAATGAGGCTCTATATCTATAATGTCTGCAAGGCATTTATTTAGTAACTTTAATAGTGTATCATATATTTCTATGACATAATGCTATTTTTTCTGTATTATGCTGAGGTATAATTAGTTTAATGCCTTGAAGCATATTTAAGCGACATTGCATGTTATCTGTGTCTGGTGCTACAAAAGAAATTCCACATATTGTCCAGGAGGTTAGATCTTAGCTGAGTCTCATTTTCATTTTAGAATAAACATAATACAATCCACTCTCACCTTTTGTATTATCATGACTATTATGACCTCATACATTTCTAACTGAACCATTTACCTCACTATAAGTGCCCTTTATGGTGTGAACGAGAAGAAGATTCTATGTTAAAAAGATCTATCTTGTTTTTTATTACACTAATAACAGCTAAAAGTCTGCAGTCTTGGGTCTGTTTACAAACACACTGCTGACTGTTCAATGATTAACAATACTTGCATGCAGGAATTTAATCAGCCATCAGTTAACCCACAAGTAACATATTTATGAGTTTCCAGAAGTTATTTCCCTGCACAGATGAATTTGTGAAGAGTTAACCCTATTTCTGCTTCTGCTTTCTGTATGCAGCTCTTGCTGTCAGTCTGCCTGGGGGCCAGAGTCTCATGTAAACAGAGACTTAATTTATGATTTATGTGAAAAAGGCACCTATTTCAAAAATTCTAAAAGTATTTCAACATGTTTTGGAGATTATTTTACAGATGTATGCTACAAGTTGTGCTGAATTAACTAGCCCTTTAAAGGTGTTTAAGATGCCACAGTAAGGTTATGTTAAGTGTCAGGAAAGCATTGCAGAATTTTCTTTATGTTATTTAGCTATAAAGAAATCTTGTCCAATAAAGTTAGATTTTTAAAAAATGTATGCATTCATTTAAGTGTCATGGGTAGTGATGTTGCGAACATAAAATTTTAGGTTTGCGAACAGCGGACGCAAACTTCCATCAAACGGTCGCGAACGGACGAACCCGGCGAACCGCCATAGACTTCAATGGGCAGGCAAATTTCAAAACCCTGGACTGTGGCATGCCGGAGGGGGATCCATGGCAAAACTCCCACGGAAAATTACATAGTTGATGCAGAGTCTGGTTTTAAGCCATAAAGGGCATTAATCAACTAACATTCCTAAATTGTTTGGAATAACATGCTTTAAAACATCAGGTATGATGTTGTATCGATCAGGTAGTGTAAGGGTTACACCCGCTTCACAGTAACAGACCAATCTCCCCGTTTAATGCACTGCAAACAACTGCAAACAGTCCCTTTGCACAAACTCCCCATTTGCACAAGGTTGGATACCAAGCTAGCCATGTCCCGTTCCTTGTTCTCACTGATGTCATTGAAGGTCTCTTCCTCCACCCAGCTACCAAGGGTCCCCGAAAGATGACAACAAGCCCCCTGGGACGCCTGCTGTGTTTGGTCTTCCACCTTCTCAAAGCCACCTTCCTCCTCTGACTCCTCTTCTTCAGACTCCTCTCTCTGTGATGCCTCTGTCTGCGTTATTATAAGGTGTGTACTGTTAAGTAGTACTATTCCTATCGGTTTAATCCCTGTTACGCCCACTATTAGGGGACGTGTATATGGCATTAATTTTTGGAACAGGGAGATGGAAAAAGATGCTTGGTCGGACCTCCTACTTCAAATTTGGGGCACTGCGTGTGCAATCTAAGGTGCCACCAGATATGAGTCTCACTGTGCACTGGCAAAAGTTGGCAGAGTAGATGCAATAGGCTTCACACACATGCCTGTAGGCAGGCAATTGCTATTCAATCTATTACAGTCAAAAAAGTGTTATTAAGAGATTCTATACATGATTGTGTTAATTTTTACTATATTTTTAAATATATATTTTATGTCAGCGAGGTTAAGTAATCATTTGTATTACACTGCCTCATGTTTCAATGCTATATAAAAACAGCTTACACAAGGCAATAAATAACTCTTAACAGGACATAAAACTTCATCTCAGGTGCCATAGTTAAATAAAGGTAGAGAACATTTTAAAATGTTCTTTGTCTGGCAGCTTGTAAATACCCTTGGAATTGAAAAAGGTCACTAGCTAACCAACTACTAAAGTAGTTTTCTTTAAAATAATAATATTGTTTATTATTTGTATTATTATGCTTATTAATAATAATAACAACAAAAACACATATATTTACTGAAATAAATTAAAATATGTATTATCTTGCAATGTAATAACGTTTCTGCCAAGTGTAGACGTTCACTCATATGCCTAGTGTCTCTATTTTGATACAGTGGACCCTCGGTTCTCGACCTCCTCAGAACTCAAAGTTTTCTGAACTCAACGCGTCGCACTGACAAAAAATTGCCTTGGAACTCGACAGTGGCTTGGTACTTGACTCGTCAATCTGACAAAATTAACTGGAAACAACCTGCATCCTGTCTTTCAGGAAGTGGAATAGTGTAGTTTGTGCCTGTAAGAGCCCAAGTGCAGTCTGTACCTGCAAGAATCAAAGTATAGCCTGTGCTTATAAGGACCAAAGTGTATACTGTAGCCCACTTATGAAAGTACTCATACAGGAGCAAAGTACTCCATAAAATGAGAGGTAAAGAGGCATGTCCGGAACATCTCATATAATATCTGCATGTGGTGAGTACGATGGGATGGACAGCAAGAAGCTTCTCTTAAATTGACTTCCATAGTAACATCCCATAGGAATTGAGATTTAAAAACAAACATTAGTCCACAAAGTTCAACCTTTTCTCCTCTGATCATTGCATTATGTGAATTGTTTATTGATTCAGAGAAAGGCAAGAAAAAAACCCTATTGTAAAATTATCCAGTTTTTCTCATCCCAAAATCTGGCAATTGGATTACTTCCTGGATCAACAACCTTCTTAGTTGTAGTTATCTAATATAACTATGTATGCCATTTTTATTTAAAAAATCTATCCACCCCATTTTAAAGTTTGATCAGCTGTGAGCAATACCATGTAAGGTCACCCAAGGTGGGCACAAAAGTTGGGTAGGTCATAACAGAGAGATCAGACAAATTGCAGTACACTGGAGAAGAAACTTGTAACCAACTCCAGTATCATTGCCAAGAAAACCATATGGATAAGCACAATCAGAAACACAGACAAATGTGTCTGGTGTGCTGCGTCTATATGGTCACTGAGAGTCGGACACGACTGAAGGGCTAAACAACAACAAAATACCCTTAGTATGCCGTCTTAGAGACAGTTTGATTTAACTTCTTGTTTTATTAGTTGTTATCCAACAGTCAGTAAATCTTTGATGGTTGATTGCATTACACAACAATGTGTACTTCACTGAAGTGGTATTGTTATGTATGTCAATGAGAAATATACAATATTTTGTTAATTGTCAATTGAAAAAAATAATCAACAACTGACCAACACTAACTTCAACCAATACAAAACTCAATAACCTTAATATTAGGAACATAAACTTGTGACCCATCATATAACCTTTTGTTACGTTTTTCATAAGTGATATATATATATATATATATATATATATATATATATATATATATATATATATATATATATATATTAAATAAAGATGGTCCAGCTGTCACAACTTTTATGTTGCAAAAATCAGTAAAATCAACTGTACAATGTACAATGAATACCTGTTTTTCCAAACATCTTTGCCCTGTGGCTCCTTCCATCTCTTTCAGACTCTGGCACAGTCTGAGACCGTTCTTCCATAGCTGCCCAGTTACTGCACAGCTTTACTAACAAAGTTGAGGCAAATATGTATGGCCAAAATATTTGAGCTTTAGCCTTATGATCAAACCTTCCAGTGAACAATGTGTCTTGATTTCTGGTAGTATTGATTGATTGGATCTTCTTACAGTCCAAGGAACACAGAACAGTTTTCTCCAGCACCATAATTGATGACATCAACTCTATGGGGATCAGCACTTTTTATGGTCCAGTTCTCACATCTGTGTGTTACTACTGGGAATTCCATAGTTCTAACTATGCACACCTTGGCTGATAGTGTAATATCTTTACTTTTTTAGTTTGCTAAGGTTGACATATCTTTCCTCCCCAGAAGCAAAAATAGTTTAATTTAATGGCTACAGTCACCATCTGCAGAGATCTTGGAGCCCAGGAAAATTAAATCTTCTACTGTCACTTCTTCAACATCTATTTACCAGGAACTAAGATTGCAGCTCCTCCTCACTTTCATCCATCAGAGTAATATCATCAATTTATCTGAGGTTGCTGATATTTGGATTCATCCAGCCCAGCCTTACATATAATATATTTCACGTTTAAGTTGAATAACAAAGGTGACAATATACAACCATGTGAGACTCCTTTGTCAATTTTGAACCATTCTGTTGTTCCGTGTTCGGTTCTGACTGTAGTCTCTTGGTCCACATACCGATTCCTCAGGAGGCAATGAGACAGTGAGGCATTGCCACAATTGCCACATTTTGTTGGGATCCACACAATCAAAGGCTTTAGAATAGTCTCTGAAGCAGAGCTAAACATTTTTTTCTGGAACTCTCTTGATTTCTCTAATATTCTGAGGACATTAGCAATTTGATCTCTTATGCCTCTGCCTTTGCGATACCTAGCTGACACATCTGGTAGTTCTCTCCATATATATGGAGCCGAGTTTGAAGGATCTTAAGCATTACCTTGCTGGCATTTAAGATTAGTGCAAATGTTCAATAATTGGAGCATTCTTTGGCACTGCATTTTGGGGGATTGGGATGTAGACTGACCTTTTCCAGTCTACTGGCCATTGTTGTGTTTTCCAAATTTGTTGGCACACTTTTACAGCATCAACTTGCAGAATTTTGAACACTTCAGTTTGGATTCCATCCACTCCTGCAGCCTTGTTATCAGCAAGGCATCCTAGGGCCCATCTCACTTCATTATTCAAGATGTCTGGATTTAACTTGTTGGACAAACTATTGAGGTTATCAGTGCTGTTAAGATCCTTCCTGTATAGTGTATTGCTCCCACCTCTTCTTTGTCTGATCTGCTTCTGTTAAGTCCCTAGGAGCTTGGTCGTTATCATCCCCCTTTAGATATGACTGGTTCCTTTGGGAATCCCCAATTTTCTAAAAAAGATCTCTTGATGTTCCCATTCTGTTATTTTCTTCTCTTTACGTCGCTCATTGTAGAATTTCTTCTTGGTCCTTCTTGCTATCCTCTGGTATTTTGCTTTCATTTGGACACATGTTTTCCTAGCGACACTACTTTTTGCTTTTCTTCCTTCCTTGGCTACTTTAAAAGCCTTATCAGATAGAAAGTTTTCCTTCCCAGTTTTCTTTTGTTTAGGGATTTTCTTGGTTCCTGTTTTCTAGACAATGTTATAAACTTCTGTCCAAAGTTCTTCAGGCCTCAGAAACATGGCTCTGTACATGACGAAGATGTGCCAGGCTATGCAGGGGGAAGGCCGCAATCGGATTAGGGAAGTGTGGTAATGCTGTATCAGCCCTGCCATTTATTGACAAATACAAAACCAAAGAGCATGCTGTCCTTAATTACTGCAAAAGCCAAATGTCTAATCCCTTAAATCTATTATTTCCCCCCCCCCCCCCCTCTGCATATTGACTGCAGATATTATTTATTTTGTATCTGCTTTGACTAATGATTTTCTCTTTTTGGCTCAAAAAAAATATTTGATATCACAGACACTTAAAATGTGTGGTGAATGTACAGCAGCATAACAAACTATATAAATAAATGGTATGCAGGCAGATGGTTATATAGGCACTTTCTTTATTGAGCTTACAGTCTAGTCTTTGACTTAGTTCTCTTTAATCTTGACATCATTCAGTGTTAGAATTTTAACAAGCTCAAAAGGATCCAGTTGAATTACAGAGCGACTGGAATAGACAGATCAGTAAAGAGGTCTTGGTACACTAAAGAAATTAACTAAACTGAACATGTCTAAAGTAAGAAATATATATTTTATAAGCACAGAGATACAATGTTTAGTAAAATAAACAAAATAAATAATAATAACAGTGCTTGTTCCATCAAAGTTTTAATAAATGGAAGCATTCAACCTTACTCTTCATGTTTATTCAGTTTTTGCAATATGGTATCTAGATGTGGTAGACAACTCCATTTACTTGAATGGAGAGGCTATAAGAAGTTATTTACTGTAACACAGTAAAAAAAATTACTTAGAAAGAAGTATGGAGAATATGTGTTAACAGAACTGTGTGTATTACATCTAGTATGTATGTATTAGAAGGGAAGACAGTTTCCTCCCTCCTCACTATCATATTACTATATAACACAGGCTTCCTTTCTCAATATCATATCACTGTATAACACAGGCTTCCTCCCACCTCACTACCATATCATATCACTGCATAACACAGGCTTCCTTTCTCCACACTATCATATCACTGCATAACACAGGCTTACTCTCTCCACACTATCATATCACTGTATAACACAGGCTTCCTTCCACCTCACTATAATATCACTGCATAACATAGGCTTCCTCCTACCTCACTATCATACCACTGCCTAACACAGGCCTCCTTCCACATCACTATCATATCACTGCATCCACAGGATGTGCAAATACTCTTTATGCTGCTCTTGTCAGGTAGCCTTGTGCATCCTGGCTGCTTATTGCATCCTCCCAGGGCTGTTAAACAGGGTAGGAGTCAAAAGCTTTCCTGTGTCAAAGCTTTCCTGGGAGAGACATGCTCCATAGTGGCAAACTGTGGTAATGCTTGATTAAGTTTCATTTCAGCATTTTGTGTGTCCCCAATTTATATAATCTGGGGGATTTGTCCCCTGTCCCCTAAATATAAAAGAAGGTATATGAAAAAATACTGATATTCATGAAGACTGATGAGCATTGGAAGGACTGCTAATACAAAACTAACTTCACATTTATGAAAAGTATATTGTCTGCTTTGACAGTTGTAAAATCTAAATTCAACTGTATTTCTTTAACAACGATAAAACTTATAATTAGTAATTATTCATAAATAAAATTCACCTTCATTTATTTAAAAGTTAATATTGAATATAACTTAATAACAAGGCCATCAAGGGGGTGGACTCTCAACACTCTTCTAGATTTCCCAGCTCCTTCAAGAGAGCTGCTTCCTGTTGATGAACGATCCAATGCTCTGGTAAAAGAACTCATGATTCTTGCACCACTATTTTGAGTTCCTTCCTTTGATTTTATACAATGTCTATTATTATTATTTATATTATCATCCTTTATTTGTAACATGCCAACATATTCCGTTACAGGGGTAGGGAACAATATTTACAAATGGCAAAAATTGAAGGGCGCTATCTTTGAGCTTTAAATCTTACGTACATGGTACTTTATTACAAAGCACCTTACAAGATTGAAAACTCACATACTTACAATCTAAATGGAGAAGGAGAGACCTGGACAAGAAAAGCAGTTAGGGGTTTGAATTGGCCAGAAAGAGAGTGACAGATGAAAGCGAGAGATTAGAAGAGACAACAGTTCTGAAGCAGTGAGATGTAAAGTTTCTAAAGTAGAAGATGTGCAGAGTTTGGAGAATATTTTCATATAGTAGGAGAGAGTATAACGGAATCCATGCTTGAGTGATACAATGATGTGACAGATAACTTGCTGACAAAGAATAAGGGAGGTTTAGGTGTGTCAAGAGACTAAGGAGTTAATTAATGATTATGGCCCTCATTCAATTGCGATTTGGCCAATTGAATAGGGCTCTAAATAAGCACATAGCATATTTTTTTAAAGAAGTTTTTAGTTAGTGAAAACCTTGCTTTTGGATAGATGTTTACTAACTAAAAACGTCTTTAAAAAATACGTTATGTGCTTATTTAGAGCCCTATTCAATTGGCCAAATTGCAATTGAATGAGGGCCTATGTGTTTTAAGACAAATTTGCTTTTAAATTAAATAACTTTTGTGTTATTAAAAAACTTTTTGATGTTCAATTCTTCAGGAGATGGTTTGCTAAAATCTGCTATTTAATATGCTATTTAATATCAATGAATATTCATGTTTAATAAGTCTGAACTATTCATTTTTCTATACATTTTTCTGGTGGTTTCAAATTAATTTTAATTATTGTGGATTACGAATAATCAAAGCCAAATAAATATATTAAAAAAAGTACTCAATTAGGGGTCATAATGTATCTAAATAAAACATTTGCTTTTCAAAATTTCTTAAATTTCAATATTGTAAAAGCTGTAAGTACCAATAGTTGTGGATAGTTCAAAGTAATAAAACATTGTATATGTAGATAATGTAAACATGAATTTTCCAACCAAGGATTTAATTGAAGATTTGTGTCAGCATCTATTTGAATTTACACATATTGTATAGTTGTGCTTGCAATATTATCTGATACCAGACATCAGTCTCATGAAACGAACGTCGGGCGACACTATTGACGTCTGATTCTAGGGGCAGCAATGGCGCAGATCATACAGCATGGCCCAAACATGCAGTTAATAACAACGCAAACTACTAGTCAGGGTTTAGAACAACAGAAATTTAGAACTAAGGGACTATAAGACCATTAAGGATATCCAAAGGAGTTCCACAGATATATAAAATATTTCTAAACCATTGAAATAAGTCAATTGAGTCCCATTGTATTGTAGTGGTTGAAGATAAAGAGAAACAATACAATAATGTATCCACAAATATAGAGTCACTAACAATCTGGAACTTAAACTCTTGTTGAATTATACGTTTTTGGAATTGGCACAATAGCACTTTGGATATAAAAATTAATTTGTCATATTGCACAGCACTGAAGCACTTTTGATACATTTGTTTATCATAAGCACAAGAAAATTATAGCACAAATATTTAAGCACATCAGCACTTTAAATACCCACCAGAAGATTATTCAACCCTGAAAAAACACATTCAGTGATATAAAGCTATTGCTAATAAAATAATAAATACAAAAAAAATAATATTATCAGTTTGGATCATATAGGCGTCATCTCCAATACTAAGAAAAGTATCTCAACTTTTAAATGTCGGTATTTTAATTACAGTGTTTTTAATTAAAGACTATAATTAAAGTTAATTTTTAACAAATCAGTTTGTGGGATAAAAAACAAAAATACACAAAAAAAGGTGTTCTTTTACTCTCTAACAATTTACTTTATCAATTCATACCTAAGTATTTAAAGTTTAAGTATGAACTCCATGTTTTACAGACGTCATGATAACGGTCTCATTTACCATTGTCTGTGTCTTAGAAGTAAATTACAGGCTTTCTTAAATATTGTCAGATCATATGATCACGGCCCCTGAAATCTGACTTAAAAAGCAAGGGTTTACAAGTTCTGCTGTGCGGTCATGATTTGCGAGCTGGATGCAATAGAATACATCTAAACATTTATTTAAAAAAAAAAAACAACAGTCAAATTTGTGAGTTTGAGGCATTTGATCGCAGCTAATAGAATATGGCCCATTGTTACTTGACAATCAAGTGTTTTTTCAAGAACTGCAGTAGTCAGCTGATTTGATACACATCTGTCCTTCACATTGTTACACCTTTTTATTTGATATTTGTTGTTTTACATTATCGCTTATTTTCACACAGACTATAATTATATTCTATATTGCTATAAAGGATATTCTCTAAGATATAACATGAGATATTTCTGTCGTATTGAAGCTCTTCAAATCACATCACACCCCCTGTGCTGATGTTTAGTAAATATTGCCAAATATGTCACATTGTGGGAATTAAGTTGGGACATGTTTACATAAAATCCATTGTATTCAAAGAGACATTGAAATCATGTTTTACTAATTATTTTTTTGTACAAACCACAACTTTGGTAATGTTTAAACATTCTCTTTTAAATGACCCTACAGCTTTTTACTTGAAGGATGTGGGAATCATGAGCCAACAGGGGTAAGGGGTGGGATGACGGCAGGAAAGAGGTTAGGAAAGCTAGTTAAGCCCGGCAAGCACGTGGCGCCATCCTTTCCTCACCCACCAACCTCCTGCTCGTTTTCCCTCCCATCCATATATATATTGTCATGATTTAATTGTTTAAGGACTCATATTGTCAGTGGTTTGTGAGTATGTCCAAGGGAGCATGACATTGTTGCATTGGGATTATGTTTTATTGTGCGGTTATATGTTGCCTGTACATGGTTATTATGTATCCTAGGTATAATATATTATGAGGGAAAATGTTATATAGAACATATGTGGAATTGGTAGAAATGCTCTGGATAGAAGTTAGCTGCAGATCATTGCACACTCAAACATGCAGACCTTGGGTCAAGACAGATGCATGTGCTTCAAGTGGTCCTGGGCAAACACTTGAGTTTAACATAAAGGTTATCTAATGAATGTGATCTCAAGAGCTTTGATAGCCCAAGGTTGCAATATAGTTTTCACATAAACAAGGTGTGAGACTATTTCTGTGTGTTGTATCCTGACTTGGGGAGTCGTCTTGCTATGGGCCACTAAGTAACCTGGATCCAGTATTCTCTGCCTGTAGCTTTTAGGCCTTGCAATCTTCAGAAGCCATATTTTGTGCCACAGAGATCAGGAAGTACATGATTCTGCTGGGGTAGGTTTGAACTAGGTTCATATCAAGCCCCCTTGAAGAAGCAGATTGTGACATTTGGCTGGCAGTGGTGGGGTCTCTGTAAAAAACACAGAAGGATGGCAGCTTATGAAGAGATGTCTGCAGCAGAGGAGGAGGAAGTGTCCAGACGGTACCAAAGATGGATGGAGGTAATGCCTGCAGGTTTAACCAAGGATCAGCAGAGGGAACTCCGGATACAGATCACACAGGAGGTACAGGGGAACAGGAGAAGGGTAAGCAATGGCCATGTCTCAGCTCCTGTGGAGGGGAAATGCTTATCCCCAGTAGAGACAGAGAATGTTCTGGTGACTGGAAAGGACTGTAGAGGAATGGGCCTTCTAAATAAATGGATGGCATTCCTGGGACTATGGCCAGGTCACAGGCTAATGGAATGGCTGGAAGAATTGGTATTTGAGGAGGTCGCCCTGGAAGATCAATATGCTTATTGGGTAGGACCTGTTGGGATACATCATCATTTTTCATTGGGGCTGGAAAAGGCAATTTGGGACATAGTACATGGGGATCCGGACTGTGGCCTGGGGACAGAGAAAAGAAAGCTGTGTCTGTTTGCCAAGCGCTGTTTCATGCTGGGACTGGAGACAGGCTCTCATACAGCTAACTTACTTTGGCCTTTGATCCAGCAGGAGCTACAGCTGGAGGTGGATTATATAGACTTACTGGATGAAGCATCCCTGGATGGTTGTTGGCCAGCCAGCTGGGAGGGCTCATGCCAGTCAGGCATGGAACAGAACCACCTAACAGGTACTACAGAGACCCAGCTAAATATTGCTGAGGCGGGGTCAGAAAATAAATGTATGGACTGTGGGGAGAATTTTGATATCCATGATTCTCAAAATAACAAGGATGCCAGCATCCATGGGGGGGACTGGGAAGAGGAAGAACTGGTTCATATCTTTAGGGGGCTAAGTCTCACCCAGTTAGAGGAAGGGGGACAGGGCCAAACCACAGCAGTGCCAGGCCCAGGGGAAGAACTGGGGAAAAGCTGCTCTGCTCCTAGTGTAAGAGAAGAACCTAATGAGCACTGGGCCCTACCATTTGACTGTGGAAATTGTAGAGAGGTTCCTTGGATGACCATTGTCCAGGAGCCAGCCACAGACCCTGGAGCAGAAACAGAAAGTAGCCCTGTTCTTCAGCCTGAACAAGAGGCAGTAGCTGCTGCTTCTCAAGGGCTGCCTGTAACTACACACCAGGCAGTCTCAGATGGAGAGAGTCAGGAGGTTCCACCTGAGGATCCAGAGACCAAAGAGCCAGAGGGTACCCCAGATTGTGATTTGTCTCCTGGTATCCCTACAATGACTCCCCTGCAGCTGCCCAAAGACACTGGCTGTGTACCTGTAACCCTGGAAAGAAGGGGCCATTGGCCAGGCTTGGTGGGAGAAAAGTTGGCTACTGAGCCACAACAGCTTGTATCAGAACTGCCCATTAATCCAGCATGGATGCCACCAGTGAATGTCACTAGCCCATGTTGCAACTCCCGTATCCCAGTTTATTCAGGAGAAAGATCAGGCCTGACAAAGGGAACCTTGTACTCTTCAATTTTACCCATGGGACAGAGTGCTAATCCAGAATCGGCAGGACAGGAGGTCTCCCTAGCCTGGAAGGAAAGGGCTTTGCTGGGTAAGGATCCTCCCAAATTTATGCTGGACTTACTAGCTGGGATGTACTGTTTCCCCTGGACTACCTTGAAGGGTCCTCCATGGCAGTTGTCTTATAAGTCTCCCCAGGGGCTTGGGAAAGTCACAAGGCCACTGGGAAGGAGCGAGTATTCGCCCTGGACAGGGGGAGGCAGGGTACCCAGAGAGCCACTGAGGCTATTTCCAGACAGGAGGACAAGTAAAAGCAGTAGAGCTAGAGAATTATCCGTTAGGATGATCCTCTATGCTATACTAGAAAGGAAGGGGGAGAAGTTGTCATGATTTAATTGTTTAAGGACTCATATTGTCAGTGGTTTGTGAGTATGTCCAAGGGAGCATGACATTGTTGCATTGGGATTATGTGTTATTGTGCGGTTATATGTTGCCTGTACATGGTTATTATGTATCCTAGGTATAATATATTATGAGGGAAAATGTTATATAGAACATATGTGGAATTGGTAGAAATGCTCTGGATAGAAGTTAGCTGCAGATCATTGCACACTCAAACATGCAGACCTTGGGTCAAGACAGATGCATGTGCTTCAAGTGGTCCTGGGCAAACACTTGAGTTTAACATAAAGGTTATCTAATGAATGTGATCTCAAGAGCTTTGATAGCCCAAGGTTGCAATATAGTTTTCACATAAACAAGGTGTGAGACTATTTCTGTGTGTTGTATCCTGACTTGGGGAGTGGTCTTGCTATGGGCCACTAAGTAACCTGGATCCAGTATTCTCTGCCTGTAGCTTTTGGGCCTTGCCCTCTTCAGAAGCCATCTTTTGTGCCACAGAGATCAGGAAGTACATGATTCTGCTGGGGTAGGTTTGAACTAGGTTCATATCAAGCCCCCTTGAAGAAGCAGATTGTGGCATATATAAATAAATATATATATATATATATATATATATATATATACTTAAAAATTCATTTATTTATTAAGGAATATGAATATGTTCTGTCTGTGGGATAGGTATGCATAATGTTATGTTATTTGTATATGTTTATCACAGCTTTACATGTAGGGGTAGCCGCCTACTTAGCAGTGGATGGAAACTAAAACTCTCCAATAGCAGAATGGTGGGTCTGCATTGGCAGTTGTAGATGACGTTCAGGGTTGATTGATTCTACTGTAGGATGGCTCCTCCCGAGTGATGTTTTAATATTGTATACAGAACACAACAAATACGGTGTCACATTTTACCCAAAATAGATTTTGTTTTCTGTAGTTATTGGGTTTTATAGGGAATTGGTGGTCCAGTAGACAAAAAACGTGAGCTTAACACGAGTCAGACCATGCTTCGGTCATGTAAGATACTATTGATCTAATAAATAACTCTTAATAAGGCACTTCATTGAGGAATTGAGCCATTGCAGTACTTCAACACATAATATTCAGAGCCAAATATGGTAAATAGCAGTCTTGGCAGTCTTCATCTTTGAGAATTTTGCACCAGAAGTTCAGAATATTTTGTGTGAATACAGGTGGTTCAATTAAGGGCACAATTATTTTCATATATTTACCTATAGCACTGGAGTGAGACAAGACTTATATTGTAAAGAACAAAATGCTTACTTTAAAATAATACAGCAAATAATTAGTACATTTTTGTTCACATTTGAACATCTAAAACATGTTAAAAAAAATTGTTTCCTGCTCAGAGGTCTGAGAAATGCAGTTATTGCACTGCATTCTCGGAACCTGGGCAGGGACGTGCAAATCTTCACTCTTTAATCCAATTACCATTTCAAACATTGCTCTTTTTAAGCATATGCATGCTGTATTGTACAGCTTTAAGCAATGCCCAGGATGGATTATGCAAAAGCCAGGGCTGGTTTCCAGAATTCCGAGAAATAATAATACAAAAAGATTTCATATTTTGTTAAAAACCATTAATCCTTTAAGTGCCAAATTATATTTAAAAATGTTGATTTGCAATGGCAAGTTAAATTTCAACTTATTTTTAATTGTCTAAAAGATAAGACAATAGGGAAGGATTCACAATAAGTTCACTGATAAACATATTTTCACATTTGAGCCTTAAAATGCTAATATTTTCGGAAAATGGAATTTGTTTTGAGAAGAATAAAACAAATATGTCTACCAATTTCAGCCCAACTTTCTGAAAAATAAGTTCTCCCTTTGTCCTATGACTTCATCCTTCCACTTCAAGCTCTTCCTTTGCACCACTGGTTTCAGTTAATTATCATATGAAAATTAGTTGGAGGAGCCTAATAAATGTGTTAAATAAATAAGTTTTATAATATATAATGTATTTTTATGAACATGTGAGCATAATATTTAATTTAAAACATCATTCACTTTAGTTCAACTTTAGTTTGTGCCTATGGCATTTATATTAAATTGGGAATTAATGCCCAATAATGCATTAATGCTGCTCATTATATAATTACTTCTTGCCTAAGGGACAGAGCATTTTTGAATAGCTTTTTATCATGTGCATGAATTTATAATCAGTTTGTCATGCAGATTTGCCACATTGTAGTTTTAAAGGAGTCGAGATCTTACATATATTAAAACTATTTTATAACGTAACTGAAGATAAAATAGTACAAAATGTTGTTACTGAACTTTAAAGCAAAAAAGTAAAAAATTATCAAAAATATCTAAATCTTAAAAATAGTTGGAATTACATACATAATTTGAATACCGTTAACTATATTTTGATTAATTATATTTCGATTTTATTCATAAATTATATATTTAATTATATAAGTTATAATTATATTTTTTACCTCAATAATTATTATTATTATCCTTTATTTGTAATGCACCAATATATTCCATAGCTCTATACAGTGGTAAAGTACAAGTCAAAAACACAAGAATAAAGGGATCCTATGTGTTATGAATACGCCACGCAGGGTCAGCAGCAAAACTGGAAGTGGCCGCTAGATGACGCTGTTGCTGTTTTGCAGGCATTAGCTGCAGTCAATTAGGCTCTGTGGTAGGTGGGATGTTTTCTGCTGGTGCTGTTTTCTGCTTCTTAACACAAAAGATCCATTGCCTCTCCTCCTCCCTGAGCGGTCTGGGGGACCCGCGGTGCTTGGACACTGACAAGTCTGCCGAGGATGATGTGAAAAGGGTTGGGAGCAGGGGCTGTGTGGGGCTCTGAGCTTCCCGGTATCAGGGAAGAGTAGTTATACCCGGAGGATACCTCTCCCTGCCTCCTCAAACAATCAACTCCACTCTGTCTGCCCCACTGCCTCTATTCACATGACCTCCCTACCCCTCTAACTTCACAGATCTTTTGTGTTAGGAATCCGCCACGCAGGGCCAGCAGAAATTATCCCAGCTACCACACAGCCTAATCGGCAGCAGCGCCTGTAAAAGAGGCACAGCGCCATCTATCACCATCTATCGCCATCTATGGCGTATTCATAACACATAAGATCCAAGATATTTTATATAAACACAAAGAGCCTCATTCAAGAGATCTGGGCTTCAGAAATGGATGCCATAACTTATTTTTCTATTCAATTCGATTGGCGTCTTTTTGCAGGCTCTGATCAGGTTACAGGCTCCAGCCTCCGATTCATTGCGATGGTTAAGATCGCAAGTTAGTACTCCTCCATCTTTCACCGCTGCAAGAATTCTGAACGCTAAAATCAAAAATTGTTCAAAAACTCCAATATACTCAAGAGCACTTAGAAAACCGGTGCCGCAGGCACAACGTTCGTATCCACAACCTCCCAGAAACTATAACATATCTTTCCCTATACCTGTTTGACCTCTGCAAAACCCTCCTGCCTAACCTGGAAGAGTTTTCAAAATAGATTGCATTCATAGGGCACAGACGGGTGACCTTTCTTCTGATAAAAGTCAGAGGAACGTTATAGCGAGATTCCATTACTATACAACCATAGACGTCTTTATGAAAGTGGCAAGGCCAGGTATCCCAGAAATTTATGAAGGTCAACCAAGCATATATGCCCCAGCACACCATAGAGACACACAAGACTCTATTTCAAAAATGTGTAGCAACTAATAATGAAAAAAAATATATGTACAAAATAACTTTATTAAAGAAAAATCTAAATAAAAATATAACAATAGTGTAAATATGTTAGGGGACCTGATGAATCCGAAACCTTAATAGCGGGGAACCGCGCGTCGGGAACATCATAATACAGCAGGCGGCGGGGGTAAGCTCTCCCAATGTGGAGCATAATACCCACATACTCGGCCTAGAACTGTTTTATCTACACCAACAAGGTAACATTGTATTCTTTATTATATAGATACTTACCTCATGAGATACCTATGTAATATACAGTTCATAAGAATTTCTTATTGAACCATGAGATTAATAGCTGGGATCAAGCTATTTTGATAACAGCATTGTGCTGTGTATCAAAACACCGAGGTGGATCTGTCTCTGTTGACCTTAACTATATCACATCGAGGTAAGACTCCAGGGTGATTAGGTCAAGTCTCTGTATATAACTCAGAGAGATCTTTTTTGAAAGCAACACTAGCAACTGCAAGCTGTCATCTGTCCTCTAAACTAGACAGGTGTTGACTTAGTCTATTACTATTCCATTTCTAGTGGGGCTTAACTTCTACTCCCTAGAGCTAACTATTAATAACCCCCTCCCATAAGCGCCAGCCTGCCACAGATATACCGTCAGTATATCTTTTTTACATTTATATTTACACTATTGTTATTTTTTTATTTAGATTTTTCTTTAATAAAGTTATTTTGTACATACATATTTTTTCATTATTAGTTGCTACACATTTTTTAAATAGAGTCTTGTGTGTCTCTATGGTGTGCTGGGGATAGGCACTGTAGACCCAGTACACACGGGTACTCATCATTCAAAAGGAATAGAGATACTTTAATATTGGGACATCCCTGTGCCTGAAACTCCGGGACACACTCAATGTCCAGGCCCTACTCCCCAAAGATGCACAAGAGCACAACAGCGTTCATGAGACTGAAACAGACTTGATCATTCCTTTTTTCCCATGACTCACAAGCTGGAGCTTTAAGTAGCTAAGAGAGATCTCACTTTTGCACACAGGGCCACTAAATCTTAAATTCTTGTATTATTGTTAATTTATTTAGGTTTCTCGGAAATAATCAATGCCAGACCAGGGTCTAAGATAAATGTTAACTTATCAATCTTAAAGTCACTTTTGTATTAATGGTATTCAATAGAAGTGCCCCATAGGGGCCAGCATACCCAATTTGAGGGATACCTGATGACCCATCATATTTACTAAGAGGACAGACTTTTGCTCTCCTCTATAATGTTTATACTGTAGTTTATTCTGCACAATTCTATTATAAAACTATTTTAGTAAGTAGATACTGAAACACTGTCATATTGATTTAAAAAGGTATTATAGCTGCTGTACATTGCACTAATACTTTCTATATTTCTCTCTTGTCTATTTCTAGCATTTTCTTCCCCTTTTTCCCTTTCTGCTTTGCCTACTCCCTTCCCTACCTGGTGAAGACTACTCCTATTCACACCGAACAGATAGCTTCCTCTGGTTTATCTCCCACTGGGAAAAGCCCAAATACCGGATACCCTAGCCTAAGTCGCAGCTATCTAGCCCATCTCCTGGTCAGACCATGAACTGGTTAGTGTCTCTCTGAGTGATTTACTACCCAAGGGACTCTCTAAAACATGGGCCCTAAACCCATCCCTCACAATTCACAAGGCACTTGAAGACTACTTTAATTTGAACAATGGAGGGGAAGTGGATCACGCAGGAGTTTAGGCTGCATACAAAGCAGTACTGAGAGAAACAAACATTCAAATAGGTTTTCTTTCTAAAAAACTTGAGCTAGCCCAAATTAAAGAATTAAACATTAAGATTTCAGCCCTCCAAAAATACGCTCCTACTCTGAGACCACCCGGGGTCCAAGCGGAAATTCATGAACTCAAACAGGACTTGAATGAGGTTCTACAGAGGATGGTTGCAACCTTTCTGCAGAGAACCCAGTCTCAAATACTTTACATCAGCAAGAGCAAATGCATTTATCCCCAAACTCAAAGTGGAGAACGATAAGGCTATTTATCAACCAAGTGAAATCACAAATGCATTTGAAAAGTATTTCACTGACTTATAATCAGAGCCCAACCAAGTAGTTTGGTAAGGAGCAGGTGCCGATTTCGGTAGAGATTGAAAAACATATTCTTAAGGAACGGAATCTCCAATTGGAAATAAAAATATTTCTATTATCTATAATTACCTGTTAGACCAGGCTGACACGCCATCTAGGCTCCACCATCAGAATTCATGGGAATGTAAACTTGACGTCACCATAACCGATTTGCACTGGAATAAAATACATAAACATACGACAAGTTCCTCCCTTAACAAAATTCTGAGAGAAAACTCGTACGAAACCATTATGAGGTGGTACTTGACTCCTGCCAGACGGAAGCTCTCAAATCCTTCCTTGGATGGCAGTTGCTTCATAGGCTGCGATTCCCCAGGTACATTAAGACATGTCCTTTGGGACTGCCCTAAGATTGCCCATATATGGTCAGAAACTTACAACATTTTAGAGAAGCTATGGGAACATAGGATCCCCCAAAAAACGGAATAAGTGCTACCTATCAATGGTCTCTACAAAGAAGCTCAACTTCTGTCATCAACTGTCTTTAGCAGTCAGAACATCCATTGCTAAAAAATGGAAATTGGCTATTCCTGAATATAGCGTAATCATGAAAAAAATCAAATTCATAAACTCAATGAGCATTATCTCATTCGACCTAGATAATTCCTATAGAAAGTGGGCATCCTGTTGGGATGCCTGGGAACTATGCATTGGGTGGTAATACCCCGAAAAGGGATAGTAATACTCATACCACTCCCAGAGGTAACAGCACACTAAACTTCATCACCACCCTCTCCCCCTCCCCTTCTCTCTCTCTCTCTCTCTCTCTTGTTTACTTTTGTTTTTCTCATATTCGCTTTCCTCTTTTATCGGCATTAGATAATAATATAATACATATAAATGTGACAAATGCTAAAAAAAAGCTAAAAATTGAGTTAAATGGAAATAAGTCTTCCTTTTACTCTCCAGGTGTTACAAATGCACTTGTTATGTGTTCCTTGTAATGTACCGTATATACTTGAGTATAAGCAGAGTTTTTCAGCCCTTTTTTTCAGCTCTTATACTCGAGTCACCCTGTGTCTCTTTCCCCCCATGTCTCTCCACCCGCGTGTCTCTTCCCCCCACTTCCTCTCCTTTGTCTCTTTGCCCCCTCTCCCTCGTGTCTCTTTCCCTCCCCCTCCCTTATCATCCTCCTAATCCTCCCTCCTCAATCCCCCTCCTCAACAGCCCTCCTCATCTTCCCTCCTCATCCTCCCCCCTCCTCAACCCCCATCCTCATCCTCAACCCCCCTACACATCCTCCCTTCTCAACACCCCTTCTTACTTTACCCCTCTCTAATTGCCTCCCCCTCTCCCTTTCCCTACACTTACCTTCCATCAGCAGCTGCTCCTCCTCTCCTCCGAGCGTCTTCTGGCTGTGTCAGGACCCAGCATATGCTAAGGACGTGGGTTTGGATGTGGTACAGTAGGGTAATAGAGGTGTTGTGCATATTAAGGCAGAAGGTGATAAGCTCAAAGCTAGTGAGATGCAAAGTTATAAAATAAAATAGCTGTTTTAAACGTAACCTCATTGTGATACATTATTTAAAAATTCAAATGCGCTCAGTCATTGCAAGCATGCCTATCTGTTGAAGTCAACACTTTGATTGAGGGGGGTCATGCACAGATGCAGGGTTATCTACACGTGTATCATGCATTCATGTGGTACCTACTATAGACCAGTACATGTTGCCACTGGGACACTGATTAAAGTGGAGACTTCCCTCAGAGCATCACATATTATCATTGTCCAACTACGAAGGCTCATTGCAGGCCGCAAATGCAGCCCCTCGCAAAGCGAGGGGCCGCATTTGCGGAGGTGGAGGCTCCACGGCGCTTCACAAGTGGTTACAAACACCCACACAAGCAGCACTTTACAAAAATAGATCTAATACGCAATCACTATATACAGACTTACATCAAAAAATCCGAACCTCGGAACTTTGAACGGAAAATTTACGGACTTAGCATTAAAAAAAACGAGACGCGGGACATTACAACCTTGCAAAAATACGACCTTAACGGCCAAACCACGCTCACCTGAAAACATTAAAAACACAATAAATACACACAAACATACATAAAAAGCTTACCCACAGCAAGGGGGACACCCAGGACCTCTGCAACAAGTTACACCTCAATTTAATTGCAAATTCCCGAGTTTAGACACATGAAAATCTCCTAAGCGAGAGAAAAAATGGTGGCCAAAAAAAAACGAAAATGAGGCTACAGGACCCTAAAGACACAAAACACCAACAAGCACATCCAGCTTTTCAATAAAGCCATACAAGGTACAAGATACACTCTTACCAAGAAGGCGAAATCATCCACAGCCGCGTACCACATACACATTCGCCGACATTTTACAACACTAACTTACACAATGCGGATGTACACAGCTACCCTAACGGCTTTGCCTCGCGCACTCAGCCGATTTACACTACACACTGCACACATTGCTGACACTTACACCTCAGCTCCACAACACTGCAAACCTACATTGTATGCTGCAGCAACATCAAAACAGATTGTCAGCTCTTCAACACAATGCTTCTTGCATATATTACTTCCAAATAAGTAAAGTATATTCATTTATTAATTTATTATTATTTAATTAGCATAAAAAAAAAAAAAAAAAAAAAAAAAATACACTCTCACAATAAACGCAAAAGCCATTCACTGCGCCACTCACAACGAGCACCAACGCTGCTCATAGCACACAAAGCCTTTCAATAAGCGCAAAAAGCAGATCACCGCCGACCAAGCAATAACAGCAAAAGCGCCTATCAAAAAAAAAAATACAACAACTAACAGCCTCGCAATGATCGCCGAAGGCACTCAGCACAAGGCTCGCAATGAGCGCCAAAGGATCTCGGACCACCAACAAAATTAATGTCTGGACCAAACAGCATTACCTGCCTTCCAATTTTATTGCCGCAATTTTTGACGGGCAAGTCGCTAGTCACATATAATGTGATAGTTGTCGTCACACTGCAGGAAGCAGGACTTAGGTTGCAATGAGCGCCAAAGGCGAGCAGTTGAGACACACGGGACTTAGGCTGAAATAAGCGCAGAAGGTGCTCATTGCAGCCGTAGACACGCGGGACTTAGTTTGCTCTCATCCCGAGACATGCAGGACTTAGCAAAAATTCCGGGGCGTATGACTTAGGACCTGAAGCACGTAGATGGACTACAAGTTTAATGGCCGAACCACCAAACTGGAAAAATATACAAAACCACACAAGAATGTCTCAAATTCACTTACACACTCACACACAGCACAGGGGGAGAGCTAAGGAGCTTGTGAGTGAGGTTGCAAGGTAATTTGAGGCATATTTTGCCTTTTATCACAATTGTTAATCGCCAAAGCGAGAAAAAAAATGGCTTCCGAAAAAACTTAAACATGACGAAAAACGAGGCCGAAGGACGTAAATCGGTAAAATGGTTATTTACTAATGTATACCTGATTGAGGTGTATTAATGTTAATTGCTTTAATTGTTGTTCATATGTATAAATAGGTGTGTTTTGGTGGTTAACCTGCAATTAAGTTCCATTCTGGGGCACGAAACATGTCGGCAATCATTATTCGTTTTTAATGTGTTTTTTATGAAGAAGCTATATTAAATGATTTATTTATTTGAATGGTGGATGTCCCTTGAAGTCGAGTTTATTGCATTTTGATACTAATTGGTCATGCTCATTATGACATGATGACAACATAGTTGTTTGGTATTTTGAAAAAGACCTTACTTCGTAACTGTTCATTTCTTTTAACCCAGGAGCTGAGAGAGAACTGCACAGTAATAAAATGCTTAAACACACTTAAAGAAAAAAATGTTTTGTGTTCCTTTGATTCAAAGAAAAAGATTAAGTATATTTTGAAAGAACAGCAAACTGTGCCCTCGATCAAATATCTTAGACCTGCAGCAAGCTAGACCAACAAAATACCTTTAAATTGATCTGCCGCCCTTTTATTTTGAGACTGAAGAAGGTGAAAGTTTGTTGATAATCACTAAAAATAAAAAAAAAGAATCTCCACTTTACCAGACTCTGATGTCTTCTCAAGTTCATACTCGGTAACACGGGAGTATCTCACAATTTACTAATTACTGGAAACTTCATTTATTTTTTCTTTATTACAAAGTTTATCCTAAATAAAGTAAAACATTGCTAAACATATTATTAAATAAAAACAATGTAATAAAAACATTAACTAAATATTCACAATGAGGTCACCATACTCAGTTATCCAGTACGGCTAAGTAGCGTAATTTCATATTTAGTTTAACCATATGCATTAATTTATTTATTATTCTCAAAATGTTAATAATAATTTAAGTCAAAATGGTGCTAGTGACCATATACAGTATATAGATATAGCATATAGATATAGCAAAATAATGAATTCCCTTCTGTGTAAATAAAATATTTAAATAGAAGGATTTCAGATCAATAAGACAAAGGGAAAAGACAAGGGGAATTTACCAAACACTTACGGTAATTTTGGCAAACATAGGAAAACAGATTTGAAGAATCCTTGCAACAACGGACAGAAGACGATTAATAGAATAATAGTATTGTTACTGATTGATTATGGTTTTAGTTATTTTTTCTTTGTAAAGCATTTTTCGGAAATATTGATCAGCCCTCTCCAATATTGTGCCTGACATTCCCCTGCCCATCCATTTTTACCATGGCAAGTTCTATTAATCACATCTCTCTCTTTCTCATTCTTTTGCTATGTCTCACACACACACATACCCTCACACTTTAACTTTTCCATTTTCCCCTTCACAGGAATCCATTTTCATCTGAACCCTTGGTACCCGTTGTAACGCAAACAAAATACGAGACACGTTACAACCCATTACGACCTCGCAAAAAACGTCCACAACATGGCGCACATCAAAACATGAAAAATACAACAAATACACACAACAAATACATAAAAAGCTTACGTACAGGAAGAAGGAGCATCCAGGACCTCGAAAACGAAAGTTACACCGCAATTTAACTCAAATTAAAAGAGTTTAGACACTAAAACATTCTCTAAGTGAGAGAAAAATTGGCCGCCGAAAAAAACGAAAACGAGGCTACAGCAGTCTAAAGACGCAAAACACCACCAAACACCTACGGATTTGGCGAAAAACACCTATGAGATTAGAAAACAAGGACGCAACCCGCGCAACCCCAAAAACATTACAAACACAAAAAATACAAACAACAAACACATAAAAAGGTTACTCACAGCAAGGGGGGGCATCGAGGACCTCTGCAAGTGAATTTACACCTCCATTTAACCACAAATTTCGGAGTTTAGAGACCCGAAAATCACCTAAGCAAGAGAAAAAATGGCCACCGAACAAAACGTAAATGAGGCTAGAGGTCCCTAAACACGCAAAACACTACCATAAACACGCAAAACACTACCAAACAGCTACAGATAATCCAAAAAAGCCCACCAAACAGCTACGGATATTCCGAAGAAATTGCACGACATAGAAAACGAATATTACGAAAAACTTGCATAACATAGAAAACGAACGACACTACATCAGCCACATTATATACACCAAACACCCTTAGCTCACTTACAATTTCATTGCCGTCATTTTTTGACGGCCAATTCGCTAGTCTATTATAGTTCTCACACATCTTTCTCCCTATAAGATACATTTATGAAGCAGTCTTATCACCTCATGTCTCCACTACCCCAATTGCCTTCTAGATTATAAGCTCTCACAAGACCAGAACTCTCATCTACTCTTTGTAATAATAAATATGTACATATGTGCAGTCTTATTTTTACTGTTTTCAAAAGTATGTCAGCTGGTATCTACGTCTTTATTGTAAACTAGTACTAAGGAATTTACTGATGTTCTACAAACACTTGTACCAGTGTAGCTTAGTGGTATGTATTCATTTTACATACTTTTGCTCCACTTTGTTAAAGTATAAAACATATATAGCCCTTTCTTTGTGTGCACTTGTTGCATCAATAATAATGTAAGAGACAGCGTCTACTCACATTTAAGACTGTTCACTGCAACACTGAGCTTTGCTTTGACTTTCAATTGCCTGCTTCCGAAGTACTTACTAGATTGGATTGTGATTTATTATCTTCTATAGTAACTAGGACGTGTACTATCCATCTAAGTATGGAGAGTTCTCTTTAGCACTCTCCTTTGTTTCAGTATATACTTTTGTGAGACAGTTTGACCATCACGTTTATTTATTCTACTTATCAATTTCAGTCAAAACCATTCTCGTCTCTTATCTAAATATCTACAAACTGAATGAAATGATTTAGTGTACGTTTGATTGTGGTGTTAAATAATATTTGTTTATAATGTTCTTTTATTGCTTCGTTCATTTTCATTTATAAGTCTGTATAACTTATATATTGTTACCTTATAATATCCACTGAGAGTTACCCAAGCATATTTGGAATATGTATGTAATTTTGGAAAGAGTGTATATTTTTTCACGTTACCCCTTCCATCATTGGTAGTTGAGCTGCTGAGGCTTGTAGTTTAATAAAGTAAATCCTCATTCAAATGTGTTTACTGTACAACTGTACGGTGGAGGCATCTATTGCTCTTTTGCCCACCATATTAAAAATTATTGTTGTGGTGAACTACCTATAAAGTCCACAACACAGGCTGAGATCCCGCTCCATGCTGATGATAGCCAGTAAGCTTGAAACAGCTGTACATGGATTGGATACTCAGCCTGTGTTTATTCCAACCTTGGCTTTGCATTAAACCTGTGTAATACAGCATGTATAAGCTTAAAGGAAGCCATGTTTGATAATGGCTACGGAATGAAGAGCGAGGCATTTGTGGGCACATTTGTGTGTCCCAGCTCAACTTCCCAGAATGCAGTGTAATAACTGTTTTTCTCAGAACTCTGAGCTGGAAGCTGGTTTTTTAACTTGCTTTAGACATACAAATGTGAGCATGTACTATTTATTTACTATATATATATATATATAAATGTGGGGGCCTCCTTGCCAGCAACTGAGGACCCTCGCGAAGCGAGGGCCTCAGTTGCTGGCTTGGAGCGCCAAAGGCGCTCCATGCCAGCACCTGAGGACCTCGCAAAGCGAAGTCTTCAGTTGCAGCAACTGCAACCCTTGCAAAATTCACAACACAAATTCCCAACCCAAAGAACTGCGAATCTCGCAAAGTTCACGTCGCAACACATTACGACACTCGCAAACAACATACAACACACGTTCACACACATTACGGCCTCGCAACACTCGGACGGAACTCGCGAACATTACAAAATTAAAAACCCAATACATACACACAGCACATACATAAAAACTTACCTACACAAACAGGAAGCACCCAGGACCTCAAAAATGCAACTTACAACTTAATTGCACTCAAAATAAAAGAGTTTAGACACTAAATAATTTGTTAAGCGACACAAAAAATGGCCGACGAATAAAACGAAAACGAGGCTACACACGCAAACACCATACGAGACACGTTACCACACATTACAACCTCGCAAACATCGGACGCAACACGCCGCCATACAAACATTTAAAACTTAAGAAAGACACACAACAAACACATAAAAAGCTTACCTACAGCAAGAGGAACCATCCAGCACCTCAAAAAAACAAGTTACACCTACATTTAAATCAAAATAAAACACTTTAGACACTAATACCATCGCTAAGCGAGAGAAAAAATGGCCGACGGACAAAACGAAAACGAGGCTTCAGACGTAACTACACTACACTTCCTCGCAATAATGAAACACATACTATGCGGAACGTATCACAATCATATTAAACACCATTTTGAACAGTAATACGCAGAAAATGGCGGATGGAACGCAAATTGTAAGCTGGAACGCAAATAGCGCTTGCGTATTGCGTTCTAACGGTCTCACTTTCCAGAACTTTCTACAAGTTTATAAATACTGCCTATTTCACACAAAAAAATACATTTCTCCTCAGGTGATGAACGGAGTGACTTCTGAGATAACTGCTGCTTTTACTTGAGAAGACAATTCTTTACTAATTTACTACTTTGCATTGTGCAAATTACAACTGAGAGGTAAGCTATAATATATTACATTTTATTATCAGGACAGGTCAAACAAATAAAAAAATAAACTAGGATTTATGTAGTGACATATATGGCACATTTATGTGTATAGGCTCACAAAAAAAATACGGTTCATTTAACAAAACAACAAAAAAACATAATTCTATATTAAACAGAGGTTTATGTATAGTGACATGTGACACGCACATATATGTCTATAATGTATAGTGACATCTGACACGCACATATATGTATAGAATGTATAGTGACATGTGACACGCACATTTATGTGTATTGCCCCTGCATAGTGACATGTGACACGGACATATATGTGTATCATGTATATTGACATGTGACACACACATTTATGTGTATTGCCCCTTCATAGTGACATGTGACACGGACATATATGTGTATAATGTATAGTGACATGTGACACACACATTTATGTGTATTGCCCCTTCATAGTGACATGTGACACGGACATATATGTGTATAATGTATAGTGACATGTGACACGCACATTTATGTGTATTGCCACTGCAACAAAATTAGCTTAAAACAAAATCAGTAAACAACTACATTTAAATGACATTATATGTCATGTATACTGATATGTCACACGCACATATATGTGTATCATCTATAGTTACATCTCACACACAGACATTTATGAGTGTTGGAAAAAAAAAATATAAGGTTAATTTAACCATTTAAATATGAGTCATGTATACTGATATGTCACACGTACACAAAATAATTACATTAAACTATGGAATGTGCTTCATGTATGTGACATATGTGTGTAGCCCCCAACAAAAAATAAGGTCAATTGAAAATAATTACAGAAGTATATTTAAATGACATTAATTTACTGCAATTCAATAGATCATATAAAGCTGAATCTTTCTATTTCTTTTAATATTCAAACAGACTCTGCATCAACAGCGTCACTCAACAATTTGCACCGTGCACTGTGAAGCACAATCCCTTTTAAAGAACACCAACAAAGAAGAAGAGGTAAGATACAACAAGACATTACATGCTCAAAAGGCAATGCTTTGCTAGATGAAAAATTATAAATATACAAATAACTATTTAAATTTCTTTTTCAAACAGACACTACAAGAAGACCGGCGGATTAAGATTGGCAGGAGGGGACCCTCTGACATTCGACACTTCAATCAAGGTAAAGTATTAACTATAAAAAAGAAAGAACCATGAGCCTTATTCAATTGCGACTTGCTCAATTGAATAGGGCTCTATATAAGCACATAACATATTTTTTATACAGAACTTTTTAGTTACTAAAAACTTTGCTCAATAAATATGTTATGTGCTTATATAGAGCCCTCTTCAATTGGCAAAATTGCAATTCAATGAGGACATATATATGTTTAATGGCCAAGGGCCTCACTCAAATGTGATTTGCCCATTTCAATAGGGCTCTATATAAGCACAGAGCATATTTTTTAAAGGAACTTTTTATTTAGTGAACACGTTGCTTTTGGATACAAGTTCACTAAATACAAAATTCGGTAAAAAAATATGCTCTGTGGTGATATTGAGCTCTATTCCATTGGTCAAAACACAATTGAATGAGGAGCTGACAATATAACAAATGCAGTAACCAAAGGCCCTCATTCAATTGCTATTTTGGACAATTTAATATGGCTATAAATAAGCACTTTTAGGCCCTTATTCAATTGCCATTTTGCTAATTCTATAGGGATCCAAATAATCACATAACATATATTTTTTAAATAACTTTTTGTTAGTGAAAACCTTGCTTTTAGATAGATGCTTAATAAGTAAAAACTTCTTTAACAAATATATGTGATGTGCTTATTTAGAACTCTATTCAATTTTCAACATTGCAATTCAATGACGGCCTTAGAGTACTATTACATTGTAAAAAATGCAATTGAATGAGGGGCAAACTATGCAACATATGCAACATATGGTACACACAAAGGCCCTCATTCAATTGCAATTTGCACAATTGAATAGGGCTCTAAATAAGAACATAACATTTTTTTTTAAAGAAGTTTTTAGTTAGTAAAAATCTATCCAAAAGAAAGTTTTTCACTGACTAAAAACTTCTTTAAAAAAATATGCTATGTGCTTATTTAGGGCACGATTCAATTAGCCAAATCGCAATTGAATGAGACCCAAACTGCTACACACAAAACCGAATTGGAACAAACTCACACAAACACATAGCAAAATAAATTAACTTTCTTATTCAATGTTTAACAACCTATAAGCCTTACAAAGAAGCAAAAATAAGAATAACAAAAGTGTTGCACACCTAATAGCATTGTACAAAAAATCACACAAACACATAGGAAACTACATTAACATTCTTCTTTAATGTTTAACAACCTATAACCAGTACAATCAAGAATAAATAACTTTTGCACAAGTGGTGCGCACAAAATAGGATTGTCAAAAACTAACACAAACACATAGCAAACTACATTAATTATATTATTTCATGTTTCACTAACTATAACCATCCCAATAAAGGTTAAATAAGTATACCACAAGTGGTGCGCACAAAACAGGATTGTACAAAAACTAACATAAACACATAGCAAAATAAATTCATATTCTTATTTAATATATCACAACCCACAAGCCTTACTAAGAACCTTAAATAAGAATAACAAAAGTCGTGGGATTGTACAGAAAGTTAAAAAAAAAAAATAGAAAAAAATAACCATAACTGATACAATACAGCCAAATTCATACATTTTTTACTTATTTAAAAGACATTTCACTCAAACAACATTTTCTATTTTATATTACAACAGATACTGCGTTAAGACAATCGGACGAGGACTTTCTCCACAGGACCGGACCATCGGACGAGGACTTTCAACACAGGACCAGACCAGCAGACGAGGAATTTCAACACAGGACCAGACCATCGGAACGTGAATTTAACTTGATTTAGACGATTTTCGCCACATGAAAATCGCCTAAGCAAGAAAAAAAATGACCGCCCAAAAAAATGAAAACGAGGCAAAACACTGCAAAACGGATAGTACTTTACACATCACACGACGACCTACAATATACACTATTACAAAAGCCGGAAAATGCTCACCAGACGCGTGCCACCTTAATAACATTACGACTATACAATGCCGCTTTACACAATAAACCAACGGCTTTACCGCGCGCACGCAGCCTATTTACGTAGAATGCACAGTTCAAACATTCATTACACTTTATAAGCAGGGCACTAACACTCACAATGGATATTCTATGCAGACGCAAAATACAAACAGATTGTTAGATCTTCAGCCTATTGCTCGCTGCATATATCGCAATGAGCGCCAAAGGTCCTCACAGTAGAAAACTGTTTCAATTATATCTCAAACAGCATTCCCATTGCTTCAAATTTTATTGACCGTCATTTTTTGACGGGCAAGTTGCTAGTAAAGTTATATTGCTGAACATTGAATGACAGGGACAATTTATACCTTTACTTTATGCTCTGATCCAGAAGCTTTATTTTACAAAGCAACAAACTTTTCAACATTATCAAATGCCCACTTTCAGATGCAACAAAGAAAAAAATGCCTCCGATGTCCCTTTAATGGTTATAATAAATCTTCTAATACATGATAAATTAAACTGGGTGCTGTGTATGTGTGCGAAGACGTATAGAGAAAAGATGATTGCTCACGCTAAGCTAAAGCACATAAATTGCATTAAATCTATTTTTCAGACTAATTATTTATTACTGCATCAGTTCCAGCTGTAAAACATCCCGACATGAATCAGATGTGAGGTTGCTAAATAGCTGTATATGGTTTAAAGATCAGTGTTTTGCTATATGATCTTCTGAATAGCAAATCTTGATTATGGGAAAAAAAAAAATGTTTTATTAAAAGTAAACCATTATATTTTTCACTTTTATAAGAGACTAATCAGATTATTATTATTATTATTATTATTATTATTATTATAGTTTATTTATAACGCGCTGACATATTCCGTAGCGCTGTACATAAATTAGGTTCAGACAATGCTAAATACAGATTAACAAAGGAAGGAGGGCCCTGTCTTTGAGCTAGGAATCCAATGTCCATGGGGAATTCCCAAAGTACTTAGGATAGAAACTCGCAGACTTACAATCTAAGGGATAGTGAGAGGTAAAAGAGGGAGAGAGATGTGATAAGTGTGTTAGGGTGGAAGGTGATAGGCTTCTTAAAGAGATCCGTTTTAAGTGAGGTTTTAAATGTTTTGAGGCAAGAGGATAATCTGGTGGAGCGAGGCAAGGAGTTCCAAAGACTAGGGGCAGCAAGAGAAAAGTCCTGGAGGCAGGAGTGATAGGAGGTGACAAGAGTTGTAGAAAGAAGAAGGTCATTAGCAGAACGAAGAGGGTGGGTGGGGGAGTATTTGGAGACGAGAGCAGAGATGTATGAGGGAACATTGTTGTTGAGGGCTTTGTAACTTAGGGTCATGATTTTAAATTTTATTCTTGAGGCTAAGGGAAGCCAGTGGAGAGATTGACAGAGAGATGATGCCAAGACTGAACGATGTGTACGGAAGATGAGTCTAGCAGAGGCATTCATAATGGATTGAAGTGAAGACAGTCGGGTGGTAGGTAGGCCAACAAGAAGCGAGTTGCAGTAGTCTAGTCGAGAGATGATGAGAGAGTATATAAGGTTTTTAGATCTTTCAAGTTATCTACCTAGCGGCCGCTGCACACTGCGCACACAATTTTTGTATTCTGTTATTTGCCACTACACTAAACCTTATCCCTAAACCTAATCCTATCCCTAACCCTAAATCCAAAACTCTATCCCTCATCCATAACCCTAACCATAAGAACAAAGTAAACAATGTTTGTGGTGCGTGGCAGAGTGGTGCGTGAACTTGCATCAGTTTGGCTGGCACACAATGGGAAAGATCTTTACTGCAGACTATTTTTTAATAGGTCTACTTCCATTTGAACTGGATTTGTCATTGTAAACAAATGAATATTCTATTAAACCAAATGAGAACAATGGTAGTTGTAGAATCAAGACTTCCGTTGCACAGATACAAACGTCCTCTCTGTTTGCATATCTCCTCCCACCTCAGGAAGTAGATCACCGGAACTAAAATGGAAGATTCCACAGCAGCATATTTGCATATAAACATAATAAATTAAGGGGCTGCATTAATTTTTACATTCTACATGCCTATTGGCATGTGAAATACTTCAGAAGAGATCCCATGCTTGGCATATGTGGCCATTATTTTAAACTGGCCCCCTTGACACATAAAATAAATATTTGTGTAGCTTTTGGAACCAATACATCTGCAGTTTGGGCACTAACTATTTGGCCTTTTTGGGACTCTGTTAGTTGTTCTAAAATCTCATATATCAAAGTGCTAATTGCCGAACCTTATATTGGATACATTCTGCTAATTGGCAATCAACCTGAGATTACTCACCTTTGCAGCTGTGATTTTATCCTCCTCCATCTCCCCCCATTAGGATCCTCCTCACTTCCCCCTGATCATCCTCCCCACTTCCCTCTCTCTCCTTACTTGTAATCAGATAAACTGCCTGCTCATCTTTACCCTCTCAGCCTGTCTTCCGGCAGTGAAGTGACTGGCATATGCTAATGACGTGACGTCACAAGCGCGTCACGTCATTAGCATATACCGGTGAGGTATAGTGAGGAAGTGAGGAGCAGGATCCTACGGGGGGAAGGAGGAGGAGGAGAACGGGGGAAAGAGGAGGAGGATATTAACGGGGGAAGGAGGAGGAGGATGATAACGGGGGAAGGAGAGAGGAGTTGAAGGGGGAAAAGGGAGGATAAGGGGGGAAGGGAAGAGGAGGAGGATAAGGGGGAAAAGGAGGAATTGAAGGGGGAAAGGGAGGTGATTGGAGAGCGGGGAAATGAAAAGTAGGATAAAAGGGAGGAGGATAAGGGAGGAGGATAAGGGGGAAAGAGATGAGGATAAGGGGGAAAGGGCGATATGATTATGTCAGTATTTTTTTATGTACCGCTTTAACATTCTAAATACTGACATAATCATACTGCCAGGAAGTTTAAGCAGTATGTTTTAAATTAGAAATAGTTACAAATAGAGAAACGTCCATATACCTTTAAGCTTCTGTTTCTATTATATTAATATTCATAGGACTAATTCATCCTGTAAATATAACAACATTTTTACTGTAATTTTATATTGTAATAGAGGAGGAACATTCCTATGCATTATGACATTATTATACATCTGGCCCCAACTCTTTGTAACGTTTGCTTCTGCGCAAAACATGCAACATACATTATAAATGTAGCATAACATTAAAATGCTTTATTTTACTGTCAGTAATGAAAATTAGAATTGTTTGTGGTTTTCTTTTGCTTTGAAAAAGTTGATACAAACTTTGTGCATTACAATATTTTTGAATCATTGATTGAAAAAGAAAAATGTCTCAACTTTTGCTGCGTAACAGGTGTACGGGATTACTTTGTAGTGCTTGTTTGAAGGATTAGCAATGGATTTGGCTCTATTTTAGACAATACTAAAGATGAATACATTCACAGCTGAATATCATTTGCAAAATTTTGCATTAATTTGCAGAGTTATAAATGATACACGTGATAAGCAAATTCAAACTTTTCTGACAGCAAAATAGTAACAACTAAAATGAAATAAAATATTCAAGTTACATAAATTAAAAATAACTAAAAATAACTTTGAACGGAAATTTAACATTATGATTGTGTTCCTGATGACTTTTGGCAAACATATTCTGTTTTAATGGTAAATGGAAATGTCCTGGACTATGAATGCATCTGATAGAGGAGAATCAGTAGTCTATGCAAACAATGTTTGCATGAAAAAATCCCCAAATAAACATTAATAAACTTACCCTACATTTTGCAATATTTCTTCAGCTTTCTGGCAGTTGATTTTGAGAAGGAATGCTCCTGAAAATCCAAGATAAATTAGCATAAAATTCATATTTTGTTGTGGCCAATCAGAGACAAGTACAACATTGTAGCAATTATGGGGATTCAGTCTCTGCCAAAAAGCATAATGGGATTTGTAGTCTTTTGTTCCCACCACACACCAGCAAATGTACTTAAATGTCGTTTTTCTATTGGTAGGTACAGATGCCTATGTAGGTACCTGTGGGGGTGTGGAAAACAAATTTATTTTTAAAATAAATCTGTATGTGTATAGAATGACTTAATGTAATGTGTATTTCTAACATAAGCAGGATGTGTTAGATTAGAAAAAAAGAAAAACAGGAAAACTTCCAGATACCTTAAAACTGACCTTTGTAAAGAGCGTGTAATGTATTTATTAAAATGTTCAGTGCAGTTATTGGAAACCTCATGTGAATTTTAAAATCCAAAGCTTTTGCCAACATAATAGCCTAGCTCAAGGGTAGGCAAGTTCGGTCCTGAGGAGCCACAACAGGCCTGGATTTGAGGATTTCCATTCTTTGCACAGGTGAGTCAATCAGGATGATCGAAGAAGTGATAGTCCCGTCTGTATGTTGCAAGGATATCCGTAAATCATGGCCTGTGTGGGGCTCTTCAGGACTGAACTTTCCCAGCCCTGGTCTAGCTCATTTGAGTAAGACAGAGGCAACTGCATGTGAGGTTATGATTCTTCCCCTGTCTAGTCACCTGCTCCAAGTATGTAGAATATAGAAGGAACTGTGTACTTTTAGAGGCAGATTGACCAAAAAGAGTCAGAGGAGCTAAATCAGAGAACGAGCAACTAAGTAGGTTTGCTCTATAGGTCTGGTTACCTACTCTGAGAGCAACCTCTCTGAGCTCACTTGTGCCCTACACAGGGAGAAATATCCTGAAGTATATCAGTCTGGTCTCACCCAAAAGAGAGATCCAGCCCCAGAGTACCAGACAATTCTACCCTGAACAGGAGAAATGGCAAACCCCAGATGTACACTTTAGCCTTTCTTGGGTCTCGTCAGTGAGGTGTAGTCCCTAAGGCACAGAAGTCCACGTCTGGAGCCCACTATCACTCATAAAAAGAGTCAGAAGCATATTGACCCCATCTTCTTACTAGAATCCAATTGGATCTCATGCTTAATGTGACCAAATCACATAGATCACTTACTTACATGTTTTCTACTGGTATCTTTTTGTTTGTGCAAGAAGATTCTATTACTTACACAACTTCCTCCCAAGGTGACTTAGAGGACAATGTTACAGTATATTGTCCTATATTATATTGGCCTATTTTAGCTTCCCGCAGTTCTGCGGGTTACTGACTGAAAAACACAGCGTGTACCAAAATCGTAACTCCGACCAAGCTAAGCCTTTGATCTTTCAAGCCTGTAAATGTTACAATCGCAAATCATTATTAAATTGCTACAAGTCCTCAAGCCCGCAATTGCTTTCACACCCATAAATGGCAAATGTAGCCAAAAATCCTATAGGCACTAGAGAGGACCCGCAAGGGGGTTAAACTCCTGTCCGTAGCACTGGGAAAGCAAACATAAACACACTACTGTATTTTAAATTACAGGGAAACTGATGTAAGGTATTAATATTAAAAAAATAATTCTCACGCTTGCAAATCGGCAATAAAAAATAATTTATTTTATGTTTAATTTCTGTGTTATTTCAATCCCAGCAATCAATGTGTTAATACATATAATAGAACTGCCATGGACTAGAATATTATATTTATTGATGTTTTCATATTGCATTATTTCTGGAATGCGGGCCCGGAACTCGGACTTCAAAACTGTAAGTGATTGAAATTTAACCTCCATGTTTTAGTGGCGTAATGATGACGGTCTCTTTTATTATTGGCTCAGTCTAAACCCGTTACTATGGGTTTAAATAATTTATCATGTTCATGCCCAGAAATGCTACTTGTCGAAGCATGGTTTACGGATTTGCATTCCTGCCATGTTGTTGCAGCCTTTTCTAATTTAATCGCTCCTGCAAATTTAAATTTAATAGGACCATAAGTATTAATTTTAAAATAAATAAAAGTTAATATGTGTTTATAATTTTGAATGTGTCTTTTTTCCCTTAAGAAGAGCTGCTTATCTCCACCTACCTGTACCTATCAGGGGGTGTGGTCAGCTTGGCCTGGACTAAAAGATCTGACCAGTCAGACTCTGGTTCTGACTGAGCAGGGTCAGTAAAGGGGGTGGGGCTATGGTGACTTATGGAATTCACTTGGCAAGGCCCATGGGGCAGCTGGAAGCAGGTTACAAACAGCTGTTACTTTAGTGTAGATAGCGGGCGGGGTTAATTACATCACAGAGCAGAGCCAGTGATAACGCAGTATGTTTCCACGTTCCATGACAGTTCAGTTAGTCATGCCCTCTTACAAGGCAGAGGGAGGAGAAGAAAATCAGCTCTGAGGAGAAAACATACAATTTAAAAAATAATAAATAATATTAACTTTTATTATTTTTTTAAACTGCATACTGTTTTTAATGAATTCTCCTTAACAAACAAATATATAAACTTTTCCTATAAATGCATTAAGTGATCATAAATTAGTATAGATCCTGGCCTGTTTTAAGACCTTGGGCAAAGAGGTTGACAATACTGGTTTTCCAGCAGGCTGGGGCACTGTGTGTGAATTGACCATTGGACCTGAGGGTTAAAGGACCATTGTGATCATATTTTTAAAATGTACCATTTTAAAGAGCCATACTTCAATAAATGCAACTTATTTTTAGAACATGACCCTTATGGTCCCCAAAGAAGTGTAGTTTACATGAACGTTCGATATGTGGTGGTAGGTAGGGTGCCATGGGGTGCTTATAGAGCCCATGAAAGGTAAATCCCGGATTTTCCCTGGGTCATAGTGCATGAAAAGGGGAATTCCTGGTTTTCTTATGATTTATATGCGGTATTGGGGGGAGCCCTGGGGATCCCTAGGCTCATAGGGGTTTCGGATGAAGGCAGAAAGTTCATTAATCTTGTACCTTATTTTTTATTATTTTTATCCCCTTTTCCTTTTTTTTTTACCTGTAATGTAGTGTCGTGCCCAGAAGTCACCAGAAATTGGAGTGCACGTGTTCTGTAGCTGTGCTGCAAGCAATAGACCTTTGTGCAGGCAGGACGTAAAGGAAGGGGAGCAGCTATGAAGAGGGACTTTAAGGGGAGCAGCAATGGGAAAGGGTCTTGGGGATACAGTAAATTCCCGATTATCCGGCACCTAACCAACCGGCACTCTCAAGCAACTGACACAGGCATCAATTCTCCATTTTAAATTTACTCCGCTAAACCGGCATAACCTGCACTATCCGGCACTATCCAGAGTTCAAGACTGCAATAAAAAAATGCTAACTTTTTTTCTAAATATTTTTAGGGTTTTGGGGTGTTTAAGGGTCGTTTAAACCCTTAATTTTGGGGACTCCTGATTAACAATAGGGAGGTGCCGGATAACGAGTAGTTTACTGAATTAGGAAGTGGAGTTGTAATGAGAAGTGGTCTTGGGTAGGGGCACTGAGTGAATTGGTATCAGGGAGGCCAGTGCAAAAATGTTTTACAACCTCCCCTTGGAGGGCAAAATTATTTTTTGCACCAGAGACCTCTATTCTCTAGCTTCGCCACTGTCTCAATCAACTGTTCAAGGCTGTCAATGTTATAAAACAAAAATGTAAACTAATACAACCATAAAAGAACATATTATTATAATCCCAAACAAACCTATAATAAAAATATTGGGTAAACAAACAAGTTTAAACATTCAGTAGCTCCCATGTTTAATCCCGCTCTTTCTGCCCAACCCACATTGGCACACTGAGGATTACTCAGATATATCCCCTTACACTTACACTACTATACAATAAAGTGAGAAATAGATTGCTTGTATTAGAGTGCATGCATATTTATTTGTGAATGAGTGCATATGAGCATGTGCATGAGTGTGCACTTGATAAGAGTGTGTGAATACTTACATGGAAGGGATTTTAGAAGTGTGAAAGTTGGCATGAATGAGAATGTGCAGGTGGAAAAATGTGTGTGTTAATATTAGGGTGTGCATGTGTGGAAGATCAATTGTTTATGTGAGAAAAAGCATGTGCATGAGTGTGAGAATAATAGATCAAGTTAACTTGCATGGCAGCTCCTGTTGACTCGCAAAGTCCCATTTGATCCTAATATATTTTGTCTACTTTCACCCTCATTAATAAGTCCTTTAGTTCCTCCTCAATTTCAGCCATCAGAGTAGTATCATCGGCGTATCTGAGGTTGTTGATATTTCTTCCAGCAATATTGATTCCGGCTTTGGATTCATCCAGTCCAGCCTTACGCATGATGTATTCTGCATATAAGTTGAATAAATAAGGTGACAATATTCAACCTTGTCTCACACCTTTCTCCTTCACCACAAGGTAGCGATCCAGAAGGGGAGATATTATGTAGATTGATTCTAATTACTAAACTATTAACGTTTTCTCATTATTCGGTCCCTTTAATGATACATTTATGATAGATAAACAAAGCTTTAAAAATGATTAACCTGCAAAGTGTGCTAGCATGAAAATTAAATTGTGATGCTCTATAGTCTTTTGGTGGATTTATGTACAAGTTAGAAGATACAATTTCTGGCTGTGTTTATTTTTTTTTCTGTACAATATAATATATGTGTATTTCTTCTCAACTGATTACTGAAGTGTGGCCATATGTCTTCCAATTTGTTCTGCTAGCTTGAGTCTGTTTAGTCTAAAAGGACTGTTGGAGATAAAATAAAACATCAGAGGGAATATCGGCTTCATGTGATGTGATGTGTGTATTTTTTATGTGCTATCTTTGCTGTGTATCTGTTAAAACATTTAAATGGTACAAACAAAAGAGCTTGTTTGGCAAAAAATATGTCAGCTGGTTAACTCACAGTTGCTATAATCTTTCTATGGCCTTTAAATGTTTTAAATTATAGTGAAAGTCAACTTAAAATACAACATGGTACTAAGTAAATTGATGGCAACGATACAGAGAACCTTGTGCTAATTTACTAACCTAGAAAGTCACTGGCCAACATTCCAAAAAGTTACACATGGATAATGACACCATCTCTCTACCTTGACAGAGTTGAGTATCACCAGTTAAAAAAATTATACCTGGAATTCATTATTTTCTTTGTTATATCTTAAAGAGGGTACTTCTTCTCAGTGTTTTCTATTTTCTCAGAGCATAATAAACCAATTCAAATGTTTAACTCTTCTGGGGCTGTCAGTCATGCTTAAAGGACCACTCTGGTGATACATTTAAAATGCACTGAAGAACTACGCTTGAAAACATGCAAAATATTTTATAATGGAAAATAAAATAATTCAGCTTGTAATATATTATAAAATTAACAAAAAAATATTTAATTGGATACTGAAAATCCGAAAACTACGCCTCTTAAAATTCATAAAAAATATATAGAGATACTATAAGTGTTTAAGTATGTATGAGGTATGAAAAACATTTATATTCCCTCATTATAAAGTGTCCTTCTGTAAACAATCCTCATTAATCAGAATATACTGATTCTGTTTTTGGATTTTCAGTATCCAATTAAAGATTTGTTTGCTAATTTTCAAACCATAAGTGGTGTTAAGCACCAAGGATACTAGTAATATAGATCAAAATCTTTTTTCCTCTTGTAATATATTAGCTTTAATATACAATTCTACTGATGTGCCATTTTTGTATCTGGTACTCAACTTCCTGAAGTAGGTGAAATCTATATTAAAATTGGGCAACATTACATTTATTTATCACAATATCATAGGACAGGAGAATCAAAGGCTTTATTGACTTGATCAGTAAAGCACATACACCAAGTGAATAGAAAGATTAGTCTATCTCTATACATTAACATAAACCTAGCCTTAAACAACAGAACATGGAGAATTCAGAAATAATCAACATCCTTCTTTCGATAACACCCAATCACTAGTCTTTGCTAAAAGCCAATACTCTATAAATGTACCACAAAAAAAAAAGAATTTAAAATTTCCAGCAAAAAAAATTGTAAGATGCATATAAAATACCAATTATGAAAGACCCATATCTAGTGGGTAAATAGATGCCAAAAATGTATATGTGTACGCAAAGACTTAAGATCATGCAATGGTGTTAATATTTTGAGTGCCGCAGCAAGGCATTTCCTTACTTTATCCCTTAAAGTTCAAATGTTTGCAAACGGGCGAACCCGTCGAACCGCCATAGACTTCAATGGGCAGACGAATTTCAAAACCCACAGGGACTCTTTCTGGCCACAATAGTGATGGGAAAGTTGTTTCAAGGGGACTAAAACCTGGACTGTGGCATGCCGTAGGGGGGATCCATGGCAAAATTACATAGTTGATGCAGAGTCTGGTTTTAAGCCATAAAGGGCATAAATCACCTAACATTCCTAAATTGTTTGCAATAACATGCTTTAAAACATCAGGTATGATGTTGTATCGATCAGGTAATGTAAGGGTTACACCCGCTTCACAGTAACAGACCAATCTCCGCGTTTAATGCACCACAAACAACCGCAAACAGTTCCTTTGCACAACAGCAAACTCCCCATTTACACAAGGTTGGATACCAAGCTAGCCATGTCCCGTTCCTTGTCCTCACTGATGTCATTGAAGGTCTCTTCCTCCACCCAGCCACCAAGGGTCCCCGAAAGGTGACAACAAGCCCCCTGGGACGCCTGCTGTGTTTGGTCTTCCACCTCCTCAAAGCCACCTTCCTCCTCTGACTCCTCTTCTTCAGACTCCTGCATTGCCTCTGTTTGCGTTATTATAAGGTGTGTACTGTTAAGTAGTACTATTCCTATCGGTTTAATCCCTGTTACGTACACTATTACGGGACGTGTATATGGCATTTATTTTCTGGACCAGGGAGATGGAAAAAGATGCTTGGTCGGACCTCCTACTTCGAATTTGGGGCACTGCACGTGCAATGTAATGTGCCACCAGATAGGAGTGGTGTATTAAGTTGTACTATTTATTCCTATCAGTTTAATCCCTGTTACGTCCACTATTAGGGGACGTGTATATGTCATAGATTTTTGGAAGCGGGAGATGGAAAAAGATGCTTGGTCGGTCCTCCCACTTCAAATTTGGGGCACTGCGAGTGCAATCTAAGGTGCCACCAGATATGAGTTTCACTGTGCACTAGCAAATGTTGGCAGAGTATGTTAGCCTGTCACACACACACGCTGGCAGGCAGGCATATGCAATTAGATCACACAGAAAAAAATAATAAAATAAAATAAATGATGTTCTAGGCCTAAAAAGGGCTTTTTGGGTTGCTGTCCTTGCAGCAGATATCAGATGAGTCCTTCAGGTCTGTAGTGGAAGCTAAATACACAGCCTGGCTATCTATTTCCCTATTAAATCTCCAGCAGCTACACTATCTGTCCTTTCACAACGAATGCAGCTTCAGAATGATTCTAAAATGTGTGCTGTCCTTCAGATGGAAGGCTCTGGAAGGGAGTGTATGCTGCTGATTGGCTGGCTGTGAGGTGCATGGTCAAAGTTTCCTCAATGATAAAGTATAGGGGGCGAACCGAAAAACGCATGTGTTCGCCGTCCGCTGCGAACGCGAACATGCCAAAATTGCCGCAAATAGTCCCCGGGCGAACTGTCCGCTACATCTCTATTGAGGGGGAAAGGGAGGAGGATAAGGGGGGAAAGACAAGTATAAGGGTGAAGGAGACACAGTGTACTGGGGGTGTTGCAATCCATGGGGGCTGGCTGCAATGAGCTTTGGGAGGTCGCTTTGGGAGGTCGCAACTGCGTGACCATCATCGCAACGTGACGCACACTGACAACTATATACAGTCAGGTCCATAAATATTGGGACATCGACACAATTCTAATCTGTTTGGCTCTATACACCACTACAATGGATTTAAAATTAAACAAACAAGATTTGCTTTAACTGCAGACTTTCAGCTTTAATTTGAGGGTATTTACATCCAAATCAGGTGAACAGTGTAGGAATTACAACAGTTTGTATATGTGCCTCCCACTTTTTAAGGGACCAAAAGTAATGGGACAGATTAGCAGTCATAAATCAAACTTTCACTTTTTAATACTTGGTTGCAAATCCTTTGCAGTCAATTACAGCCTGAAGTCTGGAACGCATAGACATCACTAGACGCTGGGTTTCATCCCTGGTGATGCTCTGCCACGCCTCTACTGCAACTGTCTTCAGTTTCTGCTTGTTCTTGGGGCATTTTCCCTTTAGTTTTGTCTTCAGCAAGTGAAATGCATGCTCAATCGGATTCAGGTCAGGTGATTGACTTGGCCATTGCATAACACTCCACTTCTTTCCCTTAAAAAACTCTTTGGTTGCTTTTGCAGTATTCTTCGGGTCATTGTTCATCTGCACTGTGAAGCACCATCCAATGAGTTCTGAAGCATTTGGCTGAATATGAGCAGATAATATTGCCCGAAACACTTCAGAATTCATCCTGCTGCTTTTGTCAGCAGTCACATCATCAATAAATAATAGAGAACCAGTTCCATTGGCAGCCATACATGCCCACGCCATGACACTACCACCACCATGCTTCACTGATGAGGTGGCATGCTTTGGATCATGAGCAGTTCCTTTCCTTCTCCATACTCTTCTCTTCCCATCACTCTGGTATAAGTTGATCTTGGTCTCATCTGTCCATAGGATGTTGTTCCAGAACTGTGAAGGCTTTTTTAGATGTTGTTTGGCAAACTCTAATCTGGCCTTTCTGTTTTTGAGGCTCACCAATGATTTACATCTTGTGGTGAACCCTCTGTATTCACTCTGGTGAAGTCTTCTCTTGATTGTTGACTTTGACACACATGCACCTTCCTCCTGGGGAGTGTTCTTGATCTGGCCAACTGTTGTGAAGGGTGTTTTCTTCACCAGGGAAATAATTATTCGGTCATCCACCACAGTTGTTTTCCGTGGTCTTCCGGGTCTTTTGGTGTTGCTGAGCTCCTGGGTGCATTCTTTCTTTTTAAGGATGTTCCAAACAGTTGATTTGGTCACACCTAATGTTTTTGCTATGTCTCTGATGGGTTTGTTTTGTTTTTTCAGCCTAATGATGGCTTGCTTCACTGATAGTGACAGCTCTTTGGATCTCATATTGAGGGTTGACAGCAACAGATTCTAAATGCAAATAGCACACTTGAAATTAACTCTGGACCTTTTATCTGCTCGTTGTAAATGGGATAATGAGGGAATAACACACACCTGGCCATGGAACAGCTGAGCAGCCAATTGTCCCATTACTTTTGGTCCCTTAAAAAGTGGGAGGCACATATACAAACTGTTGTAATTCCTACACCGTTCACATGATTTGGATGTAAATAACCTCAAATTAAAGCTGAAAGTCTGCAGTTAAAGCACATCTTGTTTGTTTCATTTCAAATCCATTGTAGTGGTATATAGAGCCAAAAAGGTTAGAATTGTGTCCATGTCCCAATATTTATGGACCTGACTGTATGTGATTCTACTAAGTTAATTTGGTGTCTGGTAGAAGTGACAGAATTTTATGCAGAACAAGTTATACTCTCATTTTTCTACTAAGTTCAAAATCAATGCTGATATTTTGTAGATATGTATTTGTGTAAATTAACACATCAACTTGCTGAATTTACTAACCCACAAAGAGAGTAAAAATTGCTAAACAACCTTGAAAATGTATATTAAGGAGATATCTATAATTTCAGCTGGTAACAAGATTAGAACTGTATATAGTTTATTATGGATCTATTACTACTATCTATGCAATGGTTGGTAAATATGATGTACGAAAGGCCCACTCCTCTCATCCCATTATTATAATGTAGAAATGTTAGTGAATAAAGAAAAGCTAACCTCAGTGAAGACTCTCCAGCAACTTTAAGTCATTGTTATTCCATGAAAAGAAATGTATTATGATGTATAAAACATGGTCTGTTAAATTAATGATAGCAAATATCTGACTCCAGCGACCCTTTAAAGACTTATGTAAAACGATTTAAATTATCAAAGCTAATGTTTAGCTATTAAATTGTTTCACAAAATGAATCAATTCAAAAGTTTAAAGGCCAAGTGTCTACCTTTATAATTTATTTGTATTAATTTCACTAGAGATATTTTCTATCTAAATAATTTACAATGCAATTATAAAATAATTGTCAAACTGTGTTCCAGTCCCTTAATGATTCCAAATGAAAAGAACTAGTCCATTAAGTTTCCAATATTGAACAAGATAGGAGGCAGTATTTCTGAATGATGAGATAAATGTGGTAGCACATCAGTGATCACCTTTGTCTCATTCATTGTGGTAAATATCTTTGAGTTTTTCATATATTACTTTCCTATTTCATCTAATAGCCATTGTAATAATCCATTCAACTGTGTATGTCGCATATTAATGTTTCCTACTAAAATATCAGAGACATTTTCTTCAAATTAGAATTAGGACAAAACTTCTATCGATAAAAATCGTACTGTTCTTTTATAGTCTTAGGACTTTAACAGCATTAAATATGACAAAAATGTGCAAGTAGGTTAAAAACCAAAGTCATGTGTCAAACTTTATATACTACCTGTACCCATGGCCGGATTGCCCATTAGGGCCAACTAGGCAGCCGCCCAGGGACGCTTTACTGTGATGGTCGCCACTTCTTAAGAGAATGGTTCCTGGCGTAAAAAATGTTGCAGTTCCTAGACTGTCTACTTCTAGCCACCTAGAACAAGATAGTTACAAGAATAGGCAAAAATGGGTCCGTGCATACCTTGTGTACTCACTCGCAGGGGTTCCTCCACTTCACTGTCTAGGGGCTCCAAAAAGGTAGATACGGCCCTGCCTGTACCCTAAATACAAGTTGGATGTGCATATTGTATTCAATAACTACACTTAAATACAGGTACAATAATATACAGCAATGTAGTCTACCATTTTGTTTTTTCTACTGTTAAACTCCCTGAAGTGGAACGAGACTTTACATACACATGAAGTTTCTATTGGCACCGTGCAAATATGTCAGCTACAACTGCCAGTACTTTCAGTAAAGGCATTGGAAAGTTCATAGGTTTAAAAAGACATCCACTTTTGAGAGGGCAGAATAAATACTGAACAGAAAATTGAATCCTACAGAAAAGAAAAAATGCACTTATAAGTTGGAAAATGCAAATGTTGAGTTTATTTATTTAATTGGTTTTCTAAAATCCTGTTGTCCATTATCTAGCTTGGTTATTTGCAAGACAATATAGAATAAAGTGACCAAAAAAGTCCTTTAAATGTCAACAACTAACTATATGAACTGTCTTTGATGCTAAGTCAGAGATACTTGAAGGGTCTCATATGCAGCCTCTTAGTCCTCAAAAGTGATTCAGAGTGCTTTAACCCTTTTTATTTTAACAAAAATGAAACAGTAAACATATTGTATAAAATAAATGAATTAGTAATAGAGATGTAGATATTGAGGAGAACTATTTAGGCAGACAAATGGGTATTATTTGCTAGTTTTATAGAGATCTAATGGACTTTGTATTGTTGAAGACTTGTAATCCTGCTTAAAGATCATGCTGGGATCATGAGAATTGCCTGAAAAATGGATGCGGCTCCTCCGCAGCCTATTGCCGACCACTGTGCAAAGCAATAATTCAAAATATATACTTATCATATATACTGTTAAATTTCCCCCCACTCAGAGAACTACCCTAGATACATGGAGTCTTCCAATCACTGGCGTAGGAAGGGGGGCATAGGAGGCAGACCACCAAGGGTGTAACCACCTTGGTGGTGGCACAGCTGCGGCGAATGTCTATCAGTTGCCGCTGATGCCGGCTGTGACTATCTTTATATAGGAATTCAAGATAAAGAGCTAAGTTGTTTCCAATTGGAGTTGATTGCAGAACAGAACGTCCTTGCTCCTGCCACATAACACCTGTATTATAACATAATTCCCCATATATTTCAAGCTTGACTTACTGACATACAAAGCATTGCATGATTGTGGGCCCCACTACCTTAAGGAACTCCTCACCCATATGTTCCAGCTCGTGCTCTTGATTTACAGGTGAAAATATGTTAATCGTCCCAAGCATCTCTTCACCTTCCCAAGCTTTTATGTATGCAGCACCAAAATCTTGGAATTGTCTTCCACGCTCTGTTAGAGATGCCCCTTACTAGGCCATTTTCTATAATGGAAAGGACACTTCTTTTCACTTAGGCTCGCAAATAATATACAAGAGGTTTTGCCATCTAAAATATTTTAATAAAATAGACAATAGACATGGCTTTCTTTAAGCATATGCCTGCTGTAGTACACAGCTTTGACCAAATCTCCGGATGAATTATATACAAGCTAGAAATCCTAACCAAGTACAGCTGTTTCAAGGGTACTGCCTCTCATCAGTGTGGAACCGGTTCCTATCTTGTGTAGTAGATTTTTTGAGGCGGTAGTTTACCACAACAATCCTTAAATTTAAAAGGAAATATTTTAGGGTGCAATATCCGTAAGACTTTCTGCTAGATTTATTAAGGGTTTACACAGACTGTGGTCTTCCTTACTTTCCTGTTTCAAAACAACCAAATGCATTGATGATGTACTGTATGTAAAATAGAACCTCACTGTATTCACTAAATTATGAGTCAGCAGGACACTGTTTATATAACTGACACGAGAAAGAGATGGCGCCATTATTTGGAATCGATTTGGATCCTATGATAATCTTAATACACCAATCCCTATGTCACTATGTACAGTATGTTGGACAAATACTTCCGATTGTTTATCTGATATTTACCTATCTAGTAAACACTTTCAGATGCTAACAAGCCTTGTAATGTGAGTAGAAATCATCAGTGTAATTCAAATATGAACAAAAACCCAGCAAATATCTATGGAATTTAAACCAAGACAATAATTGGAGGATATTTTTATGATGCCTTTGTGCTCACAGCCACATCTAGTAAACAAGCCAACTGTTTTTGCAGAAGAACATATGCTTCTGAAATAATTCAAAATAAAAAAGCAGAACGGTTACAGAGAAAATAAAAAGCTGTGATATTGTTGGCATTCCTGAAAAACTAACAAACACAAGCGGACGGCTGTGGAATACAAATTAAAGAAAGAGCAACCCGGTAGTCAAGAACAAAAAGGACACAGGGCTTAAAATTGAAATGAATACAATGTATTGGAAATGCATAAGTCTAGCAGAACACTGATTATTTTTATTTATATATTCTGTATTCTTTTATATTTCTAAAGTTTGTAGAACATTTTAGTCTAACTAATGGTAAAGAATGGGAAAGTGATTGTCCGTCATTATTTTTTTAGCTAAGTAAAATTTATTTTGTCCATCAAAATAAATTAAGTACAAAAATTTTACAAATCAGTAACATTGTTAAGGCATATGTATGACTCTTGTCACCTCCTCTCACTCCCGCCTCCAGCGCTACGGAATATGTTGGCGCGTTATAAATAAACTATAACTATAATAATAATAAATATCATATATACTCTTCTACAGCTAGAGCTATTCTCAATCATGGCATGTTTATGACTAAGCAAGAGGTACAGGAAATAACTTATTCTCTGTTCAAATCACAATGTTTCCTAATTAGTTAAATAACTGTAATATAGTTTTCAAAATGTGTCCGGAGAATGTAAGAATTTAATTTTGTTTGATTGAAAGTTCCACAAAGAAATTATCCAAAAGGTTGAAAGCTTTGTATTGATCTTTAAGTGGCCTTGGAGATAGTTATAAAGAATGAGGATTTTGGTACACTAGGGGCATTTTGCTATACTGGGAGGGGATATGTGTTTTTGTGGTGGTCATCTTGTGGTCACATGATTCCTGCAGTAAATGTTGTAGCCTAAAAAGTCTTAAATGGTCTTAATTGGTAGAAATAGGGTAAGCAACCATAAAAATACATAAAAAACACCTGTTAATTTAAAGCAATTATTCAATCTATTAATAATACATACTAATATATTTGGGAGGGATACATTACCCCACCATAATATGAAATTCCTACATTAAAACATATGTTTTAGTAGCCAGACAGTCCATTCCAAGGCATTTTATGCACAGTAGAGCACCATAACCAAGTAACTACCCACTTGCAACCCTTTTTACTCTAAAAATAAAGGTTAAAACATAGTAATACATAGTACATAGTAATACATAGTAATTGAGGTTGAAAAAATAACTTTTAGTCCATCAAGTTCAATCATTTTAGATCTTCTCTAATCTGCAATATGCAAATTAATTGTTAATTGAACCAATGTCTCAAAAAGGGAAGAAAAAAATCCTTCCTGACCCCAGATACTGTTGATTGGATTCCTCCCTAGATCAATACTCTCTGTCTAAATACCGAGGTTAACCCTGAATGCCCTTTTTATTTAAAAATATATCCAACTCCTTTTTAAAGTTATCTATTGAATCCGCTGTCATCACCTCCTTTGGTAGAGAATTCTACAGATTAACCACCTTTACTGTGAAGAACCCTTTTTTTCTTTAAGGTGAAATCTTTTTACTTCTAACCTAAAGGGATGTCGTCTTGTCAGACGCCTTTTTTCTAGATAAAATGAGTTTAATTTGATTAGTCATTCTTCATAACTTAGCCCCTCCATTCCCCTTATTAGTTTTGTTGTCCTTCTCTGTACTTTTTCCAGCTCTAAAATGTCCCTTTTATGAAGTAGTGCCCAAAATTGTACTCCATATTCCAAAGGAGGGCATTCTAGGGATTGAATCTTACTGTAAACCCCACAACTAAAAAAAACATGTTTTAATACAATAAAATTACTGCTATCCATTGATATAAATGCTTGTTCTATAATAATTACATCAGATTAGTGATGTCGCGAACATCAAATTTTGGTTTGCGAACCGCCGGTGCAAACTTCCATCAAATGTTCGCAAACGGGCGAACCGGGCGAACCGCCATAGACTTCAATGGGCAGGAGAATTTCAAAACCCGCAGGGACTGATTCTGGCCATAGTAGTGATGGGAAAGTTGTTTCAAGGGGACTAACACCTGGACTGTGGCATGCCGGAGGGGGATCCATGGCAAAACTCCCACCGAAAATTACATAGTTGATGCAGAGTCTGGTTTTAAGCCATAAAGGGCATAAATCACCTAACATTCCTAAATTGTTTGGAATAACATGCTTTAAAACATCAGGTATGATGTTGTATCGATCAGGTAGTGTAAGGGTTACACCCGCTTCACAGTAACAGACCAATCTCCCCGTTTAATGCACCTCAAACAACCGCAAACAGTCCCTTTGCACAACCGCAAACTCCCCATTTGCACAAGGTTGGATACCTAAGCTAGCCATGTCCCGTTCCTTGTCCTCACTGATGTCATTGAAGGTCTCTTCCTCCACCCAGCCACCAAGGGTCCCCGAAAGGTGACAACAAGCCCCCTGGGACGCCTGCTGTGTTTGGTCTTTCACCTCCTCAAAGCCACCTTCCTCCTCTGACTCCTCTTCTTCAGACTCCTCTCTCTGCGTTGCCTCTGTCTGCATTATTATAAGGTGTGTACTGTTAAGTAGTACTATTCCTATCGGTTTATTCCCTGTTACGTCCACTATTAGGGGATGTGTATATGGCATTGATTTTTGGAACAGGGAGATGGAAAAAGATGCTTGGCCGGACCTCCTACTTCAAATTTGGGGCACTGCACGTGCAATGTAATGTGCCACCAGATAGGAGTGGTGTATTAAGTTGTACTATTTATTCTTATCAGTTTAATCCCTGTTACGTCCACTGTCAGGGGACGTGTATATGGCATGGATTTTTGGAAGCGGGAGATGGAAAAAGATGCTTGGTCGGACCTCCTACTTCAAATTTGGGGCACTGCACGTGCAATGTAATGTGCCACCAGATAGGAGTGGTGTATTAAGTTGTACTATTTATTCCTATCAGTTTAATCCCTGTTACGTCCACTATCAGGGGACGTGTATATGGCATGGATTTTCAATCGATTACAGTCAAAAAAGTGTTGTTTTATGTCACTGTACACTACGGTTGCACCAGATATGACGTATCACTGTGCACTGGCAAAAGTTGGCAGAGTAGATGCAATAGGCTTCACACACACACCTGTAGGCAGGCAATTGTTATTCAATCTATTACAGTCAAAAAAGTGTTTTTTTATTTCACTGAGAACAATATAAGCTGTTAGGTGTTAGCCTGTCACACACACGCTGGCAGGCAGGCACATGTAATTAGATTACACAGAAAAAAATTATAAAATAAAATAAATGATGTTCTAGCCCTAAAAAGGGCTTTTTGGGTTGCTGTCCTTGCAGCAGGTATCAGATGAGTCCTTCAGGTGTGTAGTGGAAGCTAAATACACAGACTGGTTATCTATTTCCCTATTAAATCTCCAGCAGCTACACTATCTGTCCTCTCACAACGAATGCAGCTTCAGAATGATTCTAAAATGTATGCTGTCCTTCAGATGGAAGTCCCAGGAAGGGAGTGTATGCTGCTGATTGGCTGGAATGTGTCTGCTGACTGTGAGGTGCAGGGTCAAAGTTTCCTCAATGATAAAAAATATTGGGCGAACCCAAAAGCGCATGTGTTCGCCGTCCGATGTGAGCGCGAACATGCCAAAATCACTGCGAATAGTCCGCCGGCGAACTGTTCGCGACATCTCTTCATCAGCTCCCCTGACTGCGTTTGAAGCATTTTGCATTCTATGTCCCTTTAAGTCTCTATACACCCATGGATTACATGACAGACTTGAACGATCGGGTAATCATTTTTGAATACCTAAGCTTAGAAAGTAAAACTAAAAAAATCTTTAACTTTTATAGACAATTATTGTTTACTTCTTTTCATTCATTTGATTCTGTCTACTACTTTTTCAGAATGTTATGTCCTTAAACACGAACAAGCTTTTTATTATCTCTGTTGAAAGCACTAGCAGTTTCTCTTGCCACATTCTGCAGAAAGAGCATTCCTTTATATATAAAAAACTCTTTCCTTCTCAGGACGTTTATCAGAAGAAAGCAAAATGTCGGATTCCATTGCCACATCATTTCATATAAAATGTTATAAATTAGATGCTGTATTTTATTTCTAAAAACATTTTGCATATTTTAAGTGTAGTTATTCAAAATAGTTGATTTCTAATATACAACTATAGAGGTTGTTTAGAGGCATTTCCTGTTAGTTTCAAGGAAGAGTAAAAAATATTTTTCCTAGTATTAATATACCTATGTATACCTGAGAAGGAGCTGAATAATGGCTAAATGTATTAGATAGACAGAAAGGTTGGGTGGGATCTTGGGGGAGCTATTCTAAGTGATGAAGGGTAAATCTATGACCATTGGGAAAGTTTAGATCTGCCATGTAAATGTATTGTATGTGCTTGTAAATCACAACCAAGGAGATTATTTGGAGGAATTCAATGATATATCATATATTAAACCTATAATTATAGGGTAACTGATAGAATAAATACAGTGGTGGAGCTAGTGAATGGAGGGCCCCCCTGAATCAACATATATATACCGTATTTATCGGCGTATTCAATGATATATCATATACTAAACCTATAATTGTGGGGTAACTGATAGAATAACTACAGTGGTGGAGCTAGTGAATGTAGAGCCCCCCTGAATCAACATATATATACCGTATTTATCGGCGTATAACACGCACCTTTTCTCCCTGAAAATAGGGGGCAAATGATAGGTGTGTGTTATACGCAATTATCCCCTCCCCCCTCCTCATCCTCAACCTCCCTCCTCACTCTAAACCCCCTCCGCATTCTAACCCCCCCTCCTCAACCTAAAACCCCTCCTCCTCAACCTAAACCCCCCTCCTCAACCTAAACCCCCTTAAATACCTCCCCCTCACTTACCTGCTTCTGCTCCGGCCTCCGCTCCACTCCTTGACCCAGTGACGTCACATGTGCGTCAGCGCCACGTCATTAGCATATACCGGGTGCCGCATGAGGAGGGAGGTTGAGGATGAGGAGGGAGGTTGAGGATGAGGAGGGGGGTTGAGGATGAGGAGGGGGGTTGAGGAGGGGGGTTGAGGTTGAGGAGGGGGGTTGAGGTTGAGGTTGAGGAGGGGGGTTGAGGATAGGGGGGTTGAGGAAGGAGGATGAGGATTGGGGGGTTGAGGAGGGGGGTTGAGGGGATTTGAGGATGGGGGTTGAGGAGGGAGGTTGAGGAGGGGGTTGAGGATGGGGGGTTGAGGAGGGAGGATGAGGAGGGAGGTTGAGGAGGGGGGTTGAGGATGAGGAGGGGGGTTGAGGAGGGGGGTTGAGGAAGGAGGATGAGGATGGGAGGTGGAGGAGGGGGTTGAGGATGGGGGGTTTGAGGAGGGGGTTGAGGAGGGAGGATGAGGAGGGAGGTTGAGGAGGGGGTTGAGGATGAGGAGGGAGGTTGAGGATTTTGCTTGATTTTGCTTCAAAGTTCTTTATTTGAATTTTTTTTTTCCCCTGAAATTCCCTACTTGTGTTATATGCCGGTCCGTGTTATATGCCGATAAATACGGTATATATATATATATATATATATATATATATATATATACACATAGCAACATAAAGTGTATGCTTGCTAATGCAAGAAGTTTGCCTGGGAAAATGGACGAGCTAGAATTATTAGCAGTACAAGAAAAATGGGGCTTGATAGGCATTACTGAAACATGGTGGGATGAATCTCATTACTGGACTGTTAATCTCGATGGTTATAACCTATTTAGGAAAGATAGGGGAAATGGTAAAAGAGGAGGAGGGATCTGTCTGTATGTTAAGCCTGAATTTAAGCCTATAGTCAGAGAAGATATTTATGCTGGAACTAACAGCATCATTGAATCTTTGTGGGTTGAGCTAAATAGTGGAGGAGCTAATTCTAAACGCATATTGGTGGGAGTATGCTATAAACCCCCAAATATAGCTGAAAGTGGGGAAATACAATTATTGTTACAGATTGGAAATGCAGCTAAGCATGGGCAAGTTCTAATAATGGGATAAAACAGGTAAGAAGCAGGTAAGTGAGGGGGAGGTATTAAGGGGGGTTTAGGTTGAGGAGGAGGGGGGTTCAGATTGAGGAGGGTGGGGTTTAGAATTAGGAGCGGGGTTAGAATGCGGAGGGGGGTTAGAATGCGGATGGGGGTTTAGAATGTGGAGGGAGGTTGAGGAGGGGGTTGAGGTTGAAGAGGGGGGTTGAGGTTGAGGATAGGGGGGTTGAGGTTGAGGAGGGGGGTTGAGGAGGGGGTTGAGGATAGGGGGGTTGAGGAGGGAGGATGAGGATGGGGGGGTTGAGGAGGAGGGTTGAGGGGGTTTGAGGATGGGGTTGAGGAGGGAGGTTGAGGAGGGGGTTGAGGATGGGGGGTTGAGGAGGAAGGATGAGGAGGGAGGTTGAAGAGGGGGTTGAGGATGAGGAGGGAGGTTGAGGATTAGGAGGGGGGTTCAGGATGAGGAGGGGGATTGAGGATGAGGAGGGGGGTTGCGGTTGAGGAGGTGTGTTGAGGTTGAGGAGGGGGTTGAGGTTTAGGTTGAGGAGGGGGGTTGAGGATAGGGGGGTTGAGGAAGGAGGATGAGGATTGGGGGGTTGAGGAGGGGGGTTGAGGGATTTGAGGATGGAGGATTGAGGAGGGAGGTTGAGGACGGGGTTGAGGATGTGGGGGTTGAGGAGGGAGGATGAGGAGGGAGGTTGAGGAGGGGGGTTGAGGATGAGGAGGGGGGTTGAGGAGGGGGGTTGAGGTTGAGGAGAGGGGTTGAGGAAGGAGGATTAGGATGGGGGTGGAGGAAGGGGTTGAGGATGGGGGTTTGAGGAGGGGGTTGAGGAGGGAGGATGAGGAGGGAGGTTGAGGAGGGTGTTGAGGATGAGGAGGGAGGTTGAGGTTGAGGATTTTGCTTCAAAGTTCTTTATTTGAATTTTTTCCCCCTGAAATTCCCTTCTTAAAATGAGGTGCGTGTTATACGCCGGTACGTGTTATATGCCGATAAATACGGTATATATATATATATATATATATATATATATATATATATATACACATAGCAACATAAAGTGTATGCTTGCTAATGCAAGAAGTTTGCCTGGGAAAATGGACGAGCTAGAATTATTAGCAGTACAAGAAAAATGGGGCTTAATAGGCATTACTGAAACATGGTGGGATGAATCTCATTACTGCACTGTTAATCTCGATGGTTATAACCTATTAAGGAAAGATAGGGGAAATGGTAAAAGAGGAGGAGGGATCTGTCTGTATGTTAAGCCTGAATTTAAGCCTATAGTCAGAGAAGATATTTATCCTGGAACTAACAGCATCATTGAATCTTTGTGGGTTGAGCTAAATAGTGGAGGAGCTCATTCTAAACGCATATTGGTGGGAGTATACTATAAACCCCCAAATATAGCTGAAAGTGAGGAAATACAATTATTGTTACAGATTGGAAATGCAACTAAGCATGGGCAAGTTCTAATAATGGGATAAATGAGACCAGCATCTAAGCTAAGGGGAGCAGGTTCTTGAGTACACTCTGGGATCATTATCTGGCCCAGCTAATACAAGAACCTACTAGAGATGGCGCCATCTTTGATTTAGTCATCACAAGTAATATTGATATAATTTTAAGTGTTAAAATAGGGGAACCCTTGGGGAACAGTGATCACAAAACAGTATCATTTGAGATTGAATACAAAAAAACAGAGTTGTATGGGGCCAACAAAAACTCTAAATTTTAAAAGGGCTAACTTTAATGGGCTACGGGCAGCAATACTACATATAGACTGGGACAAAGAACTTACAGGGAAAAATACTGAAAATAAATGGACAACATTCAAATCCTTACTAAATAAACATACTCATCGGCATGTACCATGTGGAAATAAAATGAAAAGGAGTAAATCATATCCCATGTGGCTTAACAATGACTTAAAGATCATGATGAGGAAAAAGAAGCATGCATTTAAATTATACAAGAAGGAGGGAACAGAGGCAGCTTTATGTGACTATAAGGAAATCAACAAGGCTTGCAAAATGGCTATTAGACTGGCTAAAATAGAAAATGAGAAGTCAGTTGCAAATGAAAGTAAGACTTACCCTAAAATATTTTTTAAATATAGTAATGGGAAGAAAGCGAGGAAGGAAGCTATAGGAACATTACAATGTGACACAGGCCATCTGATAATTAGTGACCAGGAAAAGGCAGATGAGCTAAATAGGTTCTTTTCGTCAGTATACACAAGGGAGGTACCAGTGGTTGGGACACTGCAACATAATGGGGTTACACTACCATTACTAAATAATTGGTTAATGCAGGAAGAAATCCGAAAGAGATTGGAGAAAATAAATGTCCTGATGGAATACATCCAAGGGTACTGAGGGAGCTGGGTTCTGTAATAGACAAACCATTATATCTAATCTTTCAAGACTCACTCACTACAGGGTCTCTACCGGATGACTGGAGAAAAGCAGAGGTGATACCTATATTTAAGAAGGGATCAAGAGCAAATCCGGGGAATTATAGACCAGTGAGCCTCACATCTGTAGTTGGGAAGCTTTTAGAAGGGTTAATACGGGACAGAATACAAGAATATGTCTATTTTAACAAGATCATAGGTAGCAGTCAACACGGATTTATGAAGGATAGGTCGTGTCAGACCAATCTAATTAGTTTCTATGAGGAGGTTAGTAGGAACTTGGATCAGGGCAACTCAGTGGATGTAGTCTTTTTGGATTTTTCAAGGGCATTTGATACAGTGCCACATGGAAGACTAGTGAGCAAACTAAGGGATACAGGAATTGCAGTAAATATCTGCTCATGGATCGAGAGCTGGCTAAAAGACAGGAAGCAAAGGGTTGTTGTAAATGGAACATACTCTGTGATTAGTGGGGTTCCTCAAGGTTCAGTATTAGGTCCTCTCATTTTTAACATATTTATTAATGACGTTGAAGTAGAACTCGAAAGTAGTGTCTCCATTTTTGCTGATGACACTAAGTTGTGCAAGGTAAGAAAATCAGATAATGATGTACTTTCCCTACAAAGGGATTTGCATAAATTAGAGAAATGGGCGGCTAAATGGAAGATGAGATTTAATACAAATAAATGTAAGGTTATGCATTTGGGAAGGAAAAATAGCCATGCAATTTATAATCTTAATGGAGCAAATCTAGGGGTATCAGATATTGAAAGGGATTTGGGAGTACTAGTGGACCACCACCTAGATAGCAGTGCTCAATGCCAAGCAGCAGCTGAAAGGCAAGTAAAATATTAGCATGTACTAAGAATGGTATAGAATGGTATAGAAGCAAGAGAAGCAAGAGAGGCAAATATAATTCTACCAATATACAAATCCCTAGTACGCCCTCATTTGGAATATAGAGTACAGTTTTGGGCACCATCAATGATATTTTAGAGATGAAAAAAGTACAAAGAAGGGCTACAAAACTAATAAGTTATGAAGAAAGACTAACCAAATTAAACTTATTTTCCCTAGAAAAAAGGCGTCTACGAGAGGATATGATTACCTTATTTAAATACATCCAGGGTCAATATAAGGCTTTATCAAGGGAGCTTTTTGTGCCAAGAGATTTTCAACTGACAAGAGGACATCCTTTGAGGTTAGAGGAAACAAGATTTCACCTTAAACAAAGAAAAGGGTTCTTCACAGTAAGGGTGGTTAAACTGTGGAATTCTCTACCAAAGGAGGTGGTGACAGTGAATTCGATAGACAACTTCAAAAAGGGGATATATTTTTTAATAAAGAGGGCATTTAAGGCTATCCTAGATAACTATCAAGTTAGAGAAATTTGATTGCCAGTTTCTGGGGTAGGGAAATAATTTTGCTTTTTTTCCCCCTTCTGAGACAATTGGCAAAGTTTCAATGTTTTTTTTTTCTGTTTGCCTTCCTCTGGATCAATTAACAATTAATAATAAATAGTCCACATATTGAAAAGATCAATAGAGATCTAAAAAGGTTGAACTTGATGGACTAACTCTTTATTTACCCTCAAATACTATACTATTAATAATTATTTAACAACAAATTAATTAATAACTAATTCACATATTGCAGATCAGAGGAAATCTTAACAGGTTGAACTTGATGGACTGAAAGTCTTTTTTCAACCTTAATTACAATGTAACTATGTAACTATGTAACTATTTACATACACCACACAAATACATATATACATACACAGACATACACACCACACCACACATACATACGCATATACATACACACACACATACATATATACACAGACATATACACAGACATACAAACCACACATACATACACATATACATACACACACACATACATACATACACACCACACATACATACACATATACATACACACACACATACATACATTTACAGACATATACACAGATATACACACCACATCACTCATACATACATACACATATACATACATACACACACACACGTACATACACAAGCATACAAACCACACCACACATATGTATACATACAAACACACACATACATACATACACTGACATATACACAGACATACACACCACATCACACATACATACACATATACATACGCTACACCACACACATACATAGACACACACCACACACATACATATATACACACACATACATACACACACATATACACTGACATGCACACCGCATATACATACATATAAAAAACAACAAAGTCAGAGGTGCTCATCAGAGAAGGAACCAACCTTAATAGGTTAGTTTTATAGCCATGATAAGCTACTCTGAGAGCAACCTCTTTTAGCTCACTTGTGCCCTTCACAGGGAGAAATATTCTGTAATATATCAGTCAGGTCCCACGCAAAAGAGTGACCCAGCCCCGAAATACCAGCCAATTCTACCCTGAACAGGAGGAGCGGCAAACCCCAGACGCGTTTCGGCCTTTATGGGCCTCGTCAGTGAGGTGCAGCTGAACTCCCTAAGACACAGTGAGCAAGGGGTCCACGTCTGGAGTCCCCTATTACCCTTAGGGAGACTAAACCCTAAAGGTAATTTGCATATACAAAACAACAAAGTCAGAGGTGCTCATCAGAGAACGAACCAACCTTAATAGGTTAGTTCTATAGCCATGATAAGCTACTCTGAGAGCAACCTCTTTTAGCTCACTTGTGCCCTTCACAGGGAGAAATATCCTGTAATATATTGCCTGGTATTTTGGGGCTGGGCCACTCTTTTGAGTGACACCAGACTGATATACTACAGGATATTTCTCCCTGTGAAGGGCACAAGTGAGCTAAAAGAGGTTGCTCTCAGAGTGGCTTATCATGGCTATAGAACTAACCTATTAAGTTGGTTCGTTCTCTGATGAGCACCTCTGACTTTGTTGTTTTGTTTTTACATACATATATACACACACGTACATATATTCTATTTATTTTTCATACCCATAATATTTATTCACCACCTTACCCCCTCTCATACCCCATACCTCCCTCTGTGAAGCTCTAAACACTATTTCTGCAAATCACACATAAGCGTTTGTAATCATGTGCGCAATTCAAGCAATTCCATTGTGTTTGTGTGTGTGTGTGTGGGGGGGTTCAGCTGAGGGATACCAGCTGGGCCCAATATAGCTCAGGGGTTGCCTGATGGAGAGGGCCAGGGTAGGGGGGGGAGCACTACAGTAGTGCAGCAATCAAAACAGATTAAATGACGGGCCTCGGTGCATTGCACCAGACGGGCCTCGGTGCATTGCACTGCCCGAACCGGCGGTAGTTCCACCACTGAATGAATATTATCTCAATTTCCCTCCAAATTACATATATAAGATATAGTATGATATAGAGATGAATAATCTACAAATCTACAAATAAAATGAATCCACAAATGTTATTATATATTTAATATAATATAAAATATCTAATTTTAGAGTGCTTTCTTTATCATATATATAGTTGTCGTAATTGCGAGTTTGTTGGAACCGCTATGTTAAAAGTTACGGGCTTGTGCATGCGCAATAAGCGCTGAAGGTGCTCATTGTGAGGCATGAAAGTGGCGGGTTTGACGAGGCCTGCAATTAGCAGCAAAGACTCTCATCGCAGGCACTCCATTGTGTGGCAAACAGCATTGCCAGCCTTCAAATTTTATTGCCGTAATTTTATATATATATTTTGTAAAAAAAAAAACTGTAATCAACTTATATATTCACTAAAATTCAGCTAAATAAATGAAGGTATATACATATTTGGGAATAAATCCTATATTCAGAATACATTCTTCATACTATTACTTTTCTTACTTGGTTGTAATAATTATTTTAGGAGATTTATTTTAATTTTTACTAATAACATTTATATTTATAATTTTATATTAATAATTTTAATCGTTCTATAATTAATCTGGAAAAGGCTCAAATATGTATGTCTTCTTTTTCTTTCAGAATTGTTAGTACACTTTCATGGAGCCTGATTCAGTCCTAATAATAATAATAATATATACATTTAGTTCATTTGTTCTATTTTTATACATTTATAATGTTTAAAACATCCTGATTTAAATGCATGATCGAAAAAATTGTGTGTTCTTTGTGCCTTTAAACCTTTACTGTCACAGATGGCATTTCTTTTAAAATATAGGCTATCTAAATATGTCTAAACTTTGTTGTGATCAATGGCACACTATATCTATACATTAGAAGGTTTTATTTCTGAAGAAATCCTTCTTTTCACCTGAAAACTTTTTGCTTTTTTCAGAGAGAGAATCTACAATGAGAGCATCCACGGTGTCCCTTCAATTACACACATACTCACTGTGTAACTAGGCTTTTAAAGTAGATCATAGGTTGAAAATATATAGCCAGAAAACCTTCATACTAGCGGCTTTTGTGACTTTCTGGCTCTTGTCAGTGCGGGGTCTAGTTGAAGAGGTGGTATAAAGAGGAACATTTAATTTCAAAAGATACAATCCAACAGTTTCATAAGAAAGAATGAGTTTTTACAGAAAAGGTTTAACATTTGTCATATAAGAGGTCTAGGACTTTAATTTAAAAATAGAGAGGTTGGACCAATATTTTCTCAGTAGACAAATTGTGAGAAAACTGATAGTTTTCTGTGCACTGAATGGCTTGTGCTGAAATATTCTTCTATTTTATTATATATCTACATTAGCAAGATTAGTCACTCAGAGGTGTATTTCTGTGTAAGGGCAGTTTAGGACAGCACATTTGCAAGGGGCAGCAGGTTGCATGAAGATTCAGTGCAATATATTGAAATGTGTTTGTATATGCACAGAAATGTCTACTAGCAGTAATGTGTATATATATATATATTTATATATATATATATATAGTCACAACCCAGGGGCGAAGGGACCACAGACACCCCAAAACCTCCTGCTTTCAGCTTACAGGACACTCTTTGGATTGTGATAATGTTTTATTCTCTCAGCTCCCAGCATGCCAATCCTGCCACATGAGTCCATTATTCCATTGTACCAATTCCAAGAGGGAAAACAATTCTGGGAGTGACCCTGGTGAATCCCTTGTCAGCACAATCCCCACAGTGAAGGGCAAGTGTACACATATTCCTATGGGACCAAGAGCAAACATATACTAATTTGTAAAAAAAAAAGACAAACTATATGCCCAATAGGGACCCTGCCAGCTGGATCTGCCTACCAGCGTCAGAAATCGTGGCTATGGCTATAGCCTCCACCCCCTGGGTTTCACCATGGGCTTGACATTGTACTCACCTTCTTCTGAGCTCATAGGTACATTTTCTATTGGTAGGACCTCACTGCTCTCTCCAGCTGCTACCTCTTGGCCTGAAATATTTCCAGTACTGAAGCAAAAGTTTATTACCTCCTGTTCGAGGGGAATAGTGGTCATAACTGTTCCCATCCATCATCCCCTTGGCCCATCAATTTGACAGATGTTCTCTGTCTTCCCAGGTGCCTTGTTGTTAGCAATGAGGCCTTAACCACATCTGGTCCCCTTGGCCTAGCACAGTCCTAAGGTTGTTCTCTGTGTTTGTCCCTTGGTCCATGGCTGGCTCTTTGGCAGTATTTATCCATGGGAGCACCATGCTAAGTTCACAATCCATACTTGGGGCACAGTTTATTTTCTCCTCCAAGGGCTGGTGGGTATGGCCCTTGGGTCATCAGGCTGACAGATGTCTTCTGTCCTCCCCACCGTCTTGCTGCTAGTGATGGTACCCCAGCCACCTAGGCATGAATTGTTCCCCTGGCCCCAGTGCTAGTTTCTTTATCCACCCCATGGTCTGTGGTTAGCTGCTGAACAGCTGTTATCCACCGGAGCCCCATTACGTGTTTACAGTGCCTCTCGGGTTCCTTCCAGTACCCATACTAGTTCCTCTAGCCAGTCCGACAGTTCATAGCCCGCCAAAGTCCCAGGTTTGCCATCCATTGCTTTAAGAGGGCCATTCCCTGACAGTCCTTTGCCTCCCTTGTCACCTGGCTCTTCTCCACTCTGTCTCCTCCAAGCTGGGGTGACCTCCACAACATTATCACCTGCCTCCAGTTCGTCCTCTCCTTTGCAGTGCCTATGGGCCTTGGCTCCTCCACCATGACATTGTAGGCCTCTGTAAATTTCCAATCCCGTCAAAAAACTTCATCTGCACCGAGATCTCACCGTCTGCCACCAAGCTGTCACGACCCAGGGGCGAGGGAATCACTTTTCCCCCAAAACCTTTTGCTTTCAGTTTACAGAACACTCCTTGGATTGTGATCATTTTGGATTATCTCAGCGTCCAGCATTCCAATTCAGGAACATCAGTCATGAAGAATCAGAATATCAGGCTTACAAGCTCAGCTAAGTAACTGCCAACTAGAGCTTAATGCCTTTATTTAGGATAGCACCTAATACAAGAAATATACATACACCATTGATATACTTTTGCTATCTGATATCTTGCTCTTCTTGGGGCTATTAAACATATTGAAATAGGGACGTTTGTCCTGAGAAATGCCATTGGAGAAAAGCATTCCCTCACTCATCCACCTACACCACATTTCACTCAACAACGATAGGAAATAAATGCACAGATGAAATAAGCAACAAGGTATTCACATTAGTCGCTTTTAAAATAATATCTCATGTTCATTTTGCCATAGCCTTTTGATGTTAGCAATCAAATGTGCTAGGGTCCCAAGTCCATGACTTAAAGGGTTGTAACAGTTGCTTCCTCCCTTCCCTCCTCTTCACGTGAAGAAGAAAGTTCTGTTGCTGTTCCTACTGAAGTTCCTGCACAGGCTCAGTTTAGGCTCTTACAGACACAGCCACAATTAGGACTTTTACAGGCACAGGGACTTGCGCACTTCCTGCACTGCTACAACTTTATTGTATTTCCGCGTCATTTACAGGTTTCAATCCAAGCAAGCGACTTAAACAAACTTAAGCCAAATTGGATATCAACCGAAGTGAATTCAAACAGAGTTACCACTGTATGCCCACATACTACCATCCCCCGCTCCGCCTCCTGGCACGTGTAACCCACGGGCAATGTCACATTGTGGTATGGATAGCACTTCCTCCTATAGCAGAGCCTTGATGTTTTTTGGAGAGCAAGATAGCGTGAGTTCTAGTTGTGGAGAGAATGTACTCTATTTTGTTGAAGATGGGCATATTCTCCCACTCTACAGATCAGGTTGGGAGCTGCATAGGAAGTGTCCGAGGGCCCCATGCTGATGAGTGGCTGAATAGTAATGTCGCGAACATCAAATTTTCGGTTCGCGAACCGCGGATACGAATTCCATCAAATGTTCGCGAACAGGCGAACATCGGCGAACCGCCATAGAAGTCAATGGGCAGGCGAATTTCAAAACCCACAGGGACTCTTTCTGGCCACAATAGTGATGGGAAAGTTGTTTCAAGGGGACTAACACCTGGACTGTGGCATGCCGGAGGGGGATCCATGGCAAAACTCCCACGGAAAATTACATAGTTGATGCAGAGTCTGGTTTTAAGCCATAAAGGGCATAAATCACCTAACATTCCTAAATTGTTTGGAACAAAAGCTTTAAAACATCAGATATGATGTTGTATCGATCAGGTAGTGTAAGGGTTACACCCGCTTCACAGTAACAGACCAATCTCCCCGTTTAATGCACCACAAACAATCGCAAACAGTCCCTTTGCACAACCGCAAACTCCCCATTTGCACAAGGTTGGATACCAAGCTAGCCATGTCCCGTTCCTTGTCCTCACTGATGTCATTGAAGGTCTCTTCCTCCACCCAGCCACCAAGGGTCCCCGAAAGGTGACAACAAGCCTCCTGGGACACCTGCTGTGTTTGGTCTTCCACCTCCTCAAAGCCACCTTCCACCTCTGACTCCTCTTCTTCAGACTCCTCTCTCTGCGTTGCCTCTGTCTGCATTATTATAAGTTGTGTACTGTTAAGTAGTACTATTCCTATCGGTTTAATCCCTGTGACGTCCACTATTAGGGGACGTGTATATGGCATTGATTTTTGGAACAGGGAGATGGAAAAAGATGCTTGGTCGGACCTCCTACTTCGAATTTGGGGCACTGCACGTGCAAAGTAATGTGCCACCAGATAAGAGTGGTGTATTAAGTTGTACTATTTATTCCTATCAGTTTAATACCTGTTACGTCACCTATCTTTCCTCCCAATAGCACATTCTATATGTCATCAACCGGCCTGAGTGTATTTAGAGAACCACACTTTAAGGCCCTTAACCTGGGACAAGGTGGCTTGGCTATCAGAATTGCCTCAGAGCCTTAAAAACTCTCCAAACCCCCTAATCAGACACTCACTATCATACTGGAAATGGGACAAGAAACACACGGGTTTGTTCCCTTGATCCACCCAAATGACCCCAATTCTTGACCACCCTCAGGCCCTGAAACACATGAGCACAACATCACAACACTGGTGGAGGTCAAGGAAACTAGATAGACTGGGAGACTGGTTAGTAAAGGGCCAGATGCTCACCTATGAGGAACTGAGGGACAAGCATGAGCTACCGCTGTCAGAACATTACAATTACTGTAGGCTGAGGCATTTCACACACTCCCTGACCCAGAAACAAGGGACACCGGTCTTAAATTGGTTCTCCAAAATTTGTAAAGATAAACCTCTATAAAGGGGGTTCATTGGGTCGCTTTACAAATATGAAACATTTGTTACTGGTTGAAGTGACACTGGGGTAAGGACCGGAGTGGGGGAGCCCTGGAGACCCTTCAGAAGCAACCAGCGGCAAAATCATCCCAGGAAAGGAGAGGTCGCTTACTGAAGCCTGCCCTAGGGTAACCCAAGGGTGATTGCCCAGGTTAGATATTGTAAATAATAAGCTAATACTGTTAGAGGGATGATATCTAATAGGACATTGGTGTTCCCTGCAGATATAATCTTTACTATTGTCTGTTTTACCATGTTTTAGGTATCTCTTAAATTGCAATCACAGTAAAAAATAAGAAAAAATTATTAACCTAAAAAGTAAAAATAAGAAGGAATAGCCAGCTAACTTTCACAAAATGTCTTTATTGTAAATATGTATTTTTACACAACTGTTATGCAAGACTGTTCAAAAATGCTTTATTTTTCATTACATGCTGTACACCTTCTGACAATAAAAGAATTTAAATGCAAAAATTAGGTATTGTTGCAGCGACCAGAAAAATTGATGTTAGTTTGCCAGGCAGAAAGTGCCCTAAAACATCGCGTCTTGAACCCTAGTTGGTGGCGGATAAGTCACGCAAGTCATCCGGCATTCAGGGATAAAATACAGCAGCTCATCTATCAGGCCTTTTTTAATCGAATGTATCGCCCACTGTCAGTCCCTTCGGGATCCATCCCTCATTCATCTTAATAAAGGTGAGGTAATCTAGACTTTTTTGACCTAGGCGACTTCTCTTATCAGTGACAAAACCTCCTGCTGCACTGAAGGTCCTTTCTGACAGGACACTTGAAGCGGGGCAGGACAGAAGTTCTATTGCAAATGGGGATAGCTCAGGCCACAGGGTGCACACCCAGTAGTCAAGGGGTTCATCGCTCCTCATAGTGTCGATATCTGTAGTTATGGCGAGGTAGTCTGTTACCTGACGGTTGAGTCGTTCTCTGAGGGTGGACCCCGAAGGGCTGTGGCGATGCATAGGACTTAAAAAGCTCCGCATGTCCTCCATCAACAACAAGTCTGTAAAGCGTCCTCTCCTTGCCGGCGTGGTCGTGGGAGGAGGAGGATTATGTTCACCTCTTCCGCTGTTAGATTGCCGTTGTGCTGTGACATCACCCTTAAACGCTGTGTAAAGCATACTTTTTAATTTATTTTGGAAGTGCTGCATCCTTTCCGACTTGTGGTAATTCGGTAACATTTCAGGCACTTTCTGCTTATACCGGGGGTCTAGTAGCGTGGACACCCAGTACAGGTCGTTCTCCTTCATCCTTTTTATACATGGGTCCCTCAACAGGCACGACAGCATGAAAGACCCCATTTGCACAAGGTTGGATGCCGAGCTAGTCATGTCCTGTTCCTCGTCCTCTCAGGGATCTCACTGAAGGTATGTTCTTCTCCCCAGCCACGTACAACACCACGGGTACCAGATAGGTGACAACGAGCACCCTGGGATGCCTGTTGTGGTTGGTCTTCCTCCTCCTCCTCAAAGCCACATTCCTCCTCTGACTCCTCTTCCTCACAATCCTCTTTCAACGTTGCCGCAGGTCCAGCAAGCGATGCTGATAAGGCTGTTTCTGGTGGTGATGCTGACCACAACTCTTCCTCTTCCTCTTCATGCTCATCTACGGCCTGATCCAGCACTCTTCGCAGGGCACGCTCCAGGAAGAAAACAAATGATATGATGTCGCTGATGGTGCCCTCGGTGCGACTGACCAGGTTTGTCACCTCCTCAAAAGGACGCATAAGCCTACAGGCATTGCGCATGAGCATCCAGTAACGTGGCAAAAAAATCCCCAGCTCCGCAGAGGCAGTCCTAGCACCCCGGTCATATAAATACTCGTTAACGGCCTTTTCTTGTTGGAGCAGGCGGTCGAACATTAGGAGTGTTGAATTCCAATGTGTCGGTCTGTCTAAAATCAAGCGCCTCGCTGGCATGTTGTTTCGCCGCTGGATATCTGTAAAGTGCGCCATGGCCGTGTAGGAACACCTGAAATGGCCACACACCTTCCTGGCCAGCTTCAGGACATCCTGTAAGCCTGGGTGCTTATGCACAAAGCGTTGTACAATCAGATTACACACATGTGCCATGCATGGCACATGTGTCAACTTGCCCAAATTCAATGCCGCCAACAAATTTCTTCCGTTGTCACAAACCACTTTGCCGATCTCCAGTTGGTGCGGAGTCAGCCACTGATCCACCTCTGTGTTCAGGGCGGACAGGAGTGCTGGTCCGGTGTGACTCTCTGCTTTCAGGAGGAGTAGAGGAGGTGGCAGCAGGCCTGCCTGCAAGTCGTGGCGGTGTCACCAACTCCTCGGCAGAGCCACGTATTCCATGCTTGGCAGCCGTCACCAGCTTTACCCAATGCGCAGTGTAGGTGATATACCTGCCCTGACCATGCTTTGCAGACCAGGTATCAGTGGTCAGATGGACCCTTCCCCCAACACTGTGTGCCAGAGATGCCATTACTTCCTTTTGCACAATCGAGTACAGGTTGGGGATCGCCTTTTGTGCAAAAAAATTTTGGCCGGGTACCTTTCACTGCGGTGTCCCAATAGCTACAAATTTTTTGAACGCCTCAGACTCCACCTGCTTGTATGGTAAAAACTGGCGGCCTAAGATTTCAGACAAGCGAACTGTCAGTTGCCGGTCAAGGGGGTGACTTTGTGACATTGGCTTCTAATGCTCGAACATGTCCTTGACAGACACCTGACTGTGGGCAGATGAGCAGGGACTGCTCAGGGCGAGACACGGAGTGGCGGATGGTTGAGATGGGGCAAGCAGGGCAGCAGTGGTTGATGTGGCTGAAGATGCTGGACCAGGAGGAGGAATGCGGCTTTGATTTTGTGTGCTGCTTGTACTCATGTGTTGATCCCATAGGCGTTTGTGATGTGATATCATGTGCCTTCGCAAAGAAGTTGTACCTAGGTGGGTGTTGGACTTCCCACGACTCAGTTTCTTTTCACACACGTTGCAAATGGCATCACTGTTGCCACAGGCAGACACACGAAAAAATTGCCACACTGCTGAGCTCTGCAATGACGGCATTCTGGTGGTGGCAACAGCATGCGTTGACTGGCGTGCTGTCTGTCTGACCCCGGGTGCCGATGCATGCTGTCTGACTGTGCCACTAGCTACTTTCGACGACCTCCCGCTGCTTCCAACTAGTCTCCTCCTCCTCTCTGTCTCCCCATCTGAACTTTCCTCCTGTTCTTCTCTTATAGCGGGCACCCACGTGACATCCACGGACGCATCGTCATCATCAACCGCTTCACTTGTATCTGAAAACTCAACAAAGGAAGCAGCACCGGGTACAACATCATCATCATCATCAGACCGTACGTCCATGTGTGTAATGTTGCCTGACTGGGACATATCCCTGTTATCTACATCCTCTGTCACTAATGTTTGTGAATCACTAATTTCTTCCAACGGATGTGTAAATAACTCTGCTGACGGATCAAGTGAAGCTGCAATGGTGCTAGTGTTGGTGGTGGCGGCAAGCGGGCGAGTGGTAACTGGAGAGGTGCCCGAAGCTAAGCTGGAGGAGGATGGTGCGTCTAGGTTTCGAGCGGAAGCTGTAGAAGATTGGGTGTCCTGTGTTAGCCAGTCAACCATGTCCTCAGAACTTTTCAAGTTCAGGGTACGTTGACTCTGAAAACTGAGCATTATTCTAGGGCCAAAGGGAATCACAGCCCCACAACAACGACGGCCCCTGCGGGGTGGCCTGCCTCTGCCTGTCATTTTTTTTTTTATTAGTAGTACTATGCGTGCAAGCTACTGTGACACCAGATATGAGTGTCACTGTGCACTGGCAAAAGTTGGCAGAGTAGGCGCTGTAAGCCTCACACACACGCCTGTAGGCAGGCAACTGCTATTTAATCTATTACAGTCAAAAAAGGGTTCTTAAATGTCACAGTACACTAGGTTGCACCAGATATTAGTGTCACTGTGCTCTGGCAAAAGTTGGCAGAGTAGATGCAATAGGCCTCACACACACATGCCTGTAGGCAGGCAATTGCTATTCAATCTATTACAGTCAAAAAAGGGTTCTTAAATGTCACTGTACACTAGGTTGCACCAGATATTAGTGTCACTGTGCACTGGCAAAAGTTGGCAGAGTAGAGGCAATAGGCCTCACACACACGCCTGTAGGCAGGCAACTGATATTCAATCGATTACAGAAAAAAAATGGTTCCTTTATTTCACTGTACACTAGATTGCACCAGATATGAGTGTCACTGTGCACTGGCAAATGTTGGCAGAGTAGGCGCTGTAGGCCTCACACACACGCCTGTAGGCAGGCAACTGATATTCAATCGATTACAGTCAAAAAAGGGTTCTTTTATTTCACTGTACACTAGGTTGCTTCAGATATGAGTGTCACTGTGCACTGGCAAAAGTTGGCAGAGTAGATGCAATAGGCCTCACACACACGCCTGTAGGCAGGCAACTGATTTTCAATCGATTACAGAAAAAAAAGGGTTCTTTTATTTCACTGTACACTAGGTTGCACCAGATATGAGTGTCACTGTGCACTGGCAAAAGTTGGCAGAGTAGGCCTCACAAACACGCCTGTAGGCAGACAACTGATATTCAATCAATTACAATCAAAAAAGGGTTCTTTTATTTCGCTGTACACTAGGTTGCACCAGAAATGAGTCTCACTGTGCACTGGCAAAAGTTGGCAGAGTAGATGCAATAGGCCTCACACACACGCCTGTAGGCAGGCAACTGATATTCAATCAATTACAGTCAAAATAGGGTTCTTTTATTTCACTGTACACTAGGTTGCACCAGATATGAGTGTCACTGTGCACTGGCAAAAGTTGGCAGAGTAGGCCTCACAAACACGCCTGTAGGCAGACAACTGATATTCAATCAATTACAATCAAAAAAGGGTTCTTTTATTTCACTGTACACTAGGTTGCACCAGATATGAGTGTCACTGTGCACTGGCAAAAGTTGGCAGAGTAGATGCAATAGGCCTCACACACACGCCTGTAGGCAGGCAACTGAAATTCAAACGATTACAGTAAAGACAGGGTTCTTTTATTTTACTGTACACTAGGTTGCACCAGATATGAGTGTCACTGTGCACTGGCAAAAGTTGGCAGAGTAGGCGCTGTAGGCCTCACACGAACACCTGTAGGCAGGCAACTGATATTCAATCGATTACAGTCAAAAAAGGGTTCTTAAATGTCACTGTACACTAGGTTGCACCAGATATGAGTGTCACTGTGCTCTGGCAAAAGTTGGCAGAGTAGATGCAATAGGCCTCACACAAACGCCTGTAGGCAGGCAACTGATATTCAATTGATTACAGAAAAAAAGGGTTATTTTATTTCACTGTACACTAGGTTGCACCAGATAAGAGTGTCATTGTGCACTGGCAAAAGTTGGCAGAGTAGATGCAATAGGCCTCACACACACGCCTGTAGGCAGGCAACTGATATTCAATTGATTACAGTCAAAAAAGGGTTATTTTATTTCACTGTACACTAGGTTGCACCAGATATGAGTGTCACTGTGCACTGGCAAAAGTTGGCAGAGTAGATGCAATAGGCCTCACACACACGCCTGTAGGCAGGCAACTGATATTCACTCGATTACAGAAAAAAAAGGGTTCTTTTATTTCACTGTACACTAGGTTGCACCAGATATGAGTGTCACTGTGCACTGGCAAATGTTGGCAGAGTAGGCGCTGTAGGCCTCACACACACGCCTGTAGGCAGGCAACTGATATTCAATCGATTACAGTCAAAAAAGGGTTCTTTTATTTCACTGTACACTAGGTTGCTTCAGATATGAGTGTCACTGTGCACTGGCAAAAGTTGGCAGAGTAGATGCAATAGGCCTCACACACACACGCCTGTAGGCAGGCAACTGATTTTCAATCTATTACAGAAAAAAAAGGGTTCTTTTATTTCACTGTACACTAGGTTGCACCAGATATGAGTGTCACTGTGCACTGGCAAAAGTTGGCAGAGTAGGCCTCACACACACGCCTGTAGGCAGACAACTGATATTCAATCAATTACAATCAAAAAAGGGTTCTTTTATTTCGCTGTACACTAGGTTGCACCAGATATGAGTCTCACTGTGCACTGGCAAAAGTTGGCAGAGTAGATGCAATAGGCCTCACACACACGCCTGTAGGCAGGCAACTGATATTCAATCAATTACAGTCAAAATAGGGTTCTTTTATTTCACTGTACACTAGGTTGCACCATATATAAGTGTCACTGTGCACTGGCAAAAGTTGGCAGAGTAGGCCTCACACACACACCTGTAGGCAGGCAACTGATATTCCATCGATTACATTCAAAAAAGGGTTCTTTTATTTCACTGTACACTAGGTTGCATCAGATATGAGTGTCACTGTGCACTGGCAAAAGTTGGCAGAGTAGATGCAATAGGCCTCACACACACGCCTGTAGGCAGGCAACTGAAATTCAAACGATTACAGAAAAAAAAGGGTTCTTTTATTTCACTGTACACTAGGTTGCACCAGATATGAGTGTCACTGTGCACTGGCAAAAGTTGGCAGAGTAGGCGCTGTAGGCCTCACACGAACACCTGTAGGCAGGCAACTGATATTCAATCGATTACAGTCAAAAAAGGGTTCTTAAATGTCACTGTACACTAGGTTGCACCAGATATGAGTGTCATTGTGCTCTGGCAAAAGTTGGGAGAGTAGATGCAATAGGCCTCACACACACGCCTGTAGGCAGGCAACTGATATTCAATTGATTACAGAAAAAAAAGGGTTATTTTATTTCACTGTACACTAGGTTGCACCAGATATGAGTGTCATTGTGCACTGGCAAAAGTTGGCAGAGTAGATGCAATAGGCCTCACACACACGCCTGTAGGCAGGCAACTGATATTCAATTGATTACAGTCAAAAAAGGGTTATTTTATTTCACTGTACACTAGGTTGCACCAGATATGAGTGTCACTGTGCACTGGCAAAATTTGGCAGAGTAGATGCAATAGGCCTCACACACACGCCTGTAGGCAGGCAATTGATATTCACTCGATTACAGAAAAAAAAAGGGTTATTTTATTTCACTGTACACTAGGTTGCACCAGATATGAGTGTCACTGTGCACTGGCAAAAGTTGGCAGAGTAGATGCAATAGGCCTCACACACACGCCTGTAGGCAGGCAATTGCTATTCAATCTATTACAGTCAAAAAAGGGTTCTTAAATGTCACTGTACACTAGGTTGCACCAGATATGAGTGTCACTGTGCACTGGCAAAAGTTGGCAGAGTAGGCGCTGTAGGCCTCACACACACGCCTGTAGGCAGGCAACAGATATTCAATCGATTACAGAAAAAAAAGGGTTCTTTTATTTCACTGTACACTAGGTTGCACCAGATATGAGTGTCACTGTGCACTGGCAAAAGTTGGCAGAGTAGGCGCTGTAGGCCTCACACACACGCCTGTAGGCAGGCAACTGATATTCAATCGTTTACAGTCAAAAAATGGTTCTTTTATTTCACTGTACACTAGGTTGCACCAGATATGAGTGTCACTGTGCACTGACAAAAGTTGGCAAAGTAGATGCAATAGGCCTCACACACACGCCTGTAGGCAGGCAACTGCTACTCAATCTATTACAGTCAAAAAAGGGTTCTTAAATGTCACTTTACACTAGGTTTCACCAGATATGAGTGTCACTGTGCACTGGCAAAAGTTGGCAGAGTAGGCACTGTAGGCCTCACACACGCCTGTAGGCAGACAACTGCTATTCAATCGATTACAGTCAAAAAAGGGTTCTTAAATGTCACTGTACACTAGGTTGCACCAGATATGAGTGCCACGGTGCACTGGCAAAAGTTGGCAGAGTAGATGCAATAGACCTCACTCACACGCCTGTAGGCAGGCAACTGATATTCAATCGATTACAGTAAAAAAAGGGTTCTTAAATGTCACTGTACACTAGGTTGCACCAGATATGAGTGTCACTGTGCACTGGCAAAAGTTGGCAGAATAGATGCAATAGGCCTCACACACACGCCTGTAGGCAGGCAATTGCTATTCAATCTATAACAGTCAAAAAAGTGTTGTTTTATTTCACTGAGCACAATAGAAGCTGTTAGGTGTTAGCCTGTCACACACACACACTGCCAGGCAGGCATATGCAATTAGATTACACAGAAAAAAAATTATAAAATAAAATAAATGATGTTCTAGCCCTAAAATGGGCTTTTTGGGTTGCTGTCCTTGCAGCAGATATCAGATGAGTCCTTCAGGTGTGTAGTGGATCTAAATACACAGCCTGGCTATCTTTTTCTCTATTAAATCAGCAGCAGCTAGAATATATGTCCTCTCTTAACGAATGCAGCTTCAAAATGATTCTAAAATGGAGGCTGTCCTTCAGATGGAAGGCTCTGGAAGGGAGTGTATGCTGCTGATTGGCTGGAATATGTCTGCTGACTGTAAGGTGCAGGGTCAATGTTTCCTCAATGATAAAGAATAGGGGGCGGACCGAAAAGCGCATGTGTTATATAGAGAAGGTGTGGAGAATGCAGTTCATGGCTAGAGATGTGTGCTTACAGTATAGTTATCACTAAAAACCATGATAGCCACATTTAATTTTCCATATGGTATTTCAAGTGACTAAACATGATAAACACAAATGTTTTTAGAAAAAAAAAAAAAATACAACTATTTAAATTTTTGCAATTTGTTTATGCAAATATGCATTTTGCTTTCTTACTTTCTGGTACTTACTCATGAAAGTGTGTCAACTAATTAATTTCGCTTCAGTCTTGTATTTAGCACTGCCACATTCCCATTGTGCAGACAGAAACTTCCTCTGAATTCAAAGTCTTCTTCCATCTCAGAAAGCTGATATGCTGAAACTAAAATTGTAGATTAAAATAATACATTCCACTTTTTTTCCTTTGAGATTAAAATGTCTACAATTTTAGGTTGCATTTTGTTGCCATTTTCAGGGTGTCAGTAATTTTTGGTCCTTGCAGAATCCCTCACACATTCTCTGCAGAAAGGCAGTTGAATGAATAACTAGGTTACAAAAAAAAATCTTTTTATTAAATTTGGGAAGCTCTGGTGCCGCACACAAAATTACTGTGAATAATTATTTAGCTCTCAAGTGAAATAGTTAAAGAGGTATACAAATAGCTTTAATCTTCCATTTATGTCACCTTATCATAACAAATGCCCCAACTGATATAGCTACATCTTATGTGCTGGGATATTTATTTTCTTTTAAAATGCCAAAAGGCTATTTAGAATGAAATTGTATCATAGAATGAAGGTTAATTTAATGCTAGTGTGGTTACTCTGTATTTAAAATTGACATATTAAGTGAGTCTAGCAATTAGATATTAAAGTTTACATTGTAAAATATTCTTGATAAAATCTTCTTGATACTTTTATACTAAACTTACATCTTTATAGGCCAAGGAGGACAGATTCACTTCAAGTAGAAGTTAAAATACTGGCATTTACAAGTGCATGACAGGTTTATTGGATATTGTACCAATGTGTGTGGTGTTATCATCACCAGAGCTCTGATTCATTTTACTAGAATATTAGTTTCTGGGGAAATAAAGATAAAGCTTAGAAATACTGAGAAACTGCAAACAGAACTTCTAATTAGGAAGAATGGATGTCACAACTTTATATAATGAGAGCCATTTCTAAGTTTTCCATTGTGTTAAAACTATGTAATGCACATAACTAGTACATGGCATTTGCAGGCTCTTGCCGTTTAAAGGGAAAGGCACATTTCTTTTTGGAGATCTAGAAACTGGATACATGGTGCTGGCTAAATATTGAGCGTGTCCAGGACTGTGGTGCAACCTTCTGAACAACTCAATGTCCCACATTTGAAGTCTTCTCAACAGTTAAAGAAATGCAATATACTCACAAGTTTCCATTGCAGTGATTTAAGATTATGTCATAAACATTGCAAATCTTTTTTTTTCTCATCTGAAGTGAAAAAAGTATGATGCCATTTCTCCTCCACTTTCATGTCCTCATCTCCCCCTCTTTTCATGTCCTCATCTCCTCATCCAGGGATGTAGGAACTTGGGGGGGGGGACAAATCTCCCCAAGATTAAATGAAAAGGGGACACAAAAGATAGCAAAATTAAACTAAATTATGCATTACTAGATTTGGCCACTAGTGCTGTGAAGCAGTATTCTTTCTGATTAAAAGCCTTGACCCATAATTTATCATATATATATATATATATATATATATATATATATATATGTATATGTCAAGGTTCCAGAATGCAGTGTAATAACTGTATTTCTCTGCATTCTGGGAATGAAACAAGTTTTTTAACTTGTTTTAGACGTTCAAATGTGAACACAAATGTACTATTTATTTACTGTACAGTGGAGAACTTCTATCGCTCTCTTTGCCCACCATATTTTAAACGATTGTTTTGGTGAACTGCCTCCTCAAAATATCCACTGCACAAGCTAAGGAACCGGCCCCACGCTGATGAGAGGCAGTAACCTAGAAACAGCTGCACTTGGGTGGGATTCCGAGCTTGTATATTATCCAACCTTAGCTTTGCTCAAACATATATAGTTGTCATAATTGCGAGTTTGTTGGTAACGCTATGTGAAAAGTTACTGGCTTGCGCATGCTCAATGAGAGCCAAAGGCGCTCATTGCGGGCCTCGAGATGAGCGACAAAGGTGATCATCACGAGGCCCGTATGTGACTGGCTTGATGGGGCTGCAATGAGCGCCGAAGGCCCATACGTGACTGGCTGGAGAGGGGAGTGGCTCCAAATGGCTTACGAATCACAGGATTCAAAACAATATGGTCACCATTTTTTTCAAGCCCGTAAGTTGGAAGCCGTCGGAAGACCTACAAAAGACGCCAATTAGTTACAAAATTAACTTACAACCTCACACACAGCAGGGGGAGTGGCAGGGAGTCTGTAAGTGAGGTTGCAAGCTAATTTGATATTTAATTGGCATTTTGGGAGGCCTGAAAATAGTTAAGCAAGGACAAAAAAGGCGGCCGTAAAGCTGTAACTTTTTTTCAAGCCCGTAAATCAGAAACACATTTTGGGCTTGGGGAAAATTATCAATTTCCCAAGCCCGCAAATGGTTTCACACCTGTAAATCCAAACAGGAGCACAGAGGAGGGAGAGGGGGGAGAAAGACAAAGGGGAGGGAGAGGGGGGAGTGAGGTGTAAAGAGACACAGGGGAGGGAGTGGGGGGGAAGAGACACAGGGGGGAGAGAGGGGGGAAGAGACACAGGGGATGGAGATAAGGGGAAAAAACCCAGGGGAGGTAGAGGGGGCAAAGAGACAGTGGAATGCGCTCATTGCGAGGCCTGTAAGTTGCAGGTTAGCCGACGGGTTGGCCGAAGGCGCTCATCGCAAGGCCCGTAAAGTAGAGAGGAGGAGAGGCTCACAATGAGTGCAGAAGGTGTTCATCGTGAGGCCAGCAAGTCAGAGGGGGAGAGCCTCGCATTGTGTGGCAAACAGCATTGTCAGGCTTCACATTTTATTGCCGTCATTTTTGATGGGCAAGTCGCTAGTATATATATTGTGATATCTCTGCTGTCACACCATGGAGTACTCAGGCGCCCTTTTTAAAATATTAGCAGTTGTATTTATTTTGATAACAAAATAACATAAATGGTTCAAAACAAAAGCCTAGCTTCAAGTTGAATCACTGACTTACTCTTGGCTGCAGTTCCCTCACTGTTCAAGATAAAGTCCAAACAAAAAATCAAGTCTTTGCAGCTTGATGGATTCCAAGTCTCCCTTGTAGCAGGGGGTTTCCACAGCCGACCCTGGAGTCCTCTGTCCAGCTCAGACTGAGCCCCCCCCCCCCAGCTGGGTGATAATCAGACCTTTAAAGGTGGAACCCAGCTGGGCTTGATTAGCCTGCTGTGTTAACCCAGTCATCCCCCTTGACCTTATTTTCTCCACCCTCCATTACCTTATATCCTCTTCTTTCTATGCCCTCTTCTCATCCTCTCTTCATGCCCCCATTTCATCCTTTTCATATCCTAATCTCCTCCTCTTTTCATAACATAATAGAGTGACACAACTTGATTTTCCTGTGTTATATTTCCATTCATGTAAATGTAAAAGCAAAGACAAATGCATGACTTATTGGGATAATGTCATGGTAGCCCTATGCTTTGTACTATTGGTTAGACACTTTTTGGGCTTATCGTGATCTGACATGTACATTTGGACTCCCTTTTTTCTGGACTATGTGGCATTGTTGGGCTGAGTGCATGGGTGTAGAAACTGGGGGAATGAGGGGAACACATGCCCCCAAATTTCTCATTGTGTGTATGTATATGTATAGAAGCTGTTAAGTGTTCTGTGTATCAAGTGAGCTGTATCCCCCCAGAATTATTTTGGTTTCTACACCCCTGGGTGAGGGGACAGGTTCTGACCCACCCGCATAGGGACTTGGTCAGTAGGGTGATCATTTTTACCTTCAGGCTTGATTAATGTCTGTGTTATATGTATTGTACCACCTGGGGTTACTAATGTTTATTGGGTGTATATCACTTTGAAGACTGACCTCAAGTACCTCTTTCTAGGTCATATAACCTGATTAGTGTTACTCAGAAGAGCTACACCTGTAATGACCTCTAGGTAGCTGTCTAATAGGAATAACATGTGTAATGTCTAATCCCACCAGGAAGAGAGGAGGTCAGATGCCAGTAGACGAAGAGACACCTCCTTATCAGTTAACACCCATGAAACATCACACCCAACACAATATCCCTATTGTATGAGGGCCCGCTACTGTTGTATTGTATTTTGGGTTTAAAACTGTGGTTGTGGAATTAGTAAAGCAGGCATATATTTGAAACACATGGTGTATCTCCATTCTTATGAGTGCATCTCTGTTATACTGGTAGTTACTCTGCTCAACTAAGTGTCTATTTACAGCCCAGCTGTTCCTGCAATTTGGTTCAACTGCAAATGGTAACTTGTCCCAACCAGGGAGTGCCCAGCCAAGGTCTGCGGTCCTTACAGAAAATAATTTTCTAAAAGAACTAAACAAATCTGAGGTGTAGGTTTGGCTCAAATTTGCCTTATCAAGCCCCATAAGAAGAGCAGATAATTATAGATATTAATTTACACATTTACCCATATAATTTCAATTCATAGAAAAGATAGTCAAACATTGCCTTGTTTATCGATTTCGATGTTGTTTTACTGTTTACTTAAAAATACACTGAAGTGTGGAAATTGGTTTTTATTGAATCAATATGAATCTCTTCTATATTTTTTATACATTTTTTAGAGAAACAGTTGAAATATGTTTGGCTTTCTTACTTTATTATGCCACTCAAATTGCTCAGTATAGGACATCATGTTATAAGTAGGCCCTATCCCACTGTGTGGATGGCTCTACCCCCAACAGTGACAACATCTATGTATTGTTGTTAAAAACACTAGCTACATATAATGGAAGAATATATCAGAGAGGGAGAATAAGAGGGGCAAAATTGCTATCCCTATACCGTGCAATTTATGTAGCAAAATAAAGAAAATAAGCTAGAAAAATTTCATATATTTCACTGAAAAGTTTATAAAACAAAGAGAAAAAAAAAACCTGATTCAATTAAAAAACAATTTCCCGAGTTCAGTGCTTCCTTAATACAATTTCAAATGTGTGAGCTACAGTGGCCATTTAATCCCTCTCTAATCTAAAAAATACTTGAAATTATTTGATATACAATTTGACATAATCATTTAAGATACCCCTCAATAAAATACATAACAAAATAACTACAGAAAAAAAAATACAGAAAAATTAAAAACAATATCTATAAATAATAATAATATATTTTGGGTGGGGGGTTATACTTACCCTCCTTTTGACAATCCTTCATTGATGTTCGTCAAGGCCCTGATGCTCAATTTTCAGCCCTGCATAAGTGGGTATATTTGTGTTCCTTGAAGAAGTCTTGACTGAAGAACATCAATCCTCATCTTCAGATCACAAAAAAAGGCTTCTGCTTAAAAAAATCCACATGGTTCTTAAAAAAACACAAACTAACAGACCTCCTCCTCTGAGAACTCCCCCACTAACTAATGGCTAACAGCACCCTCACCTTATGTACTATAACCAATCAGGATATGGTTTCATTCTAGTGTTACAGACAATTGTACAGACAATCAGGGAAGATAATATTAGGCAACATTCTCTACTCTGACTGGCTGTTCCCTCTGGACCCCCATGGCATGTTAAATTTCCACCATGGGGTACCATATTACCCTTCTGTAGTCCATATGGACCCCCACAGTCCTTTACACTTATCCCCAAGCTTAATGTAAATGTACACAAAAAAACATACTATATTACACTCCAAAACATAGAAAATAATTTTGTGATTGACTGATCCATTAGTCAGTTAGAGAAACGCAATGTCATCATCTTACTGTTTTCTGATTGTTTGTTGATCAACCAATTAGATTAGGTGCAGTAGTCTTCTCTGATTGGCTAATATAATCATACTGCGATAATTTAAATTCCTTTACGCTAATTGGCTGAAATTTGCTTGACACCCATATCAATTAATGCAGGGGTAGACAAGATCAGTCCTGGAGAGCTACATAAAATCAAGAATTTGAGGTTATCACTGCTGCATACAGGTGAGGATAACACTTTTTCAGTCATCCTGATTGACTCACAGTGCAATACAAATATGAAACAAATTGGTCAGCAGACAGCTTGCTGCAAAGAAGTGACGTCCCTACTTCAAAGAACTTATAATCAAGGAAGTAAGGTTTGGGTGTACTATGGTAAGAAAACAGATGCCCGATGGCAGTGAATATGGCCGTAGACTGATGAAAATGAAGTTGTCTCTGTGTTATACTGCAGATTGTGTGTGTGAGTAATGTTATGCTATAGAGTTGGCTGTTGTGCATATTACGGCTGAAGGTGATACATTTCCTTAAACAGATTTGTTTTTGTGACAAGAAGATAGTCTGGCGAAACGAGGCAAGGAGTTTCACAGAGTGCAGCTCGAGGAAAATCCTGAGAAGAGATTGTCATGAATCAGCCAGTGGCCATATTGGATTTGGTGTGAACTATGCTGGGGCCATTTTGTGACTGGCAGCAGTGGCCATTTTGGGCTGGGTTATCTTCCACATGCTGTTGCCATGGGGAGGAACAAAAGGTTTGGGGCCCACTTGTATGGATATATTGTGTATTGTATCTGTAAATATATTGTATAGGAATGTTGGAGTCATGTTGTGTGCAGTCATCCATATTGACTGCATATGTAACCTGAGTTGATCACCCATCTGCCTTCCAGCTATCACCTAAAGTAAACACTTGAAGTGATAGCAAGGCCAGAACAAAGGGGTCTATACAGACATTGAGGCACCATAACCCCAGGGGGTCTACAGGTATTCTCACTCAGAGAATCAGGGCAAAGTCCAGAGGACAGGGAGATGTTTCTCCCTTGAGAGCCAGGCAGCAACTGAATTAGGTAGCCACACCTAGTGGGCGGACCCGGGAGGAGTCTCATGGTTCCCTGCCTGATTGGCCAGAGGCAGTTAGGGGCTGACTAAAGATAGCCCTCCTGGTGATTTTGTATGCCTGTTTAAAAGATGTTGTGTTCCAAATAAAGTGGTTCATAATTTTCATCAAGACTTTGTGTGCAGGTGTATTATTGACCCAGGGGCATATGCTGGCAGAGGAGATCGTTTCTGACTCCCTTCCAGGTTTTCCCAGGCACACTACCAAAAGCTGGGACTTATGCTCTTCCATCCGCAAGGAAGGTCCATTGGTCTGAGTCACCCAAATCTTAGGTCTAAAACCTACAGGAGATAAGAGGACTAGGATCCTCTATACTCCATCATCATTGTAGGTTGTGACAGAGATGACAAGAGAAGAAGAGAGAAGAAGCTTGTTAGCAGAGTAAATAGAGCAGTTGGAGGAGTATTTTGAGACACGGGCAGAGATATAATGGGAGGTTATTAAGGATTTTATATATTAGGGTCATGATTTTAAATTTTAAATTTTATTCTGCAGGCTATGGAGAGACGGTTGAGTGACTGAAAAGAGAGGAGCTGCAGACACTGAGTATTGAGTATGGTGGAGGCATTTATTATCGAGAGAGAGAGACGGGTAATGGGAGGCCAGCAAGTAGCGAGTTTAAGGAGAAAAGTGATTTGAATTTTAGTGTAAGATAGTGGCATATTTTGGAGCATGACATCTAGGCCTCAGCTTGCCAATATTCTGCTATGGGATGGACTACAAAATGTGCTAATTTCCAGACCTAGGGCCTGATATATTCAACAAGTACAGGAAGATTATAGGAAGAATCCACAAATCTATAATAAACTTTTAACCTCTAAATTGAATTTTACAGCCTCAAATAGTTAAAAATTTCTCTTTGTATTTGTAGAGTTTCCTTAAATGATGCCTCGCTGTGGCATTGCAACTCTATTTATCTTAATGAAAAGGAAATAAGGAGTTATAAGAAAGGTTCAGGCATTAAGAGTAAGTTTCAACCCATATGTAAGTGAAGCATAAATCAGTGGGAATATTATCCTCCAAACTGTGAATAAGATTCAGCTGGAGGCAATCAAACATGTCTTCTGAGGAAGCAGGCATAACCTTAAAAATATTTCAGATGGCCACATTTATTTCACATTTCCCACCTCCAGCAGGGATGTTACAGGGCTCATGCACACAGCACTTTAGCACTTCCCTACGGCTAATTCTTATTCCATTATTATCATGCAACTCTCTCAGTTCAAAAGCAATGATTATATGATAAAAAACATCTCTTAGCACTAATGAGGATGTATAAAAACAATAATTAACAAACACACCGGGAATAAGAGGCAGGGTAGGGGGCATTGGAAAAACGTAAAGGGGAGGCATGTGGGAATTGGTTAATATAGAGGTTAGAGTATACTTTACATAAATGTAGTCATGAACAATCCCATTAATAACTAGAAACATTAATGGAACAAAAAATAGCAGCCAAGCATGGATAAAACTAAGAAAAAAATCACATGTTGGAAATGTGCTAGAAATCCCAAAGCTTTATTAAGTCTTGTAACTGTTGTATTGAAAATGTGGTAATCTACAATTCCATTTTTTTTCTTTGTAGTTTTGAAATTCCCTTGATTTATAGGTTTTGGATTGAGTTATATTTCTGGGCAAAATGGTATCTAACTGGGGTATAGTGATTGCCTTTATCTCTGTGTGTTTATATAGCGCCAACATAGGGCCCTATGCTAATGCCAGCAAAAGTAATTACAAGTGCCGTAGTAGCACAGAAATTTCTACCTAGTTATTTTTATCACCCATCCCTAAAACAGTGCGAGAGAACTACTATAAGTCACTGCAGCAAGCCAAAGTTGAAAATTACATCACACTTTTCCATTGAGTTTTGACTTAGATTATGATCAGATCTGTTAGACTTTGACACCCAAACCCTATGACAATAAGATTTTACTGATCACTTGCTAATCAGTGCACTTCTGTAGCAGCAAACAAATGAAGAAAATATTATGGGGACCAAAGACCACTCAAAGTGTCATACATCAATATGTTTGGATGTAATGTGTTTGGCTACACCTGTCTTAGAAATTCCCAGACCATTCCTGGGGTGCAAGTGGCAACATGTTTACCAATAATGATCATGTGACAATTAGTGATAGTCTTCATGTACAAATTAATCATTAATTACACATCAGATGGTTAACAAACCCTTCAGTGGAATGGTGAGGACCATCTGTGTAACAGTGTATATGTATTAAAGAATTAACTCATACAATAATCAATACTGATCTTGTTCACACATGCTTTACAAAATAGGGTACAATTTAAATAAGAGTGAACACATATTGGATATTTTAAGACATTGTTTTATTAGATACATAAATAGATAGATAGATAGATAGAGCTATTGCCTCTAACAGCCAGGAGAACTGTTCTACTGGAGGAGAGGGAGGGCAGTGTAGGCAGAGCAAGAGAAAGGTTTTGGTGCTAGGGGACTCTATTATTTGAAAGGTAGACAGGGTGATTTGTCACCCAGATCCCAGCAATCAAACATTTTGCTGTCTCCCGGGTGCTCGGTTTGGGCATGTTGTGGATTGGAAAGATAAATTATTGGGAGGGGCTGGAAATGAACCGGCGGTCTTGGTATATATTGGTACCAATGACAAAGTTAGTGGAAGATGGAGAGTCCTAAAGAATGATTTTATAGAACGATGTAATAAGCTGAAGGCAAGGACCTCCAAGGTAGTATTTTTTGCAATACTACCGGTGCCATGTGCTAGTCCAGGGAAGACGAAGGACCTTAGGGAGGTTAATGCGTGGCTAAGAAAGTGGTGCATTAAGAAGGGGTTTGGGTTTTTAGAGCACTGGGCTGAATTCTCACTTGGGTACAAGCTCTATAGCAGGGAGTGATTTGACCTTAATGAAGAGGGAGCTGGTGTGCTCAGGGAAAAGATGGTAGAATGGCTGGGGCAGTTTTTAAACTAGTAGGTGGGGGGAGGGACTGGATTGGAGTAATGGGATAGAAAGGGTAGAGGGGGCAAGGAACGCATTAACTAGACAAGGGGGATGAGATGGGGGGTTAGTATAGTCAATAGAGAGGTATTGTTAAGTAACTCAAGTACAATGGCAGGCACTTCAGAACTACAGAGTCATAACATAAGGTGTATGCTTGCTAATGCCAGAAGCTTGCCAGGTAAAATGGGAGAGTTAGAAATGTTAGCAGTAAATGAGAAATGTGATTTATTAGGAATTACTGAAACATGGTGGGATGAAACTCATGACTGGACTGTTAATCTGGATGGTTATAACCTATTTAGGAAAGATAGGGGAAATGGTAAAAGAGGAGGAGGGATTAGTCTGTATGTTAAGCCTGAATTTATGCCTATATTCAGAGAAGTTATTTTTGCTGGAACTAGTTATAATGTTGAATGTTTGTGGGTAGAGTTAAATAGCACAGGAGCAAATTCTAAAAGAATATTGGTAGGATTATGCTATAAACCCCCAAATATCATTGAAAGTGAGGAAATACAATTATTGTTACAGATTGGAAATGCAGCTAAGCATGGGCAAATTCTAATAATGGGAGATTTTAACTACCCTGAAATAAACTGGATGAATGAGACCAGCAGTTCAGCTAAGGGGAGCAGGTTCTTGATCACACTCAGGGATCATTATATGGCTACAAGAACCTACTAGAAATGAGGATATCTTGGATTTAGTAATCAAAAATAATATCAATATGGTATCAAATGTTGAAATAGGGTAAACTTTGGGAAACAGTGATCACAACACAGTCTTATTTGACATTGAATAAAAAAAAAACTGTAAATGGCCAACAAAAACTCTTCATTTTAAAAGGGCAGATTTTTACGGTCTAAGGGCAGCAATAAAACTGATGGGTAAAAATACTGAACATAAATGTACAACGTTCAAATCCTTACTAAATACACATACTTATCACCAGATAACATGTGGAAATAAAAGTAGAAGGAGTAAAGCACATCCAATGTGGCTTAACAATGACTTAAAGATGAAGATGAGGAGGAACAAACAGGAATTTAAATTATACAAACAAGAGGTGACAGAGACTGCTTTATGTGAGTATAAGGAAGTCAACAAGGCTTGCAAAAGGGCTATTAGACTAGCTAAAATAGAAAAGGAAAAGTTAGTTGCAAATGAGAGTAAGACTAACCGTAAAATATTTTTAAAATATATTAATAGGAAGAAGGCCAGGAAGGAAGCTATAGGAACATTACAATGTGTAACAGGCCATCTGATAATTAGTGACCAGGAAAATGCATTTTCTTTGGTATATACAAGGGAGGTACTAGTCGTTGGGACACTGCAACAAAATGGGCCTACACTACCTTCACCAAACAATTAGTTAACACAGAAAGAAATCCAAAAGAGGTTGGAAAAAATAAATGTTACTAAAGCCCCGGGTTCTGATGGAATACATCCAAGGGTACCGAGGGAACTAAGCTCTGTAATAGCCAAACCATTATATCTAATTTTTCAAGATTCACTCAACACAGGGTCTCTTCCAGATTACTGGAGGAAAGCAGAGGTGATACCTATATTTAAGAAGTGAGCAAAAACAAATCCTGTAAGCCTCACTTCTGTAGTGGGAAAGCTTTTAAAAGGGTTAATAAGGGATAATATACAATAATATGTCTATTTAAACAAGATTATAAGTAGGAATTAACATGGCTTTATGTCCACATCGAAAAACAATAGTGGATGACCGAGAATACAGTGAGTACAAATAAGGCAAACGTTACATTATGGTACAGAAGGCTCTGCTGTTGTAAGAGGTTACAATCTAAATAGGTTAAGGGTATTAGACTTAAAAGGAAGTGGGTAGCCCATTTCACATTCAGTGCATTGTATAATGTAAACCACATTGGGGGATGTGCATTAATGTGACCCTCTGATGTTATACTGCAATATTTCTATTATTAATTTGCATTATTCATAACTAACACAATGCTCAGAAGATACTTGATGTAGCTCAATAATGTATCAACAACAGAAGTGTTCCTGACGGTTCTTTAAAAGCTATAACACACTTATAGCTAAATGCATTTCCCACGAACCAATACTGCAATTTAGATATCTATTCTATAAAACAAAATGTACAGCACTCATGTTTGTGCTATTATAAACTAGTATTATGAATAATAATCTATGTAATTTGTGATCATATTTTTTCAGCATTTGTAGCTTTTTCTAAACCTTTGTAATTCAAATCCAATGTGTACGTGTTTTGTTTTTTTACCTCAAAAAAACTCTAAGCCATATGTTCTTTGGCACTCTTTTTAATGAGTGACAGATGGATGCATACATTTTAGTTTCTTGCTCCATTTAATGCTATTAGAGATTTGTAATGCACCGCATACAGTAACCAGCATAACACATTTAATAAATACAATTTATTATATGTCTTCCAGTACAAAATGTTGCTGCTACTTTCTAAAATTGCATTTAGCAGTGCAAATTTTACATGTTCCCTAGAGTTAAAACTAAAATCCCTTATTTCATTTTACAAATGAGAATTGCAAAATATAAAATGCTGTGTTCCCCAAAGAGAATATTCCGCTAAAAAAGTTACTTAGCTTATTTTTATTTGTAGTGTGGTAGCAAATTATGCAGTGCTAGGGGTACAATAAACATACAGATAACAATGGCATGCATTTGAAGACATTAAAAATAAAAAGGAGGGCGCTGTGTACATATACATTGAGAAGGGGGTAAGAACCCTGTTCTTGTGAGAATTTACAATCAATGTGAGATGTTAATAAAAAAGGTGGTATAGACATGTGATCGATTATGGATAAATGTTATAGGGAGAAAGAGCTGTGAGACTTAAGGAGGTAAGTACTATGCACAGTTACATAGAAAGTAAAATTAAAAAAATACTTTAAGTCAATCAAGTTTGGCATTTTTAGATGTACTCTGATCTTTGTAATATTTGGATTAATTTTAATTGATCCAGAAGGCAAACAGAAAAAAAACTACTGATACACTGCCAGTTGTCTCATACGGGGTTAAAATCACATGCTTCTTTGGACAGGTGGATTTTCAGAGAAGAATCTAATAATGAGAGGTGGGGAACTCTAAATAGTGGTGATTGCTCTTGAGAAGCCTTCTAGCCGAGCATGAGAGGGAGAGAGAAAGTAATGATAGGGGATGAGAGGTGAAAATCATGGACAGAGAAGAGAGAGCATGTTGGAGTATATTTGGGGACATGCAGTGCTCTTCAGATGTTTCTAAGATAACATAGGGATCATATAGGAAGCCGGAGTAGGGACTTGCTGAGGGGAGCAATGGATGAACCATTGAGTGAGGAAGATGAAGCTGCGAGAAGTTGTTGTTAGGATAGTGGGTAGACTTGAGTGGTGAAAGAATGTCCAGTGGAAGGACAATTAAGTTGAAGATGCAATAGACAAGCCAGGCTATGAAGAGAGTGTGAATAAGGATTTTTGTAACGTTGTATATGAATAAGATATGTGTTTGGATATAATTTCTAACTGGGTACAATGGGATTTGTTGTGTAGCATGTCTTATGAAGATAACAAATAATACAATACCAATAATAAAAACAAGTTTAACTTTTTGTCTGAGTCCTCCTTATTTTGTAGACCTTCTGTTTTCTGCTTCTTAGTTTCTAGACTAATAGGCTAAATAACACTGTACTGTGAGGAACCCATATACTGTTATGGACTGAAATCCGTATAAAATGCATTTATGTTTGTGTCCTACTTATATATCTTATCTTTGCCGTATTATCACGTAACCAAAGTTTTATTAATATTGCTGAAACATTGGGAACTCTAAGATGGAGGATTCATCACTTCCACATGCAAGATGGCTACTGAATCATATCCTGAGAGCAGTAAGATGGCATTCATATCCGTGACCAAATAAGGATGTGAGCCCCGCCACCTTCCGGGGCCAATCCGAGGTTTCATTTAAACTGGCCATAATGACATCAGATCCGAAACCTAATAAGGATATGTGCCCCGCCGCCTTCCGGAACCAATTAGATGCCTTACTTAGACTGGTGTTCACCAAGATGCAACATTTATCTGATTGTTAAAAATGTTATAAATATGACAGCTGATTTTAATAAAGGGGGGGGCGAGAGAAAGCTTTATACCAGAACTCTGTGTTGGTGTATTATTTCTCTAAGGTGTGCACACTATCTGTATATTGGTAATTTGGCCAGGGACAGATATCTCCGAGAACTATTTTGGTTTTCTCCAAAACAATACTACTAATGTCACAATTGTTTATGTCAACAGTACCATCATGATCTGTAGGATGGTATTTTCCAGCTTTAATTAGATGTCATATGCATGCTGGGAAACAATTATATCACCGTTTTTTTGTTTGTGAGAGGAATCGCTGTCTGACAAGTAAAACATAGACAAACAGTGCTTATATACGTATACTTAATAGATATAAATGCAAGTATAGGCTATGAATGATAGCTTGACAATGCAATTCAGATTAAGATAGTTATAATAGTTGATGTTTTTTGTGGGTGGAATTCTAGAGAGATTTCCTTTCAAATTACTAAACAAAAGCAACTGCTCCCCTAGTAAAAAAAAATGCACTGCTGATGTATACAGCTTTTGAGATCCAAGCAGTCAAGGCTTCAAAAATTAACCTTTGAAGATTTTCCAGCTTCATGTTGCCTCCACTGATGTAGCACCTGTTATTTCACTTTTGGCAGAAATTGCATACTGCTGCTTAATGAAATAAATTACAAATTAAGGTATTAAATTCAGCTATACATAGAACACAAAATCTAAAAATTATATTCAGTCCTTATTTTTTGTTGTATGACTTTCTGAAAATAAAAATAAATTAAATTAGACTGGTTTCATTTTTATTTACACAAAGGAAGTCAAGTGAAAATTAAATTCTAAAACCTTTTGAATTTATATCACAATGCAATATCTTATTTTGATAAATTAACACCTTCCTTAAAATTACCTTTGTAAAATAACTCGGATATAACCAATTAGCTTACAGAGTATATCAACATTTGTGATCAACTGTGGAGAAGTTGATTAGTTCAGAATAAAAGCCATTGTTTCTAGAGGATTCTACTGCTTGGAAGTTCATTTCAAAGCAAACAATACACTATGGACACAGTGCTTCCAAAAGAACTTCAAGATAAAGTTGTGGAAATGCAAAAGTCAGGAGATGGGCTAAAAGATTTCAACGTCTTTAAGTATACTGGAGCACAGACAAAACCATTAAGAAGTGGAAAGCCTGTGGCACCACAGACACCTTACCTAGATCAGGCAGTTACTAAAAACTGGATGATAGAGCAAGAAGAAAACTGACTAGAGGCTACCAAGAGGTCAGTGATAACTTTGAAGGAGCTACAGGCTTGTGTGCGGATTGGTCATTGTGTGCAGGCACAACAATATCACAAATGCTCCCCAAACCTGGCTTGTATGGGGAAGTGGCAAGAAAAATGCCACTGCTTAAAAAAGCCACTTGAAGTCTCATTTATGTTTTGCTAAGAAGGACCTTAAATATCCGGTATCTAAGTGATGAGATGAAAGTCAAACTTTTTGGCCAGAATTAAAAATGTTCCTTTCAGTGAAAATGCAATACATTGTACTATAATTCACACAGTAAAGCATGGGGGTAACAGGATCTTGCAGTGGGGGGTGGGGGGTGTTTCTGTCTAGTTGGGACTTGGGCACCAGTCAGGATAGATGAGAAAATAGAAGGTGCAAAATACAGGCACATTCTTGAAGAAAATCGTCAGCCCTTAGACAGGAGGTTTACAATGGGAAGACGATACTCCTTTCAACATGACAATGACCCAAAAGCACATCGACAAAGCAATCCTACAGTGTCTGCAACACAAGAAGATGAATGTCTTTAAGTGGCCTAGTCAGAGCTCTGACCTAAATCTCTTCAAAAATCTTTGGAATGACTTGATGATAGCAGTTCATCAATGGTCACCAGACAGTTTCAATGAGCTTGAACAATTCTCTAAGGAGGAATGGACACATTTTCCTCTCTCTAGGTGTACAAAGTTGAAGAAGAGATATATCCAAGTACACTCAAGGCTGTAATGCAAACTGTTCTTCTATCCAACTCAGTTATTCTATTTTTTCCAGAAATGCTGCTTTCTTTTTCACTTAGAAGTTGCAAGGGCCAATTTAAAATACCCACTGTATATATTGAGCGTAGTATCACATCTATATATATTGTATAGATGTATCATTAACATGCTTTTAGGAAATGGTGTGTGTCTTTATAGATCATGCCAGATATAGATAGATCATGACACTTCTGTAATATTTTAAAGTAAAGTGCAGAATTTTTTTGGGGGTATATATTAGGGTAACTTGTTGGAAGCATACAATGGACAGTGACAACTACTATTGTCTTTAGATACCACAAAGTTGTATTGCATTCAGTCTGTTCTTAAAAAATAACACATCAATCTTATTCACGCACATCAACCATGATAAAAATGTTCCTTCTCCCAGATTTTTTTATTATGTTTTATTGCTCACATCAGTTTAGAAATTGGGGATGATAAGAGGGCAATTCGTCCCAGATTTGTAAGTGTGTGAGTGCATGTATATAAGCTGTTTTGTGGTCTCTGTAAACAATTATATGTATTTTCCACGAGATAATTATTTTTTTGCATCATCATTTTTCTATAGTTTACTGCTTTCTGGATTTCTTATAATACTTGATGTTCAGAATCTCAAAAACGTGTTGCTAATTGTCCTTCTCTTCAACTATACCCCCCACCCCAAAAATATTTCCTATCATAACAAAAACCCTCTTTAAACCTATAAATATATCAAGCCTGCAGTTCTCTATTATTCTTGACACTTGTATCACTGTCATTTTTCATAAGTTCTTTAAGTGGTAGAATCCACCAAAAACCAAAGCTTTAATTCACTCCCTCATCACTTCCTACTCTTTCTTAACTTATCATTATTATTTCCATTTTTTTAAAGCACCAACATATTCCATAGAGCTATACAGGGGTTAAGTACAAAGAAAAAAAATACACCAAAAACACATAGCAAAGCATCTTACAAGATTGAAAACTCACAAAATTACAATCTAAAGGGATAAATAAAACAAAAGGTGAAATCATTAAAAATAAGAACAAGGCTTGACAAGGAAAAGGCTTGAAGAGTGCGTACAGGGTTAATTGGCGATTAGGTTTGTGGGTGTATCAGCTGTGAAACATGGAGGTGATCGTGCTAAACCTGTATATTAACAAAAATCATCATTCAGTGGGTACAGGGTACAAGGGAGGGCATGTTATATGAGTTCAGAGGCTGAAGAGAGGTGGTGGTGTGTAGACTCTAAGGAGCAAAATAAGTGGGAAAATGGCCGTTGGAGAGTGAATCTGCTTCCGAGTGGACGATGTGAGTCCCAGTGACATTGGCTGAGCCTCTGCAGAAATGACTGCTCAGTCCAGATGGTAAATGTAAATGAGAAAATGACATTTAGAGAGTGAATCTACTGAGTGGATGACATGAGGCCCAGTGACATTAGCTGAGCCTCTGCAGAAGTGACTGCTCGGTCATTTTGATCATTGTGGACTTCTTTCTTATTAACTAACCTTATCACTGTGCCATTTATTCAATTACATCAACCTCTTGGTTTAATCTTCCCTCTGATCTCATCTAATTTGAAAAATCTCATGTAAAATCAATTTAACTATGTTTGAATCTGTATTTTGACATTTAATTGTATTAGTTTTTTTCCTTGCTACCAAGATTTATAAATGGATTGGCTAACTACAAATATAGAGTGCTATCAAATATAGGGAACACTTTAAAATGAAAAAAAAATGTGTTTCGAAGCTGTGAATGTGAGCATCAATTCATTACATTTGGGAGCTAGAGCTACGGGTTTCATAGAATATTGATTTTGTGTTGCTTTAATTATTTAGCGCTCGTAATATTTGAGCTTTGCTAAAACTAATAGAGTTCTAAGGCCACATTTGAGTCTTTGGCTGGCCTGTAGTAATTGTGGGCAGGTAACTCGTAATCGGATTGCGAGTAGCTAATAAAATATGTGTCAATATTAAGAGTGAAATAAGTGTGTATAAATGTACAATTGGGCAATACTCAATTGCCTTCACTCATACATTAAGGGCCCTATTGTATTGCTCAATTCCTACATTTATACACACTTAAAATCACTCTTAATATTGCTACTAGAGACTTGGCCGTCAAAAAAAAACAGCAATAAAATTTGAAGCCTGACAATGCTGTTTGCCACACATTGCGAGGTTCTCCCCACTCTACTTTATGGTCCTCACGGTGAACGCCTTTGGTGCTCATCGCGGGCCCAGTGATGAGCAGCTTGCGCAGCTCGCAACTTGCGAGTTATAGTTGTAGTAATTGTGAGTTTGTCATAACTTTTAACATAGCGTTACCACAACTATTATATGTGATTGGCACTAATAAATTCTTAAGTCAATAGAATGCATATAAACATTTATAAAATAACACCCAAAGCCAAATTTATGAGTTCAAGGCATTTGTAAGTAGCTAATGAAATACGTAAATACATGTCTTGTCAGTAAAATGCTAGGTGTAGAATTACATGTCTACTCTAAAATTACACCAAACCCTGCATTTTGCTTAAATAATTGATGAGACACGGCCCTAGGAACCAACAAAAATCGTGAATGTCATGTTTTTGCATATTTAAGTAAAATAAGAAACAAAGCATCTGTTATTTGAGTAAGTATTTTGTGAGTAAATAAGTAAAGTTTGCCCATAGGGCTAGGCTTTTAATAGACAATGCATTACAGCATCCATCTGTTTTAGTCCATGTGGGTTTCCTAATATGTTTTAATCTCTTGAGCACTGGGTTCTATGTTACACTGAAAATTATATAATGACACAAACATAATAATACAAATTCATATTTTAAATAGCACATATGGCACTGTTTAACAATACATTAAAATACGCTTACAGATTTTTGTGTGTGTTTTACTGTCTCTTTATCTGCTGCTGCAGGTCTATGAAAGGCTATTAAAACTATTTGCGGGTGTTCTTCAGTGCACGTTATTATTTCCACTTATAATACGAGTTACGCGAGTGCTCGTTGGAATTGAATTACGAGTTTGGGAAAAATCAATGTAAAACGTGCCGTAGTTTGCCTGTCTGGCTTGTTTTCATGAATTACCCGTAGCTCACTCGCAATCATGTTTAAGTGGGTGAATAGAATAGCTCAGTAAAGTTACTTAGCACTTCTTAGTGTTGTAACTTAGGAAATTGATTAGGGTTTCTAACTGATCTTGTATATTCAACAATTTTGACCAAGTCTCGCAATATCCCCAGCAGATGTTCTGCTATGAAGAGTGTCTTGCTAAAGGTAAAGAAAAGCTCTATTAATATATTCAGGCAATCTGTGTGCACTATTTCCCCATACTACAAATTTGTAATTTCCTTCAATCCCCAAACGTGCATGATGCACAATACCTTGATTGCAACTTTGATGCTGACATTTTAATAGCAGAAAGGGCATGTATAACCATAGATGGAACAACTTAATCCTCAAAGGACACAATATTGTTAGAAGTACATACTATTTGAAAAGTAAAAGAAAACTCTATTCTTTTGTTTGATACTAGAAGTATGCAGCTGTAAACCTCAAATCCCTTGATGGATTTTTCATGCTTCAAATATTTGCAGCAACAGAACTATTTATTATTACAATCTATTTAGTTCATGTCAATTTTAAATTCACAACAATAACAAGAGAAGGAAAAGCTTAAATATGCTTCAATTACAATGGAAAACAAATTACATTTTCCTTATTGTATATACTGGTTTCTCCAGAACTATAGAAATCATCAGCCAACTTGATAAATGTGCTGTAGTTTATTTGCATCTTTAAAAATTATTTGCATTATATTTTTTTTTACATGTTGGAAAGTTAATTCAAAGGAACATAGGCAGGAGTTTGTACCACTATATTAAATATTTGCATAATAACACATCTGGGAGTGGAAATAACAGTTTTTATATTAGGACACTGTTACCATTTTAACATTAATGTTAATGACGTTGCATTATGGATTTAGCCATGGAACTAGTGAATCTTCCTGAAGATCTTGGGCAGATGTCAGGCCACACTTCCAAATAACAAACCAAGATCCTCCTATGGCAGATTGTGCTCCTTTGTGTCTGAGCCTGTTCTTCCTTGGTTTGTTTGGTCCTGTCAAGCTCCTATCTTAGGTTTTTTTTCATGGTAATCTCCTTTTCTCAAGTGACAGTCTTGAATTTGCTCAAGTTCCATCTCCAGTTCTGAACTGCTCACTTTGCAGTCCTGTCTACCAAACCTGTATGCCTGGATTCCATGTCTTAGGTCAGTCTCCACACACCTGCATCAACCCAGTATGATATACAAACTCAATCACCTTTGGAGAGTTTATAAAATATTGTTTTAAAAAAAAATCAGTGGGATTTGAACTCACAACCATCCATATAAGATATGAGTAACATTGGGTGAAAAACAATAATATAGATGGTATAGGCAATGTACTACATCCTAACTCAATCTGTGCAGATGGTTCTAATTTGTGCCAGCCACTGGACCAGCCCAATATGTATTGAACAGGTTCAAGGGTGGATGCAAGCACTTGAAAACCATAACAAAACTCAATTAACAGCAATTTCTAGACACTCCTTCTACATGCTTTTCAACTATCTGATTTCTATGGAGTACAACTGGTGATTTTATTGGCCTTTGAATATCATAAAGGTGAGATTTAAATTATCATAGTCCTACTAATTTTCAACTTTTTTGGAATTCATTGGTGTTTCTAGTATTTTTTGATTAAATGCATTCCATAGCTATTTCCTTTTGAAAATGTAGCAACTGTTGTACATTTTTTTAATGATTTTCATATTTTAATTTGATATCTCATATCAGACAGATAAGTAACCCATATTATTTAAAGAATATTTAAACAAAAAGAGTAGAAGTGCTTATCTGAGAACGAAAAAAAATAGTAGGTTTGATCTATAGGCCTGGTTACCTACTCAGAGAGCAGCCTCTTTTAGCCACTTGTGCCCTTCACAGGTAGATATATCCTGTAGTATATCAGTCTGGTCTCACGCAGAAGAGTGATCCAGTCCTTAAATGCCAGTCAATACTACCCTGAACAGGAGAAACAGCAAACCCCATACATGTTTTGGCTTCTATGGGCCTCGTCAGTGAGGTGCAGCAGTGCTCCCTAAGGCACAGTGAGCAAGGAGGCCACTTCTGGTTCCCACTATCACCCATAAGGTGAGAACATTTAAACAAAAAGAATAGAAGTGCTCACCTTAAAATGAATACTACCTAAGTAGGTTTGCTCTATAGGTCTGGTTAGCCTCTCTTTTAGCTATTATTTAAGAATAGCCCTTAAAAGAGCCATGTATGTGTGGACGGTATTAAAAAATATATGAACTCATACTTTAAAAATTGCAGTTTTTGTCCCTTACATTGACATAGTATAAGCAACAGTATTTCACAATTCTTTGTCTTTATTTCTATATCATGCCGTATAAAGTAACTCAAAAATAAGAACATTTCATATTGGATTTTCAACTCAACTGTGTACATTTCAGCGCAGAAAATTGTTTTAAAAATTCTGTTTAATCTCCCCATGACCCTCTAACACACTACTAGTTACATACTATAAAAATGTCTGGATTGGAAGAATTCTATTTATGAATTGCTTCTGTGATATGTAAGTAATAATGTGACTATACTTGCTGTAAAATAATCCCATGTTGTTTGCTATTTTGATATTCATGTAATGATTTGTTCTCTCAAGTCTACAAAGTCTCTGCTGGAATAAAATGTAAAGACAAAAAAGAACAACAAATTTATGCAGAAGTAGTCAAAACCACACAACATCATCTTCGTGCATATGCTTATCTAGGACATCACCCAAGAGAACTCTACAAGTTTGTTATTCAAACTTAATTTTAGAGTGATATGTATATACCGTATTTACGCAAATCTAGGGCACCATCGAATCTAACGTGCACCCCAAGTTTGGTACCCAGTAATCAAAAAAATGTTTTTGCTGGCGAATGTAATGCGCATTTGTCATATGTACAAAAAGTACAGAACAGTGAGTATATGTTACCAACTTACTGTTGGTTTTATTAACAGTAATGACAACATACCAGCAATTAACATTCTGGTAATTAACAATATCAGCACTATTAGTCTCCTTCATTACTCCCCTCATCATCAGTATCCAGCTTGTCTGTTTCCAATTTTTTCAGCAGAAAGAATAACTTTGTGTTTGGATTTTGCATCATATGGCACCCTTCTCTGTTTCTCAGCCATTTTTGTGGCTACATTTTTTTTTTACCACAAAAAGTTGCAGTGGCCCTTTAAGTGCTGAATTTACCTAGCAACAAAGTTAATGTAGTTAATGTTGCACTGTGCTCTCTTTTTGTTAAAGTTTATTTGAGGAGCCACTTCCACCAATAACAGGCCACCTGCGCAGTCTGCTCATCTGAGAGCCGTTTTGCTGTTTTGGTGCTGATTCTAGTGCGCCATTGATTCTAATGCGCACCCTTAATTATGCACCCGATTTTCTTTGAATCGCATAAATACGGTAAGTTCAATCAGTCACTTTATAATATCCATTGAATAATACACTAATTTGTGCACTTGTACGTCTAAGTTAGACTAGTATATCTGTTTTCAAAATTCAGTAAATACAGTGGTTAAATGCAAATTAATGGATTCTGGGTAGCTACATGCAAATAAGCCCGCACATTGCCTTCACTCTTAGATCCAAAACATTTTATATATCATATTTAGCTAAATAATCAGTGTTCATTGCAAAAGCACTGGATAATGATATGCATAAAAATATCCCTATATATTTCTGAAATGGACCTAATCATATTTTTAATCAATAGTCCACTTTATAACATATTATATTATACAGTAGTATCTTGGGCCTCCATGTGAATTGAGTGCTCTAAGAGCACTGCCATAAGTCAGAGCTTTTTTTCCCTAAGTTCTACACTAATGTAAATCTTTCACTTTAGGTTAGGGCACTCAGTGAAGAGCTGTAAATTCTGCCTTAGCTGCAACAGATGTCTGTGTAGGGGGCAGTCAAACCAAGCTTTACAGATGATACAGGGTCCTAGGAGCTAATATGATGGTATTGGATTGTTAAATGTCAAATAATGTGAAAATGTCCTTATTTTTTATTGTTTTTGGGCTATACTGTCACTTTAAATAGTTGGTGGAGTCTTTGGTACACGTAAATCCAGTGACAAAGCTAGTGAATGGAAAAAATGTTTTGCCCTCCCAGGTAGTATATATATATATATATATATATATATATATATATATATATATATATATACTGTATATATACAGCCTTATTAAATTGCCATTCGGTCAATTGAATAGGGCTCTATTTAAGCACAGAGCATATTTTTTTACAGAAGTTTTTAGTTAGTGAAATTATCCAAAAGCAAGGTCTTCACTAACTAAAAACTTCTGTAAAAAAATACGCTCTATTCACTTGGCCGAATCACAATTTAATAAGGCTGATAATATATATGTATAAGGAATGAAGAGTGAGGCATTTGTGACCATGTTTGTGTGTCCCAGCTCAACTTCCCAGAATGCAGTGTAATAACTGTTTTTCTTGGAACTCTGAGCTGGAAGCAGGTTTTTTAACTTGCTTTAGACATTCAGATGTGAACACAGATGTACTTTTTATTTACTGTACTACTGTACGGTGGAGGGCTTCTATCACTCTTTTGCCCACCATATTATAAATGATTGTTGTGGTGAACTACCTACTCATAATTTCCACAACACAGGCTGAGATCTCGCTCCATGCTGATGATAGCCAGTAAGCCTGAAACAGCTGTACATGGATTGGATACTCAGCCTGTGTTTATTCCAACCTTGGCTTTGCATTAAAGCTGTGTAATACAGCATGCATAAGCTTAAAGGAAGCCATGATTGATAATGGCTAAGGAATGAAGAGTGAGGCATTTGTGACCATGTTTGTGTGTCCCAGCTCAACTTCCCAGAATGCAGTGTAATAACTGTTTTTCTTGGAACTCTGAGCTGGAAGCAGGTTTTTTAACTTGCTTTAGACATTCAGATGTGAACACAGATGTACTTTTTATTTACTATATATATATATATATATATATATATATAATTGTATATATATATATACAGTATATATATATATATATATATATATATATATATATATATATATATATATATATATATATATACACATATACACACACACACACACACACACACACTATCTCCCATCCTCCCCCTCCCCATCTCCCCCTTCCCCGTCTCTCCCTCTTACTGAACCTTGTGGATCCGGATGTTGGGTGGCTGTGTAGCCTTCCCCTGCCCTACAAGATTTCCTGCCCCAACCTAATGCCACTCCAGCAGGGGAAGGCTACTTGAACACCCAGATCCACATCGTTCAGTAAGAGGGATAGATGGGCATGGGGAGATGGGGAAGGGGCAGATGGGAAAGTGGGAATGGTGTGGTGACAGGCACTGTTGGGAAGGGAGATGGGAATGGATTGCCAAAGGGCCCAGCCATAGTTTAAATTTACACAACACTGGGCGCCCTCTGAAGCAGGGGACCCAGTGCAACGCACCACCAGCACCGTTGGTAGATCTGCCTCTGCCTACATTTTTCTTCTGCTTTTTACAGTTAGGGCAGTGCCCTGATTTGCGAGTGATCTGTAAAATCTTAGGGTTTGGGTGTCAGAGTGTAAGCATTAACTCGTAATTTATTGCCAATGCAAAAATCAATAGAGATTTTTGCTTTGCTTTACAGCTTTGTTGTGAAGTTCCCTTGTAATAGTGACTTGTAGCAGTTCTCTCGCAGGTTGCAAATGAATATGCAACAGCCAATGGGGACGTGACATAACATAAAATAAAACTCTCATAGTGGAAAATAGAAAATAGAAATAATGAGTAAGTAGGACTATCCCTTTGTTTTAATAACATATTAATACAAAAAAAAAATATAAAATGAAACATTGATTAAAACAAACATTTTCAGACTTTAGTATTCCTTAATTCTGTAACTGCTAATTAAATATAATTTAACAATCAACCTTTAAGAGGAGTTACAAAGCGCTGAAGCACTGAATCTGCAGTTTTCTCATACAAAATATTGTAAAAATTCTATCTCATTCTTTATATTTATCAGATCAGGTAAAGATACTGTTAAGCAGGAATAGACTTGGGTAAAGTTGAGCTAAAATATAAAATGTTATAATTTCCTATCAACGCTATTTATTTAGTTCTTAATTAAATTAATTAATTCATTAATTAGATTATTGTTATTATCATTGTTTATTCTTAGTGGGGTCTTATGATTATCCTAGGTGTGCACTTGAATTTTTTTACTTTATTTGACCAAACCACTGGAAGACTGTTTATCTTACTGCATGTACTATCCTTTCTGTAAGGAAGTATTTTTACATATTACTCTAAATCATAACCTTTTGTTTTTGTTTCTTTTAGAGAAAAGTCCCTCTGAACTTTCTTAAATCCTTTGATATATCTGAAGGTTTCATATCACCCCTGTCCATACAGTGCTCTTAGCTATACATATCTATACATGTATTTCATTCAGTGCTCTAGGCCCATGGTACAACAATATCCCCTGCAGGGATCTGGTTTCAACCCATTCCTTTGATCATTCTTCTAAAGACATTAACCACAGATTTGCCATGGCTTGTTATAAAAAAAAGTGCCAAGATTTATAGCAAAACAAATTTAAGAATACACATCAACTTCATAAGACACATTGATGGTATTAGTTATATAAATTGTTGCCATCTCATCTCATATATAAATATGACCTATTTCCTACAATAACAAGTAACCTGCCTGTCTTTAAAATAAGTCATGTGGCTATAAAAGCAATAACAGACAAGGCAAACTAATTTTTCTTGTGTGACATCAGACAATTTTCCGATTTGTAAGGGAAAATATATGTTTTTGTTCACATGTAATATTCTAATTGAGAAATACTGGATCAATGCCCATAACACATAGATCAGAGGATTAAACTTGATGCACTTTTTAGTCTTATTTTCTACATATCTAACATTTTTTAAATATTGGCAATAGTTGACTATTATAAAAGCAAATATTATTTTATGTTTTTACCTTTCAAGAATCATCATGTTCAATTGCCAAACTACCTATATGTACTAATACTGAATGCACCAGTGTGTAGGGGTCATTGCATCTTATATACTAGTTGGCTTGCACTCACTAAGGATCTGTAGGTTTCAGATTTACCTGCAAACTAAACTGCAAGTTTGTCATAATGATGACAAAGTGTTAACTAACAACATGCCTGAATATTTGCCTAGTACTATAAATCAAAGACAAATACGTAATAATTATATGTTGTCAATCAGTGGTTCTCAATAGGACGAGTGGCAATCCTTACCACTTTACCTGCTGGTTCTTAGGGACAAAGAAGGATGAGGAGAGCCTAAGACATTAAATATAGCTCTAAGTCATAATTATAGACAGATTATTGATTTTATTATTATTATTATCCATTATTTGTAACACACCGACATATTCCATATTGCTATAGAGGGGTTAAGAACTGAACACAATGCAAAAGAGGGTCCTGTTATTGAGCTTTCAATCAAACATACACAGAGCTTTCCCTAAAGAACCTAACAAGAATGAAAGCTCGCAAACTTACAATCTAAAGAGTATGGATGAGGTACAGGAGAGTGATAGATATGTTGTGCATATTAAGGCTGGAGGTGATAAGTGTCTTTAAACAGATGCATTTTTAGTGAGGTTTTGAAAGTTTTGAGGCAGGAGGATAGTCTAGTGGAGCGAGGCAAGGAATTCCAAAGAATAGGGGCAGCACAGGAAAAATCCTGATGGCGGGAGTGAGAGGAGATGATAAGAGAGGAGGAATGAAGATGGTCATTAGCAGAATGAAGAAGTGGATGGGAGAGTATTTCGAGACAAGATATAAGAAGGTGCATTATTGTTGAGGGCTTGTTGTCAGCCAGTGAAGTCACTGACATAGAGGTGATGTAGACCAGAGATTAACATATCTGCTGGTAAAATGTACTCTTCAAATCAGTGCAATAGTGGAAGAAAGTAATGTATCACATGGATCTCAAAGTCAGTTCTCATGAGCATAAACGTTAACCAGCTGGTACTCAGATCAAAAATGTTGAGAACCACTGCTGTAGATCACATGTATACAAACGTTTCAACTGATACTTACGTTTCTTTAACTTGAGAGCATTTTAACTTGTCTGGTTTGCCCATATAAAAAATACTTAGTGCACTATAATTGACTTAATAGATCCAAAAGAGAAACCTTATGTGGAATTTTAATTAAAAGAAGGGCTTCAAACAGAAAATGTATTGTTTTAAACATTAGTTTGAGATCACTTTGTTCATCTTTTATTTACCTCTCAGACTTTGCAAAAACAGCAGGAAAAATGGCAATCAGGCCAAAAATGGCAAAGTTAAATAGCCTCAGTAATTTAACTGCAAGTATCTGGCAGTTAGGTTTAAGGCCAATGTTATTTATAATATTTAATTTTATTTCTGTACTGTATATGTTTTATCACTTATATTGGTGTCTTTGTAATAAGTAAAGCACTTAAAGGGCCATTTACCTCATTGTAAGTGCTCTTCATGGTGTAAAAGAGCACAAGATTGTATGTTAAAATTATCAATTTTTGTATTACTCTTATAACAGCTAAAGGTTTAAGTCTGTTTACATAACAAAGTGTATCCTGCCCACTGGCTGTTGTATGAGTGATAACAGATAGCCGAGTGCACAGTAAAGACAGTGATTAATACAAGTTTTTCCCTGCACTCAGGACTGTACTGACCAGTTAGCCGATAACTGACCTGTTTAGGTGATTCCAGGATTCCATGCTCAGATGGATTTGTTAAGGGTTAACTTTTTGTTTCTTTTGCTCAATACATGGAGAAGTAGCGACGGGTCTTGCTGTAGCCAGTGAGTGACACATTTAAACACAGATTTTGTTTTATTTTATTTCTCAGTGAAACATGAACGTATTTCAAAATTTTAAAAGTATTTCAACATGCTTTTAGGAGATCTTTACTGTGATGTGGTCCAAATTGTGCTGAATGAAGTGGCCCTTTAAGTCCCAACTCAATAGAGTAATATAATTGTAAGGTACCAGTTTGCTTTTAACTAATAATATTTTCTCTATGTATGTACTTTCTTCAATATTAAGCACAAAGTACTTCAATTAATATTTAAAAACTTACTCTGCTGGCATGCATTACATAAACATCTGTAATTTCATGCTATGCCTGTATTTTATTCAGAATGGTTTTATGCATATATATTATCTTTTAGATAATATAATGCTGTTACCTTGGGAACAAGCTGTTGTTTATAACTTTAAACTGATAGCTGTTCATTTTCTTAAAAACTAATGGAATTGCAGCAATTTGTTATAATTACTGAAAAAGTTTGTCATAAATTCATTTCTTCATAACTTTTTTTTTTAACTTTTGGATTCAAATTGTTCAGATAAAAGCTTCCTCCTATGTATTTGGAGACCATAGCTTCCTTCTGAAAAGAATGAAGAAGGTAGTGAAATAGCTGGAATAGCAGAAGCTTCAGCAACTACAAGAAAGTCTCACCAGGGCAAAGGTGAAAGGAATAATTCACAGAGGTTGCAGTCAGCATGGTACAGCAGATGTGTTGGCTTGTATACACAGCTTCATAGTGTTGGTCAACCCCAACTCAACCCCACAGTGTTGAACTGGGGAGAGAATGTGTGACAGAGTAAGACCAAGGATTTACATGAGCCACAGATACTGCAAAGCTCTCTTTTCCTCAGGAGGAATGAAAGAGTTAACTCCTGGGGAATTTGATTAGCTCAGCTATGTATATACTTCAAGAAACAGGATTACTGGTGTGGTGAGTTTTAGGCATGGCAGCCTGGCAGTGATATACTTTAATTGAGTCAGACTCTGTTTGGGCCTTCAGCCTTGGAAAGGTTGTACAAGAGATTATGTGTAAAGTTTGATTGGAGCTGCAACTGAGAAAACCAGAGTAGTGTATTGGAGCTGAGATTAATTTCCATTCTGGAGCTGGAGAAAGATAAAGACAGAGATGCAGAGGTGTGAAGCTGATGAGCAAGCAACAGAGTGGATACTTGGACTTAAAAGTGAAAGGTCAGTAATTGAATATAAATGTATTTGACAGTTTGTGTTTTGCTCCATACAGGTTTAGCTGGATGGAAACTCTAATGGTTAGGAACTGTCACACGGAAGTTAGTGCTCTGATGAGAGGTAGGCCTGTTAAATTCTTTGATTTGTTTTGATGTACAGTGTGAGCCTCATTCAATTCAGAGGCCACAACTTATGGAATATAGTCCGTATGTCTGCAGGCTGTCTCCAGGCCCGCAGGGTGCTCGAGTTAAAGTGCTATTCAATTCGGGAAGATTGCAAGTTATGGCCCGATAGCGAAATTCAGAAACCATGCCATCATATGTAGCATTTGTGAGATTGAACAGATCAATTAATCAAGGCTGTAACTTCCCAATGGAAACACAGATCGTCATCATTACGGCTTTGAAAAATGGAGGTTGGATTTCAAAGTCCTACGGGCTTGAATTACGAGTTACGATTGGACCCACATTCCAGATATAATACTATATTGATAAAGCTGTAAATATGATATTCTTTTACATGCAAGTTCCATGTATTAACACATTGGTTGCCGTGAATGCTATAACACGGAAATTAAACATGAAATAAAGTATTTTTTGGTGGCCGATTTGCGAGCTTGAGAACGTTGTGCTATTAATTCTAATGCCTAACATCACTTTCCCTTTTAATAAAAGTACAGTATGTGCATTTAAAGTGCTACATGTCATTAAGACCTTTTCGAGTCCTATTTGATACCCGTGACTTGTGGTTCGGCTTTTACCATTTGCAGGCTTGATGGCTTGCTTAGCGAAGGGGAATCGGAGCAATTGAATAGCAATTTACGATTTTAGCGTTTGCATCTCTTGCGGCCGTGAAAGATCAAAGGCTTGGAGGGGCATTAACTTGTGATGTGAATCATCGCAGTGAATCGGAGACCCGAGCCTGTAACTTGATTGGAGCACGCAAAAAGACGCCAATTGAATAGCAAAATAGCTTGCAGGCTACATTTCCAAAGCCCGGCTCTCCAGAAAGCTCAATTGAATGAGGCTCAATATGTTTAGTGAAACTAGCTTTTAACTTAGTAAAATTTTAAAAAGCATACAATGAAAGTGCCAGAATGAAGGGCACAGACCCAGTGCGAGATAGATATAATATATATTGTAGTATAAAGTAATACCTTTTTAATTGGACAAATGTTTTATTTAGAGTGAGGAGCTTTCGAGAGGTTTGATCTCCCTTTATAAAGTTTGATATTAACTTTCAGTTTGAATGCAAACAGTGGTGCAGAGAGAGTGGAAACTGCATCTGACATCACAGGATAAATATAGGGGGAATCAACATAAAACATCATAGGAAACACACACATATTATGTGATTAGGTTTTGGATGTTGTGATCATTCTGGGAAAATGGAGTCCAACTGGAATACAATAACTGTATTCAATGCGATTTAACATAGAATGTCTATGCAGCTCCTTAGGTGCAGTTATTGGCTGATTTTCTACAATGTAACAGCCATTAGACATGGTACATGAATATGACCTTTTGTTGCTAATGGTGTATTTGCCATGTGTGGCTGTGTCATCCTTACAGATTTTCTGACATCATTTAAAGAGACTTCTCTTACAAGGTTTAATTCTATTTTTTCCGTTCAAATGTTCATTGGCCAATCTTTTGCTGACTAGTTTTTATTTTAGGACTGGCCGCTGTTTAAGCGCAAGAACAGGAGGTTTGGGGAATATATTTTTGTAAATCTTTGATTATTTTCGCTAGAGCTGGATGGTTTGTGGTCAAGAGAGATGTACATGAAGTGGTTTATTTTGCTGTGTACATATGTTGTTGTTGTTCAGTCATTTAGTCATATCTGACTCTCTATGACCCTACGGACTGCATCGATCCAGGCACATTTTGTGTCTAGTTGTGCTCATCCATAAGGTTTTCATGCCAGTTCCTTCTTCTTTGTAAGTATACACATGTATGTATGGATATCTATATCTATCTATCTATCTATCTATATACACAGTGTCATGCAAAAGTAGTCACCCTTGACTTTTTACCTATGTTGTTACATTACAGCCTTAAGTTCAATGTTTTGTTAATCTGAATTTTATGTGATGGATCAGAACACAAGTTGATGAAGGGAAATGAGAAAAATATATACATAAAACTATTTGTTAGGAATAGAAAACAGAAATTGAAATGTGCATATGTATTCACCCCCTTTGTTTTGAAGCCCATAAAATGCTCTGATGTAACCAATTACCTTCAGAAGTCACATAATTAGTGAAATGATATCCACCTGTGTGCAATCTAAGTGTCACATGATCTGTCATTACATATACACACCTTTTTTGATATTCCCCAGAGGCTGCAACACCTAAGCAAGAGGCACCACTAACCAAACACTGCCATGAAGACCAAGGAACTCTCCAAACAAGTAAGGGACAATGTTGTTGAGAAGTACAGGTAAGAATTAAGTTATAAAAAAATATCCAAATCTTTGATGATCCCCAGGAGCACCATCAAATCTATCATAACCAAATGGAAAGAACATGGCACAACAGCAAACCTGCCAAGAGACGGCTGCCCACCAAATCTCATGGACCGGGCAAGGAGGGCATTAATCAGAGAGGCAGCACAGAGACCTAAGGTAAACCTGGCGGAGCTGCAGAGTTCCACAGCAGAGACTGGAGTATCTATACAAAGATTGACAATAAGCCGTACGCTCCACAGAATTGGGCTTTATGGCCTTTACTTTACTCCCAAAATGTATGGAGGAAGGTGCTCTAGTCTAAAATTGAACTTTTCACCATCAAAGAAAATGCTATGTCTGGTGCAAACCCAACACATCACATCACCCAAAGAACAACATCCCCACAGTGAAAAATGGTGGTGGCAGCATGATGCTGTGGCGATGTTTTTCAGCAGTCGGGACTGGGAAACTGGTCAGCGTTGAGGGAAAGATGGATGGTGCTAAATACAGGGATATTCTTGAGCAAAACCTGTAACACTCTGTGTGTGATTTGAGGCAAGAACGGAGGTTCACCTTCCAGCAATGACCCCAAACACATTGCTAAAGGAACACTTGAGTGGTTTAAGGCGAAACATGTAAATGTGGAATGACCTAGTCAAAACCCAGACCTCAATCCAATAGAAAATCTGTGGTCAGACTTGCTGTTCACAAGCGCAAATTTGCAAGGAAGAATGGGCAAAAATCCCAGTGATCCAAAGCGACTTGGAGCTGTGATTGCCGCAAAAGGTGACTCTACAAAGTATTCACTTAAGGGGGGTGAATAGTTATGCCCATTGACTTTTTCTGTTATTTTGTCCCAAGACAAAAAATGCCAAGGGGGTGAATACTTTTGCAATGCACTATATCTACAGATATGTGTTGTAGCCATGAAAGCTAGTAAAGAGTAAAGATATTACATTATCAACAAAGGTCTGCATGGTAAAAACATTGTGATTCCAGTAGTAACATATGGATGTGAGATCTGGACCATAAATAAAACTGAGCAAAGTAGAATTGACACCTTTGAACTGAGGTGTTGGCGAAGACTCCTTAGAGAAGATGAAATCAATCAATACTTCAAGAAATTAAGACAAAGTGTTCACTGGAAGGTTTGATCATGAGGCTGAAGCACAAACATTGTGGCCATATCATTAGGTGGCAGGATTCCCTAGAGAAGACTCTGATGCTGGGAAAGACTGAAGGCACTCAAAGGCATATATGGATAGATGAGATCAATGAACATCAGCTTGATCTAACTCAAAGGGGTGGTGGCTGATAGAAGTGCCTGACATGCTGCGGTCCTTAAGGTCAGGGAGAGTCGGACATGACTGAACAACTAAACAACAACATTAGATTTCTTTGTGTATATATAGAAAAAATCATGCTGTGTAAATGATCAAAATATAATATTTTAGTGCCTTTATCACCACCTGTTCCTGAAATTCTAATTGACAGAAATACTCTTATTTGGAGCTTTTTACCCAAATAATTATGGCCACTAAATAAAAATTGCAGCCTGATTTATTCTAATTCCCATCTGAATTCCGTGCAAAACTCTTCCATTAAAAGTTCTCTACTTTGGATGCATCGGAAATATTTGACATTTTCTTGCGTTATTACTCAGAATATAAATGCTTCAGAATATGAAATGCGTGCTGTGATGAAACTTGAATAGCTGTGTTTCTTTTCAATAGAACATACAAACAGCAGCTGTTTTCCTCGAGTGGAAGAAAAGGTTGATTGCACTCAAGAAGAGGACTTTTCATTATAATAAACCTGCACAACTTATAGTCTGTAAGTGTTGCTGCTCCTTCATAATGAATCCACCAGTGCAAGAGAAAAGCCAGAGATTCTATAATCGTAGCTTAAATCCTCACAGGCAGACAATAATGAAAGCAGATTATTCTTTATAAAGTTCTAGTACAGCATAAGCTAACCAAGCATCACTAATCATTTTATAGAGTTAGTGTTCACACAGCAAATCCTGTAGAGAAGCCATAGGAACTTGTATTGTGGTTTATTTTAAATGAACCGTATAGTTCCTTGCTGCAATAGACGGAAGGTAAGTTTAATCAGGGATGTGCAAGTTCATTCACTGGTGGATGCAGATAAAGTACAGTAGGTCTTGCAACCGGAGGTAAAAGGAAAAAAAGATGATAAAAATACCACATTTAGTATAGCTGTGCAATTGTATTATGGTTCTTTTTCCAAATACTGTAAAAGATAAAAAATTAATGGAAAAAAAAAGTTAAGTTTGAAAAAAATTAAGTTTAAAATTTTAGTTGAAATCCTTAAAATCTGTGGTCATACTATTAAAATGTATTATTGTGAAGAACTACACTTAATATGCAAAATGTAAAAAAATATATACATAATATTGATTCATAATAATTAAAATAATAATTTAACCTAACCTTTTCATAAATTCATAATTCATTGTGGCCAATCAGAGACAGCTACAACTTTGTTGCAATGTGTAGGGATCAATCTATGCAGCAAAGCATCACTTGGTGTGTAGTCTTTGTTGCAGTGACAAGGAAAAAAGCAAAATGAAACCTCAAAGTTAAGGAATCATTTAATATAAAAGTAAATCTGTGCTCACATTTGAATGTCTAGTTAATGTCTATTTGAATGGCAAGTTAAAAAACCTGCTTCCAGCTCAGAGTTCTGAGAAATTACACTGCATTCTGGGAATATATATATATATATATATATATATATATATATATATATATATATATTGTAAGGATATAGGAATCACAAAGTTGTGGAGACCAGTAGCAAAGGTCAGCTATAATCCGGTTCAGCAACTTGTAGGTTAAACAGGAACAAGCTTTTATTGAAGGGATCAGGAACCAACAATAATCTGGCAAGGTACATTTGACAGGAAGTGCCTTATATAGGCCAAGGGCCAGACACCTGACCAGACACAGCTGAAGAGACTTAGGTACTGATAAAATTGCTAGCAGAGTCAAGCTTATAAGGTCTCAATGGAATTTACAAAAGGCAGGCTGGCGCAGTGGTAGGGAAGAGGTACAGCAGCCTGGGGACCAGGGTTCAAAACCCAGCAGAGTCAATTCCTCACATTACCCCCGCCTCCACAGGTGCAGCCTCTGGATGCCCTATTACCTGGTTTAGCAGGGTACTGCACATGAAAAGACCGAAGTAGATCAGGAGCGTGAATATTGTCCACTGGTTCCCATGAACTCTCCTCCTCACCATAGCCTTTCCAGCGAACCAGATACTGAAGTTTGTTACGGAAGATCCGGGAGTCAAGAATTTTGTCCACTTCGTATTCATCCTCACCATCCACGAGGACTGGAGGTGGGGCAGGCAGGGCTCGGCCAGGGAAAGTATTTGCGTGCTGTGATGAACAGGATTAAGCAGTGCAACGTGAAACACTGGATGTATTTTCATGAAATTCGGGAGTTGCAAACGGAAGGTGACAGCATTGATCTGAGCAATGATCTCAAAAGGTCCCATGAACCTTTGACCCAATTTATGAGAAGGAATCCGAAGCTTAAGATTCTTTGTTGACAGCCACACCTTGTAACCAACGCGATAGACTGGGGCCTCCTTTCTATGCCTATCAGCAGCTCTTTTGTAACATTCCTGAGCCTCCAAAAGAGTCTCTTTCAACAGTGCTTGGGAATCACGTAAGGCGGTTAGCCGGTCAGTGACAGCAGGAATGGAAGTAGTAATTGGGAGACTGACTAGAAAGGTCGGATGGTAACCATAGTTGGCAAAAAATGGGCTCAAAGAAGTGGAGCAGTGTTGGGCATTGTTATAGGCAAACTCCGCCGTGGTTAGAAAATCCAGCCAGTCATCCTGCAGGTAACTAATATAGCACAGCAAATATTGCTCCAAAGTCTGGTTGGTTCGCTCAGTCTGTCCATTACTTTGTGGATGAAAAGCTGACGACATATTTACATTAATACCTAGATTAGAACAAAAAATTTTCCAAAAACGAGACGTAAACTGCACTCCCCTGTCAGAAACTACTTCATCAGGCACTCCATGCAAGCAAAAAATTTCCTGAATAACCAGGTCAGCCGTCTGTTTAGCTGAAGGGAGACCACGAGCTGGTATGAAATGACCCATCTTAGTTAACCTGTCCACAACAACAAGAATGGTAGTGTGTTCCTTAGAGGGAGGTAGTTCCACAATAAAGTCCATGGATATAGATCCCCAGGGACGATGAGGAATCGGAAGAGGCTGAAGCAAGCCAACAGGGGATGAGCCAGGAGTCTTATGTCTGGCACACACATCACAAGAGGACACATACTTCTTAACATCCTCATGATACTTCGGCCACCAAAAGGATCGGGCAAGTAGGTCTTGCGTCTTTCGGATTCCTGGATGACCTGCTGGTTTTGAGTCATGGTAGAGACGTAAAAGGTCCAGTCGCACTGACTCCGGAGCAAACAGACGTCGTTGAAAAATCCAAAACCCATTAAGCATCGTCATATGGAGATCACGAGGAGGATCACGAAGAGCTGGGTCTTCAGCGTAGCCCTTTTTAATGTGAGACATCAGATCAGAAGGAAATGTAACTCCTATAAATATATCCTCCGGCAAGATGGTGGTCTTGGTTACGGTAGTATGGAGGGGGTCAGCTATTCTAGACAAGGCATCCGCCTTACCATTCTTGGAGCCAGGACGGTATGTAACCAAAAAATTAAACCTCGAGAAGAATAGGGACCAGCATGCTTGTCTGGCTGACAGTCTTTTTGCTGATCGAATACATTCCAGATTTTTGTGATCTGTGAGGACAGTAATTGGATGGGTAGCTCCCTCCAAGAGATGTCTCCATTCGGTGAAGGCAGCTTTTATAGCCAAAAGTTCTTTATTCCCTATGTCATAGTTTCTTTCTGCTGGCACCATCTGGCGGGAATAGAAGGCACACGGATGTAACAGCATCTTAGATCCAGTCCTTTGAGACAGTATAGCACCAACAGCTGAATCAGAAGCATCAACTTCCACAATAAATAGTAATTCTGGCTGAGGATGTACCAGGACGGGGGCAGATGTAAACAGAGTCTTTAATCGGGAAAATGCGGTATCAGCCTTATCGGACCACTGAAAAGGAGTCCCTTTACGTGTGAGTTCAGTGATCGGTGTAATAACGGCAGAGAAATTCTTAATGAAACGCCTGTAAAAATTGGCAAACCCCACAAATCTCTGAACATCTTTTTCATTCTTGGGGATGGGCCAGTCCAGCACAGCTTTAATTTTACTTGCGTCCATACTTAAACCTTTGGGAGTTATTACATACCCCAGGAATTGAATTTCTGTTTGTTCAAACTCACATTTTTCTAGTTTAATGTATAGGCGGTGGGTACAAAGGCGCTCTAGAACTATACGGACCTGTTTTCTGTGGTTTTCAAGATTATCAGAGAATATTAGGATATCATCCAAATATGCCACAACAAACTGATCCAGGAGATCTCGTAGTACATCATTGATAAGATGCTGGAAAGTTGCAGGGGCATTACACAGCCCAAAAGGCATTACTAGATATTCGTAATGCCCGTACCTGGTTCTGAAAGCTGTTTTCCATTCATCATTGGATCTTATGCGAACCACATTATATGCCCCCCGAAGATCAAGCTTCGTAAATATTTTAGCTGAGCGAAGTCTCTCCAAAAGTTCAGGAATCAGAGGCAAGGGGTAGCGGTTTTTAACAGTGATGCTATTAATGTCCCTGTAATCAACGCATGGCCGTAGGCTGCCATCTTTCTTTTCTACAAAGAAAATAGGAACTCCTGCTGGAGAAGTAGATGGTCAAATAAAGCCTTTGGCAAGATTTTCTTGTAGGTATTCACGAAGAGCTTTCAATTCAGGCTCAGAAAGGGAATATATACGACCAAATGGGATAGCAGCCCCAGGCAACAGCTCTATTGGGCAATGTAAGGCCTGTGTGGTGGAAGCTGATCAGCATTCTTCTTATCGCAGACATCTGCAAAATCCCGATATTGTAGAGGAAGCTTAGTCAAGTTTGTAGCAACCATTTCATTAATTGTTGTGGCAACAGGTGTTACCTTAGAGGGTTGACAATTCATTAAGCAGTGTTCTGAAGGAAAGGACAAAGTTCTGATCTTCCAATCAATCTGTGGGTTATGCAGAGCAAGCCAAGGTACCCCCAAAATCACTGGAAACTGTGTTGAGGAAATTAGGTGGAAAGAGATAGCCTCATGGTGATTCACTTCCAGAGTCAACTTTAAGGGCACAGTCTCATGTGTAACCGGGCCCAACGTAAGTGGAGAACCGTCCACTGTCTCCATTAACACAGGTGAATAATAGACTGAATTCCATTTCCTGCTGCAAATTTAATGTCCATAAAGTTTCCGCCTGCTCCAGAATCTATCATAGCTGTAGTTGAAATTTTATGATCACCACATTGCAACGTGATAGGCACCACAAAATGAGGATGTTGAGTCAACATACCCTCTTCACCATGAGCCAGAGAAAACAAGGGTTGTGTGACAGAATCCAGTTGATCTGCAATCTGGGATTGGTGTCGAATCTGTGCGCCCTCAGCAGCCATAGCTATTGTTCTTTTGGATTTGCTAGGGCAATTGATGGCATAGTGCCCTGCACTACCACAATACAGGCATAAATTGTGAGTGCGTCGCCACTGTTTTTCTTCATTGGATAATGGCCCTCTTATTAGATTTACTTGCATAGCCTCAGGCTCAGAGTCTGAAGGTGTTTGTGGGGTTGGAGTATAAATTCTTGAATAGGAAATAGGAGTAGTACTTGGTCTAAAAGAGCCCTGTCTTTCCAGTCTTCTTTCAGAAAGTCTCCGATCGATACGGATAGCCAAACGCACGAATGCATCAAAGTCAGCAGGAAGATCAACACGAGCTAGCTCATCTTTTATAGCTTCTGAGAGACATTTTCTGAAGTGGAACCTCTGAGCTGATTGGTTCCAGGTAGTATCAGCAACCCACTGTCTGAATTCAGCAGCATATTCAGCCACGGAGCACCTCCCTTGATGCAAATGAAGTAGAGTGGCTTCTGCTGTAGCACATCGATTGGGGTCATCAAAAACTAGGCACATGGCCTCAAGAAAGTCATTTAGATTACCCAAGACTGGACTGTCCTGTTCCAGAAGAGGGGAGCCCCAAGCCAGGGCTTCATCTTTGAATAGTGAAACAATAAATCCCACCTTCTCTCTTTCAGGTGGAAATTGGTGAGGTAACATCATGAAGTGCAAACGGCATTGATTTAGGAAACCCCTACATTTTTTGCGATCTCCTCCAAACTTTTCTGGCAGGGGCAAGCGGGCATCTTGTGCAGGCGTAACAGTAGCAGCTGAAACATCACGTGCCCTGTAGCTGGTGTACTCACTGTGCATTGACTGAAATTTATTTTGCAGTTCAGCTACCTGGTCCTGCAGCACTTGGATGGTCTGTGCCTGGGTCTGCACAGTTCTTGCAGTAAAAGCAACCTGCTGGGCCAATGCAGAATCTGTCCCGGCGGTCTCCATGAAAGTGCCAGATTATTCTGTAAGGATATAGGAATCACAAAGTTGTGGAGACCAGTAGCCAAGGTCAGCAATAATCCGGTTCAGCAACTTGTAGGTTAAACAGAAACAAGCTTTTATTGAAGGGATCAGGAACCAACAATAATCTGGCAAGGTACATTTGACAGGAAGTGCCTTATATAGGCCAAGGACCAGACACCTGACCAGACACAGCTGAAGAGACTTAGGTACTGATAAAATTGCTAGCAGAGTCAAGCTTATAAGGTCTCAATGGAATTTACAAAAGGCAGGCTGGCGCAGTGGTAGGGAAGAGGTACAGCAGCCTGGGGACCAGGGTTCAAAACCCAGCAGAGTCAATTCCTCACATATATATTGTGACAGATTCACTGTCACGCTCAGAAAACATGCCTTGTTTTTCAATAAAATGGAGGACGCAGGAGCCCTTTAAATGTTTAACCACACTTTACTGATTGTTTTGACAACATACAAAATAAAACTGAAGGCAAAAACAAAAACCTAGTTTCTCACTGAAGTCCTGCATAACTAAATTGTAGTTCCCTTACAGTCTTACATATAAGTGAAAACATACAGTCCAAACATAGGCAGCAGAGGTGTCTTTCTTTCTCACCTCACTCTCAGGCTCTGTATCTATGGCCTCTCTTTCCTAAGCAGATCCCTCCTTCAGTCATCACCTTCAGGGACTTTCTGTTCCTCTTATCTGCAGGCTCTCTATTCAAAGCTTCTGGCTTTGGTCCATTAGCTTTCAGTGCGGTCGCTGGCAGCAGCCCTGCACACTTCCCCAACACTCCAGCTCTGTCAAACAAAACTCCACCTGGAGGCAGCAGCAGGCCTCAATTGCAGCCACACCCGTGCCTTTTGAGCAGATTGTAAACTGTCTCACTCCTGGGGAGAAGTCTTGAAGAGCTCTCTTCTGACCTCTGGTGGCATTTCACCACAATATATATATATATATATATATATATATATATATATATATATATATATATATATATATATATATATATTCCACAACAATCATTTAGTGTATGGTGAGCACAAAAGTGAGAAAAGCTCTCCACCGTACAAAGTACAGAAAACGAATAGTACATTAATAAGCCCATTTGCATGTCTAAAAGGCGGGGACATGCAAATGAGAATACAATGTACCTCACTCTTTTAATCCAAAAATAGCAACTTTATACATTGCTCCCTTAAAGCATATGCCCGCTGTATTAAACAGCTTTTAAGCAAAGCATCGGGTTGGATTTTACACAAACCAAGAATCACTCATATACAGGCCTGTTTCAAGCTTTTGGCTATCATCAGTATTCGGTAGATTCTGGTTTGTGCAATAGATTTTGTAGGATTGGCGAGCTTGAAAGTACAGATTTTCTGTACTTTGTACGGTGGAGAGCTTTTCTCACTTTTGTGCTCACCATACACTAAATGATTGTTGTGGAATACCCAATCCTACAAAATCTATTGCACATACCAGAATCTACCTCATACTGATGATAGCCAAAAGCTTGAAACAGGCCTGTATATGAGTGATTCTTGGTTTGTGTAAAATCCAACCCGATGCTTTGCTTAAAAGCTGTTTAATACAGCGGGCATATGCTTTAAGGGAGCAATGTATAAAGTTGCTATTTTTGGATTAAAAGAGTGAGGTACATTGTATTCTCATTTGCATGTCCCCGCCTTTTAGACATGCAAATGGGCTTATTAATGTATTATTCGTTTTCTATATATATATATATATATATATATATATATATATATATATATATATATAGTAAATACATTTAATTTACTCTTTATTCCATTACTATATAAAAAGTGAAGTTGAATTGTGTTAATTTGCATATCCCTGCTCAGTTTCCCAGAGTGCAGGGAAATATCTGTATTTCTCGGAATTCTAGAAGGAAATGCAATTTTTAACTTGTTTTTAGACATCCAAATGTGAATATAAATGTACTATTTATTTACTGTTTCTTAGTTTGCTTCTCTTTGGCCTTCTGATGTAGATCAACAATTTCCTCCAGATGAGGGACCATGAAAAATAGAGAATAACACAAAAAAGTTCTAAGTTAATATAATAAAAAAAAATATTTCACATATTCATCAAAAAGTGATTCACATCAAACTCACAGAGCCTCATTCAATATAGAAATTGTAGCTTACGAGAGCCCCTAATGTAGCCCGTAAACTAATTTGCTATTCAATTGGCGTCTTTCTGCGAGCAGCAAAAGATCTACGGGTTACAGACTGAAAATCCTTGCGGTTGTTACAACTTTAACTTACGCCCCATCTAAGCCTTTGATCTTTCACGTCCGCAAGAGTTATGTTCGTTAAAATCGCATATCGCTATTCAATTGCTACAATTTCGCAATCCCGCAAATGTTTTCACACCGGCAAATGTAGAAAAAAATATTATGGGTACCAGATGGGACCCGCAAGACATGTCTGTAGCACTGTGAATGCAAATAAACTCAATATTGCACTGTAAATAATGGGTAAAGGGATCAAAGACATTATAATTAAATGCACAACATCAAGCTCGCCAATCTGCAATAAAAAATCATTTATTTTTATGTTTCTTTTCTGGGTTATATCGATCTTGGGAATCAAAAAGTTAATACATATCAGGCCACCCATATGGACTAAAAAAGTATTGGCATTATATTTATTATTTTGAATTTTGCGGGTTTGTGAGTCGGATCGCATTTTGGACCTCTAAACGCTAATTGATTGACATGTAACCTCCATCTTATACTGCCGTAATGATGATGGTCTCATATTCTATTGGCTGATTCTAAATGGGTAGTTACAGCCTTGCTTAATTGCTCATGTTCACGCTCTGAAATGCAACATACATGTGCATGGTTTACGGTTTTGGCTTTCGGCCCGTAAGTTGCGGGCTTATTCAATTTAATCTCTCCATAATTGTAGCAGAGTTCAAGCCCACAGCAGGCCCTCAGACATAAGGCCTGTATACCGTGAGTTTCATCCTTGCAATTGAATGAGGCCCACAGTTTTTTGTGCATCTGTTTGCACATTATTTGAGTACACAATATGGCCCAGATGTCTTCTACTTGGGAAAGAAGTAACAGCACCTTCTATTGAAGTATATAGACGTTTCATGGATTATGAATGCTTCTGATAGAGAATCAGTAGTGTATGAAAACAATTTTTTGCATGAAAAAAATTCCAAAGTAGACATTAATAAACTAACTTCATCCTACAGCAAGTACTTCCTTTGAAAGCTCAAACTCCATACCTAGCTGCATTTCCTTTGTGTACTTGGTTATGTAAACTTCCTGTGGGTGTGCAAAGCTGGAATTTACTTTCCTGCCTAAATATTTGTAAGTACACTAAACGTATCTATATAACACATCTTTTTCTGATAATCACTGCCTGTTTCTTACCAAACATTTGAAACCAAGGAAACTTATATATATCTTTAAGTAACCATGTCATAGATACATCACTTACTTTTGACTTACCTAATTCAGGTAAATGGATGTTACCTTCTGCTGCTGAGACTTTACAGTTTTCTAAAGTGTATAGATATTTTCAATGCTAACTTTCTACCTTTTAATTATAGAAAATATGTTTTGCTCTTGATTAATTCAATCAAGTTGTGTTTTATGTTATTCCTAAAGATAATGAAAAACTAGCTACACATTGTACTAACCATTTGATTCTAAATTAAATCATTCTTGAGAACACCATTGCTTCTGTTGCATTTTATGTAAATTAGCTGCTGAATACTACTAGACTGTTTTGATGTGCTAATCTAAATAACAGTATGCTTGTCTTCTCTATGGTGGCAAAAGCAATGCTCTGAGATGCAAACTAGCAGAAGGAAAAAGCCATTAGCATAAAGGAGCCATACAACAAAGGCTGAATATCTCAGGAAGGGTTTACTGTACAGAAAGAAAATTACTATAATGTAATTACTATAATTTTTATTATTCTTTAAAAACAAATGTTTTTTTATTTTTTCTGCATCAGAAAAGGGGTATTTGAAAATGTGTCACATTTTATTCAAATAATGGTCTGTAAGCATACTTATTCAGATGTTTAATTGCTCCTGGGGGCTTGCCCTCTGACAGCCAATGAGATCTACAGACTAATGTATGCTCTCTGTATTTCCTGTTAGTTTTATTGAACGTTAAACAGATTTTCCTTAATATTTATTATGCAAAAAACTTTTAGTAATGTTTAAAACATGCTTTTTAAAATGCTTGAACATTTTTGTTTCCGGTCCCTTTAAGATGAAGTACATAAAAGTAAATAAATGCACTGGCATATTATATATATTTAGTACATTATATTTAGTACTGATTGATTAGATCTTGCAGTCCAAGGGACTCTAAGCTGTTTTCTCCAACATCACAATTCAAAGGCATCAAAGTTTATTCATCTTAACTATTTAACTCCCTTTATTATATTATGACACTTTTTTATATTTTGGAATGCATTTACTTATGAATATATTGATGATGCATGTATGCAAATTAAAAATGCTTTTGACATCATTTGACAGATTCCTCATCTCTGCACCTGCTTGAAGACAGACAGTGACCTCTGCAGGATTTCAGCTGATATAACATCAACTTGACAGGTATATGATTTAATGATATCATAGCTTTCTTCACTTTTTAATTTACTTTCAAAAACAGCATACTAAAAAATGGGACTACATTGTTACTAAAAGTTATGCGGATGTGTTAAAGCTCCTTCACTATATTTTTCCCAGCATGGTATCTCAAACTGATGACTATGTCCTAGTTTGTAAATTGACAGCTGTTTTATTTTTGGACTTTCTAAAGAACTATTTGCATATGTTAGTTCTTCAGTACAGCATTTTGTAAATACGGCATCCTTTAAAAAAAAAAAGTGTGGCCATTGATCAATATTAAAACGAGAGCTTAAAGGAATATGGAAGGGTTCTGGATTTTAATAGGTATATCATATCCCTGTGTATCTATTTACTGTTATGTACTTTATTTTATTAAGACGGGCTTATAATCAAACAAATAGTCCCTGTATGGGTCTCCCCTCTGCAGCTCATAAAAACAGGCTCTAGTATTTGCTGTGCTGTGTCTCATATTAACAATCAGTGATTATCTCTCAGCAACATTCTGCAGCATGCTGGTGATACGTGGTCCCTGATAGGCTACACCACTACACATCCAGCCCTACAGAGTCTGTGTCTGCAGTGATCAGACCCATAAAGGGACTATTTGATCTTATTAGCACGTTTTAAGTACATCAAAGGAAATAGATATATACCCAGAAAACGTCCATATCTCTTTAATTAGAGTGAATGTCTGTTTGCAAAATGTAAGTTCGGTTTGTATTATAAAATCATAAAAATGCATTTCTGCTCTTTATATATTCAATTACATTATGTATTAGTCTAGCACAGGCCCTACCAGGAATTAGTCAGAATAGTTATCTGTACCTTGAGATCAAGTGGAAAATTTAGTTGTAGAGTGGCATTTAATGCTCTCATCAGATGCAATAAGCCAAGCATTGAAATGTTACTAAGATTGCTTCCTTTGACCCTTTTTAAAAAGATTATAGCTTTCAGCATTTCAAGTGCCCTTATCAAGCAGCCTCAGAAATACTTCAGGGAAGGTATTACTTCATGCTGGAAGCTTTTGAGTAGAAGAAAAAAGTTTATAGAGCTAAGACATTTTTATCTGAGATTTATAACTCTATACAATTATACAATTATATATGTAGACGCAGAGAAATAGTTATAAGTTAAGCTTTCTGTCATATATATAAACAATTCTTATACATTACAAAAAATGTTTTACCTGGAAAATAAATAATATGAGTTGAAGAAAATTAACCCTAAAAAACTATGAGCCTCATTGTATTCTAAGCCCACAAATGCCACTAACCCGTAATTTTTACTGTGGGTGCTTTTTCTCTAAATGTTTAGATGTATTCTATTGACTCAAGCACTCAATTTATCTCATTAAGCCTAAACTTGTAAACCCTGCCCGAGATCGCAAGCTTTTTGGGGAAGTGATTATACGAAATTCACAAAAATTTACCAAGCCACTAATTTGCGATGGAGCGACAGTCCTAGGTACCCAGGAGAAGCTTTAAATGCTATCCAATTCAGCTGGAAAAGCCTTTAATAACCTGTAAAACTCATAACTGTGTTGTAGCTGAGAAAGTTCATACGCAGGTCTTGGAGTTGGTGGGTGGGAGATTATTAGAGAGAGAAAAGGAGCTGTAATGTAAGTTTATAATATTTATTAACACTTTATGTACACCACACATAATTATTGATTTAGCTTAACTCACACACATAGATGAATACCTCCCAATAGCATACATATACATAGACTTAGGCCACAGCACATATACCCTCCCCATACCCCTAAACATATAATAATACCAATTATACACACATTTTTGTTTTTACCTCCAATATGTATACACTTACATTTTCTATTCAGTAATCCTTATATAATTTTTCATATCTGTAGGAGGAGAGGGGGAGAGGGGGAGTAGAGTATAGAAAAAGATTTAGTGGTGGAGAGACAGGCCCCAGGGAGAGATAAGGAAGGACAGGATCTTCAGGCACAGTCAGGAGGGCAAGAGGCTGTAGTAAGGCACATGGCCGCTTATTATACCCCATAGGAGATGACCGTAAAAAAATGATTCCCGATTTGCGAGCTTGAGAGTGTTGCACAATTAATTCTAAGGTCATTCATCGTTTTCCCAGTATTTTACAGTGCAGCACTGATTTTTGATTTGCATTTACGGTGCTACATTTAACCCACTTGTTGGTCCTTTTTGGAACCCTTAGGATTTTCTTCTACATTTGCCGTTTACAGGTATGAAAAAATTTGCCGGCTTGCGGAATTGTAGCAATAGAATAGCTATTTGCGATTTTAGCGAATGTATCATTTTTACGAGCTACGATTTTCAGCCTATAATCACTATATTATTCCCTAAATCTGAATTACTTTTGTCTTTTTCTCTCCAATTTTAAGGGTGCGGCTTATATTAGGATATTATCTTTTTTCGCCTAGAATTTCACAGGTGCGGCTTATATGCGGGTGTGGCTTATATTCGGGCCAATACGGTACTGTAGAAATATGAAAGGGATATTTAAGCTCCCTGGTTTTGACTAGGGATAGATGTATAAGCAATTACTATGCAAACCCAGGAAGTAAACATATCTATGTCATAAGTGTGCTGAATTAAATGTGTCCCAAATATCTGCAGTTAACTCTGATTCTGATTAGCAGTTACCAAATAGATTCAGAGTGATTTAACATTGAATAGAGAGTACATGCATGGGTGTGCCCACTACAGCATATGCAGATACAGACTCTGTAGGACTGCATCTGCAGTGTCATGTACTAGCCTATCCTGGACCATGTCTCATCAGCATGCTATCAACTATTGCTGAGAAATGGTCACAGATCAGTCAGTCTCACACACTGCACAGTATATTCAACAGAGCATGTGTACTCATGAGCTGCAGACGGCAGACCGTAGCAGGATTAAATATTTTGATATGAGCCATGATCAACAAAGCTGTCTTCATTTGTGTGACACAGTGTTCCTCAACTCCAGTCCTCAGGGTCCACCAAAGGTTCACATTTTCAATATATCCTTGCTTGTGCACAGATGAGCTAACTGTGGGTGGTCCCTGAGGACTGTAGTTGAGGAACACTGGTGTGATACAATCATTAAAGACAATTATGTCTGAAGTAACCATGTCAGGTATATAGAAAAACACAGTAACCAATTGTTCATATAATAATATTAACTTATATATTATTTGTCACTCTTTTCAGTACTCATGAGGATCAGGCCTACCACGGAGCCCCAGGCGGTAGCATCGCCTACACCTGAGGTGGATCCTGATTATAGGGATGTCCCAGATGATCATTGGCAAGGGTTTGGTCAGGAATCACTAATTGGATCAGAGGACCCATGACCTCATGAGGAAGCAGGTTATAGCAAGGTTCAGTATGAGAGCAGTCACACACTGTCCGGCCATTATGAATCTCCACCTGGGATTTCCCTGAGATCTGGCTACCGCTCTGTGCCTCCACCTCACCACCATCTCTACCTACTACCAGCTACTGGAGCCAGGAACTGCCACCACTGACACTACCACCTCCTACCATCTACTGGAGCCATGAACAAGCAGGCCCTCTGCCACTCACAACACTCCTCAGGACCTCCCCACTCCTCCAGCACCTCCTCCTCTGCATCCTCCTCCTATTGAAATGCCCAGTACATCCCAGGACAGACCTCCACCACCACCCCCGCAGGGCAATTGGTAGATGTGGAACAATTTCTGCATCATGAAGACAGATCATTCCAAAATATGCTGGGGGAGCTGTCCAAACAAAACACTTTATGTAATGAAATGATGAACAGGAATTCAAATAACCTCACAGCACTGTATAACAGCAATATAATGATATATGATGAGATGAGGATGGCACAATATAAAGATGGAGAGGTACCCCAGTAGCCACCACCATCTGCACCTCAACCTATGCCATCCTCATCTTACCATATTCCCCCAACTCCAGCTGATACATAGCCATGTCTGGAGGACATACCACTCCCTCCAACTTCAGCTGATACAAAGTCACAACAGGAAGATATACCACTCCCTGCATTGAATATTTTCACCTTGTCACCAACACTCCTCACCAAATATCTATTCGTCAATAGTGTTGAGATACTCCTGCCTGGCTATTGAGTAGAGGTTCATGGCCTATGTGGTGGACATTATTTGAAACCATGTGGCTACTAACCATCACACAGACCATGATCCTCTTATCTTTGGACACGTATGGTCATGTTTACAATTCCACCAACTGATGTTCAGTGTGGAATGCTGTTGAGAAGAGACAATGTCACTATTATATCAGTTATCTCCTTTACTGATTTTTTTTATTTCCTATTAGACACATCTCACATCTATTAAGGCCTTTTCATCATCTTCAAGCAGTGATGTCATATAATGTAAGTAAACTAGAAACCCAGTGTCTATAAGGAATTAGATTACCGACATTCCCACCAGCAGAATGACCTTACATGCCATATCAAACTACATATATCATCTCAAAAATACATCACTGATGTTATGTTAAATTACTATCAATACTGTCATGGCTGTTTACTTGCATAGTTCCATTAGTATTTGCTAATCACACCCAGTAGTTACACATGCGTTATTGTTGCATATCATCTTCTTAACATTATGATAGCAGAGCCATTTCTCTGATTTAGTTTACAGACATTATGGATGATGGCCTTTCTCTTACATCAAGTTTACAAGTCAAGTAAGTCATTGTAATAAGTTTTGTTTAGATACCACCTTTATACCACTGAAATATGATATGAGCGTGGCTCAACTATTTAATAAGGAGATAGTGATAGTACTCCTGGCTAAATGATTGTGGTCACAGTGAAGCATTTCTTGTGAATTTACATATCTTTGCTAATTAACATGGGAGATGATTGTCCATGTCATATTAACTTTGATTAGCACTGCTTGTAGATGATGATAAGGTAAATATGTTTATTGCTACAGTAATAGCATGAAACACTGTACTGTAAATACAATTATTGATAGATTTTTTCCTTCTCTTTTTTTTAGATTTTTACCATCATTTGTGATTCTAAAGCTGATTTTCAGAACACAATGTATGTGTGTAATTGGATTAAATAATCCATAATTTAGTGCATCTGTTGAATTGAGCAGATGAAGGCCTTATGTTTGTGCCATGTGAATTACTAGTTACTTCTATTACATTGAGTGATTTATGATGAGATTTGTATTCATCAGATGCTGGTTACAGTGGTGTAGTGGCCACATTGGAACCTAGTAGAGCCTATGCAAGATTATTATTATACAGCATTACTGTTAACCCTGTAGGTTTCCCCTTTATCCCAAAAAGCATCTTGCCCTTCCGGGATCCACTGAAACCACACCCAGGATATTGATGTGTAGTCGTATATATTTATGAGTGTGCTCTGTGTACATAATAAAGTTTTGTTATACAGTTTCCATGTGTTTTTAATGGTTAATGTTTTGACACATCAACATACAAAACATTTATGTAACAATCATATATTTGTACATAGATCATCTTCCTGTATAGCCATCCCTTGTGCATTTGCATTCCCCTGAAGGGTTGTTTATCACATGATAGTATTTTTAATTAATTAATTAATTAATTAATACAATAACATTAGTTCTAATGTCACATAATTATTATTGTTATACATCTTGCCGCATGCCCAACAGCAGTGGCGTGGGAATTTACAGGGTGGGTACACTTAATATGCCTTGTCGGAGGTCAGTTTCCTGTTGCTCCATGTGCCTCTCCACAGACACCATGTGAGTTTGTTTGTCCCTGAATTTTCTCACCCCATTTTCCAAGAGCTAAGGTTCTGGTGTAGATGACATACCTTCCCATGGATGTGGGTGGCTGATCTGTGTCAGCAGTGTGCTGTGGTGATGATCAATAGTGTTTCTGAGTATTATTTGAGGTGCGTTTATCCCTTTAATAGTCATTGAATTAGAGCTACTGTTGTGGTCCCTGTGTGTTTCCAGATTGGTATTAACCTCTTGCGTAGTGTGGTGTATGGTCCCCTGGTATGTGATATATGATATATTTCATGTGGTAGGGTAATATAGTATATGGTTTTTGTTCTAATATAGATATTATGAAGGAAATATGTAAATATATACTTAAAGCCCACAATTGAGTCTATGTGAGTGCTATGGATTATTTGTATGGCTGTTCCAATTGTTTCCTTGCAATTTAGTCATGTACTCTGTCTTTAATTGCTTAATGCATCTTTTAGCAACACTTTTAATATTACCATATGTATGACCAGTATAAAATATAATTAAAATGTTTTCTTTTTTTTACCTATTTGTTCTTTGGAGACAGTTGTGCAAATAATTATAATGCATGTGCTTTTAAAGTACAGTATTGTGTGTTTAATTGCTGCTACAGCTCTTGTAATTTTTGGCGGGTAACTCGTAATCAGATTGCAAGTAGCTAATAGAATCTTATTTCCGAATACTTACGTATTGCCCCATAGGGCCCAATGTGTTTGATCCACCTTTCTCTTACCAGTAAGATAAGATGAAATGTAAACAAGGACTCATGGAGACCATGTTAATTGTCTTTTGTTATTGTCTTTAAATTAAAACCAAATGGAAATGAAGTCATACTATGTTGCATTTCCCTGGCTTCCCTGGTGGTCCAGTGGCTAGAACTTGATGCTTCCACCGCTGTCGACCTGGGTTGGATTCCAAGTCCAGGGAACCAAATGGTCACACCACCCTCAAGTCGAGCAGGGTTGGGCCTCTTCAATACTGGGATGGGAGACCACCTAGGAATACCTGGGGCTGTATGCTGTGTGCCCACTGGAGAAGGAACTGGCAACCCACTCCAGTATCTCTGCCATAAATAACAAGTGGATTAGCATGACCATGGACATAAAGATGTTCTGTTGTGTCACGGTCCATGAGATCACAGAGAGTTGGCAACAACTGAATGAAGCAAAAAAAATATGTTGTTTTTCAGCCATTTATAAAGCTCACTGCCCTTTTGTTTCCTTAATATAGGATAAGAAAACAATCCCTCATTATTTTTAGTTTTTTATGATGTTTCTACATTATAGATCAGTTATTTCTTATACAAAAAAAAACTTTAAATGTGTGCCAGACATTTTTGGACTACAGATTTCAGTTTATTCTAATAGAATAGGGCACTAAATGTGCAATATCAAGCATATCTCCATGTATTGCACTTTCAATAACTATGCCCAAACTTGTCATGTAAAGTTTTGCCTTTAAAAACAAACTTGAGGATAATGTAATACATGAACCAAACATGCTCAGAAGTTACTTGCCCAAAGCTGTACTTTCAACATCAGGAAGGTTTGGTTGTTCAGAATTAAATAACCATAAAAACAAAAACAAAGGAACACAAATTAGCACTCTACTAAGTGTAGGCTAAAATAGGTAATTTATTAATGCATAAATATATTAGTAAACAGCTTACTCTCTAGATTAAAAAATGAACATTAAGAGCATAAACATGCTCACTGGGGCATAATTATAAAAAAAATACATGTAATTTTTTTATTTCTGGAGAGCAGGGCTCCCCTGGTGCCTCCCACCAGGCACAACCCACTAAGGCCCCACTGGGACTCCTTATGCCTCCTTAACCACACAACCCTAGCCTGAAATGTGTGTGTCTCTGTTTAAAGAAGAGCATTTGTACTGAATCTCCAAGTGGTGGCAGCGTTGAGCTATTCAGCACGCTGAGGGGGGTGTATCAGAAAACAAAAGGTAAGAGAGCAAGGACTGCAAAGTGGCAGCAAAGTACAAGGAGTGGGTTCAGTGAAGGAGGAACAAATGACATAGGGATGGGTGCTATGTGAGGTGGGTGCTCAGAGGGGTTGGGTGCTGTGCAGGGATGGATCCTGAGAGGGGATGGCTGCTGACAAGAACTGGTTGCTTTGTAGGAATGGATGCTAAGAGGGGTGGGTGCTGTATGGGAGTGATGTTTATATACAGTATGTGTATAAGTGACAAGATATGTATCCATAGAGGATGACAAAGGAAAATGGTGTGCACTTGCCTTGGACCTGTGCTGCAGGCAGAAGAGCTTTCCAAAGGCATGAGAACCAAGTGATTTGGTCACGGCGGAGCACAGCAACAAACATTTTTTACAACCCTCCGAGGGGGGCTCCAAATTTTTATTTGCACCAGGGTCCTCCATTCTCTAGCTCCGCCACTGCATGCTCATATTACAAAAGTCATTTAACACATCAATAAGTTATTATCATACAATACATAGCCTTGATTACAAGGCTCACACAAAGAATCTTGCGAGTGAACTTTCCACATAGGGAGCTACGGAGACATTCCACCCATAGTAAACCCTTACAAGTAAACCCTCATGATTATAGATGTTAATTAAGCCCGGCTAGTGTAGACAATCAGAATAGGGCAAAACAGAGTCCTTTGATTGGTTAAAAGTTTAAACAATCAGAATACAGGCAATGAAATCTGTGCATTCTATTTGGTTACAATTTAAACCAATTCGAATTGGTGCTTTAGGGTTTTCTGATTGGTTACCCATTCAAAGGCAATTCAAATACTTGATTCTGATTGGCTTAAATATGATTGACAGACATATTTAAACTAATCAGAAGCTGTTATAAAAAGTATAAATGCTGAGGATGAAGTCAAAAAGCCCTTATACTGGATGTCAGGAAAGCTTCTCCGTGAAGGAGCTCCACTAGCTAACATTTTTTCGGGTGGAAGCTTTTTTTGTGAGCTGAAGAGAGGATCAATTTCTTAAATGAACATAGATGTGCCAGCTTATGCAGTGCTGAAAATTGAGGATCAGTGCCTCGAAAATCATCTCTAAAGGATCATAATTGTTTATGTTTTTTTTTAGTTTAGGTAGTTTGGGGGTTTAGTGTTAGGAACAATAAGGTTATTGATAGTGTCCATGGGAGTCTATAAGGACCTCCATGAGACTGGTTGGCCCTTCACTCCAAAGCACAAGTGTGTTGGGGGGGAGACATCATACGTGTTTATTGGTGTTTAGGGGGTCCGGGGATACGGGGCTCATATGGGATAGCAGTTCATAGTTGCTGGGGTTATTGACTATTGAATTCTTTTTTATTAACCACTTTTGTGTGATGGGAAGGGTTTTTATAGTAGATGGATAGATATATAAGCATGTGGAGGTATGTTAGGGCTATGTATAGTGTAGCATTCCATGACATTGCTGTGCAGATAACTGATTTTCAGATTCCAGTGGTTATACTTTAGGCAGGCTGTGAGCATGTGTTAAAGCAAGAGATCTGGGTGCAAGTCAGTAAGTATTGTAGAATTTTGTTTTGCAGGAGCCATGTAATATATCTACAAAATTACTTGTAAGAACTCCTGTATGCTACAGTAATTCTTATAGGAGCCAGGTAATCGATATTTACAGAAAGAAATGAGTATTTATTAGCATTTCGGTACATATATATATACAAACCTTAGCATTGTCGGCATTGACAACAAGAGGTAACATACTGCCCCTAAATATGTGCTATCCTATGTCAGGCCTTATAGACCCCGGCTAAATGCACCACTGCCTCATAATCAAATCATTGAGGGCACCTGTCTGGCTAGACTATGGCATCCTCTCCGGAAAGAAATACTGACTTAAAACAAAGTAATACCCATTAAAATATGTTCACAAATGGCATAAGCAGGTAGGGTTATGCCAAGGTTGCCATGTAATTGTAGAGTCTCCTCTTAAAAACTAAAATAAGATGCTAGAAGGAGACAATGAGTGAAAAGCATAATTTTATACACTAATCACCAAACTCTTCTCTAAACGAGATAAAAAGAGCATCCAAGGGATACTGCCACACTGAAAATGTATTCTGTAACTGAAAGTTCATAATTAAATTAGCATTTAACTCCTTTGATATGACAGCAGTTGTGATTCTTTGTTTCTGAACCTCGGAGGATCGAAACAATTGAATTCTAGGCATCTTTTATGAACTGCATGTTTTATGGTTTCACTCTAAGGAACTGGTATCAATCTATTTTGCCTAGGAGGTGAGAGAGCCCATGCTGAGATATGTTTACATTTGAAAGAGATCACTCCTATTCTTTTGAAGCCCAAGGAGATGAGGACCCCTTGGATGTTCTAAAATTTTGCAGAGCTCAATTATTTTATGGCAAAATTACTTTCTGAACAAAGACAGATGACTGGTTTCAGAAAAAGTATGTATTTTTGTGACTATGTTGCTTAAATATAAAGCATTAACCTTTTCTACTGCAATATATACTGTAAATACATGTGATTTAGCACAATCATAATTTAAACAGTAAAGGATTTTACATCTGTAGACATAATTTGTTTTACATATGACCACATGGCCCATTGTGTAATAAGCACTGCACTAATAAGATAAACATGCTACTCTCTGTATAGATTTGTAGGAAGGTCTATAGTCTGTAAATAACCAGCAATACAATCGGAAAGATGTCCTCTCTGTCTTGCCTCTCAGGTACCTACTTCCCATTGGGTTGCTGGTTATTTATAGACTATAGACTGTTTGCTACCCCTTTTACCAAGCCCCTTTGTTTTTCTCTTTCCTTTTTTTTTTTTCCAAGTTCCCTTTACTTTTCCTCTCCCAATAACCTGGCCTACTGCTCAAAAAGATGATCATGTCTAACCGCAATCTCAGTTTCTGACAAATAGATGGAGAAGAAGTGGAGGCAGTGACAGATTTTATTTTCCTGGACTCCAAGGTCTCAGCAGATGGAGACTGCATCCATGAAATTAAATTATCGTTGCTTCTAGGGAGGAAAGCTAAGATATTACATTATCAACAAAGATCTGCATTAGAACTATGGTATTCCCAGTAGTAACATATGGATCAGAGAGCCAGACCATAAAAAACACTTCACTCTGGACAATTACTGACGCCTTTGAATTGTGGTGTTGGAGAAAACTGCCTAGAGTCTGTTGGACGGCCAGATCAATCAATACTAGAGGAAATCAGGTCAAACTGTTCACTGGAAGGTTTGATCACAATATCATGAGAAGACAGGATTCACTAAAGAAGACGCGGATGCGGGAAGAAAAGGATGGCAGAGGCGGAGATGTATAGATGAGGCAATTGAAGCAATGAACATGAGCTTGAGAGACCTCAGAGAGGCAGTGGCTGACAGATGTGGTGTGCTGTGGTCCATAGGGTCGCAGGAAGTTAGACCCTACAGAACAACTGCACAACAACAACAATTTCCTTTTCTCTTTTATTCTCATCCCCTCACTTTGCCGTTTAATTTTACCCACTCCTTATATACAATTTATCCTTGTTTACTCCTCACATTAGTCAATAGGTTCCTGCTTTCTGCTTTCCCCTGGGTGCCTTCATTCCCACAGATCCCTTGGTGACTCAAGTCTCACACCATTCCTTAATACACAATCAGAAACAACTCATAACCTCTGTGTCTTATTATTACTTCCATTCAGAAACCATGTAGACATCACAATACCAACGGCTACACTGCTTTGATTGTCCCTCATTTTAAAACATTAATCTCAGAGGATCTCAGATTCTGATCTGATCAGTTTGCAACTCAATATCTGTGCTGCAATGGAAGGCCATAGAATGGTCATCAAACCTTACGTTGGGCCAGATAGTACAATTTGCTATAACTAATGTAGCTTACTCAATGACACAACTAAGGCTCCAAGTGTGTCAGTGTAAATCTCCCATTTCTAAATTCTGCTGTACACAGCATGGAAAATGGCTTACTATTGGTCCACAAAGCCATGTGGTGCTAGAACCTGTGCAAGAAGCTTCTTAGGAATCCTGTGTGCACTCGAACCTACAATATGGAGATTTACAGCTTGCTGCCTCTTTATTTCAGTGACATACTCTGAGGGATGGAACGAGGTGCAGAAGCCAACATGGAGGCCACCTAGAGGTAAAAAGAAGTAATAAAAAACAGTAATAATCACATATAATAGTTATCAAACTGCCAATCGTTGGGGCCACATTTGCGATGATGGAGGTTCTACGGCGCCTCACAAGTGGTTACAAACAGCCACAGAAGCGGGACTTTGAAAAAAAAACCTCTAACACGCAATGACTAAATACGGACTTACACAAAAAAATACAAGCCGCGGGACTTAGAAAAAAAAATTACGAACTCGCAAAAATACGAACTTAACGGCCGAACCGTGCACAGCGAAAAACATTAAAAAATGTTGACGCAGCATCTAATGTGTGTTTTGAGTGCTGTGAGAGCTGCTGTGTAAGTGTCAGCAATTTGTGCGTGTGTAGTGTAAATAGTGTTTGTGGGCGAGGAAAATCCGTTAGTGTAGCTGTGTACTTCCGCATTGTGTAAGTTAGTGTTGTAAAATGGCGCCTAATGCGTGTATTTTACGCGGCTGTGGCTGATTTTGCGTCCTTGTTCTTGTACCTTGTACGGCTTTTTTGAAATATCCATATGTGCTTCGTGGTGTTTTGCGTGTTTAGGGTCCTTTAGCCTCGTTTTCGTTTTGTTCGGCGGCCATTTTTTCTCTCGATTAGGGGATTTTCGGGTGCCTAAAATCTTTAACTTTGACTTGTAAATTCACTTTTAGAGGTGCCCACCCCCTTGCTGTGGGTAAGCATTTTATGTGTTTGTTGTGTGTATTTTTTGTGTTTTTAGTGTTTTGGTGTGCGCAGGTTATGGCCGCTAATGTCGTATTTTTGCGAGGTCGTAATATTTTTGTAAGTGGCGCGGCTCGTATTTGCGGATGCTAAGTCCGTAAATGTTGCGGTCGCAGTGGTAGCCTCCACCTCCACAAATGCGGCATTAAAGTCAGCGGTTGCTGGCAAGGAGCGCCTTCGGCGAGGGCCGCAGCATTAGCAACAACTTTGGACAACCCGCACTGTTGACAACTATATATGTGATAGAACATCAATGAAGGCAACAAAGTTGCACTGCCATATTTTCCAGACCTGTTGACAATCTGTTCCATATCATTAGAACTCAAAGTCCATTCTACGTGACAATGCGTTAGATTAAAAATATATTATAATTTTTTTTGCCAATTGTATAGTCCTGTCGGTACATAATACAAGCAATATTGCTTTAAAAACATCTGCACTAGGTTTTACAATGCTACATAAAAGATAAGAGATTTAGTTTAAATTGGATGGGTGTTGAAAAATAATGTTTTCCATATATAGTCCTTTTTTTTCCTTTATGTCGACATTTAAAAGAACTAGAAGCAGATGCAAAGAACCTTTGAACAGAAGCTCTTTTTCTGTAACGCAGGCTTCATTTTTGTAATAACATTTCAAAACCCCACTGAATTCCTAATTATACAACTGTCAAGTGCCTTTCATTCCCTTATCTGATAATATATCCAATCTGCAGTTTTCTTCTGTACTATTCCTCCTCTTCATCCTATGGTGATACGGAGCAGCTGGAAGCTACACATAGCTTCAGTAAATAGTGTTTAATAAAATTGCTCTTGAGTCAAGAAAAGGTTCGGTGCCTTACAAAAAAAAATATACCTAATAATTATCCAGACAATGATTTTTTAAATTCCCACAATGCCTGTTTTAAGAAATCATTGATTTTGCCTGTTAACCAACTGATTTAAAATAATTAGTTGCTGGGTTTAAAAACAAATAGGTAATTAAGTAACTAGGCACTATTTCCTGTAGCCCATTCCCAGGAGTGCAATTAACTATTTGGAAAAAATACAAGCTTAAATGTGCCCATGTTGCAAAGACTGAATAACAAAGTCTTAGCAACAAGTATTCATTTTATTTATATCTTGGAAAGCAAAAGGTGTTTTTTCGTAGTCATAAGGCATTTAATATACATATCAGCAATGTTTTTATTTTCTGTAAAAAAGGCTTTAGGAGATCATGTTAATAAAGAATGGCAGTGGCAGAGCTACTGCTGGTGCAGCAGATACAATCCACTGGGGGCCCACGATAGGAAAGGGGCCCTCTGCTACAGGCAGCAAAGGCTTAAAGACAAAAGTGTCCTGGAATATGAATGCATTGGAGAATCAGTAGGGCATGCAAACATTTTTTTGCATAAAAAATACCATAATAGATATTGACAAACTCACCCTGATGTTTGCTAATTCCCTTCAGTTTGCAAACTGCAGCTTTTGTTAGTTGACACCCCTGAAAATCCCTGCTAAGATTAGCATAAAATTCATATTTCATTTTGGCCAATCAAGAGAAAGCAGAGGTTAGTTGATACAGGTGGATCATATTCTGGGGTTCATGTGTTGCAAAGCAGCCTGGGATATGTAGTCTCTATCGCTCTCTCTCTCTATCATTGTGGTCTGATTCAGCTGTGTTGTCAGGCCCCACCCAACTATGGGATTCCATCCAGCAGCAGTTACTTCCTGTGGTATCTATAAGAAAGGTCAAACTCTCTATCTGGGAGCCTTTCCTGTGTGTATTTGGTTATGTTAGCTCTCTGTGGATGTGCAAAGCTGGATTTTATTCTTCTGCATTTAACTATGTAAGTACACTGAACTTATCTACTGTATATAACACATATTTTTTTTGATAATCACTACCTATTTCTTACCAAACATTTGAAAGCCAGGAAACTTATATATACCTTTAACTTATTAGATGAGCATGGCAGATAATTACTTTATAGAAAGTTGATTGGTAGTGATGTCGCAAATGTTCGCGAACCGGCGAACCCGGCAAACCGCCATAGACTTCAATGGGCAGGCGGATTTTAAAACCCACAGGGACTCTTTCTGGCCACAATAGTGATGGAAAAGTAATTTTAAGGGGACTAACACCTGGACTGTGGCATGCCGGAGGGGGATCCATGTCAAAACTCCCACGGAAAATTACATAGTTGATGCAGAGTCTGGTTTTAATCCATAAAGGGCATAAATAACCTAACATCCCCCTCCATCATCATCCTCCCCTATATCTCTTTACCCCCTCCCTCATCATCCTCCCCTGTGTCTCTTTCCCCCCTTCCTCATCATCCTCCCCTGTGTCTCATCCCCCCTCCCTCATCATCCTCCCACCTCCCTCATCATCCTCCCCTGTATCTCTTTACCCCCTCCCTCATCATCCTCCCCTGTGTCTCTTACCCCCTCCATCATCATCCTCCCCTGTGTCTCTTTCCCCCCTCCCTCATCATCCTCCCCTGTGTCTCTCCCCCCTCCCTCATCATCCTCCCCTGTGTCTCTTTTCCCTCTCCCTCATCATCTTCCCCTTTGTCTCTTCCCCCCTCCCTCATCATCCTCCCCTGTGTCTCTTTGCCCCTTCCTCATCACCCTCCCCTGTGTCTCATCCCCCCTCCCTCATCATCCTCCCACCTCCCTCATCATCCTCCCCTGTATCTCTTTACCCCCTCCCTCATCATCCTCCCCTGTGTCTCTTCCCCCCCCCTCATCATCCTCCCCTGTGTCTCTTTTCCCCCTTCCTCATCACCCTCCCCTCTGTCTCATCCCCCCTCCCTCATCATCCTCCCACCTCCCTCATCATCCTCCCCTGTATCTCTTTACCCCCTCCCTCATCATCCTCCCCTGTGTCTCTTCCCCCCTCCCTCATCATCCTCCCCCCTCCCTTGATGATAAGGGAGGGAAGAGACACGGGTGTTAGTGTAAGGTGTGTTAGGGATAAGGGTGAGGGGGTTAGGTGTTAGGGTGAGGGGTGTTAGGGCTAAGTGTGAGGGGTGTTAGGGTGAGGGGTGTTAGGGATAAGTGTGAGGGGTGTTAGGGTTAGGGTGAGGGGTGTTAGGGATAAGTGTGAGGGGTGTTAGGGTGAGGGGTGTTAGGGTTAGGTGTTAGGGTGAGGGGTGTTAAGGATAAGTGTGAGGGGTGTTAGGGTTAGGGGTGTTAGGGTTAGGTGTTAGGGTGAGGGGTGTTAGGGATAAGTGTGAGGGGTGTTAGGGTTAGAGTGAGGGTTGTTAGGGATAAGTGTGAGGGGTGTTAGGGTTAGGGTGAGGGGTGTTAGGGTTAGGTGTTAGGGTGAGGGGTGTTAGGGATAAGTGTGAGGGGTGTTAGGGTTAGGGTGAAGGGTGTTAGGGATAAGTGTGAGGGTTGTTAGGGATAAGTGTGAGGGGTGTTAGGGATAAGTGTGAGGGGTGTTAGGGATAAGTGTGAGGGGTGTAACGGTTAGGGTGAGGGGTGTTAGGGATAAGTGTGAGGGGTGTTAGGGTTAGGTGTTAGGGTTAGGTGTTAGGGTTAGGTGTTAGGATTAGGTGTTAGGGATAGGTGTTAGGGTTAGGCATTAGGGATAAGTGTGAGGGGTGTTAGGGTTAGGGTGAGGGGTGTTAGGGATAGGTGTTAGGGTGAGGGGTGTTAGGGATAAGTGTGAGGGGTGTTAGGGTTAGGGTGAGGGGTGTTAGGGATAAGTGTGAGGGGTGTTAGGGTTAGGGTGAGGGGTGTTGAGGTTAGGTGTTAGGGTGAGGGGTGTTAGGGATAAGTGTGAGGGGTGTTAGGGTTAGGGTGAGGGTTGTTAGGGATAAGTGTGAGGGGTGTTAGGGATAAGTGTGAGGGGTGTTAGGGTTAGGGTGAGGGGTGTTAGGGTGAGGGGTGTTAGGGATAAGTGTGAGGGATGTTAGGGTTAGGGTGAGGGGTGTTAGGGTTAGGTGTTAGGGTGAGGGGTGTTAGGGATAAGTATGAGGGGTGTTAGTGTTAGGGTGAGGGGTGTTAGGGATAAGTGTGAGGGGTGTTAGGGTTAGGTGTTAGGGTGAGGGGTGTTAGGGATAAGTGTGAGGGGTGTTAGGGTTAGAGTGAGGGTTGTTAGGTAAAAGTGTGAGGGGTGTTAGGGTTAGGGTGAGGGGTGTTAGGGTTAGGTGTTAGGGTGAGGGGTGTTAGGGATAAGTGTGAGGGGTGTTAGGGTTAGGGTGAGGGTTGTTAGGGATAAGTGTGAGGGGTGTTAGGGATAAGTGTGAGGGGGGTTAGGGTGAGGGGTGTTAGGGTTAGGTGTTAGGGTGAGGGGTGTTAGGGATAAGTGTGAGGGGTGTTAGGGTTAGGGTGAGGGGTGTTAGGGATAAGTGTGAGGGGTGTTAGGGTTAGGGTGAGGGGTGTTAGGGATAAGTGTGAGGGGTGTTAGGGATAAGTGTGAGGGGTGTTAGGGATAAGTGTGAGGGTTGTTAGGGATAAGTGTGAGGGGTGTTAGGGATAAGTGTGAGGGGTGTTACGGTTAGGGTGAGGGGTGTTAGGGATAAGTGTGAGGGGTGTTAGGGTTAGGTGTTAGGGATAGGTGTTAGGGTTAGGCATTAGGGATAAGTGTGAGGGGTGTTAGGGTTAGGTTGAGGGGTGTTAGGGATAGGTGTTAGGAAGAGGGGTGTTAGGGATAAGTGTGAGGGGTGTTAGGGTTAGGGTGAGGGGTGTTAGGGATAAGTGTGAGGGGTGTTAGGGTTAGGGTGAGGGGTGTTGAGGTTAGGTGTTAGGGTGAGGGGTGTTAGGGATAAGTGTGAGGGGTGTTAGGGTTAGAGTGAGGGTTGTTAGGGATAAGTGTGAGGGGTGTTAGGGTTAGGGTGAGGGGTGTTAGGGTTAGGTGTTAGGGTGAGGGGTGTTAGGGATAAGTGTGAGGGATGTTAGGGTTAGGGTGAGGGGTGTTAGGGTTAGGTGTTAGGGTGAGGGGTGTTAGGGATAAGTATGAGGGGTGTTAGTGTTAGGGTGAGGGGTGTTAGGGATAAGTGTGAGGGGTGTTAGGGTTAGGTGTTAGGGTGAGGGGTGTTAGGGATAAGTGTGAGGGGTGTTAGGGTTAGAGTGAGGGTTGTTAGGTAAAAGTGTGAGGGGTGTTAGGGTTAGGGTGAGGGGTGTTAGGGTTAGGTGTTAGGGTGAGGGGTGTTAGGGATAAGTGTGAGGGGTGTTAGGGTTAGGGTGAGGGTTGTTAGGGATAAGTGTGAGGGGTGTTAGGGATAAGTGTGAGGGGTGTTAGGGTTAGGGTGAGGGGTGTTAGGGTTAGGTGTTAGGGTGAGGGGTGTTAGGGATAAGTGTGAGGGGTGTTAGGGTTAGGGTGAGGGATGTTAGGGATAAGTGTGAGGGTTGTTAGGGATAAGTGTGAGGGGTGTTAGGGTTAGGGTGAGGGGTGTTAGGGTTAGGTGTTAGGGTGAGGGGTGTTAGGGATAAGTGTGAGGGGTGTTAGGGTTAGGGTGAGGGGTGTTAGGGATAAGTGTGAGGGGTGTTAGGGTTAGGTGTTAGGGTGAGGGGTGTTAGGGATAAGTGTGAGGGGTGTTAGGGTTAGAGTGAGGGTTGTTAGGGATAAGTGTGAGGGGTGTTAGGGTTAGGGTGAGGGGTGTTAGGGTTAGGTGTTAGGGTGAGGGGTGTTAGGGATAAGTGTGAGGGGTGTTAGGGTTAGGGTGAGGGGTGTTAGGGATAAGTGTGAGGGGTGCTAGGGTTAGGTGTTAGGTTGATAAGTGTTATGGATAAGTGTGAGGGGTGTTAGGGTTCGGTGCTAAGGTGAGGGGAGGATGATGATAAGGGGGGGAAGAGACACAGGGGTGTCCTTGCAGCAGAGATCAAAAGAGTCCTTCAGGACTGTATTGCACACTGTGTACAGTAGCCTAGCTATGGTTTTCCCTATTGATGCAGTATCACCTACACTCAGCCTCCTCTCAGTAAGACTGCAAGTTAGTTATGATTCCAAAAAGGCTACTGTCCATGAGGTAGATGGCTCTGGAAGGGAGTGTATGCTGCTGATTGGCTGGAATGTGTCTGCTGACTGTGACATGCAGGGTCAAAGTTTGCTCAATGATAAAGTATAGGGGGCGGGTCGAATATCGCATATGTTCGCAGTTCGCCGCGAACGCAAACATGATATGTTCGCTGGGAACAGTCCGCCGGCTAACTATTCGCGACAGCTGTATTGATTGGATCATATGCATATATTTTGCATTTTTATTGACCCCAATGAGGTGTAACCACTTCTGGGTTCCTATATTGTTGTAGTGAAGGGGCTTGTGTTTTTTTAAAAGTAAAAAAAATGGTCAGAATTCAGAGAAATTCACAACTAATCTGCATATTGCAGATCAGAGGAGATCTTAAAAGGTTGAATTTGATGAACTGAAAGTCTTTTTTCCATCTCAATTACTATGTAACTATGTAACTAATTACAGTTATTACACTGCATTCTGGGAACCTGGGCAGGGACATGCAAATGTGCCCACAAAGGCTTTGCTCTTGCAATCTATAACATTTTTAAACATGGCTTCCTTTAAGCATATGCCCGTTGTATTACACAGCTTTGAGCAAATATTAGGATGAATTTTACACAAGCTAGGAATCCTACTCACATACAGCTGTTTCAAGGTTACTGTCTCTCATCAGCGTGGGGCCGGTTCCTAGCTTGTGTAGTAGATTTTATGAGAAGGTAGTTTACCACAACAATCATCTAATTTATGGTGGGCATACAGTAGTACATCATACAGTAGTACAGTAAATAAATATATATTTGTGTTCACATTTGAATGTTTGTTTAAAAAAAAAACTTTATATATATATAGGAGGAGGGGAGACAGGGGGCAAGGGGGGGAAGAGACACAGGGGAGGAAGGTAAGAGACATGGGGGAAAACGACACAGTGGAAGGAGGAAGGGAGAAAGAGACACAGGAGAGGGAGAGAGACACAGGAGAGGGAGAGAGACACAGGAGAGGGAGAGAGACACAGGAGAGGGAGAGAGACACAGGAGAGGGAGAGAGACACAGGAGAGGGAGAGAGACACAGGAGAGGGAGAGAGACACAGGGGAGGGAGAGAGACACAGGGGAGGGATAGAAAGAGACAAAGGGGAGGGAGAGAGACACAGGGAAGGGGGGAAATATAAATGGGGGAAAGAGACACAGGGGAGTGGGGGAAAGAGATATAGGGGAGGGGGAAAGAGATATAGGGGAGGGGGAAAGAGATATAGGGGAGGGGGAAAGAGATACAGGGGAGGGAGTGGGGGAAAGAGACACTAGGGAGGGAGAGGGGGGAAGACACATAGGAAGGAGAAGGGGAAGAGACACAGGAGAGGGGGAGGGAAGAGACACAAGGAAGGGAGAGGGGGAAATAGTCACAGGGGAGGGAGAGGGGGGAGTGCAGGGAAAGAAGAGGGAATAAATATGCTCTAGATATGTAGCTAAATTACTATCAATGGATCCTACTAGTCCCTGGTGCTACGCCATACCCTCCTCCTAATAATCTGAGACCAAATGATACTGCTCCGGGAACTTATCTTTAAACCCTTCGATGTCCCTTTTTAAATCCCTAACTAGCCGTTTCATGGCTACCAACCCTAGGTCATTTCCCCCAGGGTGAATCCAAACAATGGAGGGGCTACCAAAATGCAGGGCATGGGAATTAACAAGCTCACCCACTGAGACCATCTCAAACCCTTTACACCAGCCCACTGCACCTGCATGTCTTCCTCCGGGAAGCTCAGTTGCAGGACATCAGGAGAAATACACAAATGATTGGCCAATGTTCCAAAGCTGTTTCTTGACTTCTGCAAAGAATAAAGAACAATTAGTACATGGCAGCCAAAGGCCTCACATAGCTCTGAAAGCGCTTCAATTCCCATTTCCCAATTCTCTTAACTACATCCTCCGGCAAGCCCAAGCCCAAAGCCACTGTGGCTGCCCCAATGCGGAAGGAATGAGTACCAAATTCCACCCCATTCAAACCAAGGAGATGTAAACATAATTTTAATACTTTCGAGAATTGAAACCGGGAAAGAGCAAGACCGTCCTTGTGCACCAACAGCGGCCCATAACCATTCGGCCGCTGCTGCATGTACTTTTCCACACAATCCATCGGGCAACAGACTGTACCAATTCTATGCAGGGTAACCTCCTTACCGCTTCCCTCCTGATCCATCGTGGACTTCCTCAGCCATATCACCACAAAATTCTTGTGATGGCAGACGTCCACCAACTTAATTCTCCCTGTACCTTGCCTTCAAGCCGCAACCAGCTCCCCGATCCTAAGTGCAGCAAAAAAAGCAAGGGAGTAGACAGTAAGGCAAATCAAAGTCTCGTACTGTGAATGACAAACCTCTTCCAGCATCTCTGCTACCCTTAGTAGCAGTGCAAGCGTGATCGGGAACATTTTGTCATGTATGGGCTGACCTTTGAGCATGCCACATACCACCCGCTTTACAACATTTATCAAATCCTGCTACCTAGGCAGTTTAAGCGTAAAGGCCAAGGCTGCCACCTGCCACCCAACCAAGGCCTTCCAGCAACCATCGCTCTTACTACTGAGCAGGAACCACAGCAGGATACCTGTCCCTTTTTCCTCCAACTCGGTGCCCCCAGCTAGTTTAACCAACTCATTCCACCGCAACCAGACCTTTCTATAGGCATTCCATGTGGCCCGGCACCAGGGAGTTCCTTATCAGGTGCGTTATCTCTCTGCGCTCCATACTCCCAAAGCTCCACCGGAAGGCAGACACCCTGCCTCTCCGCCGCTGGTGGCAACAGCCGAAAATGTCCCCACTGCGAACAAGAAAATGCAGCAACTCTGTTCTGAGCCGATATATGACTAGCCTAACACCATTTGTTCAGCTGAAAGCACATCAGTACTGATGATGCTGTAGTGTTACTGATGGCATGCATCACTGCCATGGTATCTGACCTGAACACCACCTGGCAATCCCTAAAGCTGTCCCCCCATAGGTAGACCACTACCACTATGGGGAACAATCCGGCGGCCACTTTTCCTAACAAAGTACATTCCCCAACAAAGTAGATTCCAAAATCACACACCACGAGGAGCACTGCTCTGGAAAATTCTCCGCCAATCACACAAGCCATTATGGAAAATGCCTGAAGCCAATTATCAAAGGTACAAGGAATCCATCTGTATATCTGGCGTCTGTCCCCACCCTCACCCTTGACTCCCTCCTCCATATTCGCTCCTTTGTTTCTAGAGAAAAATGCACCCCTAGGTTATCCAAGGAGCACACTATCATTGCCCTAAGTGACACTATACGATACCCCCCTAAGTGCTCCTGTCAGAGGGGAAGACCTACCAGAGGAGAGACATGATTTATCCCCGCCCAGAGGGCTTTCCACTGAGCTGCCTGCTGTACAAGCTTTTACCTCCAGCACTGACACCCAACAGCCCCTTCAACCCGGTGAGCAGTGTATCTGACGACTACCCCTAGGCAATGTGAGGGGTGCCCATGTCATCTAACCTTGTTCTTGGGCTGCGGTTGTCCTCAGCACGGACACGGTGTTCGTCCTTGGAGTCTTCTCTCATCGCTAGTCTCTGTCTGAGCCAGAACAGGCACAGCTACAGGTGCAAGATCTGTGGCTCTGTGACCATGACTGATCTCTGGACCTAATGGAAAGGCAAGAAGAACCATCACTAGCCCTTCTATGCCTTCATAACAAGGTCCTGACCAACCACCTGTCCTCCTGTGATGAGTCACTCTCCTTCAAAACCGGACCCATCCAAGTGCCTAATTCATCCCAACCTACTGAACCAATGTCACTGTCCATCAGCGTGGGACAACTGCCAGTACGCAAACCTTTGATGGTACCATCACCTAAAGGTGTAACATCTCGAACCTCTGGCACAGCCTGGAGCCCCATCACCATTTTCAGTTTCTTGGTAGATAGTACAAATGATAGGGGACTATGCCTGGTGGTGGCCTTGCGGGTCCTGGCAGGGCGTGCCACCCATGGAGCATGGACCGCCATAGTTCGGCTCACCTCTCCAGCGTCCCTTATTATCTTTTGTTCAATGCCCATGTGGGCCCTACGCAGTGCAGAAATACTGGAGCCATGGGTGTCACTGCCCTATTGCTGACCTTTTTGAAACAGAAATGTTAATGCCAGGTAGAGCAGTATTGGCATACAAACAAAATCCCAGAGGGGGGGGGGGTGGATAATAAATGCAAATACAGGCACCAAAGAGCAAAGAGAACAGCAGGAAGAAATAATATAGCAAGGAAAATAAACTGCAGCCTGATCTGGCAGACAGCCAAACGGACAGACAAGACACAGAAACGACACTGACACACTACAAACAGACACACACACAACACAAGACAAACAAAACAAAGAGTAATGCAGCACATAAGGCACAGGAGCTCCATACCGCTTGGCTGACTGGCCACATTTTGAGAAAATGGCACAGATGTGCGCCCGAACCCTCCTAATCTCTGCCCAGTGACCATCCAGCCCATCACATGCGCCCAGGCTCTGCTGGGTCAAATAAATCCCTCCTGCCAACCCCAGGAAGCCTGAGCTGACATCCGGGTCCCTCATTACTGAGGTGGGAATCAGAGAATACTTCCTGCTATTGTATCTGTAATACTTGGAATGTGCTACATTAGCAGCCATATTAAATTCAAAGCCTGTAGCGGCATTGGCAAGCCTGCAAAGGCTGCAGGCTTGAAATTCACCTGCGTTACAGAGTTATTAAATTTGACCATGTCGCGAGTTATGGGCTTGAGACACAAACCAGTAAACCATTTCACGCACGTTGGACTTGTGACTGTGAACATGATCAATTAGTCAAACCCGTAGTTAAGGGTTTAGACAGAGCCAGAGATCATCATCATTACAACACTGAAAAATGGAGGTTAGATTTCAAAGCAATATTGATAAATCCGTACATATGATATTCTAGTCTATGCGAGTTCCATTATTTGTATTAACACATTGATTGCCGGGATCGATATAACATGGAACTTAAACATTAAAACATTTATTTTATATTGCAGATTTGCGGGCCTGAGAATGTTGTGCTATTAATTCTAAAACCTAACATCACTTTCCCTTTTATTTTATGTACAGTAGAGTGTGTATATTGACATTTACAGTGCTGGAGATAGAACTTTACCCCCCTTGTGGGTCCTCTCTTGTACCCGTTGGTTTTTTGGCTCCATTTGCGGGTTACGGGCTTGAACGCCAGTGAATTCGTTGCAATGTAATAGCATGACTGGAACATAACATTTACAGGCTTTACCGATCAAAGGATTTGCGATTGCCCATTTCAAATTTCAACATCCCGTAGCCTTTTTTCACCTTTTCCCGCAAGTCTTTGTCGGATTGCTTTACAGGGCCAATTTATTAGCCGCAAGGCTTGCAGGCTATGTTACTGGCTATTGTTTTACACATTGGGGGAATTTAGTAGAGCTGTTGAGGTATCAGAAAAAAAATGCTTAACTGCCTAATGGTCATTTGAAATTGTAATGCAGACATCAAAAATATAACAAAATGTAAAAAGAAGTGGGCCAAAGAAAAAAAGATACTCATACTCAAGTGAAGAACAGGCCTAAATCAATTGTGATAGAAAGACTATTATTGTTTTGCAACCTTTCTTTAATGTTATATATTTTTCTGTATACTGTGGACTACACTCACCCCAAATCTCTCTCTCTACCGGTCACACTTTTGTTCAGATCTCGACACCAGCCGACACTTCAGATAACAGCGTCATTCCTGAAGAGACATGCACTATCAGACCCCTTTTCGTAGGACCTAAGAATCACACACCTTGTACCTTTGATTAGTACAAGCAGACTCCGACACCACCTTTGTTTTAGTGTGTCCAAAATCAGACTGCCACTTCTTTATTGTTACACAGATATCTAAAAACACACAAAGATCTCACTCCCCCACATGCCTAACCCTTCCACTTGTGGGCAATAGCTTGTTACACTCTCACCTCCTGGGAGATGTCTATCCATGATACAGTTGCCAGATCTCAATTTACAGGGTTATAAAACTAAACTTCCCCCTTCCAGACTAAAGCCAGAGGATTTGTGCGTGGCTGCCTCCCAAAGCCATATAAATTCTTTAGAATTCTTTAAGGCTTTATACATCCCAGATATGACTGTATGAACTAATCTAAGCATAGCCAACTAACCTATTTCTAATACAGATACAGTATTTTAATGTTAATCAATGACTATTACTACTATATGCACTTATTACATCCATGATATAGCTACATGTATGCATTACATCCATGATATAACTGTTAAGCAAGTTGTTAGTACCTTCTAACCCCACATATAATAATCGATGAACCCCAAACAGTCCAGTGGGCCCTTCTGTTCATAACACTGTGTAATTAAAATATAGATCGTACAGATTATCATGATCTTTGCCTTAAATGAGTTACATAGTAATTGAGGTAGCAGAAAAGTCATCAAGCTTTTTTACACACATCGCTGTATTATGTGGATTGTGATCTGGAAGAAGGCAAACAAAAAAACATTCAAACATTGGCAAAACTGGAAACATAGTTATCCAGCATAACCTCAAATGCCCTCACAAATATATCCAACACATTTTTTTGAAGTCACAGCCTCCTTTGGTAGTGAGTTCTACAGTCTAGCCTTTACTATAAAGAACCATTTTCCCATGTAAGCAACTTATTTAGATAGTTTAAGCTGAACAACCTCTTGAGATACCTTCTCCTCCCAGTTCATTAAATCCCCAATATTACATGCTCATTTCATCAAATCACCAACAATACCGTTTGCCTTAGTGCCACATAAAATCAACTTTATCACATACATCAATGCCCCACACTGATCTTTCTCACTTTCAACCTCTGATATGAAATCACACATCACTTCTCCACTCAACCCCATCTTAAAAATGTCACTTACATTTCCATGCTATGAAATAACTTATGTTATATGCACAGTGATTGAAACAACCTAATTATCACATATTCATTAGCGTTTGCTCTTCTACAAGTATCAGTCCAGTTGCCTATTTTATCGAGAATACAGACACTAGGAAGACCAAGATAATAGATTCTAAATAGCCTACATTAGATGCATTTTAAAAAGGGGTCCATATGAGGTCATGGGGTTAATGGGTCCCTGCCCCAGTACAGGTACAATGGAGTGTAGGGAATGGGCCATAGATGGTGAAGTCCTAAACACCTGTTTTGTTTTTTATTATTTTTTTAGACCCTTCCTTACCGCAGTCGCTTGTAGATGGAGCTGTTACTTATAACGGATCAGCTCCTAGTAGGGGTTTGCTGAAGATGGGGAAGACTGAGTTTACGTTTAGAGTTTAGGATAACTGAGTGCTCACAGGGCATAACCATTATCTAGGATTAGGGTAGATTTCTTATGGAAGCCATGATGCAACTAAATTTAGAGCAAGGAACATATCAGGGAATATATCACACATAATGATCACTTGCAAGGGTTTACTGGTAACGGTTTCCTATGGGATACATATAATAGCTCTATTATGGCAAAGGTGGGATATTGTCTCCTAAGATATTCTACTGGAGCCATGTAATCAAGCCTTTACTTTCTAACTGATGATCTAATATAGATTTACATTGGATGTAAATCTTATTTGTATGTTGATGGATATCATGTATTCATTCTGTGCTAAAATAAAACAAAACACTCCTTCATTTTCTAGCATGTACACAAAGTGACTCATATTAACATTCAGTTTCCTGAATTAACGCACTATATTTATTCCTCCGGGCTCAGATACAGGCCGCTTGCAAATATAACTACAAGTTCTGCTTTTGCTGCAAAGTAAATGCCACTCTTGTGTATGAAACCTTAACCGACGTATTGTGGATGCCTCCTGGAAACACCAAAGTCATCATTTTTTGTTTAAGTAAAAGCTAGATTGTTACCATTTTCTTTGCCTGATATTCTCATCAGATTCAACATTTTAAAACATACTTTCCTCATTGTAAAATGGTTGCTTGAACATATTCTTTAGGCAATTTGATTTATTTAACAATGTTTACTTCATTACATATTAAGGACCTCATTCAATTGCAATTTGGCCAATTAAATAGGGCTCTAAATAAGCAGATAACATATTTTTTTTAAATAAGTTTTTAGTTAGTAAGCATCTATCCAAAAGCAAGGTTTTCACGAACTAAAAACTTATTTAAAAAGATATGCGATGTGCTTATTTAGAGCCCTATTCAATTGGCCAAATCGCAATTGAATGAGGGCCTAAGTCTTTTAGGTAAATAAACCTCAGATTGGGTTGCTTGTTAAATTGAGCCACTTGATGTGAACATTTTGTAAAGTTTTTAAGTGAGTAATAAGTAAATAATGTTTCAGAACAATATCGGAGTTCTGCAGCAGGTTATAAATTTGTCAGCTTCCAAAGGCACTCTTTTTAATACCATGACAATACAGGCAGCATTTTTTAGTTAATACAATTTAATATCTACACTAATATTTATATTTAATATTGCCTTTAGGCACACATTTTCTTTGTGATCTGTGTGATTATCTTTTATCTTTTTTTTATTGTTTGTCTTTGAACATGTCAAGTGTCTGTGATTTTTAAGTTACTAGAGTGCTAAGTTTAATATATTTCATAAAATTTAAGCATTCAAATTTTTAAAAAAATATACATACTAGAACTGAGAATAAATATATCAAGTCATCAAATATAAAACATAGAATTTATAATAAATCACATATATAGTTGTGAGCGTACGAGTCGTTGCTCACGCTTGCGGGCTCGCGTGGGACGCAGTTCGCCGCAAATGCGGGTCCTCGCGAAGCGAGGGCCCGCATTTGCGGTTGTGGAGGCTCAACGTCGGCTGTGTTAACACACACATACACACACACGACTTTTTTAACAGAATAAACCCAACCGCCCAGCCAACAAAAACCCAACAACGTCCCCGCAAATGCGGATCCTCGCGAAGCGAGGGTCCGCATTTGCGGTGGTGGGAGCATCCCAACATCGGCTGTGTTAACACACACATACACACACACACAACTTCATAACAAAAAAAAACTCAAAGTCGCCTCACACCCGCTTACACCCAGACACACATACGCAAGACTTAACAAAAAAACAGTAAAAAAGGCCCTTCACACGCTCTTAACACACATACGCACGACTTAGAAACAAATACACTGCGTCGTACACGTAAAAGCTAACTGCGTATATCGCAAAAAAATACGGCAACATCGCAACAAAATACGGCCGCATCGGAAAAAAATACGGCCGCGAAAGACCCATTCCAACCGCCGCGCATCAAAACATCACAAACACAAGAAATAAACACAACAAACACATAAAAAGCTTACTTACAGCACGGGGGGGGCATCCGGCACCTCCAAAAGTTAATTTACACGTCCATTTAAGTCAAAACAAGGAGTTTAAACGACCGAAAATAGGCTAAGCGAGAGAAAAAATGGCCGCCGAACAAAACGAAAACGAGGCTCCAGACGTAACTACACTACACTTACTGGCAATAATGAAACACATACTATGCGGAACGGATCACACTCATATTAAACACCATTTTAACCACTACTACGCACAAAATGGCGGATGGAACGCAAATTGTAAGCTGGAACGCAAATAGCGCATGCGTATTACGTTCTAACGGTCTAACTTTCCAGAATGTTCTACAAGTTGATAAATACTGTCTATTTGACAGAGAAAAATACATTTCTCCTCAGGTGATGAACAGAGTGACTTCGGAGATAACTGCTGCTAAAACTTGAGAAGATAATTCTTTCCTAATTTACTACTTTACATTGTGCAAATTACAACTGAGAGGTAAGCTATAATATATTACTTATTTTCAAGACAGGACATCAAAAAAAAAAATTAAAGAAGACAAAGAGGTTTATGTATACTGACAAGTGACACGCACATATATGCGTATAATGTATACTGACATGTGACACGCACATATATGCGTATAATGTATACTGACAAGTGACACGCACATATATGCGTATAATGTATAGTGACATGTCACATGCACATTTATGTGTATTGCCCCTGCAACAAACTAATTAAACAACTACATTTAAATTACATTACAAAAAAATAAGTTGGGACTATTAAAATACTATTAAAATATGAGTCATGTATACTGATATGTGACACGCACATATATGTGTATCATCTATAGTCACATGTCACACACACATTTATGTATGTTGGCCAAAAATAAAAATAAGGCTAATTTAACAATTAAAATATGATTCATGTATAGTGATATGTCACACGCACACAAAAAAATTACTTTAAACTATGGAAATGTGCTTCATGTATGTGACATATATGTGTAGACCCCACCAAAAAATAATGTTAATTCTAATTAATTACAGAAGTATATTTCAATGAAATTAATTTACTGCAATTTAATAGATCACCTAAAACTCAATCTTTCTACTTTTTTTAATATTCAAACAGACTCTGCATCAACAGCGTCTCTCAACAATTTGCACTGTGCACTGTGAAGCACAATCCCTTTTAAAGAACACCAACAAAGAAGAAGAGGTAAGATACAAAAATACTTTAAATGCTGAAAAGGCCATGGTTTGTTAAATACAAATAAAAAATTCTATAATTCACTAATTCACTTTATTTTTCAAACAGACACTACAAGAAGACCGGCGGATTAAGATTGGCAGGAGGGGACCCTCTGTCATTACACACTTCAATCAAGGTAAAGTATTAAGTATAAAAAAGAACCGAACCATGAGCCTTATTCAATTGTGAGTTGGCTAATTGAATAGGGCTTTATATAAGCACATAATAGGTCTTCACTAACTAAAAACTTCTGTCAAAAAATATTTTATGTGCTTATATAGAGCCCTATTCAATTGGTCAAAACGCAATTGATTCAGGACCTAAATATGTTTAATGGCCGAGGGCCTCATTCAAATGTGATTGTTTAACAACCTATAACCATTAGAAAAAACACTACATAAGTATAACAAAAGTGGTGCCCATCAAACAGGATTGTACGAAAACTCACACAAACACATAGCAAACTACATTTAAATTCTTATTTTAATGTTTAACAACCTATAAGCCTTAGAAAGAAGCCTAAATAAGCATACCAACATTGGTGCCCACCAAACCGGATTGTATGAAAACTCACACAAACACATAACAAACTACATTTACATTCTTATTTTATGTTTAACAACCTATTAGCATTACAAAACTACATTAATAAGCATACCAACAGTGGTGCGCATCAAACAGGATTGTATGAAAACTCACACAAACACATAGCAAACTACATTTAGATTCTTATTTAATGTTTAACAACCTATAAGCCTTAGAAAGAAGCCTAAATAAGCATACCAACATTGGTGCCCACCAAACAGGATTGTATGAAAACTCACACAAACACATAGCAAACTACATTTAGATTCTTATATAATGTTTAACAACCTATAAGCCTTAGAAAGAAGCCTAAATAAGCATACCAACAGTGGTGCGCACCAAACAGGATTGTATGAAAACTCACACAAACACATAGCAAACTACATTTACATTCTTATTTTATGTTTAACAACCTATAAGCCTTAGAAAGAAGCCTAAATAAGCATACCAACAGTGGTGCGCACCAAACAGGATTGTATGAAAACTCACACAAACACATACCAAAGTACATTTACATACTTATTTTATGTTTAACAACCTATAAGCCTTAGAAAGAAGCCTAAATAAGCATACCAACAGTGGTGCGCACCAAACAGGATTGTATGAAAACTCACACAAACACATAGCAAACTACATTTACATTCTTATTTTATGTTTAACAACCTATTAGCATTACAAAACAACATTAATAAGCATACCATCAGCGGTGCGCATCAAACAGGATTGTATGAAAACTCACACAAACACATAGCAAACTACATTTACATTCTTATTTTATGTTTAACAACCTATAAGCATTACAAAACAACATTAATAAGCATACCAACAGTGGTGCGCACCAAATAGGATTGTATGAAAACTCACACAAACACATAGCAAACTACATTTACATTCTTATTTTATGTTTAACAACCTATAAGCCTTAGAAAGAAGCCTAAATAAGCATACCAACAGTGGTGCGCACCAAACAGGATTGTATGAAAACTCACACAAACACATACCAAAGTACATTTACATACTTATTTTATGTTTAACAATCTATAAGCCTTAGAAAAAGGCCTAAATAAGCATACCAAAAGTGGTGGACACCAAACGGGATTGTAGAAAAACAAAGAAATAATGTCATTTTTTAGTTCATACAAATACATTAAAATAATATTACATTTTCATTTTTATTTTATATCAGATACTGCGTCAAGAACATCGGAACAGGAGTTTCAACTGAGGACCACACCAGCGGACGAGGACTTTCAACAGAGGACCAGACCATTGGACGAGGACTTTCAACAGAGGACTACACCATCGGACGAGGACTTTCAACAGAGGACCAGACGATTGGACGAGGACTTTCAACACAGGACCAGACCATCAGACGAAGGCTTTCAACACAGGACCAACAAAGATTCTGCTTCAAATCAAACTTCAACCAAGGTACAGTATAACAAGTAAAAAAAGAGAAAAATTAATTAATATTCTTCTTTAATGTTTAACCACCGCCTTAGAAAATAGCCTACAGAAGCATACCAAAATTGTGGCGCACCAAAAAGGATTGTAGAAAAACACAGAAATAATGCCATTTTTTCATTAATACAAAGACATTCAAATAACATAACATTTTCATTTTTATTTTATAACAGATACTGCGTCAAGAACATCGGAACAGGAGTTGGAACTGAGGACCACACCAGAGGACGAGGACTTTCAACAGAGGACTACACCATCGGACGAGGACTTTCAACACAGGACCAGACCATCGGACGAAGGCTTTCAACACAGGACCAACAAAGAATTTTGCTTGAAATCAAACTTCAACCAAGGTACAGTATAAAAAGTAATATCTATCATCTATCTCTTATTTGTCTTTTAGGGCCAATAATCTTTAACAATAAATACAAACTTCAATGTAAACTTAAAAAATACATTGGCATAGTCCAAAAAAGTCTAAAAACACAGAATCTATACAATTTGTCATTGTAACATTCCAGTCCTAAACCCTAATTTAATTGCCATTTGACAAATTGAATAGTGCTGTAAATAAGGACATAACATCTGTTTTAAAATACCTTTTTAGTTACTGAAACACTTGCTTTTGGATACATGTTTAATAAATAAAAATTTCTTTAAATAATTATCTCATGCCCTTATTTAGACTTTTATTCAATTTACCGCATTGAAATTGATTAACTATAAAATGTTAACACACTATTGATAACTATTTGTCATGAAAAACAACTTAACAACTCAAAATAAACTAATGGTACATTATTTTATTTTTACAGATTAACATGCCTGATAATGAGAGTAAACAAGAAAAGAAAAGACGCCAAGCTAGAGAACGACGACAGAGAGCAGACAGCCAGCAGACACCGGAGAAGAAGAAAATTCGACGAGAAAAAGAACGCAAAAGAATTGCAAGCAAAAGACTGTCACTTGCAGAAATTAAAGATATGTCAAAAAAAACAACAAAGAAAATAAAGCATTTACAACCTGTTGCTCAAACATCAGATGACATTTTACCAGAAAAAAGACAAGAGATACCAAAAAAAGCAACAAAGAAAACAAAGCATTTAGAACCGTTTCATGAAACATTACATGACATTTTACCTCAAACAATACAACATATACCAAGAAAAGCAACGAAAAAAACAAAACATTTAGAACCTGTTGTTGAAACATTATATGACATTTCACCTGATGAATATGAAAGTCAAAATCCTATATGCTTTGCAAATTGTCCTCTACTCAAGTCTTTAGCAGTAGAGGTTCATAGTTGTGGGGACATGACTACTCAATGTCAGTTTTGTGAGGCTTATTATTTTAAACAGGAGAGACCCAGAGATGGACAATTTATTAGTTGTTGTCAAAAAGGCAAGTTCAAACTTCCAGAAAGGAAAGAATTTCCAATTTATTTACAAAATATTATGACTGAACCTACTTTTCCAAACTACAAAAATTTTAAGACAAACATAAGATCCTACAATAGTGCCATATCCTTTGCATCCATGGGGGCAACATTAGCTGCTAATGTACCAGGACATGGTCCTTACTGTTTTAAAGTCCAAGGACAAATTTATCATCGCACTTCCCATTTACATCCAGAGGAAGGAAATAAAAGAAAATTCGCTCAACTATATGTCCTAGATACAATGGAAGCTGTTGACCAACGTATGCAGATGGAAGAAAATAAAAAATGCTTACCCACTGTTTTCATAGAGCTAAATAACATTATGGACAACAATCCCTACAGTAAAGCGTATAAAAAATTGGCAGAAGTAGAAAATGAACAACTACTTCATTCACAAACACATCAATTACCAATGCCGAAGGTTAATATGGTGCTTAAAAGAGACAGACATACTGATAAACGTCGTTATAACTTGCCAACAACAAATGAGGTTGCAATGGTGTTTCACAATGATGAAGGAGAACCACCATTTCAAAGAGACATTCGAATATATCCTAGAAATGAGGACCAACCGTTTATTAATATGAGTATCTTAAGTCCAAATTTAGATCCAATGACATATCCCATCTTTTTCCCACACGGAGAAGCAGGTTGGCAACCAAAATTAACTCTTCCCAGTTACCCAAATGCTAAAGCCAGAATCCGAAATAATGTTTCTATGCTTGAATTTAAAGTAGCTCAAATTGCCATTCGCAATGTATTTAATCCAATTTTATGTGGTGGGAAACTAACACAACAATGGATTATTGATTCATATTTGCAAGTTGAGGCAAATAATTTAAACTTTATCAAATATCAACAAGATAAACTCCGTGTAGAACAATATTCTGGACTCATGGACTATGTTGCTGACGTGGCTACAAGCAGAGACATGACAGCTGGCAAAGCCATCATTTTACCATCTTCCTTTCAAGGATCTCCTCGGAATATGAGAGAAAGATACAATGATGCTATGGCTATTGTGACAAAATTTGGCAAACCCGATCTATTTGTGACATTTACATGTAATCCACAATGGACAGATATTACACTAAATCTACTTCTTGGACAAACTGCTTCAGATCGACCAGATTTAGTAGCCAGAGTTTTTAAGATTAAATTAAATGAATTAATACGTGACTTCACTATAAATCAGTTATTTGGCAAATGTCTTGCTTATGTATATACCATTGAATTTCAAAAAAGAGGCCTTCCACATGCACATCTTCTAATAATACTTCAAGAAAAAGATAAATTAGATACTTCAGACAAAGTGGATGCAGTCATTGTTGCTGAACTACCAGATCCAGAACTATATGGTAGACTATATGAGATTGTTACTCATCGCATGATTCATGGACCCTGTGGTGACCTTAATCCACAATCACCATGTATGGAAAATAATAAATGTTCCAAAGAATTTCCAAAAGATTATAGAGACAAAACCTATGCCAATTGTGATGGATATCCACTTTATAAAAGAAGAGAAGGAGATAGTGCCATTATTTGTGGAAAAAAAGTGGACAATAGATATGTAGTACCCTACAATCCACATTTACTCATGAAGTACAACGCCCACATCAACGTAGAAGCCTGCACTTCCATCAAATCCATTAAATATGTCTACAAATATATTTACAAAGGTTACGATGCAGCTACTGTAGTCGTCAAAAGTGCAGACAACCCTGAAAGTAGTGAGTTAGTACATGATGAACTTGCATCTCATGTAGATGCTCGCTATGTCAGTGCGCCAGAAGCTATGTGGCGGCTTTTAAAATTTGAAATGCATGATAGATCACATGCAGTATATAGGTTAGCAGTACATTTGCCACAACGACATTTAGTCTATTTCCATGCTGGAAATGAAATGAATGCATTGGCCCAAAGTGAAGATCGTCACACTACACTAACTGCATGGTTTGCATTAAATTCCACTGATGCTGAAGCAACACAATACTTATATATTGAAATTCCATATCACTATGTTTTTGTGAATGGATTATGGAGACCAAGAAAAACCAGAGGCAATAAAATTATTCCAAGAATTTACACAGTCAGTCCAAGAGATGTGGAACGTTTTTGCTTACGGATATTACTTTTAAATGTTCCTGGAGCACAAAGTTTTGAACACTTAAGAACTGTTAATGACATTGTATATGAATCCTTCCATTTAGCTGCAAGACATAGAAACTTACTCGCTGATGATACAGAGTGGGAAAGATGTTTAGAAGAAGCAGCACAATGTCAAATGCCACGACAGATGAGAGAACAATTTGCTTTTATTTGTATCTTCTCAAATGCTCCAAATGCATTAGCTTTGTGGGAGACTTTTAAAAGTAATATGGCTGAAGACTTTATGCGACGATACAATGAACCCATTGCACACTTAAAAGCGTTAATGGAAATCCAAGAAGTCTTTTTAACTCATGGATTAAGTTGTGCAAGTTTTAATTTGCCTGATCCAGGTCTTATAGATGACATTAACTTTGAAGACTATGACATTCAACTACAAGCAGAAAGAACAGAAGAAAGACTTGCAACTTTAAATACACTACAATTGCAAGCATTTCATGCCATTAAAAATGCTATAGATGATGACATGGTGACAGAGCGTTATTTCTATCTTGATGGACCTGGCGGATCAGGAAAAACATATTTGTACAATTTATTAATGAGTTCAGTACGAGCCCAAGGAAAAATAGCAATGGCGTTTGCCACTACTGGAATTGCTGCACTTTTATTAGAAGGTGGAAGAACTGTTCATAGTGGATTTAAACTGCCAGTGCCTATTTTAGAAAATTCTGTGTCAGATATTCGCATGACATCCTTACAAGCAAAGAAATTGAAGAAATGTAAATTAATTATAATAGATGAGGCCACAATGATGTCATGCTATGCCCTCCAATGTATTGACCGTTTGCTTCGTGAAGTCATGGAGAATACTTTTCCATTTGGTGGAAAGGTAATGTTGTTGGGTGGCGATTTCAGACAAACATTACCTGTCGTTGTACATGGAAATCGAACTGACATTATCGAAACATGTATAAAGTCAAGTATAGTATGGAAACATTTTACCCATCTTCAACTGCAACAAAATATGAGATCAGAAGGCCAAACTGATTTCAATGATTGGCTTATTAAAATTGGAGAAGGCAGAACAGAAAAAATACTACATTTACCTGATGACACTGTAGAGATCCCACCTCATATGATTTGTCAACAAGATATTATATCGGCTATATTTGAAGGGAGCATAAATAACGAAGAATATTCCGAGCTTGCCAACCAAGTCATACTGACGTGTAAAAATAAAGATGTATTAATCATCAATAATGAAATCTTAAAAAAAATTTATGCACCACAAAGAAATTATCACAGTGCTGATTCTGTACTTGCTGATGACAATGAAAGTCAGGCTAACTTTTCGACTGAATTTATAAACTCTTTAACTCCTTCTGGAATGCCACCACATATTTTGCAGCTAAAGAAAGGTGCAATTATCATGTTACTGCGAAATATGAACCCCAAAAAAGGCCTATGCAATGGCACAAGATTAATTGTTCAACAATTAAAGGACCATTTTATAGATGCTGAAATTTTAACTGGGACCCATAAAGGAGAGAGAGTTTTCATACCAAGAATAGATTTAGCACCAAGTGAAAGTAGTCTCCCTTTTATACTTCAAAGAAGACAATTTCCCATTATTATGGCATTTGCCATGACCATTAATAAATCACAAGGTCAAACTTTCAAATCTGTGGGTATTTTCTTGGAAGAACCAGTTTTTGCACATGGTCAATTGTACGTTGCGTTGTCACGGTGCAAAAATCCACAGGCTATTAAAGTTTACATTGAAAACAATGAAAGTCAAGGTGATTTATTAGAAGATGGACGTATTTTTACTAAAAACATTGTCTACTATGAAGTACTATAACTTTGAAGGATACAAATTAAAGATGCCAAGATTTTTTTAAAGCATTGCAAAATACATAACAATTGGTTGTTTAATTCAGTCATAATTAATGGAAGTCATGTTTATGAATGATTTGCCTCACAAAATACTTGCCTTGCATTGTTAGTAAAAATTATGTTAAAATGTTAAATCACTATGTTAATGTTTCTAATGTTACAAGTTTAAAAAATATATTTTCAAGTTATTTCATTCAACAGATTACAAAGTGGATGTTAAGAGGTCAAGCACCTTTTAAGTCACAATGTAAATATTGTCTGTTATCTTAAGATTACTACCTACATTAATGTTTATCGCCAGTTTATGTGCTCAGTAATAAATTACTTTAATTACGTACGTTTTAAGAAGAGTTTTACTGTATGCCTTCCTCTACATTCAATGTATATTCAAGTTAACAATTATTGTGATAGAAATTGAATTTTAATACTGATTAATTTAAATGTCAATTGTTTTTACATTCAAATGTTAATACTTTTAATAAAAAATTAGGTTACAAAATGTATTCACTATGTTCCTGTTTATAATGTTCAAAATTATACCAATGTTTTGTCAACTTCTAAACTTACATAAAAAATAAAGTTCAAGTTTAAAAATATATACTTTGATGGTTATTGCTTACATATAGTTTAAACTTCATGTTAAAATTCGCGACGTTTAAAGAAGGGTTTTTACTTTTTGCTTTCCTATTCATTCAATGTATATTAAAGTTAACAATTCTTCAGATACTAATTACATTTAAAAAAACCATTACATCAACATTTTACAAAAATACACGTTCATATTAAAATACTTACAAGGGTCAAAAATATATGTTAATAACTAAACAACTTGACAAACATATACATCACATTGCCGTCATTTTTTGACGGGCAAGTCGCTAGTAAATAAATAATTGTCAACAAGTGGGATAAACACTAAAACATTTTTATATACTGGTTGGGGTTGGGTTCCTCTCTTGTGGCAAGGAGTTTAGGAACCATGGCTCTCCAGCAATGTGAATGTCCTCACTCAAATAGATATGGACTAAGATGCTGTTTAGTGGGTATGGGCAATGATCTGAATAGGGCTTGCTTTAACGATTATGAGCCAAATCTGAAAAGGAGGGCTTGTTTAAAATGAAATGTGTTTGATTGGATCCTTCTCTTTTTAGCCTGCTTTGAGGGTTAGAGAGATCCAGAGAAGGGTGCTACATAGTAGATATGGGGGGAAATCTGCAATAAAGGTGTGTACTTGAACATGGGCTTAGTGGCTGTCGGCCAGTATCTGAAATGAGAGGTTGATGAAAAGGGGCTTTACCTTGGACATGGTGTGACCTTAGTTTAGTCGATATAGACAGAAATCTTCAATGAGTTTTGTTGAAAGGGGCATGTTAATTGTCATGATCTGCCTTACCATTCTTTGGCTTCAGTCATTCTTATTGTTATGTAATATGTTTTATGTTAAGTTGATTACCCTATGTATGTTTTGTTTATCCCTATATGTGATTGACTTGTGATGTCTGATTCTGTATTTTGCATGCCTGGTTCATGAAGTGTTAAATAATTTAGAATGTTGTGATGTCAGTCTTTAACTGCCAGAGAGAGTCAGGTGAAATTCAGTTTGTTTGGTAATGTGTGTCTCTGAGAACAAGCCAGGAGATAAGTGGCATATTTTGTGTTTTGTTGCCTCACAACCTAGAATTAACATGGATTGTTTGAGGATTTGCATAATTTAATATACAGAACATGCCCACAAATTTGAAGATTTTTTTTTATTGTGAAGCAAACAACAAATAGGACAAAATAACAGAAAAAGTCAATGTGCATAACTATTTACCCCACTAGAGTTCCTTGGTCTTCATGGCAGTGTTTGGTTAGTGGTGCCTCTTGCTTAGGTGTTGCAGCCTCTGGGGTCTTTCAAAAAAGGTGTGTATATGTATTGACAGATCATGTGACACTTAGATTGCACATAGGTGGACATCATTTCACTATGTGACTTCTGAAGGTAATTGGTTGCACCATAGCTTTTTATGGGCTTCATATCAAAGGGGGTGAATACATTCACAAATGCCAATTTTCTGTTTTCTATTTCTAAAAATTGTTTTATGTATATATTTTTATCATTTCACTTCACCAACTTAGACTATTGTGTACTGATCCATCACATACAATTCTGATTAACAAAACATTGAACTTAAGGCTGTAGTGTAAAGTCAAGGGGGTAAATAATTTTGCAAGGCATTGTATATATGCGTCAAATAAAATGGCTGCCCTGATCCTATACAATTAATCAAGTGTGTATGTGCTCCTAATCAAAGGGGAGTAAACCAAAGTGTGTTTAGGCTCCTAATAAAAGGGGAGTAAACCTATCTAGAAGCTATATGTATATGTCAGCATTCCTAGAAAAGATAATAATAAAGTGGATGTTATGTTGCCTTGCAGATAAAAACCTTGGCAATAGTACTTTATACAGCATCCAGAAGACACACAAACTGTTACAGACTGTTATCAGCTCAAGTTTAAATATATATCTATTGAACCTGTTATGAATTATAACAGCAATTAAAGCAGTTCCTCATTTTTCTAAGGCTGAGTTCATATTTTTTTTAAAAACTGTATCTGGTTAAGGGCATATTAAATATACCAGCTGCCTTAGTGAAGGGATCAAATGAATCTGAAAGATCGACTGGGTGGGTATGGCCGCAACATCCTTATCAAGCCCGACTGAAGAAAGCGGATCTTCACAGTAATAAAAAAGGCATTTCCTTGGGCATGACAAGGATGCTGATTAATAGATATGGGCCAAAATCTACAATGACGGACGTGTCCATGGACATGGACAAGTATGCTGCTTAGTAGATAGTGGCCAAAAAAGTTGCAAAGGTATGGCTTGATAAAAATCAAAAAGTGTTACCTTGACGTAGATTCCTTGCAGCGTGGGGTGGAACCATGGCTCTTCAGCAATGTAAAATGCCCTCACAGATAGTAAATATGTGCCAGAATCTGCACTGTGGAGCTTATTTAAAGCTACATGTTAATGTGATAGATGCTACTTTGGACATGGGCCAGGTCACTGCTTGGTAGACAAGACCCAAAAAGCTGTGAATGTAGGGCTTGGCGAAAGGCATGCCTAGGAGCACCCTCCAAATATTGACTCAAAAGTGAGGTGTGCAAGGAAGATGTGGACCGGAAGAGCTATGAAAGCTGGGAGAGGGCCCCTCCCACAACCCCCAGGTTACAACTGGGCATTTATAATAGCCACACTAAAAGTAAAACATAACCAAAACTAATTCAGTGCTTCATGCAATTGTATGTACAGTGGAGTTAAAGGCGAAACACGTGTTTAAAAACATTTTAGGTTGCACAGCTAGATTTTGCAAGTAGAGATGACCTGCTGCTATTTACCTGAAATATTTTTGACCACTATGAAAGTCTCTGAAGTAGGTACATAAAACTAAACATGGACATGGGTTCAAGGCTCCTCGACCTTAATATGTATGGTTATTTATTATGGTAAGTAAACGCTGTGGCCTGTTTTCATCCAGCAAGTTGTCTTAGTCTGTTATTATGGGTAGTATATCACTTGGGCCATGTCTGGGTCTAGGTGATTGAAAATTCCTCCACTTTATATTCATGAAGAAATCAACAGATCATTCTGAATACACATACATGTCTCACACAGGTCAAAATAACTATTTTCTGACAGAACTTCTCCATAAATACTATTTCCACTGTAGCTAAGGATTCTGTGTAGGGACATGTAAATGAAGATAATATAGGTGTCCATTTAGGAATATGGGCCTGCACTCAAGCAGAATTAAGAACATAGCCATGGATTAAGGTGCAATGTCATAACCCATTTACAGACTGCTGTTTCACCCATATAATGCAGCTCATCAGTGTGAAGTTGATTCTGGCAAGTGTAAAATAAGGCTGGAGAAAAACTCTAACCTGATGCAAAATATGTTGACATTTTTGGACTTATACAGCCATTTATCCCACTTTCTGTCATTAAAATCATAATTTGACTCCCTGCAATATGACTTCCATGTGGAACACCACTGAGACTAAACTTACTAAAGTAATACACAACCTCCTGGCAACCAAAAAAAAGGACTTCTCATTCTGGACCTTTCTACTGCCTTTGACAAAGATGAATACTCACATCTCCATACTCTCAGCTCTCTTACATTTAACAGTAGCAAACTGTGTGAGTCAGTATAGTCTAACGTTATAAAGCTTAGTAAGCTGCACATCATACAGATACCTGTTACTAATAGTAATGTATTTTACTTTTCTCAGTGCATTTATTTTAATATTGCTACTGTAATGTCTTCTGGAAACTAAACATCATAGAGGGTTATGTACACATCTCACACCATCCAATGACTTTGCATTCACATTCTCTCACGTGCTATACTCAATATCCATACACATTTGCCATCATCCTCTATCAGCCCTATTAAATTCCCTGAACGTGTAAAACCGTAGCCCGTAACATAGCCCAAAAAGACTTGTGGCTATTAAACTGGCCCCGTAAAGCAATTCACTCACGATCTGCGAGTTAAGTGCAAAAAAAGGCTATGGGACGTGAAAATTTGAACTGCGCACCCGCAAATCCTTTGCTCTCTCAAGCCCGTAACTGCTACTTTTCAATTTCGCTATTAAATTGCAACAAATCCTACAAATGTAGCCAAAAAGCCATGGGTACTAGAGAGAACCCGCAAGGGGGTACTAGAGAGAACCCGCAAATATACACACACTACTGTACTTATAATGAATTAAAAGTGTTGTTAGGTATTAAAATTAATAGCACAACATTCTCAATCTGCAATATAAAATATTTTTTTTTCTGTTTCATTTCCGTGTTATATCGATCCCGGCAATTAATGTGTTAATTGATATAAAGGAACTCCCATGGACTAGAATATCATATTTACTGATTTATTTATATTGCATTATTTCTGGAATGCGGGTCCGATTGTAACTCATAATTGAGACCCGTAAGGCTTTGAAATCTAACCTCCATTTTCAGTGACATAATGATGCTGATCTCATTTGCCATTGTCTCCATCTAAACCCCTAACTACGGGTTTGACTAATTAATCATGTTCACGGCCGCACATTTAACATGCACAGAATAGTTTACGGGTTTGCGTCTATGGCCTGTAACTCGCGGCATGGTTCAATTTAATAGCTCTGTAATGCAGCCGAATTTCAAGCCCTCAGCCTTTGCGGGTGTGTCGATGCCACTACGGGCTTCGAATTTAATAGGGCTGTATGTCTCTCTATTTTCACTTATAGTAAAAAAAGTATAATTTTCCTGTTTTCTTTCCTTGTGACATACAAAGAAGAGCTCACTGTAGATAACTCAAAAATATAAATTTATTTGATATCCTTATGTGCAAGTTTGAAGAAATAGTACTGCATAAATATAGTATTACCTCCAGCTGTGAGACGGGAGCCAAACATCCTGCCAGATGCACTGTACCAAATGTTACTTCACTCTCGTATACAAGTTAATACATTAATCCTCCTGCAGCTTGGATTGTAACTAGAATTAGCATTGCATTTACTTATTTGAAAAGCCGTAGAATAATAATAATTACACAGTTACATAGTAATTGAGGTTGAAAAAAGTATTTTAGTCCATCAAGTTCAACCTTTTTATATCTCCTCTGATCTGCAATATGCTGATTAATTGATCGAGAGGAGGGCAAATCCTCTTTCCCCCTCTCTCTGTCTCTCCCTTCTCTCTCTCTTACTCCCCTCTCCCTCCTCTCTCTCACCGCTCCCTCCCTCTGTCTCTCTCGCCCTCTTCTTCTATCTCTATCCCTCTCTCTTCCCCTTCCCTTCTCTCTCTCTCTCCCTCTATCCCGTCCCTCACTCTCTCTCTACTTCCCTCTCCCTCTCTATGTCTCCCCCTTTCTCACCCCACTTTCTTTCTCTCCCTCTATCTCTCACTCCCCTCTCTCATCTTTCTCTTTCTCCCCCTTTTCCTCTCTCTCACTGCTCTCTCCCTCTCTCTCTCACCCTCTTCTTCTATCTCTATCCCTTTCTCTTTCCCCCTCCCTTCTCTCTCTCCCTCTCTCCCGTCTCTCACTCTATCTCTCCCCCTCTCTCACACCACTTTCTCTCTCTCCCTCTATCTCTTACTCCCCTCTCTAATCTCTCTCTTTCTCCCCCTTTTCCTCTCTCTCACTGCTCTTTCCCTCTCTCTCTCGCCCTCTTCTTTTATTTCTTACCCTTTCTCTTTCCCCCTCCCTTCTCTCTCTCTCTCCCGTCCCTCACTCTATCTCTCCTTCCCTCTCCCTCTCTATCTGTCCTTCTCTCTCACCCCACTTTCTCTCTCTCCCTCTATCTATCCATCCCCTCTCTCATCTCTCTCTTTCTCCCCCTTTTCCTCTCTCTCACCGCTCTCTCCCTCTCTCTCTCACCCTCTTCTTTTATCTCTAACCCTTTCTCTTTCTCCCTTACTTCTCTCTCTCCCGTCCCTCACTCTATCTCTCCTTCCCTCTCCCTCTCTATCTGTCCTTCTCTCTCACCCCACTTTCTCTCTCTCCCTCTATCTCTCACTCCGCTCTCTCATCTCTCTCTTCCTCCCCCTTTTCCTCTCTCGCCGCTCTCTCCCTCTCTCTCTCGCCCTCTTCTTCTATCTCTATCCCTATCTCTTTCCCCCTCACTTCTCTCTCTCTCCCTCTCTCCCTTCTCTCACTATATCTCTCACCCTCTCTCACCCCACTTTTTCTCTCTCCCGCTATCTCTCACTCCCCTCTCTCATCTCTCTCTACCTCTCTAATTATCCAGGATAACCCAGAATGCCCTTTTAAAAAATAAAAAAATAAATGTATTGTTTTGTAATATTGTAATGGATTAGTCGGAGAAATAACATTTTGAAATGTTAGCAAAAAAACATTTCTGGATGAGAGCCAAGGAGACCCTACAATATAAATCCCGTTAACATAATGCGCAGTGGTGGTAGCGTGTGCTTCTTTTGTTTGTCGCTTTCATGGTATAATGTGCTCATTTTTCGACTTTGAGTCAAATGAGAAACGCACGTGGTGACTAGTTATTCACTCACCTTTCATTATGTGTTTTTTTATTGGATTATTAGTCTCAGGATCAATTTGCTCTTATCTGACTCACATTCTCCTAAGCAATAGTGCAATCTTTCAGGTTTATGTAGCAGCTCAATTTCAGGTTTAGCTTTGATCCCAAAAGCTTTATTCAACAAATGTTTCATATAGAAGTCATAAAAGGTAAATAAGTATATGATTTCTGAAATATACTGCAAATCTATGTGACTAAACAGAGGGCCCTGGAAATAAAATGCATAGGATCATTGTAAAATATTTATATTGTGATTTTTGTGTATTATTTTACTCATTCATGAACATGATCAAGTATAGAAATGTTAAATTACTATATATTTGATTGATTTATAACTTGATTGGAAACTTTTCAGGAGTGGATTTAGATAAGGTTTCTATTTAGAGCTCAATAACACCATAACATATTCCTTATCCTCAAGCTAAATATATAATACATAAATAGAAAAAACTGTATTGCACATAAACAACGTCAAATTTTAAAAACAATGGTAATATCCAGATTCCGTGATGAACCCTACTAGTTCAGAAATTTGCATATATGAGAATATGGTGTGCAAAGGGGAGAGCTGGACAAGGTGAATGTGGTCAAGACCTCCACACCGCAGGTTAGAGAAGTGGAACCGTGTGATCTTAAAGGATGCCTCCTACCTGGAAGGCTCCACCTATGTAGATACCCCAATTTCTGGCTAATAACCCTGCATCTGTGATAGTAAGAATGGGGTGTATCTCATGTATGTATATATATATATATATATATATATATATATATAAAATAATTTAAGTATTTGAAGATCAATGAGGGTATGATCAATGACTGATAGATCCACTATATAAATTAAAACTTAAATAAAAATTGACAATTACAATCTATAGTGCTGTAGTATACTGCAATCAAATAGTGCACCAAAATCAGTAAATCTCCAAAGGTTATAAACATGGGGCCTCATTCAATTGTAGTTTACGGGAGCCCGTAATGTAGCCCATAAATTAATTTGCTATTCAATTGGCGTCTTTTTGCGATTCGCAAAACTACGGGTTAAGGGCTAAAAATCTCTGCGATTCTTACAACCGTAACTTACAACCCATCTAAGCCTTTGATCATTCAAAACACGCTATTCCAATTGCTACAGTTCCTCACGTCCGCAAAGGTTTTCACACCCGTAAATGTCAAATGTAGAAGAAAATCCTACGGGTACCAGATAGGACTTGCAAGGGGGTTTAACCCCTGTTTGTAGAACTGTAAATGCAATTAAAAATATCAATACCGGGGAAAGTGATGAAGGACATTAGAATTAATTGCACAACAGTCACAAGCTCGCAAATACGCAAATAAAAAAATATTTTTTGCTATGTTCCATTTCGGTGTTACATCAATCAAGAGTTAATACATATCAGGCAACCCACATTGACTAGAACATTTCCTTCATTCATTTGTATTATTTTGTACATTTATCGGACCCCTAAACTCTAATTGATTGACATGTAACCTCCATGTTTTACGGACCTAATGATGACGGTCTCATTCTCTATTGGCTGTTGTGGGTAGTTACGGCCTTGCTTAATTGATCGTGTTCACACTCTGAAATGCAAAATACTACTGCATGGTTTATGGTTTCGGCATTCAGCCAGTAAATTGTAGGCTTGTTCAATTGAATTGCTCTGTAATTGTAGCAAATTTGAAGCCTGCAGACATACAGCCGATAGGACACAATCTGCTTGCAATTGAATGAGGCCCTAAGTCTCCCAAATTGGAGAGCTTAATTGGAGTAAATATTCAGATCACATCCAGATCGTCGTTTGTCCCCTCCCGTGGCTTCATCAGTGGCTATAATGTCAGAATTACCCTCAAGCTACCCTCAAGCTACAGGCAGACTACAGTCTAACATGGATTCCCTCTTGAAGCAAGCAGACTGATCTAAATATAAGAATCCACCTAAAATGATTTCATGTTCATGACTGACACATCTGCTAATATTATTTGTTTTTACCAAGCTCCAGTGGTCCTTTAAAATACACTTTTAGATACTGTATTTCAATTTGTACTGTTTCGGAGTCTGTTTAAATGCAATCTGTTTCTTTTCTTTTTGTATAGATTATCTTCCAATAGGCAGCATTTTACATAAACTATGCCTTTTTTTTGTTTTTTTACAGTAGAATCGCGGTTATCTGTCACCCAACTAACCGGGACTCTCAAGCAACCGGCACGGCATCAATTCCCCATTTTCAAAAAACTCCTGCTAAACCGGCGTAACCGGTACTATCCGGAGTTTGAGACTGCAAAATAAAAAAATGCTAACTTATTTTTTTCTGGGCCTCAATGGCCCAGTTTAGGTGCTAATGCCTTTTTAAAGGCATTTTGAGGGTTTTGGAGTGTTTAATGGTCGTTTAGACCCTTAAATTCGGGGACACCCGATTAACCGGCAACTACAGTTATCCGGCAATAGGCAGCCCCCGTGGGTGCCAGATAACAGGGGTTTTACTGTATTGACTAGTGAAAAAAAAAATAATTCTTTGAATTCCATTTTTTATTGGAAGAAACAAATAGACTTTTTTTATGACTTGAGCAAGGAAAAGTGTTTTTTTGTGTGAATTTTAAGAGAATTTATGAAGTACATTTATCATTTACATTATCATAATATTGTATAAGGATATAAAAACAGAGTGTATTAATGTATTTCAATGTATTGTATTGCATTTCAGTGTAATATATTTTTAATGGACAAATACAGATATACAGCCTTATTAAATTGCAATTTGGCCAATTGAATAGGGCTCTATATAAACACAGAGCATATTTTTTTACAGAATTTTTAGTTAGTGAAGACCTTGCTTTTGAATAAAAGTTTACTAACTAAAAACTTCTGTAAAAAATATGCTATGTGCTTATATAGAGCCCTTTTCAATTGGCCAAATTGCAATTTAATAAGGCATTTAATCATTACTACTCTGAAGGTATGTTGTAATATGTTGGAGTTGCCTTCTTTCTTGTTTAATACTAGTTCAGATGCCAGAGTTAGAGTCAGCTGCTTCTTCTAGATTTCGATTGTGGCAGCACATCATCAGTAGAATATATATATCACGTCTTACAGAAGAGATTGGCACGTGAGATATGTCTGTCTAAAGGTACATCCACTTACTTCAGCACTTGAGCCAAGGCAGAAAATGATTGCTTTTTGTTCTATAATATGATGCTCAGTGGAAACATTGCACTAAATAATTCATAGACAACAAAGCTGATATAAGGCTCTAACAATAGTACTATAGTATAAGTAGATACCAAAGTAACGACCCATAGCTCTGTGTGACCTAGAGTTTATTTTATCTTTTTCCAATATTGTAGATGTACACATGTATTGGCAGAACAGTGAGTAATATATGTACTAAGAACGAATATCTAAATTGTAGACTGTAAGTTTGCATAGCGCTATGGAATATGCTGATGTGTTACAAATAAACAATAATAACTTAAGCAATTATTTTATATAAATGTTAAATTAAGCAATTCTGTCCTCCATATTGTAACTGTTGCATACAATTTACTCTTCACTAACTTCTAAGACCCCTTCTGGATGGCTGTGTGTTTTTGGTCTTTGTCAAGCTGGAATAGCCATCCACAACCCATTTTCAATGCCCTGGTTGAGGGAAGGAGGTTCTCACCCAAGATTTGACAGTACATGGCCCCGTCCATTGATTCCTTTGAGGTGGTGCAGTTGTCCTGTCGCCTTAGCAGAAAAGTTCCCCCATAGCATAATGTTTCCACCTCCATATTTGACGGTGGGGACGGTGTCCTTGGAGTCATAGGCAGCATTCCTCCTCCTCCAACACGGCGAGTTGAGTTTTTGCCAAGAGCTCGATTTTCGTGTCATCTGACCACAACATTTTCACACAGTTCTCCTCTGAATCATTCAGATGTTCACTGGCAAACTTCAGATGGGCCTGTACATGTGCTTTCTTGAGCAGGGGGACCTAGCAGGAACTGAAGAATTACAGTCCTTCATGGCGTAGTGTGTTTTCCAATTGTTTTCTTGTTAACTATGGTCCCCGCTGCCTTGAGATCATTAACAAGATCCTCCCATTTAGTTCTGGGCTGTTTCCTCACCGTTCCCATGATCACTGAAATGCCACAAGGTGAGATCTTGCATGGAGCATCAGACCGAGGGAAACTGGCAGTTATTTTGTGTTTTTTCCATTTGCAAAAAAATTGCACCAACTGTTGTCACCTTCTCACCAAGCTGCTTGGCGATAATCTTGTAGCCCATTTCAGCCTTGTGTAGGTCTACAAGCTTGTCCCTTGGACAGCTCTTTGTTCATGGCGTTTGGAATCTGATTGATCGCTTCTGTGGACAGGAGTCTTTTATACAGAGTGCTCCTAATTAGAGATGTCGCGGACAGTTCGCCGGTGGACTATTCACAGCGATTTTGGCTCTTTTGCGCTTGCATCGGACGGCGGACACATGCGCTTTTCGGTCCGCCCCCTATTCTTTATCATTGGGGAAACTTTGACCCTACACCTCACAGTCAGCAGACACATTCCAGCCAATCAGCAGCATACACTCCCTTCCAGAGCCTTCCATCTGAAGGACAGCATACATTTTAGAATCATTCAGAAGCTGCATTCGTTGTGAGAGGACAGATAATGTAGCTGCTGGAGATTTAATAGTGAAATAGATATCCAGGCTGTGTATTAGCTTCCACTACAGACCTGAAGGACCCATCTGATATCTGCTGCAAGGACAGCAACCCAAAAAGTCCTTTTTAGGGCTAGAACATCATTTATTTTATTTTATATTTTTTTTCTGTGTAATCTAATTGCATATGCCTGCCTGCCAGCGTGTGTGTGTGACAGGCTAACACATAACAGCTTATATTGTGCTTATTTTCACTACTCATACCTGGTGGTGTACCATACATTGAAAACAACCATTTTTTACCTGTAATCTAATTTCAGTTGCCTGCCTGTGTCAGGCTCACAGCTTACATTGTATTCAGTAAAGTAAAACAACACTTTTTTGACTGTAATAGATTGAATAGCAATTGCCTGCCTACAGGCGTGTGTGTGAAGCCTATTGCATCTACTCTGCCAACTTTTGCCAGTGCACAGTGATACGTCATATCTGGTGCAACCGTAGTGTACAGTGACATAAAACAACACTTTTTTGACTGTAATCGATTGAATATCAGTTGCCTGCCTACAGGCGTGTGTGTGAGGCCTACAGGAGGACCGACCAAGCATCTTTTTCCCGCTTCCAAAAATCCATGCCATATACACGTCCCCTGATAGGTGACGTAACAGGTATCAAACTGATAGGAATAAATAGTACAACTTAATTCACCACTGCTATCTGGTGGCACATTACATTGCACGTGCAGTGCCCCAAATTCGAAGTAGGAGGTCCGCCAAGCATCTTTTTCCATCTCCCTGTTCCAAAAATCAATGCCATATACACATCCCCTAATAGTGGACGTAACAGGGATTAAACCGATAGGAAAAGTACTACTTAACAGTACACACCTTATAATAACGCAGACAGAGGCAACGCAGAGAGAGGAGTCTGAAGAAGAGGAGTCAGAAGAGGAAGGTGGCTTTGAGGAGGTGGAAGACCAAACACAGCAGGCGTCCCAGGGGGCTTGTTGTCACCTTTCGGGGACCCTTGGTGGCTGGGTGGAGGAAGAGGCCTTCAATGACATCAGTGAGGACATAGAACGGGACATGGCTAGCTTGGTATCCAACCTTGTGCAAATGGGGAGTTTGCGGTTGTGCAAAGGGACTGTTTGCGGTTGTTTGCGGTGCATTAAATGGGGAGATTGGTCTGTTACTGTGAAGCGGGTGTAACCCTTACGCTACCTGATCGATACAACATCATACCTGATGTTTTAAAGCATGTTATTCCAAACAATTTAGGAATGTTAGGTGATTTTTGCCCTTTATGGCTTAAAACCAGACTCTACATCAACTATGAAATTTTCCGTGGGAGTTTTGCCATGGTTCCCCCTCCGGCATGCCACAGTCCAGGAGTTAGTCCCCTTGAAACAACTTTCCCATCACTATTGTGGCCAGAAAGAGTCCCTGTGGGTTTTGAAATTTGCCTGCCCATTGAAGTCTATGGCGGTTCGCCCGTTCGCAAACAATTCGCGTCCGCGGTTTGCAAACCGAAAATTTTATGTTTGCGAAATCACTACTCCTAATCTCAGTTCGTTACCTGTATAAAAAGAAGCCTGGGAACCAGAAAGCTTGCTAATTCATAGGGGATCAAACTTATTTCACTCATTTACCTGCAAATCAATTTATAACTTTTTTGACAAGCGTTTTTCTTGGGGTTTTTTTGCTATTCCGTCTCTCACTGTAAAAATACACCTACCATTAAATTCGAGACTGATCATTTCTCTGTCAGTGGTAAAACATTCAAAATCAACAGGGGATCAAATACTTTTTTCCCTCACTGTGTATATCATGTTCCCACCCTGAAATGCTACGTACAAGTGAATGGTTTACGGTTCCGGCTTTCGGCCGGTAACTTGCGGGCTTGTTCAATTAATAATTGAAGCAGCCTGTGAGCTCACTGCAGGACTGCAGACATACGGCCTGTATACCGCGAAATGCGGTTTCAAATTGAATGAGGCTCCAAGACTGGCCCTCAGGTACTTCCCATGCAGCCTCCACCCTGTTCTTTGGAGTGTTAGAGCATGCCCCTTTTAAACAAAACACAGTCCATTATATTTGTATAAAACTAGAAATAAAACACATTTGTACGCCTAAATACTTCTCGTTATTATTCTTCATTATTTATACCTCTATTACCAATTAGTTTATATCTTACAGTGATCATCCTTTTTTTTTTTAAAAGGTTTAATGCACTGTGAGCTCTTTTAAAGGGCCACCTAACTCAGCACAACTTGGAACACATGATAGTAAAGATAACCTAAAAGCATGTTGAAATTTTTTTTTTTCAAAATAGGTGCAGTTTTCAATGAGCAATTAATAAATTAAATCTGTGTACATGAGTCACTGACTGTGCACTGCCAGACCCATGCTACAGCTCTGTATAATGAGCAAAAGGAAAAAAAAGAGTTGACCATTAAATAATATATCTGTGCAGAGCTTGGAATGCTAGAATCACATAAACAGGTTATTTATGGGTTAACTGCTTTGTGCATTCCTGAGTTCAGGGGGAAAAAAATCAATAATTTTCTTCATCTCGTGGCTCTGCTGTCTGTTATTAATCATGCAACAGTCAGTAGGCAGGATAGACTGTGTTTGTAAAGAGACATAAAATGTATTGTTATTATTATTAGTGTGATTAAAAAAATAGATCATTGTAACAACACGAAGAACACTTCAAGTGATGTACAGTAAGGGGCCCTTCGAAGACTCAAGGGAGACTCAATAATCGCTTCAAGTGAAATAAGTTGCTCGTCACTGGTGCAGAGTCTTGTTCAACGGAACATATTAGACTTACTTCATCATGTGTACAGACAATACATAATAATAAAATTGTGGATTTATTATAGTGCAATATGTACAAGATTTCTAGGCACAGAAAATGTGTCAGGATATCACTCTTTTTTATACATACTATGATAAAATATTTATGACTTCACAGTCAGGCTGCATTCAGCGCTAAGCCAGTCGCTCTAAATAAATGTAGATTCATCTCTGGGTTATAGCAGATGATTGTAAACACTCAGTCACTAAGTTTAATGTAATGTGTTCCTTTTCATTCATGTGTACGGCATCTAGTTACCCTTTCAGATCTTGCAATCTACTGAATAGCTTGCGAATAGTAAATGATATGACATTATTTACTCTCTCGCATTTGAATATTACAGAACTGATGAATATACTGCACCTAAATGAACAGGCATAGCTGTAATCAAGCACAGATCTGAAAAGAATGACATTTTATATCATTGCATTGCTAGTAAAATAATACGAGCACATCTCAATACGGCACTGTATTTTGTTGTTGTTTGTGTCATTTAGCCATGTCCGACTCTCCGTGACCTCAGGGACCGTAACACACCATGCTGATCCACTTGGCAGTGATACTCAAGTGAGTTGCCAGTTCCGTTGCCAGTGGGCCACAGCATACACCACTCGGATCCACTTGATATTTCGGCAGTGATACTCAAGTGGGTTACCAGTACCTTTGCCAGTGGGCCAGACAGATTGTGGTATTCCGAGGTGTCTACCATCTAAGTATTGACCAGGCCCCACCCTGCATAGCTTCAGAGTGGTGTGACCTCTTGGTTCCCTGACTGGAATCGAACCCAGGTTGTGGTGGTGAAAGCACCGAATCTTAACCACTGGACAACCAAGGAACCCTTTTTAGGTATATTTAAAATTGCATGGCTGGCCACTTTTCTGTTAAAGATGCTAAAAGATTTTACATATTTTTATACTATAAAAAACATGAAGGTGATATTTTGGCTCTTAAGGTCTGTGGAATAGAAAAAAAAATCCTGCAGCAAGAAGCAAAGTGGATATTCTATTTGATGACACTATCTCCAGTCGGACTTAATGAGGGATTTACATGTGCCCGTTTCATATTACTATACTAAGCCCCCTCACAGATTTACACACCACAATAAAGCATAGTAATTAATAACAGCAACCAACTAGCGTGAAGTTCATATAAAACAAATAGCTTTTCAGGACATTCAAAATGATGAGGCCATGGAAATATTTATGGAAATGGAGAGATTAGACTAAATGTAGCACAGATAAATTCATAACGTGTATAAACACTATAAGGGTTCCCTGGTCGTCCAAAGTTAGGATTTGGTGCTTTCACCACTGCAACCTTGGTTTGATTCCAGTCAGGGAACCAAGAGTTCACACCCCTCTGGCCAATACTTGGATGGGAGACACCTCAGAACACCAGGATCTGTATGCTTTTAGATCTTGGACCTCTAAATGCTAATTGATTGACATGTAACCTCCAACTTATATTGCCGTAATGATGACAGTCTCATTTTCTATTTGGCTGTTTCTAAATGAGTAGTTATGCAATGCTTATTTGATCATGTTCCCGCCCTGAACTGCTACATACGAGTGCATGGTTTACGGTTTTGGCTTCCAGCCCGTAACTTGCGGGCTTGTTTAATTGAATAGCACTGCAATTGTAGCAGAGTGTGAGCCCGCAGCACCACTTCATAAAAAGGACATTTTAGTGCTGGAAAAGGTACAGAGAAGGGCAACAAAACTAATAAGGGGAATGGAGGGGCTAAGTCATGAAGAGAGACTAACAAAAATTATACTTATTTTCTCTAGAATAAAGGCGGGGATATGATTACCTTATATAAATATATCCAAGATCAATATAAGGCTTTGTCAAGTGAGGTTTTGTGTCAAGAGGTTTTCAACTGACAAGGGGACATCCTTTGAGGTTGAAAAAAAAAAGATTCCACCTTAAAGAAAGAAAAGGTTTCTGCACAGTAAGGGTGGTTAAACTGTTGAATTCTCTACCAAAGGAGATTCAATAGATAACTTTAAAAAGGGACTGGATATATTTTTAAATAAAAAGGGCACTCACGGTTATCCTGGCTAATAAGAGAGTATTGATCCAGGGAGGAATCCAATTGCCAGTATCAGGAATCAGGGAGGAATCTTTTTTCCCCCTTTTGAGATAATTGGCAAAATTCACTTTTTTTTTTTTTTTTTCTGTTTGCTTCCTCTGGATCAATTAACAATTAATCTGCATATTACAGATCAGAAGAGATCTAAAAAGGTTGATCTTGATGGACTAAAAGTATTTTTTCAACCTCACATACTATGTAACTGTAATTTAGAACTATCTGTAGTAGACTTACAAATGTAAGTCTTTAGATTTGATAGTCTTGGTCAACATAGCACCAATGTCACCAGTAGAGGTCGACCTGTGTATTTCAGTTTCTTATCCTCCACCTGATAACTAAAAATTCACTTCAAGACAGGTTTATTTGTGTGGTTGTTACTCACTTACATAGTAGTACAGCTATTTTCATTCATCTTATCATTGTTGGTTATTTTTTTATGTTATTGTTTCTTTCTATGAACAATATCTATTATATCTGCCTGTTATATCATTAATTCCTTTATTTGTGGTTGTTTTCTATCTCTTGTTATATGCAAACAAATTGTATTATATTGCTACTGCGTCAGTCTAAGGGGAGGAGCCTTTTGTTCATTTATTTGGTGAATAATTTAGATATCTTTAGAGCAGGGTTATAACCTCTATATTTAACAGCAATTTACTTCTGTTACCAACAATATTGAGTATCTGCCTTTATGTTATGATTTGATGTATTGTATCAGTGACAGTAGTTATATTATTTACATCCATTAGCCCTTCTTATAGGATTATCTAATACCGCTCCCATGTCATCAAAAGTGGCGGTGCTTTTTATTTAAATATTTGGCAGGTTACCAGATAAGAATAATCTGTTGAGAAATCCTCCTTGTAGAGGCGGAGCAACGTTCATCGGGCGAATAGAGTAAATTGGGCCTGCATACCTCCTCATTATTACAACCGAAAGGCCAATCAGTAATTATTTTGTAGCCATTCAGTTACTGGTATGTGATGCTTTTACTTAATCACATTGTAGTCTAAGCTCAATTATAATCAGAGTGTGTGTGTTTGTGTTGTTCAGTCGTGTCTGACTATTTATGACATCATGAACTGTAACACACCATGCTGATCCACTTGGTTTCCATGGCAGAGATACTCCAGTGGGATGCCAGTTTCTTCTCCAGTGTGCCATAGCATACAGCTTCTGGTATTCCTAGGTGGTCTCCCATCTAAGTACTGACCAAGCCCAAACCTGTTTGGTTTCAGGGTGGTGTGACCTCTTGGTTCCCTGAATGGAATCAAACCCAGGCACAGCAGTGAAAGCAACAACTCCTAACCACTGGACCACCAGGGAACACTATAATTAGAGTACAGAGCTTCAAATAAGTAACTGATTGAGGCACATCGTGCTATATCACAATTATTTTGTTTCATATTTTTAATGTAGTCACTTTTATGTGATTTGATTTATAAGTATTTTTGAATGGCATCAAAGCACTTCAGTGAGGTAAAGCCCACAGCTTAATAAAGTGAACGCAGTGTAACATAAATATTTGAGTGTCACTTACAAGCTTTGAGGGCATATTGCATTTTGCAACATAGTATGGAATGTGTATTAAATTATTCCAGTCATTATTCCACATTCCCGTCATTTTGGTTAGATCATCTGTTTGATTAATAGGCTCTGCCATCAATATTTTCATGTTATGGCAATTTTTGGCATTTAGCAAGGACAGTTTATCAGCCCCCATATAATGTATATGATGATTTAATTCCCTGTTTTAAATTTTAAATGGAGATTTGAATAAAAGTTAATTTTTATGTTTCTACAATTATAAAAAATAGAGTGCTTTATGGACTCATCAGTACTGGCTTTCCTTATAGGCTAGTGGAGTGGTTCATGTCTAATTAATTATTTATCTATTACTCTATTACTCTACTTACTGGAGAGATAGGATGAAGTGGTCATTTTGGAAAGTGATACTTTTTTGTGAGGTATCTCAAATGGAATTGAATAAAAGGAAATGTGCTGGGTCTTTGGAATTTGACAGCATGATAGCAGTGGAGATGGATAGTGAGGTATCAGGTCCATAAGGATTTGTGGTAAGGAAAGTAACGAGATGCTTGAAATGGAGCTGTTGATAGGTGGCTGGTGGGGTTTCTAATGTTAGAAATTATTTTATTGGGGAAGAGATTATAAAGGATTTATCAAGAATGAGATAGAATTGTACACCAGGAAGGTATGTCTTGATGGTGTTGAAGTTCAGTTTCAGTCAAATGTCTCAGAAGGCTGCAAAGGTTATGATGGTGGGAAGAGAAAACTGTGGTTGTGTGTTGTACGAATACTTGGAATAGATGGCAGGCTCTAACATAGATGTTTTACGGATTATCTGCTAGGCCAGCATAATTGGCTTGATGAGCTAAGGAGAGGAGAGAGTATTTGCAAAAGCATTTGGAAGGTTTGGAAGTTGTTGGAGAAGGGTAAAGCTGAGAGGGATGGAGGAGAAATCCTGTGGAGAGAAGGGAGATCACTGTAGAATGGTGTCTGGCAGGTAAGGACCTTCTTTCCACAACTCTTGTCACCTCCTCTCACTCTCGCCTTCAGGACTTTTCTCGTGCTGCCCCTATTCTCTGGAACTCCTTGCCTCGCTCCACCAGATTATCCTCATGCAAAACATTCAAAATCTCTCTAAAAACACATATCTTTAAAGAAGTGTATCACCTTCCACACTAACACACTCTCACCTCTCTCTCCCTCTTTTTCCTCACACAATACCTTTAGGTTGTTAGTCTGCGAGTTTCAATCCCACAAGGGGCTTTAGGGAAAGCACTATAGACACTATGGATTTGGGGCTCAAAGACAGGGCCTTCCTTGCCTTGCTATATTTTAATTTGTATGTATCTTTGTCTTGAACTTATCTTATGTATAGCACTAGGGAATATGTTGGTGCGGTCTAAATAAACAATAATTATGATAATAGTGTTAAAGACAAAATGCCAGTTGTCTCAAAAGTGGCATTGTGGTGTCTTGTGTGATCAAAGCCTGGTTAGAGTGTGTTATTTAGATTCTTCTGTGGTCATTAGGTAAATCACTTGACTGTCCCTATGAGCCAGTGGCCACTAGTGCAGGAATTACATTTTAAGAAGAGATAGAGTTGGAGATGGGGGTATGGACCCCATGGTAATCTAATATCTAATCATGGAGTTTCCTATGGACCTCTATGGCACCTAATATTAACTTTGTTACCATGTGGTCCCTATGGTATATGGAATTTATGTAAGGTGCCATGAGTAACTGAATGATAACAATTTTAACGTTGGGTACCGTTGGGGTCTATAGGAAGTTAGTTATTTATAGTGCTGATGACAAACATTGTTGATGTATTGCCAACAACAGCAATTTTCTCAACCAGTATCGCACAGTGAGATAATTTTAAACTGCGCGTGCCTGATTCCTATAATGCATATGTGCTACTCCAAGCACGATGTGCTAAGGGAGGGATAGGGTGTGCTTACACAGTGCTACACCCGGCATTACCATTTCTCATCACAAAGAGACTTGAGCAGCTCTAATGCGATATGTGCTCCGGTAACTTGCGGCTTATCATGAGTAATCTTAGTAAATTCTCCACATGTGATAAAGCATTAGAAGCTTGTAAATATTTCCTGTCAATGCAAGGTAATGAATTAAGGATCAGAATACATTTATGTTGGAGTTACAAAATTTTAATCTTTCCAACAATTATATTTAATTTGACGGTAAGATCTATCACCAACACCAGGCACAGATATGGGAACTCTGTGTGATTTGTATTACTATGTAATGATATCTTATGAATATAAAAATATTGATTTTGAATAACATTTGGCTATACATACACACACACACACACATATATGCTGTTTACAAGTGGATTTACCTTACAAGTAAAGGCTGATAAATTGCAGAGTGCACTAATTGTGTCCAGGTGAGAAGGCAGAAGTTAATATAAACAGGAGAAGGGACGAACTTGTGAGCTTGCGAACATTTTCAGTATCAAGTGCAATTCTAGTAAAAGTGTAGGAGTTTAAATAAAAGGAGGGACTTTAAAGAAAAGGGAGGGCAGATTTATAGTGCAAAGGAGAAAAACTTTATACAAATATATTATTTTATATTCTTTATTTTTCCACTGAAATTTTGTACCCAATAATAATAATTATGAGTCAGTCCAGTGGCAACCTCTCTCAGTGTACATACTGTCATATGTATGCAATACTGGAACAGATGATCCAGGGCCCATACCTCCGTGAGAGGTGAGAGCATGTTGCCTCTCTGGATGCTCAAATTGGAGATCTGGAGCAGAGAATTGCAGCACTTAGTGATATTGCTCCACTGGAAAGGGGGTTGGTGCTCACTGAGCACAGTTTAGCTGGGCCTAGCATGGAGGGTGGAGCTGGGGCTAGTGAGGATGTCCAGGGAGGTAGCTGGGTTACAGTTACAAGGGGAAGCAGGGGGAACAGGAGGAGGCAGGCCAGTTCTGAGTTGGCAAACACCAACAGATTTGCCAGATTGAGTGAAACTGTTGGGGATGTCCATTCAGGAATGGCAATGCCAGATAGAGCTGTTCCCTCTAACAGTCGGGAGAACAGCTCTACTGGAGGAGAGGGAGGGCAGAATAGGCAGAGCAACAGATAGGTTTTGGTGGTAGGGGACTCTATTATTAGGAAGGTAGACAGGGTGATTTCTCACCCAGATCCTAGCAATCGAACAGTTTGCTGTCTTCCGGGTGCTCAGGTTCGTCATGTTGTGGATCATGTAGACAAATTATTGGGAGGGGCTGGAAATAAACTGGCGGTCTTGGTACATTTTGGTACCAATGACAAAGTTAGTGGAAGATGGAGTGTCCTAAAGAATAATTTTAGGGAACTAGGTAATAAGCTGAAGACAAGGACCTCCAAGGTAGTATTTTTTTAGATACTATCAGTGCCACGTGCTAGCCCAGGGAGGCAGAAGGAGCTTAGGGAGGTTAATGCGTGGTAAAGATGTGGTGCACTAAGGAGGGGTTTGGGTTTTTAGAGCACTGGGCTGACTTCTCACTTCGGTACAATCTCTACAGTAGGGATGGACTGCACCTTAATGATGAGGGAGTTTTTGTAGTAGGGGATAGGATGGTAGACAGGCTGGATGAGTTTATAAACTAGTAGGTGGGGGGGAGGGACTAAATATACGTAATGGGGTAGAAAGTGTAAAGGGTATAAGGGATGAATTAACAACTCATAGGGGAGGAGATGGGGGAGGGGTAGTATAGCCAATAGGGAGGTAGTACTAAGTAATTCAAGTACAGTGGCAGGCACTTCAGAACTACAGACTCATAACATAAGGTGCATGCTTGCTAATGCCAGAAGCTTGCCAGGAAAAATGAGAGAGTTAGAATTATTAGCAATTAATGAAAAATGGGATTAATAGGCATTACCGAAACATGGTGGGCTGAATCTCATGACTGGACTGTTAATCTGGATGATTATAACTATTTAGGAAAGATAGAGGCAATGGTAAAGGAGGAGGAGGGATTTGTCTGTATGTTAAGCCTGATTTTAAGCCTATAGTCAGAGAAGATATTTATGGTGGACCTAGTGATAAAGCTGAATGTTTGTGGGAAGAGTTAAATAGCAGAGCAGCAAATTCAAAAAGAATATTAGTAGGAGTATGCAATAAACCCCCAAATATAGCTGAAAGTGAGGAAATACAATTATTGTTACAGATTGAAAATGCAGCTAAGCATGGGCAAGTTCTAATAATGGGAGATTTTAATTACCCTGAAATAAACTGGATAAATGAGACCAGCAGTTCATCTAAGGGGATAAGGTTCTTGAGTACACTCAGGGATCATTATCTGGCCCAGGTTGTACAAAAACATTCTAGAAATGAGGCTATCTTGGATTTAATCATCACAAATAATATTGATATAATATCAAATGTTGGATTAGGGCAACCTTTGAGAAAAGGTGATCACAACACAGTATCATTTGAGATTGAATTAAAAAAACAACATTTTAAGGGGCCAACAAAAACTCTTAATTTTAAAAGGGTAGATTGTAACGGTCTAAGGGCAGCAATACAAAGTATAGACAGGGACAGAGAACTTATAGGTAAAAATACTGAACATTAATGGACAACATTTAAATCCTTACTAAATATACATACACATCGGCATATACCGTGTGGGAATAAAAGTAAAATGAGTAAATCCCATCAAACGTGGCTTAACAATGATTTAAGATCAAGATACGGAGTAAAAAACAGGCATTTAAATTATACAAACAAGAGGGGACAGAGACTGCTTTACAGGAATACAAGGAAATCAACAAGGCTTGCAAAAGCACGATTAGACTGGCTAAAATAGAAAATGAAAAATTAATTGCAAAAGAGAGTAAGACTAACCCTAACATATTTTTTAAGTATATTAATGGGAAGAAGGTGAGGAAGGAAGCTATAGAAACATTACAATGTGACACAGGCCGTCTGATAATTAGTGACCAGGAAAAGGCAGATGAGCTAAATAGGTTATTTTCTTCGGTATACACAAGGGAGGTACCAGTGGTTGGGACATGGCAACAGAATGGGGCTACAAGACCATTGCCAAATAATTGGTTAACACAGGAAGTAATCCAAAAGAGGTTGGAAAAAATAAATGTTAATAAAGCCCTGGGTCCTGATGGAATACATCCAAGGGTACTAAGGGAACTGGGTTCTGTAATAGCCAAACCATTATATTAATTTTTTTTAAGATTCACTCAACACAGGGTCTCTACAGATGACTGGAGAAAAGCTGATGTGATAACTATATTTAAAAAGGGAGCAAGAGCAAATCCGGGGAATTATAGACCAGTGAGCCTCACTTCTGTAGTGGAGAAGCTTTTAGAAGGGTTAATAAGGGATAATATACAAGAATATGTCTATTTGAACAAGATTATAAGTAGGAGTTAACATGGATTTATGAGGGATAGGTCATGTCAAACAAATCTAATTAGTTTATATGAGGAGGTTAGTAGGAACCTGGATCAAGGCAACTCAGTAGATGTAATCTTTTTGGATTTTGCAAATGCTTTTGATACAGTGCCACATGGGAGACTATTGTACAAACTAAGAAATACAGGAGTTGCAGTAAATATCTGTTCCTGGATTGAGAGCTGGCTAAAACACAGGAAGCAAAGGGTTGTTGTAAATGGAACATACTCCGATTGGACTAATGTGGTAAGTGGGGTTGCTCAGGGTTCAGTATTAGGTCCTCTCCTTTTTAACATATTTATTAATGACTTAGAGGTAGGATTGGAGTGTGGTGTCTCCATTTTCGCTGATGACATGAAGTTGTGCAAGGTAATTAAATCAGATAGTAATGTGCTTTCCCTCCAAAGGGATTTACATAAAATTGAGGAATGGGCATCTAAATGGCAGATGAGATTTAATATTAATAAATGTAAAGTTATGCATCTGGGAAGGAAAAATAGCCATGCAATGTATAATCTTATTGTAGCAAATCTAGGTGTATAAGATATTGAAAGGGATTTGGGGGTACTTGTGGACAACCACCTAGGTAACAGTGCTCAAAGCCAAGCAGCAGCTGCAAAGGCAAATAAAATATTAGCATGTATTAAGCAAGGGGAGCAAATATATTTCTACCACTATACAAATCCCTAGTACGCCCTAATTTGGAATATGGAGTACAATTTTGGGCACCACTTCATAAAAAGGACATTTTAGAGATGAAAACGGTACAGAGGAGGGCAACAAAACTAATAAGGGGAATGGAGGGCTAAGTTATGAAGATAGACTAACCAAATTAAACTTATTTTCTCTAGAAAAAATGCGTCTAAGAGGAGATATGATTACCTTATATAAATACATCTAGGTTCACATTTGAATGTTTAAAGCAAGTTAAAAAAACCTGCTTCCAGGTCAGAATGCCGAGAAAAACAGTTATTACACTGCATTCTGGGAAGCTGAGCAGGGACATGCAAATGTGCCCACAAATTCCTCACTCTTCAACCCATAGCCATTATCAAACATGGCTTCCTTTAAGCTTATGCCTGCTGTATTACACAGCTTTAATGCAAAGCCAAGGTTGGATTTTACACAAGCCGAGAATCCTATCCATGTACAGCTGTTTTAAGCTTACTGGCTATCATCAGCATGGAGCGGGATCTTAGCCTGTGTTGTGGGTCTTATGAGTAGGTAGTTCACCACAACAATAATTTCTGAGCTGGAAGCAAGTATTTTAACTTGCTTTAGACATTCAAATGTGAACACAGATGCACTATTTATTTACTGTACTACTGTACGGTGGAGGCTTCTATCCCTCTTTTGCCCACCATATTATAAATGATTGTTGTGGTGAACTACCTACTCATAAAGTCCACAACACATGCTGTGATCCCTCTCCATGCTGATGATAGCCAGTAAGCTTGAATCAGCTGTACATGGATAGGATTCTCGGCTTGTGTAAAATCCAACCTTGGCTTTGCATTAAAGATGTGTAATACAGCAGGCATAAGCTTAAAGGATTCCATGTTTGATAATGGCTACAGATTGAAGAACGAGGCATTTGTGGGCACATTTGCATGTCCAAGCTCAGCTTCCCAGAGTGCAGTGCAATAACCTGTTTTTCTTGGAATTCTGAGCTGGAAGCAGGTTTTTTTTTTAACTTGCTTTAGACATTCAAATGTGAGCATGTACTATTTATTTACTACATATTTATATATATATATATATATATATATATATATATATAATTTATTGTGACAAGGCACTGCCACTCGCAGGGTGAGTTCCCTGTTTTAACCAACTCTTTATGGAGGAAGGCACAGAAGTCTTTTCATTCCGTTCCACTTTCATTCTGTCACAGCTAGCACATAACATAACATAAACAAAAAATAAATATAGCTTCCTTTTATACTGGCCTCTCTCTTCCAGTGTTTCCCAAGAGATCTGAGGACCTGTGCTACCAGGCCTCTTCTTAGTGTTCTCACTTTATATATATATATATATACATATATATATATATATATATATATATATATATATATATATTGTGACAGATTCACTGTCACTCGCAGGATCCGTGCCCTAATATCCAGCACCAAAATGGAGAAAACAGGAGCCCTTTAAATGCTTACCAGATTTGTGCTGTTTATTTGTCAGCATATAACAGAAATAAATCCTAGCTTCTCCTTGAAGCCCTGCATAGCTAAACTGTAGTTCCCTTACTGTCTTACATAGAAGTGCAAACATACAGTCCAAACATAGGTAGCAGAGGTGTCTTTCACTCTCACCTCTCTCTTAGGCTCTGTATCTCCGGCCTCTCTTTTCGAAGCAGATCCCTCCTTCGGTCATCACCTTCAGGGACTTTCTGTTCCTCTTATCTGCATGCTCGCTCTTCAAAGCTTCTGGCTTTGTTCCATTATTTTTCAGTGCGGCCTCTGACTTCGGCCCTGCACACTTCCACAACACTCCAGCTCTGCCAAACAGCTCTCCACCTGGATTCAGCAGCCGGTCTTGATTGCAGCCACAGCCAAGCTTTTTAAGGATCTTCTTTACCATCTCACTCCTGGGGAGAAGTCTTGAAGGGCTCTCTACTGCCCTCTGGTGACACGCCATCACAATATATATATATATATATATATATATATATATATATATATATATATGGCTCTTATAATATAAAGTGTTCTAGTTGGGATTTATATATATACTAGCGACTTGCCGTCAAAAATTACGGGGCAATAATATTTTAAGATATGGCAATGCTGTTTGCCACACAATGTACAGTTTTTGCTCCTTCGGCGCTCATTGCGAGCCTCTCCTCTCATGTACTTTTGCTCCACTGTGCACCATCGGCGCTCATTGCGAGTCCCTTGTCTTTTGTACTTTTGCTCCTCTGAGCATCTTTGGGCGCTCATCGCAAAGACAGATACTGTATATAAGTACAATGTTAAATACACAATTTTTTTAGTGCAGTGTAAATTAGAAAACGTTTTCAGGTCTCAGAGCATAATTAAGTGATTTAAATATGTAACTGCTTTGAGAGTGCTATCACTGGCAGCCAATGAGTAGTAATCCAGATATATAAGTGCAGTGTTAAAGTATACATTTTTATTTTCCATTACTAATTAATACATATTAAATTAATGTACGTTAATAATTAATTAGGAAGTGTGAAGCATTAATGTATTCATAAAGTAAAGGCAGTTTAAAATATGCTATTTAGCATTTTTTATTTTTTAAATATATATATATATTTTTTTAAATAATTAATTAATATACTTTACCTATTTCTAATGAATATATCCAGCAATCAATATCCTGAAGAGCTAACAATCTATGTTTCCTTCAGCATATAATGTACAGTTGCACTGTTGCGGCCCTGAGGAGAAAGTGTCAGCAATGTGGCAGGTGTGCAGTATAAACAGGCTGCGCGCGCGAGGCCAAACCGTTTGTTTAGTCGGGCCATTTTAGATTCATAATGTTGTAAAATGGCGGCGATTGTCTATGTGTTACGCGGCTTGTGATAATAGTGTATTTTGTACCTCGTACATTCCTAGGTAAAAGTTTTATGTGCTGGCGGTGTTTTGCGCGGTTCTGTGTCGTGTAGCCCCGTTTTCACTTTTTTTGCATCCGTCATTTTTTTTCTTGCTTAGCCAATTTTCGATTGTTAAAACTTGCCAAATTCAGCTTAAATTTGCGTGCAACCTCACTCCCAGACGTCCGGGCTGTGTGTGAGTTTTTTTTTGTTTTTTGTGTTTTTGTGTTTTCAGATTTCCAGTCTGGCCGTTAACTTCGTATTTTTCCGACCTCATATATTTTTTTTCTAAGTTCTGCGCCTCGCAATTTGTTTTTATAGGTCCCGCGTTTCTCAACTGCTTGCAGCCTAAGGCAATCCTGCATTTCCTAACTGCTTGGAGGCTAAGTCTTGCGTGTTTCAATGCCTCAACTGCTCGGCTCGAGTTAAGAGGCTTGTAGGCGATGAGCACCTTCGGCGCTCATCGCCTAAGTGCTCCGAGTTTCAATGCCTCAACGGCTCACATCGCTACGTGAGGCTCACAAACGTGATGACGAATCGCAGTTTGAAAATTATAATATGTGATATTATTCCCAATAAGATTAAAAATATTTAATTGTTATTATATTGTTTATTTACCATTCATATATGATTCATCTTGTTATTAGATCCAAATAATGTATGTTTTATTTGTTAGGAATTATCTAATTGCTTCTATATCCCTGCTTCAGAGTACCTATAGATTTATTTTTTGTTATGCATATTTAGCACATTAGATAATGTAACAATCTGCAGGTGTTATTCTAATAATTTAGCAAATTTCTCATAAACTAAGGATTGTGGTTCAAAGAATAATTACAGATGATTGAAAACGTTACGCTGTGACCAACTACAACATCAGCAACATGTACATCATATAAAGATTAGGAGCAAAACAATGGCAAACACAGACTATTCCTTTGAAAAGGGGTTTGGACCTATAACATTTTGTTGCTGCAAAGTTGGTGTTGTCTGGAATAAACATGCCCATCGTAATTGTATTTTAAAAACCACCATACTTTTAGGTAATTACAATCAAATAGTCTAGCTAGCCATATGTCCCATCTGCCCATGAATTTCAAGACAGAAAATACAATTAGGAGCATTAAAGACACAGCTGTAGAAAGTCAAGTTTAGCACAAAAGCAATAATTGGAATACATCTCACAAGCAAATGTAAAGTTGTGCAAGTTAATAATTAAACTAATTGGGAAATATGTGAGAAGCTTCATTATGGCAATTTAAACTGCTATAACAATAGTGCATATATACATGTAAAAGTAAGACCAATACTATTCAGGCACACTGGCACATAATTATAAATCACTAATAGCATAATTTCTTAAAACACTAACAAAAGCATTTAAGAATCTATAAAAAAAATAGAAAGGAACATTGTTCTACAATAAATCATGGCCCATAACATTAACCTTGTTACCATAGCTCAAGTACAAATCCTGAAACTTGGTGGTTCATTTATTTTAAAATAAGACATTTTGATTAAGGGCGTAAATATGGATATTTGTAAAACATCACTAAGCCTGTATAATTTATTGATAACGCCACAAAATAGTTCTCAGAAACATGTAACGTATTCATAGTTAATACTTATAAAGTTGTGGTCTTGCCTACAATGGTATATTGTAGCCATTGATCAGTGTTTCCAAGAATAATTATTGGAGAAATAAAGAACTGCAATATTCAAATAAATATTTTAATATCTATCTATAAGGAGTTCAACAAAGTGCAGACGGGAAGTCTTTTCCTATAGGAGAGGCTTGGTAATTCTCTGAAGAAGAGGTTCCCAAAGTGAAGAAAATTGGGAAGCAGGATTACCAAAACATTATGATATAAAATTAAATACATTTTTAGTCATAATTTTCCTTTTCCAAAAAAAAAAAAAAGAGGTTGCTCTCAGAGTGGATTATCATGGCTATAGAACTAACCTATTAAGGTTGGTTCGTTCTCTGATGAGCACCTCTGACTTTGTTGTTTTGTATATGCAAATTACCTTTAGGGTTTAGTCTCCCTAAGGGTAATAGGGGACTCCAGACGTGGACCCCTTGCTCACTGTGCCTTAGGGAGTTCAGCTGCACCTCACTGACGAGGCCCATAAAGGCCGAAACGCATCTGGGGTTTGCTGTTTCTCCTGTTCATGGTAGAATTGCCTGGTATTTCGGGGCTGGGTCACTCTTTTGAGTGGCACCAGACTGATATACTACAGGATAGTTATCCCTGTGAAGGGCACAAGTGAGCTAAAAGAGGTTGCTCTCAGAGTGGCTTATCATGGCTATAGAACTAACCTATTAAGGTTGGTTCGTTCTCTGATGAGCACCTCTGACTTTGTTGTTTTGTATATGCAAATTACCTTTAGGGTTAAGTCTCCCTAAGGGTAATAGGGGACTCCAGACGTGGACCCCTTGCTCACTGTGCCTTAGGGAGTTCAGCTGCACCTCACTGACGAGGCCCATAAAGGCCGAAACGCATCTGGGTTTGCTGTTTCTCCTGTTCAGGGTAGAATTGCCTGGTATTTCGGGGCTGGGTCACTCTTTTGAGTGGCACCAGACTGATATACTACAGGATAGTTATCCCTGTGAAGGGCACAAGTGAGCTAAAAGAGGTTGCTCTCAGAGTGGCTTATCATGGCTATAGAACTAACCTATTAAGGTTGGTTTGTTCTCTGATGAGCACCTCTGACTTTGTTGTTTTGTATATGCAAATGACCTTTAGGGTTTAGTCTCCCTAAGGGTAATAGGGGACTCCAGACGTGGACCCCTTGCTTACTGTGCGTTAGGGAGTTCAGTTGCAGCTCACTGACGAGGCCCCAAAAAGGGCAAAACGCGTCAGAAATTTGCTGTTCCTCATGTTCAGGTTAGAATTGCCTGGTATTCCGGGGCTGGGTCAATCTTTTGAGTGAGACCAGACTGATATACTGTGGGATATTTCTCCCTGTGAAGGGCACAAGTGGCTAAAAGAGATTGCTCTCAGAGTGGATTATCATGTCCATAGAACTAACCTATTAAGGTTGGTTCGTTCTCTGTTGAGCACCTCTGACTTAATTATTTTGTTTATATGTATACATGTAGAATAGAAGAAACAAGATAGTATATTTATTTTTGTATAAATGCACATTTCACTTTAAATGTAAATATTACAAAGGTTGACAGAATTAAACAGGCTGGTCAGTAAGGAGTAACACAATGTTTCTGAATATAAAGTAAGGGTTTAGGCATATGTAGAATAATAAAAAAATAGGACCTATCTTTCTGTTTTTTTTTTTCCATGTTTCCTTGAAACCTTGGCACAGTGTATTTTTAAAACACAAAATGTTGACACAGATTGGCCTTTTATAGAGCCAATCTAGATGTCAAACCACAAGAAGAGAGACATTAACTGTAAAATAAACTAAAATTAAATTAGGAGATTGAGGTGAAAAGAAACCTGATGCGGGGATACTGAATAGAGTACACCATCTACACCCCGGGAGGTAAACTCATCCATCCACTCAGTGAACAAAACCAGGTGGTACCCTGCCCAGATAAGGGAGTGTACCAGCGCCTCGAACACGACTTTGCATGACAATGGAACCTCCCCAGCCAAACACTGCTCCCTGGACTTATTTATAGTCAGTTTGGCTAATGCCAGGAGCAAGTTGACGGGGAGAAATGCAAGCAGAACTGCAAGAGGAGGCCCCTCAAGAGTGAAAAGCCAGGCTGAAGCGTGGTGCAACTAAAATAAATGTGAAACACAAACTCTCCCTTGCCACAGAATGGGACCTTGGCACAGTAGATTAGAATTGTTTAAAAATAGCAAAATTTGCAAATGAGCTTCCAATCTCTAATCATAGAGCTCCAGTGCCTGTATGGTATGACAAAGAGACCTACAGCCTTATTAAATTGTGATTTGTCCAATTGAATAGGGCTCTATATAAGCACAGAGCATACTTTTTTTTAACTGTTTTTAGTTAGTGAACCTCTATATAAAGGCAAGGTCTTCACTAACTAAAAACTTCTGTAAAGAAAATATGCTATTTGCTTATATAGAGCCCTATTCAATTGGCTGAATCACAATTTAATAAGGCTGCTAGTGTGTACCTTCCCCTTTGCCTGTTGCTTAACACATTACAACCTCCTACCAAAGTTCCCTTTGAGCTATTTACCTTTAGCCTGGCACTTTTAACCTGAACTTGTGCCTACGTTTGGGGACAAGCAATGGCTTTCCGGTAAGACAGCTGTCCATGTACTATATATATTGTACAAACATCTGACCCCTAATTTATTGTATATTACTTGCAATCTTTAGTTAAGGGTCTGGAGGACCAATCCTAGGCTCTCTATAAGGATTTCATATATGTTTTGATGAGCTGCAATTGGAAAATGTATTGGATTCATGGCACCACTGGATGCAAATAACATCCAGCAATAACAATCTAGCAGTCCTAGCTACACAGGGAATCAACTATATTGACAGCCTTTTTGCAATCAAGTGATATAATAGCTAATTATTTTTATATCCATAGATAATGTAGCATTGCTATTATGCAAATTGAATACATTAGCTATTACCTTCTGAACACATTATAATTGATATCTTCTTTTTTTCCTCCAGGATTTCAATAGCTATATATGTGTTAGATAAATATATTTATGTGGCTGATCATTTACAGGGATACCTAAAGTTTCCTGGATTATGAGTGCATTTGTTAGAGTCAGTAGTGTATGAAAAATATTTTGCATGGAAAACTACCAGTTGAAAATTAGGGTTAACACCCTCTCCAAACCCCAGGCTAAATTAGCATACAATTTAATACAGTTAGCATACAAGGAAGCAGAGGCTGAAACATTTTGTATCACAATCCTAGGTTACTGTCTTTGCTGCAAAGCAGCCTGGCATATGTAGTCTGGAACATGTTAGAATGTTCTATTTATTTTCATACTAACTACTTACCCATCAAAAATGCCGGGAATAAAATTTGAACATAGGGAATGTTGTACTTTCGGGGGTGTTCATCGCAAGGCCAATGCTCGCATTGAGCGCCTTTGTGGCTCACATTGAGCGCCTTTGGTCCGTCACTCATTAAGGGCCTCGTTAACCTGCAACTTTTGTGCTTGGGAATGGCATGTGTCTCTTTCCAGCATCTCCTCCTGTCCCTTCCCTGTGTCTTTCTCCTCTGCGTGTGTGCTGAATATTTGCGTGACACTCTGGTTATATTTTCAAAGTCCCGCGTGCCTGGCATTGTTAGTGTGTTACTGTTTGGGCCATTGGGGGGGTATTTTCTAGTTATGCTTCGTGAGGCTTGCAGTGCAATGAGCGCCTTTTTTTCTCTTTGTCTCTTTGTGGGGAACTTCAGCTGTGACCCCACTAACCATGTGACTGGCATCAATTCCTTTATAGGTCACAAACTACACCCAGATGCTGTGCTATGGGTGTGCAAATCCAGATAGCATTATCCAGCATATAAATATGTAAGTGCATTCAACTTTTCAATATAATACATATTTTTCTAGTAATCAGTACCTTTTTTTTAGGAAACATTTGAAACCCAGGAAACGTTTTATATCCCTTTAATGGTGGACTTGCTATGAAAGTTTACAAGGGGCAGCTATTCTTCTTTCTCTCCCCTACCCTTTCCCAAGTTTTGTATTTGCATGTAGCCCCCCATCTGATTTTCTCCCTTTCAAGTTAAAAAGGCAGAGCTAATTTCTTCTTCTTACTTCAACTGTCACCAATAGTGGTATAATAGTAAAAGCCATCTGCAGCCAACCAGCCAGCCATCTGTGTATCCTGTAGTTATTTTTGTTGACTAGAACTCTATTTTTGGATTATAAATGCTGTATCTTTGTTTTTGCTGCATAATCTCTAAATCTTTTACAAATTTGAAAAAATGGGCAGAAAAACAAATACAGCTTTTCAACAGGTAAAGTCGCCCAAGACCATGAGAATTTTCAAGGGGTCCTCCAAGACTAACTTGAGTATTCAAGTGTTCTGCTTCGACCATCATCAATTTCCAAGCAGGCATACAAGACCATATTCAATTTTAAATTGGTCTGTCAAGACCATGATCAATTTGCAAGAGGCCTTGGGAAAAATTAGGTTGGCAACCATCATCTAGGAAATGATGATGGTGGAAATCTTTCAGCTAATGCTTGAAGAAGGAAACTATGATGGAATCATAGGAATGCTTAGGAAATTCAAACATTATTGTAGTCAAAAGTGGATAAGAAAGATATGGGGGCCCTGGTTCCCCGTGCCTAGGAAAATACATATCCCCTCACTCAAGAAAGAAGTTGAAGCATACATTTGTGGTCTGCTGTTTCTCCATGCATGATGATTTGCCTGAGATTTTAATTCTGACCTGACCTTAGGAGCAAATTCTTGTTTATATGTTGTAGGAGATTTCTCCTCAGCAGTGGTGGAAGTGAGCTTCATCTTTAGAGACTGCACCCTGAGTGGGCACCATAAAGCTTGCTAATTAACAGGTGCCCTTACTCGATTATGCATCCCCACTATTGTTTTCGTATTGCCATAAACTCCCTATAAGCATAACATAAATGCATTGACAAATAGGGTATGAGGTTTTGATACATATAGGGAAAATGGCAGAGTTTGTGGAACAAAAATGTTCTATCTACTGTACAATGGTATAGATACGGTATAGATATGGACAGATGTACATCATATTCCTCGCCCAAAGCTGCTGCCTTAATTGTAATGTTTAATTGTAATACAGGTTGCAATTATTTTATATTTCTCTAAATCAAGTTAAAGTTACATTATTGAAGATCCAAATATAGAGTTCTAGCCAACAAAGGTAAATACCTGTAGGATACTCAGGTGGCTGGCTAGGACTTTTACTAGTACAGTAAAAACCCTGTTATCCGGCACCCTTGGGGACTCCCTATTGCCAGATAACTGTAGTTGCCAGTTAATCAGGAGTCCCCAATTTTAAGGGTCTAAACAACCCTTAACCCCCCCCAAAAAACCTTTAAAATAGCATTAGCACCTAACCCGGAAAATGGCCCGAAAAAATAATTAGAAAAAATGTTTGCATTTTTTTTTGCAGTCTTGAACTGCCGGATAGTACCGGATAGTGTCAGTTATGACAATTTAGCTGGAGTTTTTTGAATTTGGGGAATTGATGCCGGTGCCGAGTCCTGGTTAGTAGGGTGCCAGATAATCGCGATTCTACTGTATACCACTATTGGTAACAAAGTATGTTTTAAAAAGGTAGAAGTAAATTAACTTTGCATTTTTAACTTGAAAGCTCTGAAGGATGACTTCAATACTCTAGTTGAAGGGTGCATACATTTGTTTGAATTCCTGTATATGCCAGCTCTTCTTAGTAGCTAGCTTTAGGCTATAAAAGTCCTGGCTAAGTAGAGGAAACTGTAAGAATTCAAGGAACAATATTACCTGGCACAAACCATTTTATTTAAATCAGTTGGATTTAAGGAATTTATTGGCAGTGTATAAAGTATTAGACAACATAACTTGAAAGAAATTTGTTAATTGTTTACATCTTGTCCACATCAAATCAGATGTTTACAGTAAGAGGAATTTCTTCAAATGAAAGAATTTTGTGTCATGAATTTTAACAGAGATTGTTTTAAAGGTTTTAACATAAAAATACTCCAGCATTTTTACTAAATACAGTGTAATTAAAATGTTCCCATGTGTTTATTGTACTCCTAGGACAACTGTTGGCGATCTACAAATAAATAAATAATGATAGTAATAATAACAAGGTTTCCTTCATTACGTTTTTCCTCTATAATATAATTCTCATATAACATCTTCACTGCTCTTACCTTTTACCAAGAGAGCAACTTGTGAACTCCAGGACAACCATCGTTTTTTCTGTATACTCCCCTGCATGCTGCCACCTTTCATATCTGTGACCTGGCACAATCATTTGGCAAGAGTCTTTTTAATCAGCTTACTTTTCATTTTGAAATTAAGGCATGTCTTGAGCATTAATTATTCCACCCACCACAAATTGCTGAAAAGGATGTGTCTTATATACAATCAGCATACAAAAAAAATATGCAGATATACATATGAAAGCAGACTGACGTTGGGGCTGTTCTTCGGAAAAAAAAGTTAAAAATGTAGTCCTTTCTCTCTTCCCTTATGCAAAACATTGGCAGCTGCAGTGTCGCCGCCAACTGCTAGAGGGCGATGCCAATTTTCAAAATACTGCTGCACATTGCATATAAGGTGCGCCGACAAAAGAGGCCTTGAGCTATGAGAGGTGCGCCCAAGCCCGTGAGGGCCGAGTGCCCCTGCCGAACATAGTGATGGCCTTGCTGTCAATTTAGCGCCGGTCGAGTTGCGCAACAATGGGGGAATAATTATTGGCCTTCCCTGAAACCTGACGGTGATATCTAGTGGATACTTGCTGGCACTGCAGCTGTCAGTGCTGCCGATTTCATGCACATACACAAAGGGATAGATCCAAAAATTGTGGGACTTTTGGATGCATGTTTTTCATGCAAGAATATGTTTTTCGGGTTTGAAAACTGCAATTGTAAATGCATGGGACACATTCTTGGTGTGTTTATTGTTCTTTTTTTGTTGCTGACTAAAATCATTTTATGATGCCAAGAAATGTCCTAAATAGTGCTAATGTGACTTGAAGACCACCCACCTATCTATTACACTAAATACCAGACAGGTGAATAAAGACTGCCAGCATTAAGAACTTTTTATAAATAATCTAAAATTCATTATTTTTCCAAAAAGCTAATTATTATTCCAGCAGTTGAAATACATACTTTCATCTTATAAATAATTTTAACCGGACTATTTATATTATATTTTGCATTGTAAAGGGTCCTTTAAAAGACTCATAAACTGGACTTAAAAGTGTCTCTAAAAAGATTTACAGCTCAAGACAACAGGTGATGGTAATATATTAGTTGCTCAGGAAAAAGGCCCACATTATCAATAATGTGAAACTGAGTCTAATGTAAGTTTTATCACTTTGTAGAGATCAACCAATTGACAAGATCAATGTGAAATTTCCTATAAAAAATGACATTTAAATGGAGTTTTTCTTTTTTATGGGTGGTTTCATATTGTTCTACAGTAATTCCTTCTATTGTACTATTTAATGGAATTACGTTTTTGTTGATTGACTTGAGGTGGTGTTGTTGGCCAGTTTCTCCAATGTACCAATCATCTCGGCATTTGGCAATGTTTAACAATAACAGCGGCTTCTACTGGAGTCTACCATCTCTACATTTGGAACTTTTTTTTACAACAAACAGGTATCTATCTAACAAACAGGTACCTATCTATCTATCTATCTATCTATCTTTCTATCTATCTATCTGTCTACCTTGTTGTTGTTCAGTCGTTCAGTTGTATCCGACCCCCCTGACCTTATGGACACCAGCCCATCTTCGGTCTTCGTGTGATAATATAATATACTAGAATGGGTTGCCAGTTCCTTTTCCAGTAGACCACAATGTATCTGACCTCTCTGCTACGACCTGCCCATCTTGGGTGACCCTATATGGTATAGCTTGCAGGCTAGTTACCTGACCAGGTTAGTTACCTGGTATTGTGGGAGGGACCCTCTATCTCCGGCCTCTTCCTAGGCAGGGCCCTCTCCAGGCTTCTTAAGTACTGCCTGTCATCCTCTTTCCTGCACACCTCAGTCCATTTCTGAGTTTGTGCCCGGAGGTAATTTCTCTGCACTCTTCTGCCTCAGGCTTCCCAAGACTGCTCTAGTTGTTTAAATTTTGCTGTTGTTTGGGTGGTCTGAGAGGGCATTCACACCTGGAGAGCAATGGTTGATTTTGTCCCAGAAGGCAAGCATAGTTGGGGAGTCATGGTTTCAGAAGAAAACCACGGACATCGCTGGGGAATTGTGGTTTCAGAAGAATTAATTTGCTAATTTCTGGCCCACATGTACTAAGCAAGATAAATCCTTTAACTCTCAGAAGCCCTCACAGCAGATTTAGCCATAATCCACGGTGCAGCCTGCCGTGCTCATGTCGAACGTAATGCTTTTTACATTCATGCCCACACAGTGAATTTAGGCCCAAATCTACACAGTAGGCACATATCATTCTGGCCAATCTGTGCCCTTGCCCATGTCCAAGAACACACCCCTTCACTCACGTCCCTCTCACCTTCATATGGCTTTCATTTGCATGTTTAGCCATCACTTCTCAACAAACCTCCAGCTTTACATTAGTCCTAAATCAGCCTCTATTATGCACTTCCTCAATCGTTTTTTGGCAATTTTTCCCTAAGAAAAAAATAAGCTTGTCAGCTTTCAGCAAGCTCTTACATCATATTTCAGTCCATATCATCCCTTCGCATCAAGCCTTCAGCTTTCCATTAGTCCTATTCAGCATCGTTTCTACCTTCTACATTTACCTCATTACTGATTCAGCCCTATCAGCCTCCCATCTACGTCCATGACCATCTTGGCTCTCTAAGCAGGCCATATGTCCAGTAGCCTCAACTACCCTTCGTTGCCACTCACGCCATCTCAGCTACCCCTCATTGTTAGAGAGGGACCTGCCACACACATATATATATAAAGAATGAGGTAGCCGTGAGTGTCCAGTAATCTTGTTGAATAATCAGATTATTGCAGTATATAGTGATACTTTTTTTATTGAACAAACGTATTCATAATTACAACGAAGAGCTTTCGAGAGATGAACATCTCTTTATCAAGTCAAAAGCAATACTGATAAAAATATACAGAGAAGTAAAAAAGTAGACAATAAGATTCACTAGGCAGAGATTAGAGGGACATTGACAAGCATTGTAAATAATGTCCTAAAAGGTCATTATGTGAGTCTGTAGATCAGGTTTTAGATAAGTACACTGCACAAACATAATTTAGACCCATTAATTTCGCCCAAAATTTGTGGATTAGAAAACAACAATTGAACAAGGTAGGCGCGTGGAATGAGTGATCTCTCACGGCCATAAGACTTCCAATCGCTACTATTGCAAATCACTATTCAGTTGCAAAAATCGATCAAGACCGCCCCCGCAGGCAAGCCCGCAAACGGCAAATGTCGGTCCGCAGGCAAGCTCGCAAACAGCAAATGTCGGTCCAAAGCTTACGGCTTCCAAATAGGACCCGTAAAGGGTTTACAGACTAGTTTTGTACACTGCAAATCACAATAAAAAGGCATCAATGCATTTTAAAATATGGGGAAAGTAATGGAATTCATTACAATTACACTTAACTCCCAACTATCAAATATAGCAAAAAATAAACATTTCCAATATGAAAAGCCATGCTGCAACATGCTGAAAGCTATTAAAGACACACTACCTCATTAAAATGCCACACAAATACATGGGAATGGCTGACATATTAACCCTTTCTCACTCACAGAGGCTCTAAAAAAACAATCATCGATCATCACAATCATTTTATATACAGTACATCTCGCTCATCACATCTACATTGGGACAACAAATAGTGGCTAAACTACACCGCCACATGGCAAATATCAAGTACCAGGGGAATATTTTAGATTTGGTTGTTCAGTTCCTCAGTTGTGTCCGACTCTCTGTGACCCTATGGACTGCAGCACACTTTCTTATGTCTTTGTCTGTGCGTATCCACAAGGTTTGCATGACAAAGATACAGGAGTGGGTTGCCAGTTCCTTCTCTAGTGGACTGTGATTTGTCTGACCTCTCTGCTATGACCTGCCCATTATTTATATATGATGTATATACAGTATATATATATATATATATATATATATATATATATATATATATATATATAAATTTATACAGAGAGACAGAGAGTGGATATTTAATCCTTATAATATACAAGCACCGTGAAAGAGAAATATCAATGAACAGCTTCATGAAAAAAAGTTTTTGTGCACTTGTTCTAATGAAATATGTTGAAAAAAAGTTAATTTCCGCTGAAAAGAAAGATCAGTCAGATTGGTTCCTATGGATTTCCCTGTGAATTCTAATTACTGTTGCTAGTCCTTTAATTAGGGCTCCATGCTGAAGAGCTAAATAATATAGACACAAAACAATTATACTTTATTCATTATCTAAATAAAACAGCACTTTATGTTATTGTTCCTTTTTACTTTTAAAAGTCATTTATGTTTCCTCATCTGCTATTTTAAGAATGATGACTAAAATGTGAAATTTATACATCTGGAAACTTTCCAAATTTGGTTCTTCTACTTGAGCTATTTTTATGATAAGCTGACTTTTGTTATCTTGCCAAATTCTCTATTTTAATTTGTGCTATCTTGTCACAGTAGGAAAAAGTAAATTATTATTTGCTTTAAAGCACCATAAAAGCGTAGCAGGATGTCATTCAGTAGTCATTTCTGTAACTCCTTCCAATTATTCCAAAGAAAAAAAAAATAGTGAGCTATATTTATGTTAAAATTCTTACCGTACTTTCAGTAGAGTCTGAAAAAACATCTTGTATTTTGTTGTATATATTTAGTCATTTCTCATTTGTACATGTAAAGCACTACTTTTTTCCCTATTTTCTTTCCACTTGAAGAACATAAAGCACTTAACACTTGATTAATGACCCCATTAATGCTTCCTCACTTTAATTGATGCCTGTATGGCATTACAACTAGACTATTGCAATTGTCTTTATATAGGGCTACCAGACATAGAGCAATGCCACCTACAATTTGTAGAGAATACTGCAGCCAGCTTATAAGAAGCCAGCCTCGTTCCTGGAACATTAGACTTATTCCTCAAACACAGGTTCTCAATGATGTACCTAATACATTTCACAACCTTGCTGACCTACTAAATTCTGGCTCAAGGTTCCGGCTACCTCATTTTTGCTCTTCCATGCTCAATCTGCCATTTATTGGCCCATTCATCTAATTTATACTGGTAGAAGAGAAGAGGATGAGTATTGGTATCATCAGATCTAAGGGGCCAAAGTCAAGAGGACATCCTGCTAGGTATGTGTCTACAGGGTAAAATAAGCTGCAAAGAACAATTTAGCATAGGAACCTGCAATTTTAGAACTATGAACCAAGGCAAATGGGATGTGGTCAAACAAGAAAGACAAGAGAGAAAGACATTGATATGCTGGGAATTATTGAACTCAAATAGACTGGAATGGGATATTTCATATCAGACAAATGCCATATTTTCTACTGTGGCCAAGAATATCTCAGAATAAATTAAGTAGCCCTCATAATCAATCATGGGGTGACCAAAACAGTGCTCAGTTACAACCCAATACATGACATAATGTATGGATTCAAGGCAAGAAATGAAACATCATAGTGAACCATGTCTATGCTTTAACTATGGATTCTGAAGAGGCGAAAGCTGTCCAATTCTATGAGAATATTCAACATCTCATAACCAATAACCAAATTAAATGGTGGACTCTTGGGATCCAGCCAAGCGGTTTCTCCAAATGGAGTCCCTATTAATTTATCACTTTTTGCTCTATTGGCCAAGTTACTAACTTTTTTAATGTTCCTTTACTGATTTCTAGGGACTGGCATATTTCCCTTCTCACATCATCTACAACATGGCAGTGTATGAAATTAGAGGGCCCAAAGCTGTGATTCTCCATATTGCATCTTCTAATACAAATCATGCTATTTTGTGTGGTCACCCACTGCTGGCTCCTATACTAGAAGATACATCATGTGTATGGTAATAGTATGTGTTATAGAAGATGCAGTATGGAGATTCACAGCTTGCTGCCTGCCCACCATACACAATGACGGGCTCTGAGGGCTGGAATGAAGGAGAGATCCCTAGATGCAAGCAGAATAATAGAATAATATTTAATAACTTTGAATAATTGAGATTGCAGTGCATTATCATTTATTATGCTATAGGCAACTTATATTTTGTAAGTACAATAAGTAGTTTTACCACTAATGTGTAAAAACTGTAGAAAAGGTGAAAAATTCTGGCAATTAAATAAAATAGATACTGAGCAGCTTGACATTTTGTATCTTTTAATAACTTCATATTTTCCATTATAGCACTTCTGTTGGAAATATTCACGTAATTTAATTTATTTACAATGTATAGTAAAACGTTCATTACATTGTAAGATTGTAGTTAACTGCCAATTTCAAGGAAGTATTAAATGTTAATCATTTGCTCTGTCTTTACTTGATATACTGTCTATACTCTATCTAATATCTTTTTTGGTCTATGACTAAGTCAGAACAGATTGCAAATATGTTACTCTTTACCAATATTTTTGCCTCAATAGCAGTATATAGTGGTAAAACAAGCCATTAGCCTTTACAAGTGTAATTTGCATTCAGGATAATGAAAAACTTTTTTAGTCCAATAGTTCTGAAGTATTATTATTTTCTCCAAAAAAAATCCTCTGCTCAACAAGAATTGCTATTTTGGAATCCCCCTCTGAGTGTGTCGCATAACCACATTGATTAATAAGGAGCCAATGAACATGCTGTTTCCACTAGAAACTGTACATACAAATATAAAGTAGTGCACCTTTAAGCAAACTAGCGGATAACTTGTTGTCAATTATGAGCTTATGCTTATTGGAGTGAGCTTGTATTAGGCCAGGACCAATAATACTTAACTTTTTTGTCATATGTTAAAACAACATTGGTAATTCCCACTGCCTTTAAGAGATTTAAAGATTGACACCAATAGTGATACTATTCACTCTGAGACTGCCTATCTCTGCACTTCCCAGTAATATTTAGTACATCAGTGGACCTCTATATTGTAAATATAATAATAGGCTCAGTGGTTACTAAGTTAACTATTAGCTGAGTATTAATTATCCAAGGTATACCAGCAATCTAATAATTGTGGTCATACTATATATAATTATTGATAGATCTAACAGTCCATAGAAGCATAGACTGTGTAGTTTGGAATTACCAATTTGAATCAACTTTTTTTATGCACGTATTGTTTTAACATACAGCAATAAAAGGTAAGTATTATTGGTCCTCACCTGATATAAGCTCACTCCAATAAGAATTTACCAACCTCATAATTGCCAACAAGTTATCCACTAGTTTGCTAAAGGTGCAATACTTTCGTATGTACATATTCTCTGTACCACTAGTGGCTAACAAGACCCTATTTGTGATCTGTTTATTTTTGGGTTGAAATATCTCCCACTATAGCATTGGTCCTGAATATCTACTCTCTACTTGGAAACCGTGTCCCCTCTCTGAATTCCACTAGAAACTGCAATATGGATTTTCACAGCTTAATGTCAACGCTTTTCCAAGTTTCACACTCTGCACTACTGGAATGGGAGGAGAGGAGTCAACTTGCTACATTCACTGCTACATTAACTGCATATATATATTAGGGACATATATTAACTTGTTTCTCTTATTAATTGAGCATATTTCATAGACATGGTAACTATAGCTCATCCTTATACCTCTTATGTATATACAGTATATATATATACTAGTGACTTGCCCGTCAAAAAATGACGGCAATAAAATTGTAAGGCAGGTAATGCTGTTTTCCACAGAGAGTAAGTGTTTTGGTGGTTTGAGATCCTTGGTGCGGTCATTGCGAGGCTGGAGCTGAATGCGCTCATTGTGAGCCTCTGTGTTGGTGTATTTGTTGTTATCATAGTCACTTTTGCGCTTATTGTAAGGTCCGCAGTGTTCTGGTTTTGTCGCTTATTGCAAGGCTCTCCCCTGGTGTAGTTTGTGTCCTATGAGCAGCATTGGCGCTCCTTGTGGGTGGCGCGGTGAAGGTGTTTGTGGTTGTTTGCGCTAGTGTGGTGTTAATTTTTTTTTGTTTTGTGCTATTTTTTTTTTGATGGTAATTAATTAATTAATTAAAACATAAATTAATATACTTTACCACTTTGTAATGAATATATGCAGCAAAGAAAGTGCTGAAGAGCTAACAATCTGTTTTGATGTTCCTGCAGCATATAATGTAGATTTGCAGTGTTATGGAGCTGAGGTGTAAGTGTCAGCAATGTGTGCAGTGTGTAGTGTAAATAGGCTGCGTGCGTGAGAGGAAGTTGTTAGTGTAGCTGGGTACTTCCACATTCTGTAAGTTACTGTTGTAAAATGGCGGCGAATATGTATGTGGTAGACGGGTTTGTATGATCCTTACTAATAGTGTATGTTGTAGGTCGTAAGGGTTTTTGGAAAAGCCGCAAATGGTTTGTGGTATTTTGTGTCTTTAGGGGTCATGTAGCCTCGTTTTCGTTTTTTTTGGTCGGCCATTTTTTCTCTCTCTTAAAGGATTATGGAGTGTCTAAACTTTGTAAATTTGAGTGAAATCGAGGTTTAAGCTGTGTTGCAGAGAACCTACTGTCCCCCCTTGCTGTGGGTAAGGTTTTTATTTTATTTTTGTGTGTATTTTTGTGTTTTTTAATGTTTTCCACTGTGCGCGGATTGTCCGATAAGGTCGTATTTTGCGAGTCCATAATGGATTTTTTCTAAATCCCGCAAATTGTATTTTTTTTTGTGTAAGTCCGCAATTTTATATTTTCTAAGTCCCGCTGCTCTAAGTCCGTAGTTAGTCATTGCGTGTTTTTTTTTAGTCCCGCTTGTGTGGTCATTTGTAACCGGTTGTGAGGCGCCGTAGAGCCTCCACCTCCTCAAATGCGTCCCCTCGCTTCACGTGCCCACAAGCGTTAGCAACAACCCGCATTGCTGGGAACTATATATGTTATCGATGGATGACCAGTGTAAGGATTGTATGACACTGGGGCTTGGTGAGTGACTCTGCCTTGTTGAACAAGGAGCTGGGTGTAATGGTAGCTGGAGGACAGTGATTTACCATCCCTGTATCCTGGGTACATATGGACTGGGGAAATGGAAATGGAACCAAGGAGGTAGGAGTAGTGGCTGGCTTACCAGCAGATGTCCTGTTGGGGAATGATCTGGGGTACATGGAGTGTAGGCACCTCAACAGCGTGACTAAGGTGAAAGTGGCAAGCGCAAAACTGGTGGAGATGGAGGATGAGGATGGAACAACCCTAGAGGAAATCAGGGTAAGTTCATTACCTGCTGGAGGCAAGGGATTCAATGGGCTAGTGTGGAGGAGCTAAGAGGTGCGCTAGTGCAGGAGAGGACCCTAGCTGGGGTTAGGCAAAAAGCTACCCAAAAATAGAGGGGACAAACTGGGGAAGAATATGTATGGGACCAGGGCTATACTATACCGGGTAAACCCTGGCCAGGTATAGGCGGAATTTAAGGAAGTCAAGAGTCAGCTAGTCGTTTAGAGGTCACGTACTAGAGGTGGCCCACAATGTCCCCTGGAGCACAAAGACCTGACACCACCTCACCTGAGTGTTCTACTGGCCCGGGGTTAATAGGGATGTCACTCGGTATTATAAATTCCTGTGAATCTTGTCAGCGATATGGACAAACTGGCAAGGATATGCAGGTCTCTTTGCAACCTTTGCCCATGGACACCCTGTTCCACATTGTTGCTATTGATCCATGGCTGATCTAACCCAGTAGCTATGAAGTCTATGCATGATCAAGCACGTGAGCTCCTCACCCTATCCCCTCCAAATCAACGTTCTCTGTGAGCTCTTCACTGGTACCTTGAAGCAAATGCTCCAAGCCTTCATGGATCAGGAGGGAGATTGGGGGAAGCTTTTACCATATCTCCCGGTTGCCTACAGTGAGCTACCATGGAAGTCGACAGGGTTCTCCCCCTTTGAGCTCCTGTATGGGCGATAGTTGCAAGGCACTTTGAATGTGAGGCTTGGGAAGGAGAGTGCAGGACCCTGTGCCTGTGGTCCCATATGTCTTAGCTGTCCAAAAGAGGTTAGCTGCTCTAATGGGGTTAATCAGGGACAATGTTCAGGCAGCCCAGGTTAGACAGAAGTGGAACTATGACATGGGGAACTAAGGACAGGGATTTTGAGGAGGGACAGGGGGAGTTTCTGGTTCCTATCCCCCAGAACAATTTCCAACTGACCTGAGAAGGTCCATACCAAGTTTCATGGAAACCATCCAGCAACCCCTGGGTCTCTCCGGTAGTCATGGTACCTAAAAGGATGGAACAACCCGCTTCTGCATGGGTTATAGTAAGCTGAACAGGAAAACTAAGACACTAACCCTATTTACCGCATGGATGAGTTGCCTGATCTCTTAGGGACCGCTAAGTACCTGACTACCCTAGATCTCTCGAAGGGTACTGGCAGATTCCCCTGGTGGAGTCTGCTAGGGAGAAGTCAGCATTTGTCATCTACCTTTGTTCACTGTGATGCCATTCGGGATGAACAATGCCTCCACTTACTTCCAGAGACTAGGGAGAAGTCGGCTTGTATCACCATGTTTGGCCTCTACCAGTTCATGATGATGCCATTTGGGATGAGGAATGCTCCCACCACCCTCCAGTACCACATCCAGCACAAAAGGCTAATTTTAGATTTGAATTTCCAGTTTGCTCAAGCAGAGGTACAGTACCTGGGGCACTGGGTAGGTAGAAGTCCGATTAGTCCTGAACCAGTGAAGGTAGAGAGGATAGCTGCCTGGCTCACCCCCAAATCAGGATATTACCACAAGCTTTTTCGTTACAGTACCATCACAAAGCCCCTATATCACCTGACACGCAAGAAGATGGCAAGGATGGCGGATTGGACACCCTCCTGTGAGTCTGCCTGTGAGGCCTGCAAGCAGCCCTTACCTGCTCCCCTGTTCTGGCTGCTCATGACTACCAGCGCGCCCTCATGCAGACCAATGCATCTATCTACAGTCTGGGCTGTTCTTAGCCAGAAGGACGAGCAGGGGTGTGAGCACCCCATTGCCTACCTCAGGAGAAACATTTCTTGTTATATCCTTCTTGTATCCATTATTATCTTACTATTATATACAATGTAAATAGTATATAAATGAAAAAAATATCTTGCACATAACTTAATTATGGATCTAATTTGTATGTATTTCTTAGAAGAATTATAAAGATGGGTTAAAACCCAATGTCCTGTTTAAGTTACCAGAGTTGAATATTAAACTGACATAATGCCGAAAACATTGTTATTAAGTTTTAACCTATCTTTAATAGAGCTGTAATTAACATTATAATGCAATGTGTATACAGTCTACTGGTAATTATCTTTAATTAGGAGAGATAGCCTTGCTTTGTCCATTGAAAATGAATTGAATTCATTGAGGAGGTTTGCATTAGAGACAAACGTTAGTGAACACATAGAGGTTGTTAAAGTGCCTCTTGTGGTAATATCTTACTACAGTGCTTCTGCTTGTCTTGTTCTGATCTTTTTCTTGTTTAAAAAAATAGCAGTGTGGGGATTATTGTCTTGTGAGCTCGATCAGCATGAATCCACAGAGTCAGTATAAAGGTAGTTTGGAATTGTACCTTTATTATGAGCCATGACTAATTAAATATGATAATGTATGCAAAGACATCTGGCTCTGGCAAAATCTGTCAGCTTTTGTATGACATTGCCAGATATACTCACAGCTGAAGAAGGGCAAATGCAGCAGTATGTTGTTGGGTTGGAGTACAGCATCTTGTGTTTTTCTTTAAATAGCTAGTATGTGAGTTATTAGGGTATGTGGCCCTGCTTATCAGCCGAGAGACACTGCAGCAAATTATATGTGGCATCCAGGCACATTAATATTTAGAATTTATAATATTATATCATTTTGATGTTCAGGTATATTGCAGCCAATAGAATTGTTGTTTAGTTGTTCAGTCGCGTCCAACTCTCAGTGACTCTATGGACCACAGCACGCCAGGTTCATCTCTCAGTCACTGCCCCTCTGAGCTCCATCAAGTTCTTGTTCATTGATTCAGTGGCTTTATCAATCTATCTCCACCTCTGTCATCCCCTCCTTCTTGTGCCTTTAATCTTTCCCAGCATCAGAGTCTTTTCTATGGAATCCTGCCGTCTCATGATATGGCCAAAATATTTGAGCTTCAGCTTCATGATCCAACAGTTGTTATTGATTTCCTGAAGTATTGATTTATTGGATCTTTTTGCAGTCCAGCAGTCTTCTCCAACAGCACAATACAAAGGCATCAATTATATGGTGCTCAGACTTCTTTATGGCCCAGCTCTCACATCCGTATGTTACTACTGGAAATACCATAGTTCAAACTATACGGACCTTTGTTGATAGTTTAATATCTTTACTTTTTACTAGCTTGTCCAAGCTTGCCATAGCTTTCCTCCCCAGAAGCAAACATCTTTTAGTTTCATGACTACAGTCACTATCTGCAGAGATCTTGGATCCAAGGAAAATAAAATCTGTCACTGCCTCTACTTCTTCCCTGTCTATTTTGCAGGAACTGGGATTGCTGTTTGCCATGATCTTCATATTTTTAACCTTGAGCAGCAGGCCAACTTTTGCACTCTCTTCTTTTACCCTCATCAATAAGTCCTTTAGTTTCTCCTCACTTTCAGCCATCAGAGTAGTACCATCGGCATATCTGAGGTTGTTGATATTCCTCCCAGCAATATTGATTCCGGCTCTGGATTCATCCAGTCCAGCCTTACGCATGATGTACTCTGCATATAAGTTAAATAAATAAGGTGACAATATACAACCTTGTCGTACACCTTTTCCGATCTTGAACTATTCAATTGTCCCATGTTCGATTCTGACCGTGGCTTCTTGATCGACCTACAGATTCTTTAGGAGGGGGATGAGATGATCTGGTACTCCCATCTCTTTAAGACAAGCCACATTTTGTGGTGATCCACACAGTCAAATGCTTTAAAATAGTCTATGAAGCAGAATAAAACATTTTTTTGGAACTCTCTTGCTCTCTGTATTATCCATCGGACATTGGCAATTTGATCTCTTGTGCCTCTTCCTCTGTGGAACCCGGCTTACATATTTGGTAGTTCCTAGCACATATATTGTTGGAGTTGAGCTTGTAGCATCTTAAGCATTACATTAATGAGTGCAATTGTTCGATAATTGTGGCATTGTCTTTTTGGGGATTGGGATGTAGACTGACCTTTTACAGTCTATTGGCCATTGTTGAGTTTTCCAAATGTGTTGGCATAAGGCAAGTAACACTTTCACAGCATCATCCTGTAGAATTTTGAATTTTGAATAGTTCAGTTGGGATTCCATCACTTCCTGCAGACTTATTATCAGCAAGATATCCTAGGGCACCATCTCACTCCGCTCTCCAAGATGTCTGGCTCCAGCCAATAGAAGCAGAAGAGTGGTGAGGCAATTATTGCCAAGGCTTTGTTCAATACTGGCTGAATAGTTCAAATAGCTCAAGACAGGAAGCCAGAGGTCAGGGATTTTGTAATTCACTAGAACTGATCGATAAAAAACCATGGATGAAAACCAGATCAGATTGAATCAGAATACAAAGACCAGAATGACTAAGCTCTGATGGGTAGGTTAGATTATCTGGCAGAAAAATGCCCTAAACCTAAGCAAATATTAACACAGAAAATGAAAAGACACATAAAAAACAACGAAATTGATATAGATAGTACTTGAGCAACAAAACATACAATAAGACACTTCAACATGGCTTCCTAGAACAAAGCACAGTCTAGTAGTAATACCACCTTCTGAATGTCTATTTTGTCATGGTGAAGGAGCTTGTATACTTCAATGAAGTTGTGAGTTATATCATGTAGGGTAACCCAAGATGGGCAGGTCATAGCAGAGAGAAATTGCTGGAGAAGAGTCCACTGGAGAAGGAACTGGCAACTCACTCCAATATCTCTGCCCAGATAACCTTATGGATAAGCACGAGCAGACATAGCGATAGCTTAGTGTGCTGTGATCCATAGGGTCATGGTGAGTCGCACATGACTGAACAACTATATAACAAAAATAGTAAAACATCCATGAGCTTGGAGGAAGGATCATGTCAAAAATTATAATGACATTGAGTGTTGTCCTAATTATGATAAAAAGTTAAATTGTTCAGGTTAACATTTCTTCAAATCCCATCCCCTGACACTGAGCCTTCAAAGTGATAATCATCTACTTACTTTTTTACATTGTCAATCATTTTCCCCTTTATTCTTTAAAGCAAAGTGAGATTCTTTTAAGGCTGTTTGTTGACACAGTGAATCATTTCTGAGTAACACATCTTCCAATACTTTGTTTCTTTTTTGTGGTACGACCTTGTGTTCTTTGTTTTCTTTTCAGTAGTTATTTATAATTTAATTAGAATATTTTTGCATATGTCATACAATGGAAGTTATAGAAATTGTTTTCTAAAAAGCGTGTGTGATCCAAGATGGTACACATGATGGGTAATTATTTGAGTGGTTTTCATTCTGTTCTAGTGTGCATATAGTATGAGACAGTACTACTTTACAGAAAAAGTATGAGACAAGTAGAATAATCTTCAAGTGGAAGTGGCAGGGTCAAATATAGTTAAGGAAATAAGCATGCCTGGGATAAGCATAAGCTATCATTAATTAAGCCATAGTTTAAGTAGATACAATGAGCAGACCAGATGGGTCTTTTTGTTTTTTATTTGCCATCAAATCTATGGGCCACATTCAATTGGCCGAATTTGAGATCCAGGAGCTCGGGTTACGAGTTACGGGCTTGGAGAACTTGCGTACATCTAACTCATAACTTACTGCCTACAGAAACCTTTGATCTGTCACTTTCGCAAGGCTATAATCGAAAATCGCTATTCAATTGCTCCAGGTCCCCAAGCCCGCAAACATATCCACAATAGTAAACCACAAATGGAGGAGGAAATCCTACATGTGCTAGAGAGGGACCCACAAGGGGGTTAAACACCCATTCATAGCACTGTAAGTGCAAATAAAACATCAATTCTGCACTGTAAATACCAGGGAAAGTGATGATAGACATTAGAATGAATTGCACAACAGTCTCAAGCTCGCAAATCTGCAGGAAATAAATATTACTGTTATGTGTAATTTCGGGGGTTAAAATGATCTTGGGTATCAATGACTTAATACATATCAGGCCACCCATATGGACTAGAACATTGGCATTCATTTTCCCAATTCTTTATTTTCCATGTTTTGCAAGTCTGATCACATATCGGACCCCCAAACCTAATTGAATGACAGGTAACCTCCATGTTTTGCTGTCATAAGTCAGACAGTCTCATTTCCTATTGGATGTTTTGAAATGGGAGGCTTGCTTAAACGATCATGTTCCCGCCCTCATCTGCTCCGAAACAGTGCATGGTTTACGGTGCTGGCTTCGAGACCGCAACATGGGACCTTGAGCAGTTGAATAGCATCGCAAACGAATGGGAACTGAAAGAGGCAACAATCGGATGTTTGCGACCGAGTTATGGGCCTGGCATTGAATGTGGCCCTATGTTTCCATGTCTATTCTTAGTCACCACTATGGCACCTCATTAGACTAGACTAGCAATTGTGCCTTAACAAGACTATCAGCTTTGTTGATATTATTTATACCTAAAAAACATAATCGATGCATGCAAAATGAGTTGCAAGAGAAATTGGTGTATCGAGAACCTAGCCCAAGATGGCTTCAAGAATTTATTTCCTCCTTATTTCACTGTCAAATAAATTCTGGAAGCTATCCTGGCTTGGTTCTCTATACACCAATCTCCCAAAACTGTCTTCTCTTGCAGCTAATATTGGTTATGTTTTCTAGGAGAAATGAATGAAGCCATCACAAGAATTAATACATTTTAGGGAGATAATATACAGATATAATGGACCATTATGGCCATCAAAATGTATGTTTATCCTGCTTCTAGAGATGGATTTCAACTTATTGGTTTTCTAGACATTGAACTAACTTGAGTAAATGCTTTCTTAAAGGATAACTCCAGAATTGTAAAACGTCATATTATTAGTATTATTATTAACTTTATTTTGTAACGCGCCAACATATTCCGTAGCGCTGTACAGGGGATAAGAAGAGGACATATACATTATGCAATATTAACAATTGCAGAAAAAGGAGGGCCCCGTTTGAGCTTCGAGTCTTGTGAAAAGTGCTTTTTCCAAAGCACCCTACAAGATTGGAAACTTGCTATTTACAATCCAAAGGCACATTGAACTAACTTGAGTAAATGCTTTCTTAAAGGAACACTCCAGACTGGTAAAACTTTGTATGCTTGTGAAGTAAATGCCAAGGTAACAACATTAGCAGGTATGCAAGAAAGGAATACAATCTTATATTTTGACAACCCCTATTGTGTCATTTGAGACTCCACCTTAGATTGCTAATTTTTCTGTAGCTTGAGTGGAAGGGTTATCCTATTAAGACTTATTCTGCCATTGAGTTCTGTTGTCTTTAAGAGACTGTTTGAAGAGGGAGTCTTTAACAGAAAGGGAGGAGTGTTCCTCCCACCAATTTTCATGTTTCTAATTATTTTACCAAAATTAAATGGTGGAATCTTGGGTTCCAGCCAAGCAGTTTCTCCAAAGCCAGTTGATTCTGATACACACAAACATAAAATTGAGTTCTCATTTATTTATTATTTATTTATCACTTATTTGATCTTACTGTTTAGCATGGTGCATCCACACTGGCTGCGCTGCTATTGTCCCTAGCGCCTGCTCCTCATAGAGCAACCTCAAATTGTAGACAAATTGTCAGTTATCATTCAATCAAAACTGAATAAATTAGTTAAAAATTAAGCTTTAATTGCTAATTTTAAAACATTTAAAAAAACATTTTGCATAATATCATGTCAAGTTTTTCAAAATGGCGTACTATAGATATTATACTTCACTGGAAAACATCCAAATGAACCTTTTTGTGAAAGAGGCAACTTTTTTTCATTGCGTTCATGTCATTTTTATTTCTCTATATAAAAAAAGGTGTATGATCCTAGAAATAGATTTAATAAAGTATGTTTGTTTGTTTGTGCTGGCAATTATTTTCCCTTCCACATAACCTCTCCCCTAAAGCTACTAATAAATAATTTTCATTTAACTCTGGTTTTTATTTATTTTCTTAAACCAGAGATTAAGCATGCTGATAAGTGCCTCTGGATTTGCATTAATCTTGCACTTTACAGAAAGTAATATATTTCAATTTCAATCTAGTGAATACAACGTGAAAGTCTCCTACCTTTGACCTACGCGGTGCCCTTGATTTATCCTCCTCTTGTTCTTTTTTTTGCAGAGTCAAGTGTATA